>CM040424.1:84705890-85917140 GCA_022702705.1 Papilionanthe hookeriana x Papilionanthe teres
ATAAGGAAATGCAATTATGTTTATAACTGTTTTATTTGTAAGCTGAGATAAATTTTATTTTATTATTGATAATTTTTATCCATGTTTTGAATTTGACCATCCATCCCTCTATTCCCAACTTGAAAATCTCAATTTCTATAGCCGGGTCATGACACAAGGTACTTCAATGATTTTAACGCTCATATATATATATAATATAGCACATAATTGGGAAGATTTCTTCTTGGATTTTTTAAAGTAAGCTATTTCTCCCCGTTGTTACTTACAAAATAAGTGTAATCGTTAATTTCAACGAGGAAAAATCGATAAAAGTTCCTAAATTAAGTTTATTGGTGGATGCAACTAGATTCTACGAAATGTTTGGAGATCAAATTAGTTGATCTATTGAAGTAACAATATATATATATATATATATATAGTATTTGTAATATGGGGTCTTAACACCATTCATTATGGATAACTATAATGAATATTTCAAAGAAGCAAAAACCACCTCATCACAACTTTGAATAAACCCACAAAATTTATCATTTGAAAGGAAGACGAAGTTCAAGAGATAAGTCTTAAACTATTGAATTGGCCTTTGATAAGCCATAGTCACAGCTGTTATGATCAATTCAACGCCCATTGCCTTCTGAACTACAATTTCGTTACTTCCTAGCTCTGCCACAACCCCTCACATCCTTACTATTGTAATCATAATTTTTGAATGGCATTTGATTTGCTTTTAAAAAATACGGAAAATGTGTAAATGAATATAAGCAATTACTTTTGTATCTATAGTATGAAATGAAAAATTAAATCATGTAAAATCTGCAAGTGACGATGATGGCTTGCTGTCCACGGCGGGCGAGCGGCGGTGCTGATTTTTTGACGGGATCGTTGATGGCAGTTGCCGACAACCGATAATAGCGATCGATGGTGGCATCTGTTGACTCAATATTTAAAATTGACCGAATCAAGCAATCTCCAAACACACCAAATTTAAACTAATATAAATTTTGAATTCACCAAAACCTAACATCCACTCAAACATTAATGCATTTGATTATCATTACGCCATTAATACAACAAAAATAAGACCTAAAACATGCCAACCTCAACTCAAGAATGCAATCACTTGCAGTCATACAACTACATAATTTAATAACTCATTCTTTTGACACACATCAACTTTTTTTTAAACAGGAAAAGATAAATAGCCTCATGCTCATATTCAATATTTCAGATGAACATTAGTGAGGTTCAGCTATAATAAATTGCTCAAAAGTAAAATCAACCCTTCCAATCCTTCACATTTACAAACAAATCAGGTTCCAACTAATTTGTTCATCATCTAAACATAAGACAGCGTTTTAAGAAGAAAAATAAGAAATATTACAATAAAACACCCCCTATAATAACAAAATGAATTCACAAACCAAAAAGGCGAATGAAGTTCGGCAAACCTGTGGGGTTAGTTACAGGTTGGTTAATGGAACGCTAATATGCTGCCGGTTCTCCTGAAAAAAAATGCATACTATCAAATATTTTCATGTGATTCAGTGCCCCCTCCATTGTATACAAATATAATCAGTTCATAAATCGCTTCTCCTCTTAAATGCAATAAAAAGTCTAGCATCTGATCTCATATGATCCAGCCTTTGTGATGTACCGAACCCATTCAACTGTATTGTATCCACTCTTTTCCCAAACCTGCACGAGATTTGCAGAAATGGGATCAAATTTTATGAATATTTTTAAAGGGTATAAATAAGTTCAAATTAAGGTGCCTCAAAATCATACCTTCAGAAATCTAACACGCAGGCCTGATGCAGTGAACATGGGAACCTAAAATTTAAGGACAGAAATTAAAATGTCATTTAAGAATTACATTATTTAATGGAAATAAAATACACGTCCAGTTTCCAATAGCATGGTACTAATGACGCCAAGCACCGCTTCCAACTTCACAGTATGGTCAGAAGAGAATACCAAGTTGAAACTTCAAATACTAATTAAGAGCATGTTTGAGATCATTTTTTGTTTTTAAAAACATAATTTTTAGTGTTTTTACATTTTAATTTTAAAAATAATTCAACTTGTTTTTAAAAATGTTCAATATCTTATTTTGAACATATCAAGCATGTTTTATTTTAGGAAAATTTACATACACACCATACAATTTTTATTTATTTAGATATAACACCTAAACTTTTATATTTACAATTATAACACTTTGGTGCCATAAACGTATGCATAAAAAGATGTATTTCACTTATAAAAAGTAAAAGTGGTATTTTTGATGTGAAATTAGAGATTTGAGTGATATGCATATAAATATGAAAGTTTAGGTGTTGGACATGTAAATACATAAGAATTGTATGGTACGTATGTAAGTGCACCTTTATGTTCAAACAAAACATAGATGAACTAAATATAAATATAAATTAAAAAGCAAAAGACAAAACTGACTCCAAATAGTCTCCTAAGTGTTGGAAAGTTACTAGATTTGAGAGACAACACTGTCATAAGCTGAGTATTTATAGAAAATAGAATTAATGTAAAAACACTAAATAAAACCTGAAATTCCATCTGGATTGGAGGCCTGGTCCACGGTTTTTTCTCCGTCATTGTAGAAATAAGTTCAACTTCTGCACTCATTGTTGCTTCTGTTTGTCCAGGAAATTTTCTTATCCTGAAAGTTCAAATTTTACCATAATGTTTAGAATAAACAAATACAAAGCAAACAGAGACACTTAAAATGAATTAGGCGCATCTCTCAGAGGTTATCTAACACTTCAAGTTCATCTCAACAAGCATAAAGAAAGGAGAAGACTATAAATAGATACAGATTATATGTACTGTGAAATCTTACTTCCACACCAAACAATCAACCGAGGCATTGTATTTTGCTCGGCCAGATGTTACTTGAAAGCTTGTCTTGGCGGTTTGCTTTGGAACTGGAACCTTGACCACCACCCCAAGAGCAAACATCTTTGCACCAAAAACGCTCTTAACCTACAAAATATACAAGAATTGGATTAACTTTGTACACCAAGATATATCAGAACTTGTCCCCATGTACAGCATGGATACCTTCACATTCACTTCTAACCGTGTCCGGCCCAATTCCTTGATTGTTGGCAGCACACGAAATGGAAGATTCACACCTTCGGTAATCCGATACCTGGGAAAAATAAACTTTTTTCCTCATCAGAATAAGGTAGAAACTAGGCGACTCTCAAGCTCTACTTCAGCCAAATTTGGATTAAATTTCGATTAAATAAATAAAATAACCATTAGACAAGTAAATCAACGTCAATAGATTTTATAAAGCTTAAAATATAAGCAACATTTTTTTATTCAAAATAGCAAGAAAACCAAAATTTGGAGTTTATTTATAGTTTTTAGGTAAAGTAAAAGACCAACTCCACATTTCAAGCCGCCAAAGAAAGACATTTGGTCATTGTTCAAGAAGGTTTTGAATAAATAGAACCAACTCCACAATTCAAGCCACCAAAGGAAGATTTTAAGGTTTTGGCCACTATCAAGGACGTTTTGAACAAGTCAAAACTAATTTCACAAATCAATTAATAAATGGAGATTCAAACACAAGAAAAGAATAGAAAAAGTACTAGGCTGCTCAAAGGAGCTTAAAGAAATCAAAATAACTCTCCACAATTCACTCCACTAAGCATTCCCTCTATCCATGCTGCCCAAATTAAGTAGAGAAAATTTCTGTGGAACATTCTCTTAATTCATTCAAACAGATGTGAAAAGCATTTTGATAAGAGCTTCTATATCCAGATAGATAGAGTAGATCATGTCTTTCCTATGTTTAAACAAGATTTAACTTTTATATAATCATAAGGTTTCTTTATTAGAAAATTATATGCTATAAATAAAGCCTGTACTTGATCATGAAATGAAACTGAATACAAACTCAATTCACTTGGAAATTAATCCATCTTATAATTTACTCTCTCTCTCTCTCCATCTATCCTTCCAAACTAATCAATCAGCTTCATCGCCAACATCCCTTTTCTTGGGTTTCCAGCACCATAAGGGTAACAAGAGCATGTTTCAATAAATCCACACGTATAGACCCTGACTACAAGTCTAGGGAGAAATCAAGTCACTTGCTATTTTGATCAAATGTTTGGCTAATAATAGAAAAACTTCTCACTATTTAAAGTAAAATCGGAGAGGAAATTACAAGCATAAAAACAAGGTTTGAATGCAAAAAAACAACAAATAAATAAACAAAATTTTGTGACCAATATATGTTAATCTATTTTTCCTTGATCATCGCATCATCAAGCTAGGAAAATTACTATTAATGATCCTATAGGAAACCTTACATATTTGCATAAAGCATAGGTTGCATAAAACTTCAACAAATTTCACATACACTCTGAACATTATTTTGAGGCAATTAGTTTACAATTAAATCGTGGTGTTGAGTTGGCTGTGCAACAAGGTGGTATCAAAGCATAATTATCACACCCATAGGAATTCATATCATGAAGAATCTAAGTTATGATGAGAAACAAAGAATGAGAAGATATATAAACAAATAGCCTTGCTCTTGGAAAAATTTCCATAGGACTGCCCCAGGATAAAATACCCAAGCCATAGCAAAGCCTAGAAGGATTAAATGATGAATGTGAAAAAAAAAAATGGCATGCAGTACCCAAGAAGGCCACAAGAGACCGATAAACAACCGAATGGTGCTAAAAAGAAACATTCATGGAAGCAAGAGGCCAGAGATGATATGATTGTGAAAAATATAGTTGAATAATCAAGCGATGAGAAGAAGCCCAAGAGCCAACTGGAAACTACAACAGCTAAAGCAAAACAATATGACCAAAAAAATTGCCAATCAAGGGTAAAAGAATAAAATTATTTCTAATCCCCTTTTACGGGTTCAACAAATGAACTCTTAGAAAGATAAATCAAGTCCCACGAGGATCAAGCCAAAGAAGAACACGAGTCATTGAGAAGCGTGAGTAATGGCTATCACTTGAGAAGGGTGGCAACACAAGGGGCATTTCACATCAGATGGAATGATATTGCAGACTGTCAGGGGGACTTGTGTAAGCTCAAGTCCAAAATAGGCTAAGCAGGCCACATTTATCAGCTATTATAGGCCAATCCCTCTATGGGGATGGCCATTCAAAAAGGACTAGGCAACTTTGGAATGATATTGCAGACTGTCAGGGGGACTTGTGTAATCTCAAGTCCAAAATAGGCTAACCAAGCCACATTAGGCCAATCCCTCCATGGAGATGGCCATTCAAAAAGAACTAGGCAACTTTAACATAATAAATGGCCACCAATGCTAATAAGTCATCTTAAGCAATCGAGATAAGAACTACAACTCGGATTGGACACTTTCATGGTCGACCTATATTTTACGGGTCTAAAACCACCACAAGAGTTGACTACACATTCTTCGAGATAACTTATTTTAGGTAGTTGTTTATTATATTTCTTATTTTTAAGTTAGATTTAAGTTATAGTAGTTTTCTAATATCTTTATTAGGCAACTAGATATTATAAAAAGAATTTAAAACTAAGCTTCAAATTTAATTCGCTTGACAAATAGTCCCTTCATAAGCTTTAAAATCAATTCACTTAACAAATAGTCCCTTCCAATTCAATCATATCCATTCCAACCTTCAGAACCCACCAGCCAGCTACTCCTATGAGCGCCCAAAGTTGTCGGCAAATTCTTCCCTCTAGGGCTATGCCAAAAGAGGTGACCACAAGATTTCTGTATTTTAAAGTTATATATCAAACGGTTAACGAAATTTGAGAAATTCGAGCTTCAGCTGCAATTAAAAGTGAACATGATTGCTGTTTTGCAGAGCAATAACTTGGAAAACTGACAAAAGATTAGCGCAGGAAAGGTTTAAATGCAAAAGAACGTGATTAGGATTTTGTAGAGCAATTCATAGTAATCCCTTTTCCCTTGATCATCTCATTATCAAGCTAGAAAGGTTTACCACGGTTTTACTCATATGAAACCCACATAAGAAGAATATATTGCAATGTCTAGTTGATTATAAATCAGGTTGATACTCACAAGGCGAATGACAATGCCGTTAAGAATGTTGACATGAGCATAATATATGCATAAATAGATGCCATGAGAGAGGTAAAATAGATGCAAAAATATTTGCACAGTTTTCCATCGATAAAACAGGTTCAGTGGCCTAAATTGTTCAAACATTACAGAATTTCATAGTTCAGTGTTGCTTAGTTTCCACCAACTAGCCCTCCATTTCATGCATGCTTTACAAACTAAAGTTTCCATTACAAATCTTGCAAAATCTAACTTACAACAAATTTTATAAAACATGCACACTAGAAATGAACTTTAGAACCTCGACTAAGAAAAACAAATCAGCAACTTGTGCAATCTGTAAAACAAAATCAATATGGACATTTCTAGTGAGGGTTGAGTGATTAATTACTTCATGAGTTCAAATTCTCCATCAGGTGGCACAAAACTGACAGTCTTTTCAGAGTTAAACCTCGTCAGGTTCACGCATTGATGAAATGTGACATCATCAAGCTCTATTGTCTTTCCACTGCAGAACCACATCAACAAAATCAGTATAAATCAAGTTTAAGGGTGAAAAAAAAAACAAGTGAATTATTAGTGATATCGAACAATAATAAATGCTGGCCTGCAGAAATGAAAATAAGACAAGTGATGTTTCAAAAGATTATAGGAAAGAAAAAATGAAAGCACTGTAACTTAAGTTAGCGTTGCATGAGCACTGTAACTTAAGGGCAAAATGAACAGTAATATACCATGCATAGAAAGAAAATGCCCTCTTTTCCAGGGGGAAAAACCTCAAAGAAAACCTCCATGCAACAGATGAAGATAAATACGGCAGTGTAAGAAACATAACAAGCTATATAGGGCTCTTAAGGATCTCTATAAAAGATTATAAGAAATGCTATTTTACTGCATCATTGTGAAACCCTAAGCATTGACATACGTTTTAAACATGTAAACGTGCCATACGGTATTGATTTAAAGATGTAAATCTGCGATATCCTCCCTAGAGCTTACCAATGATAGCCGACTAAACAGAAAATCTGAAGCAGTTATTTTAAGAAACATTTCAAATTAAACTTACAACAAGAAGGGTATTATTCATAAACACAAATGAGAGATGAATTTTTAAATAAATCTTCCATTTCCAAGGAAAAAAAAAGGGAAACATCTTGGTTCTATCCATCTCCTTCCAAATACTCTAAAACCAATTTATCTGCTCATCAATGGATACATTTTCTATCCTTCAATCTACATGTGCAAAACATCTGAAGTTTATTTTAATAATCAAATCTTCAATCAATGTAACTCCAACCATTCCCCTAATTTATTCTTCTTAAATTTTTACACGTCTAACTTAACCTTTGCATTTCAGTAATACTCCACTTAGCTATCAATGACTAGTATTTGTTTGGAGGATATGGGATGTAATCCTTTTAGACTTGTCCACGGAATGAAGAGCCGTAAAAATAAAGTTCGGCTATTTTATCCATGATTCATGTTTAATTTGCAATCCAAAGAATATTTCAAGATTTGTTAATGTCTTTCAATACAATAAAGAAGAATCTACCTTTCATTGAACTTCACTTCATTTTCGTCCAAGTTATCAATACTGTTAAAACAACACTCAACTGAATAATTAACGACCTCCATTTAAAAAAGAAGGAATAACATGTGTAGTACTCAAAACTTATCTATTTAAAAAATTAACACCCAAGTTATTTCTTGTGATATCAACCTCATCTATTGCCATGTGCATGATCAAACTGTCGAGACTTTGACAAAGAAGCAAAAAAACAAATAGGTTCAGTTTTATTGTGAACTTTGATATTCAAGCTAGAATTTAGAAATTTTATATAGGAGTGTGTTAGTTTGTAAATAACTGATTTTCAAGAATTATGTATGTACTTGGCCGGAAAAGGACTCTCTAATTCCACCAAAAAAATGCAAAAGCAGATCAAATCTAACTTTGACGAAATCATTTAAGATTGAAGGAGGTAGCCACTACGGGTGTAAACGAATCAAACAATAACGAACAGAGCTTGTGTTCGTGTTTGGTTCGTTTGAAATTTAGTTTGTTTGAAATGTCTCGTGTTCGAAATTGTTCATGTTTCACTCGTTCGTGTTCATTTCTTAACGAACGAGTCGAACACGAGCTCGTTCGCGAACGACGAGCCGCTTGATAGCCCCTAATATTAATACATATAAATAATATATTATATTAATTATATAACTTATATTATATAAATATATAATATCTATATTAGTATATTACTAATATAAGTATATTAATATATATATATTATTATTAATTTATAATATATTATAATTTATAAAATTTAATTTTTTAAAATATCATAAATTATATATATATATATATAATTAATTTAAATTATTTTACATTTCGAACAATAACGATTCAAACACGAGCGAACACATCAATGTTCGTGTCTGGTTCGTTTAACTTACAGAATGAAAAAAAAAATGTTCGTGTCCGTCTCGTTTACTTATCGAACGAATCGAACACGAACTCTTTGACGAACCGAACATAAACTGTTCGCGAACAACGAGCCTTTTTGACAGCCCTAGTAGCCACAACAATCTTTGTACTTAGAAATTCTTAAGAATCAAAAATGAAATTACGTGAAGCTTGGCTCAAAAGGCAAAAATTAAGGGTGAAGGTACCTTGATAATTAGGGAAGACATTTCTTGAATCATGACAATGACAAACAACATTACTTGGAAGATAATGAAATCATTGATTCGATGGTGATAAACCATTGCAAGTTTCTTGGGAGATGACAGTGATGGCGTGGATTGATGTGGATGGGTGAAGCTGAGGATCTGAACAAGGTGGAGGAATCGTGATAAGAGGGTTTTGCGATGAACGATTGTTTGGATTTCTCAAGCGAAGGAGATAACAAGGTAACCAGATTTGGATGAACACAGTATTTGTTGAATCTTGGGAGTGAAATTAAGGAAGAGACCGAAGCACAAAGGATGTCACAAAAACATGGGGAGATCTTAATGGGTAAATGTTGTTGCCGAATCTGGCAAGTTGAATAATAAAATTGTAGGCAAAAGTAAATCCACAAAATCTCAAAGTTAAACATAATTATGTTAGTGAAGTTTGGGTTGAAGTTGTAGCTGGGTGCCAAATGGCTGAGGCTAAGGGCTGAGATAGGGAAAGATGGCATCCTGACAGGGGCACCAACAAACTCGGATGGTGGTCAACTGATTTGATGAATAATGTGGCTCAAACACAATGTTGATGAGGAAAAAATTGCTTGAACATAGAAAACAAGGAAAATGTAAAGAGTGACAATGGAAAGCAACCTGGGAAGGTGCAAAAACAAAAGCACCAATGCTAGGATTCGAAATCCTCATCAGAGCATTTCAAATTGCTCTATCACTATAGACATTTAGGAAGGAAGAAGACAGAAATGTGACACCTATTCATCATTTATTTATCATCAACATCCTCAGTGTGGCATTTATAAAATACAAAACAATCTTAAGCTAATTAGTCCAACTAAGTAAACAATTGTTAACGGATAAACATCCTCCTAATATCCTAATTAGATTCATGACATTTTTATCACCAATACTATGATTCATATATCATCGATATTTTATACAATTTATATGTAAGTGTCCGTATATCATTTTATGGCATAATAATCCTAAGGTACCTCTTCATTTAAACATCTAAACTTAACTCTAGTAATTATATCCTAACCAATCACCCGCTACTCTACAACGCTTTATCTTTTCTCTCTTATAATGTTATATCATTACAGATCAAAAGACTCATCGAGCATAGGAGTCGTATTGATTCAGAGAAAACGTATCAAGCAGGAGAAGGATCTTTTAAGAAAAATCAAAAGGAGATCGGGAAAGACAACTGAAGGATCAAAGTAGTACCTGTGTGTGTGATATTCAAACAGCTCGAGAGAGGAGACGAGGTGGTTGAAGGTCCGGGTTGTCCCAAGGCGTGTGATATTGACGATGGGAAGAAGATGGACCTCGTGTGCTTGCAGCAGAAGGATCATCATCGGTGTAAGCAGCAAAAAGCATACGATTCCTGGTGTGTGGAATCGAACGAAGAAGAAGACGAAAGACTCTCGCAAGACCATTTCTGTGGTCTAGGACATAAATGAGGGTGATGCTGATTCCGATCCTGAGCACGATACCAGCGAGGTTGAACGACACATTCAAAGACAACAACGAAGGTGTGAGCAGCTCAGCATGAAATTTTGTGTCTAGGAAAGTTCATTAGGAAGAAGCAAAAGGCGAGTAGTTCAAGAGAAAAAAGTGTTCTCACGCGAAGCTATCAAATTGAGCTAACTGAGATTTCACTTGCAAGGGAAAAAGGCCAAGGAGAAGAAACGAGAAGGCGAAGCACTATAGCGGAGCCAACGAGAAGGTATCATATGGGTTTTGGAGTGAAGCAGTACAATGTTAGGAAAGCCACAACATAGGACTTATGAATTGAAATTGGGTTCGAGCATAAATGTTGATATGATATTATTTAAGAAAATTTTAACGTTTAATTAAAAAATAAAATAATAGAAATTAGGATGTTAGAATTTCAATGGATAAGTTATATATTAAATCAAATAATTGAGTGTTAAGATAAGTATAAAATAACCACTTAAGCATTTAATTAATTATTGTGAATATTTTTATAGGTATCAAATCAATGAACGTGAAATTAAAATAAAAGATTGGGAAACCAAACGCCAATCAAATGGTATTGAGGTGAGTACTCATATTGTTATGCTATAACAATATTTTTGCTTCTTTGAGACCAAATACATTTATTGTTACTGTCACTAGTATATTAAAATCAGCGCAAACTCATGATTTATGATTCTATTTGATTTTTGTTCGTATTGTAAGAATGATATGTGTTTTCAGCATTGTTTAAATTATTATAGACATTGAATGTTATACAAGTATAGTGACTACTATGCAAATAATAATAGAATAATCTTTATTAAATAGTGATATTTATTGTATGCTTGCACGTGAATATTTGGTTATGATAAAGTTGATCGTTTTATGGACTAGCGAGGAACGCAAAGTACCCGTGCACGTAAATGAAAACGGATATTAACATTGAAATACCTTAGCCAATATAATTTTTTAAATAAATGCTCTCGTGACGATTATCACAGATATAAAACGATAGATATGTGTTACTAATATAAGAAAACATGTCGAATATTATGAACTATCATGAAAAATAATCTGAAAAAGTAAATTGTCTACTATTTTTATATTGATTTATATTATCTCCGACTCGCATGCATATCGTTCTCTTTTTGTTACGTTATCAGTAATTTATAAGATTCAGTATCCACTACATTTACGTTTTATCGTCGTTTTAAACTATTATTTCATGTTTAAATTATTTGATTAAAAAAAACATAATAGAAGAAAAAATATTTATAAAAGACGCGGACAACAAGAAGTGAGGTAAATTTAACTGTATTGCTTTAGTTTACGTTCTTTAGTGGATCTTCTATTTGTTAAATGTTAGTTATAAAAAATAAATATATAAATTTTAATTTCCACCATCCGACCGTCCGTACTCGCCTTCGATTAATTCTAAGTCCTCGCATCGATCGTGGCATACTCTATACAAAAGATCCAAGATAACACTCAAGCCTACCAAACCTATCTATCATTGAAAATTGTCGCTAAAACACTAGTTAAAATTGCATATCCTATGCTCAATCTTTGTTCTAATAATTATGTCATGTATCTTCGAAATATTTTCCCGTCGTTCCTTTTTTTTTATTTATTTTAATGAATATTTCACTTATTAAAATTGTCATACATAAAAAAATATAAACCAAGGAACTGCGTACATAACATTTTTTGTAAATATAGCCAACGCCGACAAAAAATTTTATTAATTCAATGTTGATTCTAAATAATATTATACATCTATACTTTATTTTATGAATAGTCACAACTTAAGCAACACTTCAAATAAAAACTAGTGAGCATTTCGGCACAAATTAATGTTTTTTTTTCAAAAAAGAACCATCCGTAAAATAATACTTCTAGAAAGAAAATAAAATAGATGGAATAGAAAGTAGACTAATGGATACTTAATAGTTCATCAATGAGTGAAAATAAATATGAAGAAGATTGTAGCATCAGCATTGAGACTGAGCTAACCATTGTTGCAATTCAACATGAAGTATCACATATATTGCTAATTTGTCAACTTTAAAGAAAAACACGAGCTCATGAAACCAATAAAATAAAATGTGTTTAACAATCAAATCCATTAAATTCATAATAGCTGATAGATCCCAGTACATTGGATCTCTAGCAAATTAAAATTAAAGAGGGATTGATGAACGTGTCCTTTCACCTGCCTAGCATTGAGGCAACAAATTGAACCCAAAGTCATAAATTGATCAAAACCAGCATAACCCATATTACATTTTAGGGTTGATTTAAAAAAGCAGAAGAAGCATCACGTATCCCAATTCAACCAGGAAAAAAATCCATTTGCATTTAAATTGAGTTGACTGGACCAGAGTAAAGCATGGTTCTAAAAGCAAAAAACAAATTTGGTAAGCGAATCTGGCCAGGCTTCTATAAAGTTCAAAGTTATCCAACACAATTCAACCTGGTCAATGCAGCGCTAACCTTTATTGATCACACTCATATATACCAGCCCCGTCACAAAATATATAATATTTGAAACAAAACATGATGCAGGAGCAACAATATATCGTTTGTCCTTTACAAGATGATGCAAAAAAATGTTAGAAGTTATCATATATAGCACACAATTCTTATGTATTTACATTGTTAGAAGTTATATTAGAAAATAATTTATTCATTTTAGAAATTATCCAACACAATTCAAATCTCTAATGACAAAAAACAAATTTGGTAAGCGAGTCTGGCCAGGCTTCCATGAGGTTCAAAATTATCCAACACAATTCAACCTCGAAACTTTATTGATCACACTCATATATACCAGCCACATCACAAAAAATATAATATTTTAAACAAACATGATGTAGAAGCAACAATATATCATTTCTCCTTTACAAGATGATGCAAAAAAAATGTTAGAAGCTCCAAGCAATTTCTAATGACAGAAAATAGAAGGGAAATTAAAATATATAGCACACAATTCTTACGTATTTACATTGTTAGAAGTTATATTAGAAAGTAATTTATTCATGTTAGAAATTATGAGGATCAAATTTATTTTCTTGGATTAGAGTTATTTCATTTCCTATTTTATGCTTATGTTGCTTCCATTATCTCCAATTAATTAATATGAATTGATTAATTGGATATATAGGTGTTATATCTTTCATTTCATTTTATTTCCTTTCCTACTCTATGATTGATTAAGATTTATTTATACCCCCGTTTAATATCAATAAAATGATTCCTGAATCCTAAAAATCAACATGGTATCAGTGTCAAATTCTCTACCCTAGCCGCTAGTCCTCCCTCCAGAGCCACCGGACTCCCCTCCTGCCATCCTCCCGCAGCCACCGACTCCCTTCCCCGCCATCCTCCTAGCAAGAAGGGACACTTTCACTCCCTGCAGGCTTTCCGCAAGCCCTTGCTATCGGAGTAGTCCCTGCAACCCCTCTGAAGCATTGCCTCCTTTTTTGTTGCAATCTCCCTTCCCGATCTGTCGAGTCGGGAGTTGCGACATTGTCAGCCTCCAGATAGCGGGAGTTTTCATTTCCAAGGGAAATCCCGACACTAAAGCAGGAATTTTTGTCTCTAGTGGATATCCCAACCTACTTCGGGGTGACTTACTTTGTCTAGCGAAAATCACAATCTGCCAGCTAGATTTAGTTCCTCTTCCCAACGTAAATAAAGAAAGGAAGACCTCTTTTCCTTGTTGTCTTCACCATTGATTCTCCTGTCCCCGTTTTTCCCTGCAGGTTTCACCCACTGATCCTTCCAATAGAATTTTCCAGCCGCCGACCTTTCTTCCAATCTCCTTCCAGGATCATGGGGGTACCTACCTTCAACCTTTCGCACCGCTGGCACTCCCTCATGCAGTTTTTCCCTGCATATTTCAGGCAGCTGAACTCCTTCATTGCATACCTACCGGCCGTCAAGCCTACTCCTGCAGGTTGGACCTCCTCCCAAGATTGTAAACTCTCTCTCTGCAAACCTCTAACTGCCATAAATTATCTCTGTGAGCTGAAACATTCCTGCAAACCTTACCAGCATCTTCCTGCAGGCCCAAATTTCAGCAGCAACTTTTGTATTGTCCTCTTCCATTGCACATGCAGGGATTGTGGAAACGACGGGAAGCTTGTTAAAGAGAAGTTCATCTTTGGTTTGCTTTCAAAATGACTTGAGGAAGCTTATTACAAAGGCAAGACTAGATGCATCCTTGAATGTAATCCCAGCAGCAAGCCCTTCTCCGTCGGTTCCTTCCTTGTTGTTGAAAAGCTCTATGCAGGTCCCCTATTTTTTCCTTTGCCACTGGAACTCTCCCTGCAGCAGGAAGTATCCTGTTGCAATCTGTCTTCGTTACAGACCATTTCCCAAAGCCTTTCCTGCAGCAGGTCCTCTTCTAGAGCTTTTTCCTGATTCAACGAAATCTTTCCTGCATCAGGCCATCCTCCGAAGCTATTCTTGCAATGGGCAATCCTCCGGACCGATTTTTCCTGTCCGTCGTCCAAACGGTTCTCTACGTTCGGACGCCAGTTACATAATGACACGTGGCGTCCGGGGTCCACAAGTCTACGTCGGAAAGAAACGAAAAAAGAGAGGAAAATGTCGGCGCACGCCATGCCTCCCGCCATTTGAAATCCCGTCTATTTGTTGAATACGGTTTTTTTTGCTTCTCGCTCCGCTCTTTATCAGTAATAAGAGAATAAATAGCAGGTAAAGTCGATTTTTTTTGCTTCATTACGATTTTCGAAAAGTGTTTTTTTGGCTCTTTAGTGTTAACGAAAGCGTGATTTTTAATTTTTTAGTAGTTTCACTTTTCATTGTAAGATTGAGCTGATTTCCTCTTAACGGTAAGAATATGAAGATTTAATTATGAAAACAACTCGTTTGGACTGGAGTGTAGCGTTAACTTCGCCTCGTAACGTTTTGTTAAGATATGAGTAATAACCTATTTAAGATCGGTCTTGACGAAGATTTTTCTGAATATTTTTAGTAGTATTTTTGACGTATTTTTGTAAAGATTACTGAGTTTAGATTAAATTTAAGTTCTACTATATATATGGGTGATTGTGTTATTTCGAGACTATCATTGTCTTAAATTTAGCGTATTTCGCTAATTGACGTTAATCGCTGTTTTTTCACGAAAATTTTTCCTGAAGATTTTTAACAGTATTTTTAGTATATTTTTATGAGATTGCTGAGTTTTAAGCTTAAATTCAAGTTCCATTATATATATATGTGATTTATGTGTTATTTCGAGATCGTTTCGACTTTAGATTTAGTAGTATTCCTGTTAGTTTACGTTAATTTTGTGTTTTTTCACGAAAATTTTCCTAAGATTTTTAGCGTATTTTTCGGCATTTTAGAATATCGTTGAGTAGTTAAATTCAAGTACGTTATATATATGAGTGATTTATGTGTTATTTCGAGATCTGTTACTGCCTTTAAATTTAGAAGTATTCCTGCTAATGACGATAATTCCGTGTTTTTTCATTAAGATTTTTTTGAAGATTTTAACGTATTTTAATGTATTTTTAGAGTATTGCTCGGGTCATATACATGTTCGACTAACTCTATCATATAATTTCAATTCGTAGCTATCCGCGGCAAGTTAAGCATTCAAACGATCCAATTTTACACGCTTTTCTTAATATTATCGTTCATAATGAGCAGAAGCGCTTACGAACACTATCATGCTTATGCAGATCATGTCGGATTCAAATGTCCATGAGTGATTACAATAGCGTATCGGCCGAACTCCAAGCAAATTAAATCGAAGGATTATACTTGTGCAAAAGTTAGTTATAAGAAAGAGTCACCTGGTCATCAATACGTCAAGTACGTAAAAGCTCGAGAGAATGACTCGTCTGTCAAACAATGGTTCGTTATGTCGTCGACATCGACGGCAACCGGACAATAAAGAAATTTGTCGAAGGGCATAACCACCCTCGCGTGAATCCGATGACAAGCACCTTCTACGATCCAGCTCGAAGATTAGCGAGTTAAATGCGAATCTACTAAGTCATCGGTTAGATTAGAGCGGACGCGATCGGATAGATTCACGATCCGGATAGATTAGCGAGCGAACGCATTCTAAGTCATCACGTTCGTGACAGCGGACGCATTTGCTGTCGAGGTGCGAGTAGAACACTGGAGTGTACGAGACAAGATGTCTGCAACTTCCTTCGGAGGGATAAGAATTGAA
This sequence comes from Papilionanthe hookeriana x Papilionanthe teres, assembly GCA_022702705.1. Lineage (NCBI taxonomy): Eukaryota > Viridiplantae > Streptophyta > Magnoliopsida > Asparagales > Orchidaceae > Papilionanthe > Papilionanthe hookeriana x Papilionanthe teres. The sequence continues at coordinate 84,722,336 of CM040424.1, forward strand.
TCGAATACCGTGATACAAACTCTCTCTTATAATTATTCATGGAACGACAAAATGATGATAGCATGTTTGCATGGGACTTCCAGATTGATGATGAGGGCAGACTGAGAAGTTTTTTCTGGTGTGATGGGACTTTTAGGCTTGATTATGATTGCTTTGAGGATGTAGTAACTTTCGACACGAGCTACCGTTTGAATAACTATAATTTATGTGTGCTCCTTTTGTAGGGGTTAACCACCACTGGGAAAACGTCCTCTTTGGAGTTGTGTTTTTTAGCCGACGAGACAATAGAGTCACTTGGTTATTAAAAACTTTTATTTGAATAATGGGCGACAAGCATCCAATCACCATTTTTACGGATCAAGATCAAGCGATGACAAGGGTTATTGAAGAATGTCTTCCATTCACAAGCATAGACATGCTCAGCGGCATATTTATAAGTAGCGTCTTCAAAAGTTCATTGCGGTATCACGTGTAAGAGAGTCAACAATCCGTTTTGCTAGATGCATGCGGATCGTGATTCCGAAGAGGAGTTCGAACGATATCGGCTTTAATGATCGAGAAAGGAGACCTACACAACGAACGGCGTGCTACAAGATTTGTATCTTATAAGACATAAGTGGTCCACAGCATTCAATAAAGAAATATTTGGAATGAGAATATTGTCGACGCAAAGAAGTGAGTCAACAAATAACGTATGTCATGGTGTATCTAAGCCAACCAGTTCTCTCACTGATTGTTTTTTGGTATTTTAAGTGTTATGAAATCTTAGAGAAAGAACGAGAAGGATGAAGACTTCAAAAACTCTCAAACGGTGATTACACCCACAGTTAAAACAAGACCAGTGTTGAGGCAAGCTGCTACGTATTACAACCCGAAGCCGTACTACATGTTCGAAGAAGAGTTGCTGTACGGTTATGCGAGTAATCGTCAATGTCGCAGCGAGTGCGTCGACTTCTGTTAGACTCGATAGTTGCAGGAATTTAGATTGTAATATCGAGCGACGAGTCAAGATCACTTCGGACTGCAGAATTAAATGATTGTTGCTCGCGCTCACTCACTACGTGTTCTTAATGAGGTAAAAGTAACAAAGATTTCGACATCAATATTCGTTATCGAGATTGCCATGAAGCGCAAAGTAATAGATCTATAAAACCTCAGGTACATACGTATGAAAGACTCGAAATGTCCAACAGAAGTTCAGTGTAATCTTATTTAGGTCACACTCACAAAAATTTGCATACCAAATAATCACTAAAGCAGGTGGAAATGAACGTGTTGAGATATACTTTCTTGATACCTTCAAGACGTCATCTATAGGTATAGATGACATATTAGATGAGAATGATCTTAATCCAAATAAAACTACCAAATAGAAAAAATCACATACGATAACCAGCAATCTAAATGATCCCGCAAAAATGAGACCCAAAGGTATTTCTAATGCTAGGTTGAAAGGATACTGCGAAAAAGGCAAGAGAACTAAGAGTATGTACTTCTACATTCTAAACAATTTCGTAGTTTGTATAACATCACTCGTCGCTAAAATGAACAACTTTATGCAGAAAAATCGTGAAGGATCCAAGTAGAGAAGAACCACAAATAAATCGTGAAGCAAACATGATTGCAGATGTCACAAGCCATCGAGCAAGGTAAATCTCGTTTGACTATTCTAATCTTACATTGAAATATCCTCACGAACATTCAATTTACCTCTTCAACAGAAAATGTCACGTCCGAACCATCTTACACCGCATTATCGATGCACTCCATTACCTGGATGTGACGTGATTGTTATGTTACTAAGGAAAAAACCTTATACAACCATGTCAATAAACAAATTCATTTAGAATAGTTTTTCGTTGTTTTGTGTAATATATTTTGTTATTTTAGTGAGACCCACTCAAATTCGGCAATAGACCAGTATCATTCAATATTCTGAATTTCAGTATTCCACCAATAAACAAGGAAAATACACTTCAAATATACAACAATATACCAAAAAATACACCAAAAATACACTGAAAATACACCAGATATCTGGACTTCAGAATTCACGCATTAAACAAGTAAAAATTTATCTATTACACATCAGCACCCCATCAATGCCCTAAATGTACACATGCATTCATAAATTAAGTCAGAAGGCAGTTAAAATTTGAGAAATCACCTGTACACTAAAAATATACTGAAAATACATTAGATTTTTGTAGTTCAGAATTCACGCAGTAAACAAGTAGAAATTTATCTATTGCATCATTACCCTATCAATGTCCAACTGTACACCACCATTAATAAATTAAGTCAGCAGACAGTTAAAAATTAAAAAATTATTTGTACACCAAAAATACACCAAAAATATACTAAAAATACACTAGATCTCTGTAGTTCAGAATTCAAGTAGTAAATAAGTAAAAATTTACACGGGCAGTTAACAAGATATACTCCAGAGATACACCAGACTTACACAGGCAGTTAACAATTAAATATCAAATTTAAGATATCAAATATTATAAATTTGAATCAAATCTTATTTAAAGGTTAGTTTATATGTACAATCGAATATCAAATAGCTTATATCTACATATTTCGAATACAATCTCAGCCCTAAACCGTGACATTTCAGCCTGCCAGTTTTGCTTATCTTTCCAAACAATTCTCTTTTTTTACAAGTGTCTTCATATATTTACACACAAAAATACCACAGTCAATGTTGTTGCTGTCATGTGAGTCCTTCGACGCGACAACTTTCCACTTGAGTGGCTGATCGAAAAGCACTCCGACATTAGCAACGACATGCTTAATCGAAAACATGTCGTAAGCAATCGAAATAATCAGAAATCGTCGAAATGAGAAAGTTGTTCGCATAATAAAAGAAGTACCAGTCACGTTACATATCGCGTAAGTGACTCGGATGCATTTTATTCGCAGAATAATAAAATCTCCATTCATGCAATCGATTCGCAAGTAGTAAGTGCAATGTTCACTTACGAATTATCGAACCAAAATTAAATCTGCCGCATAGCGACAGTCTCCATCGTAACATGTGCTACTAACATTTTTGTATGGATGTAGCATACATCTGGATAAACAAATTAAACGAGCCTATGAGTTGAATGAGCAAAATTCTTAACTATCGATTCAGTCGATTTACCTAATGCGCTCAGCATACGCGATATAGAAATTGTAGATTCGCGATCGACGTTCTTTTCCAATGCAAGTTCAAATATATCTATATGTTCAGTTTCTATTTCTTTATTATTTCATAGTAACTCTATACAATCCCGAGTTATGAAAATATGGTTCTTGTGAATTATCATATCGTCATCGCATTACGCTAGAAAAACATACTATTGCATTTTATAGTAATGCACATTATGTAGTAATCGTATTGCAGCTTACGTATTTACCAGACGTTCAAACATGCATCTACGACCGCCGCATTCGCAGTCGCATTGACTCAGCTCACCACAAGTTGAACATCTAGCAGGGATGTCACTCGTACACGAGCTAACGCTCACGCTCATCCTCCTCCGCCGCCGTAATTATATCCAAGTCTTGCTTCCAGCCTTCATCATGCTGCGCTTCCGCAGGATGTCACATGATTAGCAGAATGATAGCTCCTCGTTGTTCATCCACTGCTGATCGTCCGATTCTGACCTCGATGTTGTTCTTCCGTTATCGGACAGTTTTCTTCCTCTTAATTACAATGAATCTGAGAGACAATCGTTCTCTCTTCCGTTCCAATAATCGAATAACAACATCCGGAGTCCGACTCGACAATAACAATTGGATGAACAACGAGGAGCTATCATTCTCTTTCAATGTGACATCTCGCGGAGGCAAAGACATGTCGACTAAGCTCGGGAAACAAGACTGGATATGATTACAGCAAGAATGGAGGATGAATGCAACGAGGAGTCTCTACTGCATTACAAGCGTGACATCCTCCGTTGTTGATCGTTCAAATCATCGAGCTCCTCGACGTAGATCTAATACCAACACAGATGCAGCAGATCATAGATACTTGTTTGAATCAATACAAAGCTAAGTACGAAAAGCCACAATACTTTTTCTATAATGTCTTATTCTTTTATAAAATCTAATAGTATGTTTTTTCTTCGTAATGCAGCGACGATATGCTAATTCACAAGAACCATATTTTCATAACTCCTGATCAGTATGGTAGCTACTATGAAATAATGTTAAATATGAACCGAACATATAGATATATTCGAACTTCGTATCGAAAAATAAGAGACGTCAATCGCCCGAATCTTACAAACCCTATATATACGTGTCTCAAAGACATCGGTAAAAATCGACCTTCAAATCAATAGTTCGGAATTTTGCTCCTCTTCAACTTATAAGCTCATTTAATTTGTTTATACAGATGTACAGAGCTCATCCACACAAAAATATTGTAGCACATCTTACAATGGAGGCTGTTGCTGCAGCAAATTTAATTTTGGTTCCAATAATTCATAGTGGGCATTGCACTCTACTTGCGAGAAATCAGATTCTGCATGAATGGAGATTTTTTGACTCTTTACCGAATAAAATGCATCTGGCAGTCACACGCGATGTGGTATGCAACGTGACGCTTACTTTATTTATTATCTGAACAACTTTCTCATTTCGACAATTTTACAATTATTTTAATTGCTACGACATGTTTTCAGATTAAACATATTGCTGCTAATGTCGGGAGTGCTTTTCAGTCTAACCCCACTAAGTGGAAAGTTGTCACGTCAAGAGGACTCCCCACACAGAGCAACAACATTGACTGTGGTATTTTTGTGTGTAAATATATAGAGACACTTATAAAAAAAAGAGAAAATTGTTTGGAAACATAAGCAAAACTGACAGGCTGAAATGTCACGGTTTATGGTTGAGCTTATATACGAAATATGTAGATATAAGCTATTTGATATTTGATTGTACATAGAAACTAACATTTACATAAGATTTGATTCAAATTTATAATATTTAATATCTCAAATTTGATATTTAATTGTTAACTGTCTGTGTATGTCAGGTGTATCTCTGGCATATATCTTGTTAACTGTCCGTGTAAATTTTTATTTGTTTACTGCTTGAATTCTCAACTACAGAGATCTGGTGTATTTTCAGTGTATTTTTTGTGTATTTTTGTTGTACAAATAATTTTTTTTAATTTTTAACTGTCTGCTAACTTAATTTATTATGATGGTGTACAGTTGGGCATTGATGGGGTAATGATGCAATAGATAAATTTCTACTTGTTTACTGCGTGAATTCTGAACTCCAGAAATCCAATGTATTTTCAGCTGTATTTTGTGTGTATTTTTGGTGTACAGGTGATTTCTCAATTTTTAACTGCCTTCTGACTTAATTTATGAATGCATGTGTACATTTAGGGCATTGATGGGGTGTTGATGTATAATAGATAAATTTTTACTTGTTTAATGCGTGAATTCTGAAGTCCAGATATTTACGTGTATTTTCGACATGTATTTTTGGTGTATTGTTGTATATTTGAAGTGTATTTTCCTTGTTTACTAGTGGAATACTGAAATTCAGAATGTTGAATGATACTGGGCTATTATCGAATTTGAGTGGGTCTCACTAAAATAACAAAATATATTACACAAAACAACAAAAAATTATTCTAAATGAATTTGTTTATTGACATGGTTGTACAAGGTTTTTTCCTTAGTAACATAACAATCACGTCACATCCCAGTAATGGAGTGCATCAGTAATGCGGTGTAAGATGGTTCAGGCGTGACATTTTCCTGTTGAAGAGGTAAATTGAATGTTAGTGAGGATATTTCAATGTAAGATTAGAATAGTCAAAAAGAGATTTACCTTGCTCAGTGACTGTGACACTGCAATCATGTTTGCTTCACAATTTATCTGTAGTTCTTCTCTACTGGATCCTTCCTGATTTTTTCCTGCATAAAGTTGTTCATTTTAGCGACGAGTGATGTTATACAAACAACTAAATTGTTTAGAATGTAGAAGTACATACTCTTAGTTCTCTTGCCTTTTTCGCAGTATCCTTTCAACCTCATTTTTGCGGGATCATTTAGATTGATGGTTATCGTATGTGATTTTTTCTTTTTGGTAGTTTTATTTTGATTAGGATCCTTCACATCTAATATGTCATCAATACCTATAAATGTCGTCTTGAAGGTATCAAAAATGTATGTCTCGGCGCGTTCATTCCCACATGTTTTAGTGATTAGTTGGTATGCAAACTTTTATGAGTGTGACCTAAATAGGATTCCACTTGAACTTGCGCTGGACATTTCAGAGTCCTTCATACGTATGTACCCAAAGGTTTTATAGATCTATTCTTTTGTCTTCACCGACCATCTCAATAACAAATATTGGTATGAAATTTTTGTTCCTTTTACCTCATTAAGAACACGTAGTGAGTGAGCACAGAGCAACCCCATCATTTCAAATTTCTTGCAGTTACAAGTGATCTCGCACTTAATCCTATCGAAATTAACAATCCAGGGTCTACTCGTCCCCAGATTATCCAAATTCCTAACATGGAATTATGAAGCACCCTCACCTGCGACATCAACAGTTACTCCGCATAACTCATGCATCAACTCTTTTTCAAACATGTAGTACAGCTTTCGGGTGTAATACGTAGCAGCTTGCCTCAACACTGGCTTGTTTTAACTGTGGGTGTAATCACCGTTTGAGAGTTTTTGAAGTCTTCATCATTCTCGTTCCTTCTCCAAGATTTCATAATACTTTCAATACCAGAAAACAATCAATGAGAGAACTGGTTGGCTTAGATACACCATGACATACGTTATTTGTGGACTCACTTCTTTGTGTCGACAATATTCTCATTCCAAATATTTCTTTATTGAATGTTGTGGATCACTTATGTCTTATACGATACAAATTTTGTAGCCACTCATTGATGTGTAGGTCTCCTTGCTCGATCATTAAAGCCCAATAACGTTCGAACTCCTCTTCGAATCACAGCCTCGCATGCATCCGTAAAACGTATCGTTGACACTCTTACACGTTATATCGCAATGAACTTTTAAGACACTTCTTATAAATATGTCACTCGCATAATCTATGTCTCATGAATGGAAGACATTTTTCAATGCCCCTTGACATCGCTTGATCTTGATCCGTAAAAATAGTGATTGGATGTTTGTCGCCCATTATTCGAATAAAAGTTTTGAATAACCAAGTGAATGACTCTATTGTCTCGTCGGCTAAAAAACCAACTTCGAATAGGACGTTTTGCAAGTGGTAGTTAACCACTACAAAAGGAGCACAACATAAATTGTACTTATTCAAACGGTAGCTTGTGTCGAAAGTTACAAATCCTCAAAGCAATCATAATCAAGCCTAGAAGGCCCATCACACCAGAAAAAACTTCTCAGTCTGCCCTAATCATCAGTATGGAAGTCGCATGCAAACATGTTATCATCATTTTGTCGTTCCATGAATAATTGTAAGAGAATTTGTATCACCATATTCAATTCTAATTCTTCTATCCCTCTGAAGGAAGTTGTAGACATTTTGTCTCGTACACTCCATGTTCTCTACTCCACCAACCTCAGTAGTAGCGAACTTAAACGTGTTCGTCGTTCTAATCCCCGAACCCGTCATCGATCTCGACAAATACGCATTCAACTCGCTAATCTTTCGACCGGATCGTAGAAGGTGTTTGTCACCGGATTCTGCCAAGGGGTGGTTATGCCCTTCGATAAATTTCTTTATTGTCCAGTTGTCGTCAATGTCGACAGCATATCAAACCATTGCTTGACAGCCAGTCCTCTCAACTTTTCTGTACTTCAACGTATTGGCGACCAGTGACTTTTTCTTATGGCCTGCTTTTGCACAAGTATAATCTTTCGACTTAATTTGCTTGGAGTTCGGCCAGTAACTGTTGTGATCCTCGCTGACATCGAATCCAACATGATGTGCATAAAGCAATAATAATGTTCGAGCATCTACCTCATTATGAACAATAAGATTAAGAAACCGTGTACAATCGGATCATTCGAATCACTTTCTGTATGCGTAACTACAAATCGAAATTATACAATAGTAGTTAATCGAACACGTATACGACCTAAGCAATACTCTAAAAATACACTAGGAATACACTAAAAATACTCCAGAAAATCTTCATGAAAAAACACATAATTAACATTAACTACCAGGAATACCCTAACTTTAAGGCAGCAATAGCATCAAAATAACACATAAATCATCCATATATACAATAGGCATGAATTTAACCTAAACTCGGTAATACTCTAAAAATACACCAAAAATACATTAAAAATACTCTAGAAAAATTTTCATGAAAAAACACAAAATTAACATCAACTAGCAGGAATACCCTAAATTTAAGATAACAAATGATCTCAAAATAACACTAAATCACACACATATATAACAGAGCTCGAATTTAACTTAAACTCAAAGCAATACTCTAAAAATACACCAAAAATACACTAAAAATACTCCAAGAAAAATCTTCACATGTAAAACCGAATCTCCTAAATACAGCTTATTACTCATCTCTTCAACAAAAACATTCTGGGAAAAATTAATTTTACTTCCGTCCCAAAAGAGTTGTTTTCGTAATTCAAGCTACCTATTTCTTCATTAAGAGAAATCAGAATCCATCTCTTGCAACAAAAGTGAAACTCTAAATAGCCGAAAAACCACTTTTCGTTAACCCTAAAGAGCCAAAAAAAATACTTTTTGAAAACCCTAACAGAGCCAAAAAATCACTTTTCTGCTATTTATTCTACTGTTACGGTAAAGGCAGAGGCGAGGGAACAAAAAAGACCGTATTCAACAAAAAGGCGGGATTTCAAATGGCGGGAAGGCCGAGCCGGGCCTGGCCTGACTTTTTCTCTCTTTTTTTCATTTTCTTTCCAGCGTGAACTTGTGGACCCCTGGACGCCACGCGTCATTATGTAATTGGCGTCCGAACGTAGAGAACCGTTCGGAAGACGGACAGGAAAAATCGGCCTCCTCCAGAGCTTTTTCTTGAGCAAGTCCACCAGAATTCTTCTTGTAATAGGCCTTTCTCCGGAGTCGTTTCCTGCATCAAGCCCTCACGGAACTTTTTTCCTGCATCAAGCCCTCTGGAATATTTCCTACAGCAGGCCTTCTTCCGGATTGTAATAGATTCTTCTTCGGAGTTTTTCTTGCAGCAGGCCTCCACCTAAATTCTTCCAGCAACAGGCCTCCACCAGAATTCTTCCTAAAGCAGGCCTTCCTCCGGAGCCTTCTCCTGCTGGAAGGCCTACCTCTGGAGCTTTTCCATTTTTCTGCAGATCTCACACCCTGCAGCTTTTTCTGTTGGCTGTCTACTTCCCTGCAAACTTCTCTGTAGCATTACCTGTAGGAGCCTTCTGGCTACCTACAGACAATACAGAAGCTGCAATCAACTTGGGTTTGATTATCAAGCAAGGGATGAAGACTTCAAGTTATACCTCAAAAAGAATCTTTCTCGCCCCCTGTTTGATGTTTTCAAATCTAAGTTGAACATGATTTTTAACCATGTTTCAACTTGAGAGGGAATTGTAGAAGTTATATTAGGAAATAATTTATTCTTGTTAGAAACTATGAGAATTAAATTTATTTACTTGAATTGGAATTATTTTCTTTCTTATTTTATGTTTTACTGATTAATTGGAGATATAAGTGTTTTATCTTTATTTTTTGTTATTCTTTTATATTGTTTTTCCTATTCTATGATTCATTTAATGGTTATTTATATCTTCATTTCATATCAATAATATAATTTCGTATTATTCTAAATTTCAACATACATATCTTACACCTAAACTTCCATATTTACATAGCACTTCGGTATTTTAAACCCATATATGAAAAGTTTTATTTCGCAATTAAAATGTGCAAATAGTGTTATTTTTTATGTGATACTAAAGATTCGAGTGCTATATATGTAGATATGAAAGTTTAGGTGTGAGATATGTAAATACATAAGAATTGTCTACCACATATGTAAATGCCACAAAATATAAATCAAAGCTCGACAAACTTGTTACAAGATATGAATCAAAAGTTAAGCCAAAATAAAAGCACCTTACATTAAGAAAATTTTCAACTATATGATCTAATATTTATGAAACTATATGGAAGGAAGATGGAAACACCTAAATTGATTATTTATGTACTTATTTGTTACTACGCCGCCAAATGCACAAATTCCAAAATAAAGCTCACTAATTTTAAGCTGGACATCCTGAAATCTCAGAACTATCATGCCTTCAAAATGTAAGATATCAACAACAACATCTTGTTTTTTATAAAGGTAATGATGCTAAAACCCAAACATTATTTAACATGGATTCTCAAGGGGAAAAAAAAGAACAGATGGTCTTCTATAATAAAAAAAAGCCTTGGGCGCTTGAGAATTTGCAATTGATCTATTCTTTATTATCACCAAAAAAGAAAAAACAAGTTTGCGTAAGATGGTACGTACATGGTAAGTTACTCAAGGAATCATTATAAACAGAGAAATGATATTCAAAGAAAGAAAAAGATAATGGTTTTTCTTAACCTCTGAAAAGCCGCATAATTCAAATGAATTGAAAAGATAATACAGAATGAACAATTCATAAATATTTGGAAAGAAATATATTGCATGTTTACCTTTTCATTGGCCTGGATTTAATCTGTGATTCCTTTTCCAGACCAATTTTGTCATTTAAGCCTAGTTTCAAATCAGGCATGCCCGAGAGGAAGCATTTCATGAGAATCTTCCCAGTCACATCACAACGTAGTACACTACCTAAACCAATGACGAGAATTTTAAAGTTAATATCAAGTAAAACTTGAAAGATTTACATACATACCATTCAACTATAATGTATTTACATCTTACACCTAAATTTCAATTTTTACATACCACCTTACCTATAAATGAAAGGGTGTATACACACCATCCAATTCCTGTGATATTGTGTATTTCACTTTTAACTTTGATGCGATATGAAAGATTTGGTGGTTTAAATGTAAAAGGTAAAGTATAGGTTTAGAAATGTAAATACACAGGAATTGGATGGTGTGCATAGTTACTTTTTCTTTTTAACTACCAACAACAAAATGGCATATATACCTTTGGAAGACATAAGGAGGTTGACACTTTCCACAATATCCAAGAAAACCTGAAAAGGAAATCGTGTGAATATATCAATCATAGTTCATGTATTACATAAGATAAAAGTTGAAAATTTTAAGTAGCGGAAAGGAGTATAAGATGAAAGTTAAAAATTATAAAAAAAATATAATAATAATCACCTCATTCTTCTTATACACAAGACCCTCACGCCTCCAACCGACAGCACCCGTAACTTGTAAAGTTGCATTTGGAACTGGCTTATCTGAGGGCTATTAATAGCAGAAGAATGAAATTATAAAACGTTCTGAATGTTACTTTTCAAAAACTATTAAATAAAATGGCACAAGGAATATCATTGAAATGGTAAAGCTGAGTTCCCCAGCATAATGGATACGACAGATGTCTATGGAGTAATATCATAAATTGCAACGACAACAATGAGTGAGTAAACTAAAGAGTTTAGAAAAAATTTGTTTGCTGGCATACATTAAAGAGTCGAAATAAGTTTGAAGATTGACATCCTACAAGATAAAATAGAGCCTGACCTTTGATGAGAAAGGTGAACGAACTCCTTCCTGAGTGATATAGAGCTTCAAAATTTCAGGCGAAAGATTTTGAGGATAGCCAAAGTCCATTATCTCTGCATATTACATGGCAAGGGATCAAATGAGGATGACAACATAAATACCTAGAGGAGTAGGGCTTTTAAGAAAGATAGATCAAGCAATTGAAAGGAACTAAAGATAATCTAACCAACAAAGACTCCATGTACACCTTTATTTTTTCCTTAATACACCTGATACATCACTAATTCGGGAAAAAAAAAAAGAAAAAAAAAACACCTACATGTTGATAATTCTCCATCTCCAAAATGTAAAAGTTATCAAGGGCGTGAAAAAAATGTTTAAAAATTGTTCATAGGGAATAAGTTTCTAAAATTCCTAGTATGAAACTAATCAAGATAGCACCAATGCTCAAAATGTTCGGACAAGCTATAAAATTCTCATCTTATGCTATTTATCTTTTGCTCTTGAAAATTCTTTAAAAGTTTTTCAAAGTGGGAAACTCTAGTCGTCAGTCGCAAGCATCAAGTAGGTGAGTAAAAAATTTTAGTCAAGTTTGATCAAACAACTAAATTCATCTGTAGATATGAAAAAAAAAAGAAATTGAGGAAAAAGTAAGGCCAATATTTGGAAATGATATTTTGATGTGACTGAGGAAAAAATAGCGGAACCATTAAATTGCATAGCAATTAAAAATTAAACAGTATAAATATTCATGCTAATGTCTACAAAATAAATGGATATTACAGATGATATAGTAGAACAAACAATCAAAAAAACTTTTAGACATGACATTGGTTTTACAACAATTCATCATTTGGCAATTTTCACCAACATTTGAAAATCAGATCTTAACCAGGTCACCTAAGTCTTCATATCTTTATGCCTTTGTAAAGATAAAAATAGTTTATTTGACATGTAAAGCTGAAACTAAGGAAAGATTATTTCCTAGGTTGAGGTTAATAAAATTATTTTTCTAGTTTCTGCAAAACCCAGACATGATACAACATGTAAGAATCCTTTACAGATTCATAGATTCCATAAAAAACACAAACCGTAGAAAAAATACAAGAAGAATATCTACACTACAACCTCTACATTTCAGAAAAGACTACCACATGAAAGAGGATACTTTTAAAAGAACCACAATATTCTGCGAGGCTATTCGAAAAAAGAAAACACGACAAAGATTCATGGTGTTGACGCAGATGTGAGATGAAACGTTAATATTCAAAAATTGGCATAATACAAAGGAATTCTTCAGTATATTAAATATCACCTTTCAAGTCATTAAGGAGGACCAAAATATATTTACGAGCCTAAGTATCCCAGATTGAAAAAGAAGAATGGTTCACAAAAACACCATTCATAGCTATGCCAGACAGCAAAACTTTGCAGAAGCAAACAATGACAGAAATTATTTCTTAGCTGGCTTCCATAAGTAGGAAGAGCTAAGTTTGATTCATAGATAAGCAATCCAACAAGTCCGGGGATCAATAATTTAAGTTTGAGTGTCATAACTTTCTCTGTTATTGTCAATATAACCACTGCATATGTAGTCAAATACTTGTCTAAATAAGTTTCACATAAATATATGGAAAGCACTAACAGACATTCCAATAAACATATTTGTATTACCAAAATTTCATAAGGTGGAAGTGCAAGTAATATAATTTCATTCATTTAAAGATCAAGTGTGAGGTTTTCTAGAAGAATTTCAAGGGGCAAAACCAAAATCCATGTAAATAAAAGGTATGAAATATTTGCATTTCATATAATACAAATCAAATACTTGGAATAAATCTGATGATTATGATTTGCCAAAGGTCTAAAGATCATATCTGACAAATTATCTTTCAAAGAACTATAGACATGTCAGAAGAATAATAAAAAGGACTGCTAAACAGCTATTTTAACAATAACGGATATGAATATACAAGGAAAAGAAGATATAAGGTTGAGAACATATTGCACACCATCTAGAAGCTCATATATCAAAACAAAGTTGTTCCTTATAGCGTCTTCATCAAAAGCCCCACCAAAATAAGATTTGAACAGTGCAACAGCCTGACCAAAAAAAAAAAGAGTACTTGAAGAAACCAAAGAAAAATGTAGAAAAGCTTTCCTCTCAACCAAATTTAATCCATAAAATAAACAGTTACTGCATTAGTCAACGGCAAATAAATTCAGAGGCATGACTTAAGGTTATTCACAATATTTGAAGGAAGAGTAATTTAGACTAAAATTAATTAGTTGAGCTGGTCAAAAGAAATGCAACGCATCATTTACAACTGCGGTGTCTAATAACTCTAGCACTATGATAAAGGACCTAGCACCATGCAGAGAGGACATAAATGTAAAAAATCAAGAACTAAATTTTTAACTTCAGAAATAACAACTTGCATCTGTATTTTGAATTTTGTAAGCTTTCTTATAATCAATAAATGACTATTATAAGATAAAACTCATAAATCAAACAAAAGTTCTTAGATTATACAAAAATAACAGCACTAAAGGCTATCTTTTACTCCAGAATTTTGTAATTTAAAAGGTTTACAAAGGAGGAAATTGTCATGCACATGGGCAATACAATACAACATAACTATTGCAACTATGGAGAAGCTAAAGTAACATAGGCGCAGTTAAAAACAGAAAGAAGGGATGTGAAAAATACCTCAACAACAAATTTGAAAGCACAAGCAACATTAGCGTTGCTGCTGACAACAATCACAATGTAAACATTGCTGATTCTCATGTAAAAGAAAGAGCAACCTCCAATTTGCCGAACAGGACATATACCAAGTTCTTTTGTCTGCATTATATGCATTCGGAATGCATCCACCATGTTGTCCCTATATGAAGCACATATTGTTACAAATAGCATGCATAAAAGTAAAAATAAAATAAAGATAAAACAACTTAAGAAAGCTTTCTCGTGGGATTTGCAAATAAATAAAGACTATTGATGCTTAATTATGTAAATATGTCCATGAAATCATATGTATTTTACCATTCTCTCCATGTCAAACAAGAAAATAAAGCAGTATTGTTATAATTTTCTTTTCCAGTTCAACTCATATGTATTTTACCATTCTATCCATGTCAATCAAGAAAATCAAGCAGTATTGTTATAATTTTCTTTTCCAGTTCAACTCCACTAGAGTTTCCACTTGACACTTGTCTAGGAATAAACTCTCATGAAAAATAGAATCACAAACATCGCAAGTGTTTTATGAGAACAGATTTTATGAACTCTAGAACTGAACCATAACCAAGAGATGAAGTCCACTGAAAGAAACAGAGCACTAAAATTAGCTTCTTGTCATGGATGATTGGTGCAATCTCGTCCACAAATGCAATTATCATATTTAAAAAATGCCCCCACAGAAGGCTGTTGGATTCTAAAAAAAAGGTTAAACTACACAGAATTGCACAGAAATGCCTTTGCATCTAGCTAACATATCCAGTACTACCAGCAAGCCAAACACAGCAGGACAGTAGTATTTCGTAATTCATAAAGCAGCATGCCAGATAAGATTAATCCAACTTGATTTCAAATTTGTCAAACTAACACAAAAAAAAAAAAAAAAACAGCCCAGCAGCTCTGCCTTCCACGCATTCATCGACACCGCATGCAAAATCAGCAAAGCCTATTATTCCGCTTATCGGGCTGTTAATGTCTCAAATACGACAACTTGGCGGAATAAGATACCTACCCACATCCATGGCATTCTAAATCACAAAAGGACAAGGGTTAATAACACTTACCCAACATCGTCACGGTATAGGCGATTGATTAGCACATCCCCTCGAAGATTGAGGAAATATATAGCAGATGCTGCGACCGGCATCTCTTACGCCGCAGCGATCCGTCCTAAAACAAAGGCAAGGACCGAGGACCTTTCCAAAAATCCTACCCCGCTAAAGTTGCAGAAGATTCTGTTTGCGAATGAAATCGCTCTACCAAGTAGCTAGCTAGTGCTCCGAAGATCTAAGATCTGAGATCTGCAGATCTGGCAAAGGGCTTCCACCCAGCTAATCGAGTGGGCGGAGGAGGAAGGAAGTCGCGGGAAGGGTTCTTTCCTCGAACACCATGCTGCAATCCAGCGTCTGCTTCTTCTTCCGGTTCAACGCCATCTACGGGCCATTTTTGGTTCATTCGCACGTGTCTTTCGAGAATGGATATTAGCATTTTTGTGCAAAGATCAATACTATCTTCACAATGGTAGGAGTTATTAATCATAAATATAAGAGCTTTTTTCTAAAGTAGAGTTGTTAAATGGATGAGAAATAAATATTTTTAAGTTACTATTTTATTGGCCTACTATAAGCTTGCATTAAAGTACATGTATAAGTATTATAGAAAGTATTGTATACTAATCTTTCGTGGTTTGATCAATAATCTCTTGAGTAGATGCTATATTATTCATATTCCTTATCTATTTTGTTGAAAGAATATATACTCCTCTCATATTTATGGATTGTTTATTGAATTCATTTTTAAATGAAATTGGTTTGAACTAGTTTGTATTCAAACTTTATTTTGAACCACATTCGAAACAAATTTTGATGAGCTTTATCTTTTTGTTGGTGGTTGTTGTAGTCATTTACCATTAATAAGGATTTATAAAAATGTCCAGGTAGAAGTGGCATGAATCCCAATTTGATTTAAGTGGTCCATTGCAAGCCCAATTAAATCAAATCCTATCCAATCAAACGAAACTCATTTCATGTTGCTTCAAATGAAATTAAAGATCGTAGTATAAAATTTGGACCAATCCAAGCTCACTAAAGAGTAGGCCCATTAAGGGTCATTTGAACCAAATTTAAAAGCGATCTTAGAATTGGTCCTATGCACCTAGTTCTTAGCCCCACTTATGGCTCATTTGTCATAAGACAAATTAAAACCAATCCAAATACAGCTAAAATAGAGTAAACATTCATTTAGATATAAATATCTAATCATAGATACTTAAATCAAATTAATCACAGTTAAACCATTAACTCAGTTAAATTTGACATTGACTTAATACTGAGTCAATTAAACCCATGTGAGCAAGATATAAATAAACTTCATCCAAATTAAATCAAACCTGTTCAAACCCCTCCTTATATCATATGCTAGCTGATAAGACCAATTTCAAGAAAAATAAAACCCTGATTTGGTCTGATTGGGCTTAAACTCAATTTGACCCAATTAGGTTCATTTGAACTATGTTGGCTCAAATATAACTCAATCTCAATAAAAATAAAACATATAATAAAATAAGAACCAAAGGAGTGCTCCTAAATATTTTATAATTATTGAAAACCAATTAGGAATAATTGGGCATTGACTAAATTTAACGAGTTGGGTTCATATAGAATGTCTAGGCTCAAACTTGATCAAATGTTGAATCCAATTGAGTTATGACCAAATTGAGGGCCTAAGGAACTTACCCTGAGTGGATCCAAACCAATTGGGCTAACATATGTGAAACTAATTTGATAAACCTAACCTCTTGAATTGAAAATTGGTTAACCAGCCTTTAATTTCCCAAATTAGCTACACTAGCTGGTAATCTTAGCCTCTTATGTTTTGTATGAAGCCAAAATGAGTTATACTCAATGATTAGCATCTTACCCTAGTTTTGGTTGAAAACATGAGTGGTTTAAAAAATCTCAAGCACTCCCTTCGCCTTCCCGCCCTCAACCACTCAAGGGTAGTTAAAATTAACCCCACCATTCCATTGCTTCCCATAAGAGAAAGAAATGATCACTTGCCAACTCTAGTACATTGCCCATGAATGTAAGAAGGGATGTTTTGCATGAGCCTTTTTGTGATAAGCTCCCATACTACTTGTACTCCTTTCCCTTTCTAGTGCAAGATCCTGAAGCCTTCCTCGAGCCTTTGGAGCATTTGAAACCCACTAAAGACAAACTTTGATGTAAACTTGATTACGTAGTTTAGATTTGCACAACTAGTCATTTCCAGAGGTTACAAATTGAAGAAGAGTTTCATTTAGAGTCAAGACAAACACCTCATAGAACAAAAAATCTAATTCTAACCACTGAATTGGGTATTTATTCAACCCCTAACATTATATTCATTTTATTTCACACTTTGTGAAGAAAACCAAGATCCATAAGGCAATTTTATCTTATGATATAACCTACATGGCCCTCTAATCATTTTTTGTTGAAGGGATTTTGAAATCATCCAATGAATACCCTAGGTTACAAGCATTTTAGTTGATATTGTAGTGAGAGGTTGGGGTTACAAGTATTTTAGTTGATTTTGTAGTGAGCGGTTAGGGATAAAATTAGATTCATCTCTTGTTATTTGGAATTAATAGCCTCGATCAAGCCATATAAAATTATACCTTTTATAAGTGAAATTGTGAGGTAAATCTCATCTATTAGATCTCAAATAAAATGATTGTGATTAATTATAACTAACATTAAGGCTCACGATAAATCCCAATAGTTAATCGGAGCACGCCGCATGTGAATCATGTTCCACATAAGCATTGGTAGGGTAAACATAAAAATAATTAGAGAAAATCAGAAAAAATTCATGAAACTTTTTAAAAATATAAGAAACCAATAAAATTTCAAAAAAATAAATCAAAGACAGCAGTGAACTTAGGATAAAAATTAAAATCTATAAAAAATAAAATCTTGTTTGTTTACTAGATAATTTAATTAATTATAAAAATATGAAGTATTAAATAATCATAATTAGTTTTAAATATTAAGGTAAATGATTCCAAACTTCTACGAAAATATTTCCTGAATATCCTTTCGCCTTCATAAATTTATTAACAAAATTTTAAAAACCAAATAATTTTTTTTTCTTTTTTCTAATCATTTGCCATATTTAAAATTTAATTAAATTAATTAAGATAGATCAAATTAATTTTCAAATGCTAGCTTGAAATTATTCTTATGGTGTCTTAAAAATTTAATATCGGTAGATATTCAAGCAATATTTTAAAAAGTCATCTTTAAGCTAATTAATTTACTATATCAATTAAGTTAATTTTACTTATTTTAAAAAATTCACCAAAAATGCATAAGTCCTAAAGAAAATAAAACAATTAAAATTTCATGATGCTTTGTTAATTATTTATAATTAATTAAAATTAAAATAAATTTATTAACTTGTTAATATTGATAAATAATTCAATTAATTATTTGCTAAATAACTAGAAATAATTTGAATATCCTATAAAATATTATGGTAACATCGTATACCCATTAAATATTAATTATAATTATAATTAATTTAAAATGATCTTAAATTCATATAGAAAGACTCCCAATCCATTTTTATCATGAAAGTATTCTCATACTCTTGGGGAATATTTTGATATTATCTTAAATTTTTATTTAACAATTAACTAAAATAAATTAGAAACTAAGAACAATTCAACATATTCTTAAAATTGGTTTGTGTGTGTTTACTATTTAATCATAAACATAAAGAATATTCTAAAGATTTTTTATTAATATTTGATATGTTTTGATAAAATTCATTAAAAATAACTACATATTAATAACAAATAAAAATTAATTCAAATTAATTTCATACTTGGATAAATAATCCCTAAGAATCTTTTTATCGTTGAATATTTAATGCATGCTAATTTAAGATTGGTTGAATTTAAATAAAATTAAAATCAACCCAAATTAGTATAATATAATTAATTTACAACAATCTCATAACTAAAAAAAAGTAATGAAATTTTTTTGAACTTGAACCACATAAAGGCATTTTAGGATGTCAAGGCTCCCTTAATGATGCGTGCACTTTATCATGTATAAGTTGTTAGGAATACTAAGACTGACTCCCAACTGAGCTCTAACTACTTTAATTTGCTTTAACATTTTTTAAAATCTTAGATGAAATAAAGCCCAATTTAGAATTAAAATTTTAATGCTATTTTTTAAAGACTAATCGTATGGAAACTAGCCAATGGGTAGTGAATTTAACTTAAAATCATTAAGATCCAATGGAGACACACTGCACTTCATACACACACTATACTTGCAATTTAGGTCACCAAAGAATATTTAGGCTAGGGAAATTTTATTTATATATCTTGTGTTGTGATGATTATTTGTGATGTATTTTTTATGTAAATTTGATAACATTATTCTTATATGTTAATCTTGACGCTAGTATAATCATTTAGTAGATCTAATACGTTTTTTGAAGGTGTCCATGAATAGTACGCAAAACATAATGCTAAAGTACTTTAAATCTAACACATTCCTTTGTTGGTGTTATTTTCTAAATGCCTATGCCTCTAAGCATGATTTTGGGACAAGTGGCATAGCACTCTTAATTGTTATGCTATGTAACAGTATTTGTTTGATGTAAATGTGTGTCTAATAACATCTATTTTAGTTTTTTTTCTAATTTAAACATGTAATTTTAATTTTTTAAAGAAGAAAAACTATGTAGGAGGTCAATGTTGTTAAGATTAATGGGCATAAACCATCTAGCACAAATTTATGTCACATAATGCTTGGAGGACCGATGAAAGCATAAAGACATAAACAACATGCTTTTATTTAGTTTGATTGAGTTGGTTTATGTAAGGATAGACTCGAATACTCATTTTTTATATTCTTTTAGGATTTAATGCAGTACCAAGATACAACAGCCTTGTTATATAATTAGGTTTAGTTTGTGTGTTTTTGGTGTACTTACATTGCTTTCTTAGTTTATTTGTGCATTATAACGCCTACTTTCTCTTAAGTTTCTTAAACTATTTATATGGGCTTATCTGACTTGATATGCTCCTAAGAATAATATTTTAATCCCAATTAAAATAACTTATATATATATATATATACATACATATATATATATATACATACATATATATATATATATATATAAAGTAATAAGACAACTAAAACCTTAGATTAATTTATCTTATTCATTCGTATCACTTCATTTTCTTTATTTCACACACTCTGGGTCATGCACCTATAAGGGCTATCCAACCTATGAGAATGAGTCCCACTATTTGGAGAGAGTTGTACCAAATGTTAGTTTTTTTCATGCTTGAAAATCCAATTATATGCATTTCATGATAATGATGTATAAATCTTAATAAAAAAAATAATAAAATTTGTTAGATGTTGTAGGAACTAGATGTGTGCATACCATATGATTGGATCATTTGATCTATGGGGTCAAGTTAATGTCATGCTAAGTTTCCTAACTTAAACCACAAGGTTTATATCTTTCATTTGTATGTGATAAGACTAAATGAACCTAAGACAATAAATTTGTTAGTGACTACCATTTCTATCTAAGATCATAAGTTTATAAGAGTCATACTCGGTGCACTCTCAAGTGGGATATTGTGTATTGTTAGAATAAGGTTTGAGTCTCTTACCTTATTAGTAGCGTTAATCTTAGCTTTATGTTCTAGGGTTGCTCGTTTCATCTTGCTACCAGATAAATTCTCACAACTTATATTTTTCTTATGTTTTGATATGCTCCTAAGAATAATATTTTAATCCCAATTAAAATAACTTATATATATATATATATATATATGTATATAGATAGATAGATAGATATATATATATACATATATATATATATACATACATACATATATATATATATATAAAGTAATAAGACAACTAAAACCTTAGATTAATTTATCTTATTCATTCGTATCACTTCATTTTCTTTATTTCACACACTCTGGGTCATGCACCTATAAGGGCTATCCAACCTATGAGAATGAGTCCCACTATTTGGAGAGAGTTGTACCAAATGTTAGTTTTTTTCATGCTTGAAAATCCAATTATATGCATTTCATGATAATGATGTATAAATCTTAATAAAAAAAATAATAAAATTTGTTAGATGTTGTATGAACAGATGTGTGCATACCATATGATTTGATCATTTGATCTATGGGGTCAAGTTAATGTCATGCTAAGTTTCCTAGCTTAAACCACAAGGTTTATATCTTTCATTTGTATGTGATAAGACTAAATGAACCTAAGACAGTAAATTTGTTAGTGACTACCATTTCTATGTAAGATCATAAGTTTATAAGAGTCATACTCGGTGCACTCTCAAGTGGGATATTGTGTATTGTTAGAATAAGGTTTGAGTCTCTTACCTTATTAGTAGTGTTAATCTTAGCTTTATGTTATAGGGTTGTTCGTTTCATCTTGCTACTAGCTCAATTCTCACAACTTATATTTTTCTTATGTTTTTTATCATTTGATTTTAAGTATGCCATCTAGCAATATGAATAACTTGAATTCTAAATTAAATTTCAATCTCCAAATAAAAGAAAAAAATATAAGATAGTTTGAAACACTATTAAACTTATTGGTATCTGATGCTTTCTACCTATTCTCTCTTGGCATCTAAAAATAATTGCTCCAAGTTTGAACAAATCTCAATTGAATCTCTCAAATGAACATCTTTAAAAAAATTAATCTTTCAAATTTATGGAAAATGAGGGATACTATTTTATATGAGATGGCCTATATTTGATAAGGGTGTCAGTGAGCTGAGATTGAGTGAGATTATTGCTTGCTTGTGTTTAACTCTTTTTTTTAATTAGCTCATTTTTTAAATATTATATGAATATCATATCCGTGTTTGACTCAAATTAAAAATTTTTTGTTCATTTATAGCTCATCTTTGGCTCGAATAAAGCTTGCTTAGTTTTAAAATAACAATTAAAAAGAATTTAAAAGATTAATATAAAAAAACTCATAAGGAATGTCAATTATTTAATTATTTAATTAATTCAATCTAAAATGAGAACAAGATTGATAAAAAATATTTATTTTCTTTCAACTCATTTATAAATTAAGTTAAAAACTATTCACGTTTTGCTAGCTCTCATAACTAATATATTAAATACAAGCTACCTAGTAAATCGAAGACGAACTATTTGCGAATGATGAAATTTTTTTGAAAACCTTGTTTTTATGATATAATAACCAAATGAGGATGTACCTATGTAAATATGCATCATAAATTAAAATAAACTATAAGTCAAATTAGATGGGAGAAAAATATTTAGCGATTTATCCCTTATGCACTTTAATTCTAAATTTTCTTGATTAGATCTATTCTAAAATAATAATCTCATTTTTTGAGATATATTATTGTTAATAACACATCTAATCCTAAAATATAAAGTTATAGCACTAACGTGGTCCACACAACCGTTCTCACATAAAATCCATTATTTTCTTTTGTTGTAGAATTTTTTGACTAACCCTCCTCTACACGACCAAGTAATTGTTCCATTGTATCTCCCACGTAAATCCAACCAAACAATGTCTATTCTTATTTTATTGGACAATTATACATGTACAACTTTGTGATGAACTCTAATTAAGATATAATCCCTTAACATCCACAACAATTGCTAGCTTTTGATTATAATCTTAAACCTCTTTACTAAAGCTAAAAATCGAACCTCGGGTTTTTGATCGACTGCAATTTTTGTATGAATTATTTTTGTTCTAGTTGCCTTTAAGACATCTTAAAATCTCTAAAACATTATGAAACACTCCATATCACATATAGACATATTAATTTAACTATACCAAGTGTGTTTTAACCCAGGGTGTCCTTATAATCTTCTCACCACAACCCTAAATTTACTTGAACACATTTTCAAGTTTTGACCCTAACCTGCCCTAGGCCAACATCTATCTATTCATTATCTCCACTAAATATCCAACATAAAAAAGCTTGCATAACCTTCTTAACACTTTGGAAACATTTTCAAACATATTTTAAACATCAATAGAGTGTTAATGATGCACCAAAAATATGTTACATTTTTGTTATGCAGTTTGTACTCATTTTTAGTGATATTGCACTTTAAAGGAAGGTGTTCTCATGTTTTACCGTAGATATGAAGATTTTAGGTGATTGGAGCAAAAAAAAAGTGAAAAGGACGAATTTGGAGAAAGAGATGCAAAATGGAGAAAAATGTCTTCTGGCGCCGCTATTTTTCCACGTGTTTTTTATGTTTGTATGTATGTTCGCACACTAGAGGTTCTACACAAGTATACATATCGTTCAAATAATATAGGGCTCTAGTTGAGTCTCTTTATCGATCCCACAGGGAAGCGAGGTAAGCAGTCCTTAGTCAAATTTTAGTCTACTACTATCAGCCCTTAGTTTGGAAAGTCGATATAAGTGATTTTTCTAACAAATACTCCTAAAGGTAAGTCTTAAGACTAAAACAACTAATAACTACTCCTAAATGAAAATATTAATTCTAAAGATAACCCTTTATGGATAAATTGGTTTGGTAAATTTTGAGATAATAAAATCTAATATTCTTATGTAGTTAATGGGATAATGTAAATAAATGAGATACATTAAATATTGTATGTGCCAAATAGGAGTAATCTTATTCTCTACCCTCTTCCGAGTGCATAAAGAACATTGACTAATCCTAGGTTTAGTCCCTAAATTTGTGGTTAGGCTGCGAGGATACTGGCTCTCACTCCAGAGCTCCCACTTCCCTTCGCCTGAAGGCTAACTCTCGCTTTAGTTTCCAAACACTACGATCGAATTGGGGATTTTAGTCTGTCACCCTAAAATCTCCAATTCTATACATATTAAGTATACTTCCCTATTTATTTGCACTCAACCCCCATGAACTTCAACATCTATGGAATTTGAATGTGCTTCCACTTTGTTGAGAATAACACCGCCCTCTCGACTCTTAATGCAATTACAACGAATTTTAACACTCAAATGAGCTCTTTTTGTAATGTAAATGAAGTGCAAGTAAAAATCATCATAATTATAATTAAAAATTCTTCTAGCATGCATCTCAATATCCTAAACATGAATCTTACTCATTGCAAAAAAAAGTTAAATGAAAATAATGGAATAATCTTCTTATGCCACTATTTCTAAATAAGAAGAAAGAGTAAGAGAAAGACATCGCAAAGCACGAAGAAAACACAACGAGAAACTTCATTTTATTAAAGTAAATCAACTACATAAGTATTTACAAAATCATAAGATAATGAAGAACTCAATACTTACCTTTTTCTGTTTGAAAGACAGATGAAAATCTCTCCCACAAAGTCTCCCGCTGATCCATGTAATGCTAGTCAAACCCTTATAGATTCTCTCACAATCCCCTCACCAATCTATCCAAAAAGGTGAAAATCTACAGTTCTACTCCTATTCTAAGATATCTAATCATTCTCCACATTTTTCCTAACATCTACCCTCTTTTTTTGACTTCAAATTCACTTTAAAATAGTGTAGGGATGAATTTCCCAAGAGGTGCTTTAAGAAACCTTCCAAAAAGCGTCCAGATTCAATGTATATGGCTAATAACAGCTCCTGACACTGTTTTGGGCACCGTCGGCGTCCTATTTTTCTCGCTCTCGGGTTTTTGGCGCCGCCGCGCCCATTCTGCGCAGCTCCATCATTTTACTCCGTTTGGCCCCGTTTAAGCTCCGATTCGCCCCGTTTCAGTTACGTTGCGTTCCTAACAGATAGCCCTATAAGATAAGCATAAAACAACTTTTTAAAAGTGTAATATCATTCAAAAATATGCAAGAATTGTAAAAAAGAATAAGCATAGAAAGATTTGTTAAAATGTGTCAGGCCAAAATTTGTTTTTTTTTTTGCTCGTTTTTGCTCTAAATTGCACCGTTTTTTCTTTTGTTTTTCTAATAGTCCATTTATTGTACCTAGGGGTGTAAACGAAACGAACACGAACAAACAGAGCTAGTGTTCGTGTTTGAAATATTTGAACACATTATTATTCGTGTTTGGTTCTTTTAACAAATTAAATGAAAAAAAATTGTTCGTGTTCGTCTCGTTTGCTTATCTAACGAATCGAACACGAACTTCATGATGAACCGAACAAGAACTATTCGCGAACAACAAGCTTTTTTGACAGCCCTAGCTTTGATAGCATACTTCCTCAAAATGAAGCAAATTGATCAGGTATTTCATACACATCAGGTAATTCATACTTCGTCAAAATGAAGTAAACCGAATAAGGCATTTAGGGTTTTATTTTAATATATAGTATATTATATTAATTATAATATTATAATATTTATATTAATATAATTAATACTATAATATTATTATTATAATTAATAATTTATCATAAATTATAATTTATAGAAGTTTAATTATTTAAAATATGATAAATTTTTATAATATATAATTATTTTTAAAATATCATAAATTATATATATATATATAATTATTTTAAATTATTTTATATTTTGAACAATAACAAACCGAACACGAACTAACACATCACTGTTCGTGTTTGGTTCGTTTAACAAATCAAACGAAAAAAATGGTTTGTGTTCGTCTCGTTTGCTTATCGAACGAATTGAACATGAACTTCTTGGAGAGCCGAACATGAACTGTTCGCGAACAACAAGCTTTTTTAACGTACCCTAATTGTACCTAACACCAAAAATATACAAAATATATTCATTTAAAGTGCAATATCATTAAAATTAAGCATAAAATGTATATGTAAAATCAAACAGTTTTAGGTTTGTCAAGTCCCACATACTTAACTGTTACTTTTCCTCAAGTAACACTATAACTTTAAAAACAAAATATGTTGACTTGTGGTTGTGGGTTTCAATAGATTTTCCTATAAATTTATCTTAGAACTATTATAGTGTAACATAGGAGAAATTATAGCAAATCAACCTAGGACTAGAGTGTAAGGGTATCTCATATTCAACTTAGGAATCCTAATTTTCTATTTACTTCAAAAGTTATTATATCTGGATAGGCCTTTCATAAATTTGAATTTCACTATTCCCTTTCAAAAGTCCAAAACTCCAAATTTTCTTTCACTTTTTAAAAATGTATGTATTAGTTTGAAAAATGTTTTAATAAAGGCTCAAATCTCATTAAGTATAAATCTAAGAACCTTAGCTTTTCAAATATTCAACTTCTTTCTACCATAAATAGCAAAATCATTTTTCCAATGTTTCCTGCAAAATATATTAACTGTAGAACAGTTTCATCACATAGGATTTCAACTAAGTTATTTTTCTAATATTCCTTAAATCGAAATTATAGTAATCTAAAGGTAACACCACATATCACAATTCAATTTAAAAGTGATATTAAATTAAATACAGGCTACTGAGGAAAAATAAAGTTTAGTTTTAAAAATTTTTCTTCCCCCCAAACTTGAATTTTAAAATATTTTGCAATTAATTCCATAAAACGTAGCAGGAAGAAAAAGAAAAAACTGATTCTACTAACTGCTACAATATTTTATCAAATTCATATACATGTGTAATCAAGATAGAATGACTGCAGGAGAAAGTAAAACTAGCCTAAAACATGCTTGCAATAATATTAAACTAAAAGGAAGTGTACGAACTTTAAAATTTTATTTTTCTTCCTACCCCCAAACTTGATTTTTAACATATATAACATTTAGTACAGATAATATAAGCAAGAAGAAAAAATAGTTCAAATATTTTATCTACCACAAATGTCTATCAAAAACACCTATATTTATTAATCAGGATATAAACCATGTAGCAGAATGTAAATATAAACTAAGCATGTCAGAATAAAATTGACTAAATAAAAGTTTAACTAGCATCACATGTATCAGCATTGAAATATGAAAATGCTCTTCAAGTCTTATATAAAGTTGTAACACACAAACAAACACACAAAATAAATAAGGTCAATTCTTTTAATAACGCATCACATCTCATTAACTTACTTTCAATTTCTAACGAAATCACTACACTAATAAATTAGGTACATTTAAAAATGATTTTATAGATTATAATCGTGGAGATAAGATTATCCATGATATATTGGCTTCTGGGCACCAATCTCATGTATCATTTAATCTCTTTAATTAAGCACCTCTAACAGTTATAAATCGTAGTGTAAGATCATCTGCATGTTATTCATAAAATAGGTTCATGACTCATGTCAAATGAAAACAAAGTCAGAGAAAGGAAGTAACAAAATTGAAATTGATCTATCACTGTTCAAATTCATGATGTCTCTTGCAAAACTCAAGTCCGGGTGAGACCCAAGTTATAGTGGATTCGTCAATCCAACTACTACAAGATAATATACAAGTCTAACCATAATAAGATGTTAAGGAATCGCCTCCCTCATGACACACAAAGATCAAATTAAACCACTAACAATCCAAACATCTACCAAAGAATAATTAAAATGATCAATATATAATGACACATAAAGATCAAGTTAATCAACTCTAAAGCAAACACAATATAACATTAACAATCATGACTTTCAGGCATACTAAATCAAAACACACTGATAAGTATAGGTTGCCTCCCATAAAGCGCTTGGTTTAATGATGTCAGCCCAACAAAATTATTCCTCTTGTATCAAAATTTCAATTAAGTAATCCTTGATCAATCATCCAATCTTTTTCAGATCCAGGGATTCCTACAAAATCCTTAAATTTTAAATTTTCATTTAGCTCTTCCTTTTCAGATTGATTCATATCATTGTTCCTCATATTTTTTTCTAGATCAAATATTCTTCTATTGATTTTCTCAATTTGCATATTAATATCATCCTTCAAAATTTATAAGAAATGGATATCTAAGATAATTCAAGATCTCCCAATTTTTAGATTGGATTCTCTCTACATAATTCATATTCTATATCAAAATCTTCTATGTTGCTTTTCTGTTTCAAGTTATCTTCCAATTCTTCCCCTTGGTACTGAGTAAATGATGGAGGAGGTCTTTCTATATCTATCTTAGTTGAGAAAATAGGTTTTTATAATTCCTTAGGAATTTCTTCTAATGGTCTTTCAATCTCCTTATCCTCTTTTCTCAACTCAAAGTTCTTTTGAAATATATCCTCAAATTCTCTTCCAAGTCCTAGTTTAATAACTTTATCTTGTTCATCATTCAATTCAGGTTTTTCTTATGATTGAGTCAAATCTGAAGATATAAAGACTGGTGGTGTAGACGAATTCCCAAAATATGTAGGCTTTAAAATTGTATGAGATTCATCCATCTTAAGCTCATGAGATTTTTCAATAGATGGAATAAAGAGTTCACTATTTTGGTAACATCCATCATTTCACACCTCTCCTGAACATACATATAGTATTCTTTAGACAGCATTTTCAACTCATTACAAAAGTCCATTTTGATCTTATCCGCTAACTTACTTTCAATTTTTTTTAGAAATGGTCTTTATTTAGATAATCAATTTCATCCATCCAAAAATAATCATCAAATTTTCTCTCAGTTGGATATTTCATAGTCTTTAACAGTTCAAAAGTGACTTCCTGATCATGAATACTCATAATCAACTCTCCTTTTTGCACATCTATCATAACTTATCCAGCAACAAGGAATGATCTCCCCAAAATAATTATAATTTATTTATCTTCCTCCACATCTAATACAATAAAGTCCATAGGAAAGATAAATTTATCCACTTTAACAAGTACGTCTTCTATAACCCATTTCAGATAAATGATAGATCGATTAGCTAACTGAAGAGTTATAGTAGTGGGAGAAATATCAGCTAAACTTAACCTTCTAAATATAGATAAAGACATCACATTATTGTTCGCTCCTAAATCACATATAGCTTTTCCACATAATCTTTCTCCAATTGCAGAAGGAATTGTAAAGCTACAAGGATTTTTAAGTTTATGAGTAAACTTTTTCTGAAATATAGTGTTGCACTCCTCACTTAGTGCAACTGTTTCGTAATCCTCAAATTTCCTTTTCTTGTTTAATATCTTCTTCATAAAATTTGCATAACTTGGCATCTGATCTAAAGTTTTTGCGAAAAGAATATTTATTGTTAACTTCTTAAGTACTTTCATGAACTTTGAAATTTTTTTATCCAACTTGTGATATCTAAGTCTATGAGGAAATGGAGGTGGTGGTCTTTCTAAATTGATTTTAGTTTGTGATATTAAATTTTTTAGATCCTTAAAAACATGTTCTTCAGATCTTTTTGTTTACTTTGTTTCTCTCACAACTTCTTTCTCTTTTCTAAACACATCCACTATCTCTCTTTCACTTCTTAATTGGACAACTTCTTCTTATTCATTATTGTTCTCTTTAGATTTGATCTCAGTGTTGCTAGAAAGTGTTCTTTGGGGTCTATTGCTAAGTGAATGAGCAATTTGTATCAGTTCATTCTCTATGTTTCTAATGACAATATTTTGACTTTGCAATTGGTTTCCCATCTGCAATACTACCTCTTCTATAGACATCTTCTTATCCTCAATTTATTGATCATTGTTAGAGTTTGGTGGATTTGAAGGTCTATAATTTGTGTTCCCCTGATTATTCCAACTTTCATTAAGATCTGCATGATTATTTGCTCATTGTTGGTTTCCACCCCCAATAGTATGATTACAGTTAAAATTATGATGGTTCTTCCACCCTGGGTTGTAAATGTTAGAATACGAGTTGTTTATGGTATTTAAAGTCTCATATAATAAGTTGAAATCAATCATATGCCCTAATGAACTTTCCTCACTTACAGGAGTAAATTGTGGCTGGTTCATTCCAAATTGGTCCAACTTCTTTGATATTGCAGCAACCTGAGATGCAAGAATTGCAATCGCATCTGTATCATGAACACTAGCTACCTTTTTAGGATTTACTCTTATAGAGGACCATTGAAATTCATTTGTAGTCATTTCTTCTATTAATGTATACACTTCATCAAATGATTTTGACATTCATGAACCACCACCAACAGTATCAATAATGAACCCAAGAGATTCTACTAACCCATTATAAAAAGTTTGAATGATTAACCAATCTAACAAAACATGATGTGAACACTTTCTTAGGAGTTCCTTAAATCTTTCCAGGCTTAGTATACTGATTTCCCTTCATACCGATAAAATGAGATAATATAATTTCACCTCAAATCTCAGGGTTCATGTAAATTGAGGTCATGATGAAAAATCAGACCTCAAGCCCTGCTTTAGGACTTCTAGTGCAATATTAGTTCGAAGATCTCTCACTTCCAGCATCTCCCTTTAGAATCGAAGGATGTAGAAGCACATAATTTCATTTGGTCCCTGTTTCATTTACCCACAGGGTCTGCATGCTCTTCTTTGGTACCCGAGAACTTGCAAACTATGCTAAGAAAAGCCTTCAGTTATCTGAAAATATGTTGATACTCACAGCTGGGAGCGTGTCGAACCACTTCGGGATTGGTGACCTCAGGGTGATGAAAAACATGCAACACTTAAATGCGTCTGAGACTTTCAACAAGTACATCATAGATTCGAACGAGGTGATGTGGTCATTGAGATCGAACCAGCCTTGATACACCTCCAACACTGGGAGCTTGAACTTGTCCAGGGGTTCAACTCCTCAGATATGGAGAGAGAAGGGATTCTCCGGCTGACGTGGTGCATTAGTGAGTTCAAATCGCTGCCTCTCCACTTGCGATGATTGTTGTCTTAATTTTATCAGTCTTTGGCCCTATTGGGGTTGTTGTTCAACCTTCTTCTGTTGTGCGCTGGCGCCACCTTATGAGGAGGGTTTTGCCCCTATTGGGCTCGATCTCTTGTGACGGTCATGATGGCTCTCAGGACCTCCTTGATATGGCCTGACACTTGATCCATTATCTGGGTCCATTACTTATACATTCATTGTTACTTGTGTCCCTCTATGTCTTCTCTGGTGCGTTATGTGTTATCTATTTTTATTCGACAACTCTATTCTCTTTTTGATCGTTAAGCTCCTCTTCTTGTCACCCACTTGACTCCACGCTCACTTCACCATTTAGTATATTGAATCCAAATCTGTCCAGGAAACACACCTAAGCAATAGAGCACATGAGAGAAGAAGAGAGTAGAGAGCTTGATATTGAACAATAAATTCTTGTAACCTTTATTCATGAAATGAGCCCCTATTTATAGGAATAGGGGATGTCTAATTATATTTTGTACCGCTAAAAAATAGGTACGACAGGGGGCATTTTGGTCAATACATAATTATCGGGTAAAAGCCTGAAATGACATCCACCTGGCAGGGCTGAGAGTCTAGGAAAGCATCTGACCGTATTCTGGGCCGAGCGGCCAAGTTTCGGGAGTCTGAGAGAGCAACTGATTGGGGCATTTCCCGGGCGGATAGGGCCAAAGGATAGACCAAGAGACCGTCGATTGGCTGCATTAGATCTGAGCAATTTTCAACTTCTGCTTAGCTTGGTTGAAGAATGCCGACAGATTCCTCCGCATGAACTTCACGCTGGCAAACTTCAGGGGAGGCGCCCAAATTCTGTTTATCTTTGGATTATTTTCCTCTCTGCTTGCATATGCTGGTTGGATAGACATGGGGCCTTTAAATAGCTTCAGGTGGGTTCCGGTCAACCACGCCATCATTTTTTGTCGGCCTTCAGATCTGTTTAAGCTTCTCGCCGACCCATTTTTGATGTACAGTTAATAATATAACACTATAAGCAATTAATTGAAATGGGGGCAATTGCATACATATCACTTGAAGTATTGCTAATTCACAAAGATAACAACCTCTTACATCCAGTTTTTTATTCAGTTTAACAAAAAAAGAAATAGAACATCTTTTTGAGAACATGCAATGGGAGATTTATTATACACAATTATCAACATTTATTTCTAACACCACAATTCCTATCTATTTGTAGTGACTAGTTTCAAAAAAGATGATTGTAAAATAGTGATAGAGAAAATAATTTCTTATAAAGTTGAGGTGATAATTATAAATATATATTTTTCTCAAAAATTAGACTCAACTTTTCACAATAGAAATTTATAGAATAAAAAATAATAATTTCACAAACAAACCAAAAGAGACTTAAAGTTGTCCTAGTTTAATAAGAATATCTCAAGTCTTACATAAATATAATAAAAATCATATTTATGAAATTAAACTATTATCTACATTCAACAATAAGTGTACTAAGCCCAATCAAAATTAAAAAAAAAAAAATAATGTACGATAAAAGAGAAAAAATTTCATATTAAAACATGATAAGTAATTTGAAGTTATACTATATTTAAATATTAAATTTTTTGTAAGAAAATTTAGTCAGAATAGTGTGCCAATCTTTTCCAATAAAATCTCGTTGTTTCTGCTAGTTGAACGATAACAACGTCACGGCCGAAAGGTCTCTTCGGTCTGTATATTCATTCTCCACTTCTCTTCGCCTCTGTCGACCGCGGTGGATTCCATGGGATTCTTCCGCAGGATCGGCGCAATACTTGGGTTCGTGAAGGACGAGGTCCATGCCATTGTGGAAGACGATGACGATATGGTCAACGGTAGCGCGCAGCGCCGGCGTGGGCGAGGATTTAGCGTACAGGTTCCCGTCGTCGCTGAGAAACCCAGTCTCGGACCCATCATCATTCCCTGCAACCAAGGCGAAGGAGGAGTCCAGGTACATCTCTCCCTTTCTTCCCTTGTATTCTACTCCGATCTTGCTGATTTATACATCTTACCATATCACATGTCCTGGTTTAGTTTAGTTCATGTCATTTATTATAAGGTAATGTGATAGTTTCTTAATCTGAATGACAGAATGATTCCACAGTAATGTTTAAAAAAGTTAGATGGGAATTGGGATGATTTATTATCTGAGAGTCATGGAGTTAAAAAGCAGTTCATATGACATTGCCCTCACAAACTAAACTTTTTAACGTCTGACTTCCATTTATACAACTTTTGTGATCTGGAGGCTACTTATTTGTTCTTTGGAAAAATCCTTTTCGCAGCGCAGGGTTCAGGTTGTGCATATGAGCTTTTGTTAAGAATCTTCATTTCTGGAAGCCCTTACATTGTATCTCTAAACAGATCTTACTTCAGTTTATGTAACTTGAAGTTGCTAGTATTGTTAGGTTTCAGATCTCATCGTCAATTCAATTGATTAGCGATTTTAAGAAAATCAGTTTGGCTAGGTTTAGCATATCAGAATCTGTAGATATTGTGGGAACATCCCAAAAAATACAATAATCTAAGGCCTTGTTTGGAGGAACGTTTGCTTACATAGAAGTTTGTTTGAAAACAGTTCTAAAAAAAAAAAAAATCATAAAGTTAAAATGTCGAGCAAAAATTATACTCTAAAATGATCACAAAATGACATTTTTATAAAAACTTTTTCTGAAAAGCTTTATAGCCCAAAGTTTACATTTGCATGAGGAGCTGAAGATGCTGATCTTTGAAGGAGAGGTTGCTTATGGTTGGATTTATTTTGTGGAGGATGAAAATTGATGTTAACAGGCTGACAGAGGATGAAAATTGATGTTGGCGACTCTATATTTGGAAGAAAAGACTCTAGTATGATACTAATGTAGAAAACAATGTCAACCAATCCGGACATGGGAAGAATTCAAGTTTTGATTATTAGAGCATTTCAAAGCCACATGGGAAGGGGATTTACATGAGCAGTATTTTGCATTGGTTCGGAAAGGATTTTTCATGAAGTATAGGGAGAAATTTGAGATGCTATCCGACCGTTTGAGAGGGTTATCAGAAGAAATGTTGGAAGGCAACTTCATGAAAGGGTTGAAGCTAGAGATTCAAGCATCACTTTGCCAGCTAAGAATATGAGGATTGGGGGAAATTATGAAATTAGCATAGTTGGTTGAAGATAAAACTGCAATGGAATGAGCTAATAGGAGCAACACGAGTGGAGCGCCACACCGCAATGCTACAATCATGATGATATTAAAAGCTCAAACTGTGGAAGTTCAAAGGGAGGCTCTACAGGACATGAATAAGGGACCACGTGGGGGCGCGCCTTTCAAATGTCTTATAGAAATAGATTTAGAAGAAATGCGCCAATATGTTATGTTTTTGGCGTGATGAGAAATTTTTTCTAGGATATTGTTGCAACGATCAGACATTGCAAATTCTTACAGTGTGACGAGGAGGTAGGGGATGTGGAAACAGAGAAAACTGTGGTGGAGGAGGAACACCCTCACTTAGATTTGGCAGAAGTTTTATTAAACTAGGTGATGAGATTAACACCGAATCACACTGAAATTTCAAGGGTAGATCGGAGAGCAGGACGTAGTTATGTTGATAGATAGTGGGACCACCTGCAACTTCATTTTCCAAATAGTAAAGCAATTTGGTCTTGAGATGGCGGATACAAGAAATTTTAGAGTCATGATGGGGTAGGAGAAGCAAAAAAGAGCAGGGGAGTTTGTAAATGAATGATTTTAACACTGTTAGACATTCAGGTGATGGAAGAGTTTCTTCCCTTTAATTTAGGGAGCACTAAAGTGATATTGGATATTAAATTGTTGCAATTCGTAGGGGAGACTAAGATGGATTGTATACTTTTAATAATGGAGTTTTAGGAGGGAGATAGGACAGTGGTGCTTCGCTGTGACCCTAGTTTGTACAAGATCTTGTTGTCAGCAGGTCCATTGAAGGTGGCGATAGGTTGGAGGGGCAATTACTTAAGACTTGGAAGGATTTGAGAAGGTTTAGGGGACTTATAGGATACTACCGGAAGTGCGTGAAGGGTTATAATTCGATTGTGTGGTCGTGGACGAAGAAATTGAAGAAGGATAACTTTCAGTGGAGGAATAAGTGAGAACTCAGACTTTGAGAAGTTGAAGAAGGCCATGACAAGTGTGCCAGAGCTGATGGCAAGAACCAAAATCAAGTCAGTTTTTGAGTGGGGGCCACACGATTTGATCCGACAATAGTTTTTCCCACATTGAGGATAATATTTCTTTTTGAGAGGGGAGTATTGTAATGTCGGTGACTAGCTTAAGGGCAATTTTATTTTTTATTTGTTTAAGGGAAATTTAGTCTTTTTTTATTGTTGTTAGTATAAATATGGCTAATATGTTAAAAGCTAGAGTTATGTTGAGATTGTTGTCTGGGACTCCTAAGGTTTGGGTTTGAGAGAGATTTGTTAACTCTCAAATTGTAGGAAATGGGATACATCGCGTACCTCTTGATTTATAGTTGCATAACTTTGTAATCTTATTGAATGTTTGGCGTTCTTGCAATAAAATATTTTTTGCCCTAATTTCCGTGCGGAAAATCAATTCGGTTCCTATCAAAAACCTACAAGAGGAGTGCAATGGCGGATAAGAACTATTGAAAGGCTTTGAAAACTAGAGGTGAAGGTTTGCTTGATGATCTCTCTCTCAAGCATTATTGTAATGCCTATTTCAGAGAGATGCGTAAATGAGGAGTTAACCACTAATAAAGCCTCTTTCATTTAATACATGTTTGAAGACGCCCTTCAGAATTTGATATCATTATGGGTGAGGACCCAGCATCATTGGTGCTAACTTTCTAATTTCGATGATCTAGATTTCAAGTCATAAAGCTACTAACGATTTTGTCAATTTCAAAGTTCAAGGAGTGTTCATTATTATACAACAGTGTTTGCAAAATTTTCTTTCTTACTTGTTTGTAGATTTAGATTTTTTTGGGATCATGCTATTTTCTCTACTAGTCAAAATTTTCTAGCACTCTAGTTTAGATTTTATTTTTAAGTTTGTTTGGCTTGAGTAGAACCAGAAAAAGTAGTTTCAAAGTTGTTAGTTGATGTTCACCTCATAGAGTTAAGCAATGCTTGACGATAGTGCTGCTATGGAACTGTACAAGTGCATAGAAGTGATGTCTATTTTTAGTCATGAGTTGAATATTATCACATATTTCTAAATTTCATGTAATGCATGCATCATGGCGGTTGAAAAGAGAATGAGAATAGACATAACTTTGAACTGGAATGTAATCTTGACTATCACTTTTCAATTTGATATTGCATTTCAGACAGACTGTTTCAGTCTCGGATTCCACTCTGATCTCCTTCAATCCGTCCTTCACAAGACATGGGCGTCCCTCTAAATAACAAGGGAAATCTTTTCCAATCATAATAAAACCTGATATCTCACTCTCCAAAAATACCCCCTTGCTGATATAAATATTGGGTATTTATAGGCAATTCTCATTAATGCTTAGGCTCCTATTTACTAAACTATCATTTCTATAAAAATAACTGATAACTTCTAAGTATTTCTACCTGGTACTTCACTGCTCTCTTTACATGTGTTATTTCCATTAGTTTAATGAGTTTTGGCTGCTATTAGTGTATATATTATACTTTACGTGTGAAATATATTAATAGGAAACTTTTAACTGCTATATATATAAATCCCTTTATAATTTAATGTAGCTTGTTATAGTTATATAGGATGCAATGTTATTGTATGATATAATTATAATAAAACAATAATATAATTGTAATTATTTCTTACTTATATGGTATGGTAATAGTTGTAGTTTATTATGAGTTTAGCTTTGTTATATAATTTAATAATATTTACATTTGTAGTATAGAATAACAATAATTTTTTTTATAGTGAAGTTAAATATAATTAAGCAGTAATATAATATAGTATAGTTCTAGTTATTGTTATATTTGTGTAGTATAATAATATTTTAGTTGTATTACATTATATTTCTACTGATAATTTAGTCATGTAGTATCGTAATAATTATATTTGTTGTGTTGTATAGTATTAGTACTAGTTATACTTTGGGGTTTAAATGAGCCGAGCCCAACTTGAGTCGGCTTGTCTATCAAAATGACACCTCGAACTCGAGCTTGAGCTTGTGTCCAACACACATTTTAAGCTCAAGCTTGGCTCGAGAGCTCTATGTGTAAGCTTCTTGAAGGGTAGTTGGAGGAAAATATGGCCAGAGCTTGTCGGAGAAGGCATAGAAACAAAGGCTAGTCTTTAGAGAAAAAGCACAAATGGAGCTATTTGAGGAGATGATGTTATCAGCTTTTTTGTGAATAGCCAACTTGGGTAGTTGCATGAAAAGAATTAATACAGAGAGCTTTATTTATTAGTATATTTTTTTACACCTTTTATTTTATTTGTGCATTAAATGAATTAAATTGATACTTTTCTTAATAATTTTATGACCTTCCGAAATAGTTTCAACTTCTTTTATTTTTTATTTGGAAAACAAAAATCTTTTTTTATTTAATATATTTAGTTTGTATTGAGTATCGAGCTAGCTTGCAAGCCTACGAGCCGTGTCTTATTAAGCTCGAACTTGAGCTTGTTTAATATACGAGCTCGGAGCTTGATAAGCTTGAATTGCGAGCTCTTTAGCGAGTCGAGTTCGAGCCGGCTCAGCTCATTTACACCCTAATTATAGCATACTATGGTTTAATATAGTTAGTGTTATAGTTTATCTATACTGTATAGTAATAATTTTAATAAAATTATCATATGATATAGTTATAGTTATGGTATAATACAATTTAATATAGAATGATTTAATATATTTATTGTATAATATATTATAGTGTAGTATGGTATTGTTATAGTATAGTGTAGTTTTTTGTTTAGTTATATAGTAAATAGTTGTATTATAGTATGGCATAGCTATAACTTAATGTAGCTATAATATAACATAACATAATAGTTTTATTAGTATAGTATAGCGTAGTTATATAATATCATTATCGTATGGTATCATCAGTATTATCAAAAGCACACTTCAAGTTCAAAGCAGAGCGAAGGGATTGTAGATCACGTTAAAACGGAATAACGTCCAAGTTGTGCGTGAAGCGTATGTCTCACAAAAGAAGCGTGCTAGTGCGCACTCTTGAGGCGCACTTCAATGTTTCAAAGGGATTGTGAAGCGGGTAACTATAACAAGTCGGATAACTAATGATATATATAGAGCTCGCAGAGATACTGGCAATCTTTATTTAGCCTACAAAAGTATGCATACAAGAGCATCAAAGCGCTAGATGATTTCCTCCCTCTAGAACGACAATTGAGCTTGCATATATGATCACACGTTATTTTTGCGGGATTTATCTCTAATGTGCTTGACAGGAGCAAAACCTCAGTGATTCTCATTGAGTGCGTAGGGACGATCTACTGTGACGAGCCTATAGATGCACACATTGTACTTGTATAGATGCAACAATTTGTTAAATCACAAAGATATAGATTCATTGTTGAGGCTGATTTAGGGTCTGTTTAGTGCAGTTGTAGATTATTTATAATCCTGATAAACAGATTATCCTGATAATCTGCTAATCTGCAGATTATCAGGTTAAACTAGCTTGTTGTTTGAGGGAGCTTATCCAGAATAACTTATTACAGATGTTGCTGGATAAATGACCATTCTGCCCCTGTTTGATGAAGCTGTTTGCAACAGAACTGTACGGGGAAAATAATAGATAAAAAAAAGCCGCAAACTGTTACAGTTCAGTTCAAAAAAATAAAATACACTGCTCACTCTCTCATGAGTATCAAAAAAAAAAAAAAAGATGAATACAATTACAACTACAATTAAAAATATTAAAATGTTTAATTTAAAACTCTG
Source organism: Papilionanthe hookeriana x Papilionanthe teres (assembly GCA_022702705.1). NCBI lineage: Eukaryota > Viridiplantae > Streptophyta > Magnoliopsida > Asparagales > Orchidaceae > Papilionanthe > Papilionanthe hookeriana x Papilionanthe teres. The sequence goes on from CM040424.1 coordinate 84,761,411, forward strand.
ATGCAGTCTATCCTTAAGCTGAATTCTATGCATATAAGACATTGCATAAGACAAGCCGGCTGAAGTAAAGGAAAAAAAGAATATGAAAAAAAAACACCTTTATTTGGATCTATAAAAATAATTTATACAAATGCAATATGAGCATATAATCCAAAATCCACCTATAATAGAGGCGTTCAATAAGAGAAGCCAGTTGAAGAGAAAATCAAATTTGGCACAATCAAGAAAATCAGATAACAAATTACATAACCTGATGCTTAACTTCAGCTCAATCAAGATCTAGAATTCTTCAATGCACTAAAGATTGAGCAAAATAGTTCTGATTCATGCTTTACTTGACATTATATCATTTAACAATAATTTATAGCAAAATTACATTAAAAAATGAGAAAATAAACTCCATCAAAAAGAAGATTATATGATGCATTATTGCCACCCATAAGGCTAAATATGATTGGAAAAAAAACATCTATGTTTCAAAAATATATCAAGCAGGGTTAAACTCTATAAAGTCATCATCAAGAGTGAAAGTTGAATTAATTTATTATGCAATCTATCATTGAACACATGAGTTTGAAAGCTAAACCACGCCCAAAGCTGTACAAAAAAGTTAGGTTGGTAAAAAGATAAGTTATAACTCAAAGAAGCTTGGTACCCATTGAAGTTGAAAAATTAATGATGAAATCAACATCTCTATGTAGGTAAAAAAGGTAATTTTTTCTGTTACTAAACGAAAGTAACAGAAAAAAATAACAAATATTTCATGTAACCAAAAGCACACTTCAGCAAGGTAAAAGGATCTCGAACATTATACAAATTTAAGGCTATAATTCTTTTAAATATGCTTCGAATAGCGAGCATAAGAAAAAAGATATGGTTTCCCCTCCTTTTTCTCAAGGAAAAACAATTGAGCATAGCATATTAATATCATATGAGAAAGAACAAAGAAACGATAATCAAATGCGTGTAATTTATTGAAAAGAGGCTCAACAACCTTACGAGCTGTATAACAGTTTAAAACAATTAACAACGATTCCATCAAAATACCCAATCTGCGTGTTAAAGTAAAAATTTATCAAGAGCCTTAAATTCATTTACTAGAGAAGGGATGGAAGGATTGTTATGAGTAAACATTAGATTTATCAAGTAAATTGTCTCAAAGCAAGTTGTCTCATTCTCATAACTATTATAAGGATAAAACAATAGAGAATGACAGGTTACCACATGCAATAAATTTTAAAAAAAAGGGCTCCACTAACATGAATCCATCCTTCCGTCTTTTGAGAATGAACTCATGTTTAACTTTTAAGGAACTCATAAATACCAAAATACTCAATCTGGTACAAAAGTACTTGGGGTCCAAAATTCTCCAAGCCTAAATAATTATGGATACAACAACAAGGGAAATATGTTTAAGACAATCTTAATTAACTCAAGAACAACTGTTGTTCAATCAACTCATTTATGCACCCGAGAAGCTCGAAGGTAAGGTGTTGGATTTTTCTTGATTGATGAATGCTTAAATTAATGTTTATCTCCATTAGTCCTGAGGCTAGACTGTGCACGGTTCCTACAATAATTTCTTCTTGTTGACATTTCTTATATGATACATTTTCACTATTTTCTTTTCTTTCCAATCAGCTTCTTGCATCCTAATACTGTAACTATGTTTTATGTCCTCTATTGTCCACAATAACTGGAAGTAGAGCAGTACTGGGCATAATTGTTAATACTGGATTTGGTTAATGCAGAAAAAAGTGTTATTGTGCTTGTTAACATGTAAATATACGGATTTTTCTAATAATTTCAGTTTTAGATGATACATTTGCTATTTCTCTTACAATAGTTTTTCTGGAGCGACAAAAATTGGAAATTACGTAAAGTCAGGGTTCTGCATAGGGGTCGTTGGATCGAGTAAAAGGAATTGGGAGTGGATCGATGTGGCAACACCAGAAACACTTGACATCTAGAGGGCTGGAATGAGCATAAGCAAAAAAACAGGATGGTGGCGTGTGATTAGGGCTTGGAGACGACCCATTCGAAGGAATTTGGTCGAGAAATATCAAGCTACATCATGAATCTAGTCTAGAATTTTCATATATGTAATACTGATTTTTATAAATCTATTCATAAATACCAAAATCCCAATATGGTACAATCGCTTACAGTGGACGGGTTTGGAGAGCTTCGATCCTCCTCTCCCTAGAACCTTTCGTCTTCCTCTTGGAGCGAGGTTTTGGATGAATTTCAAGGTTTTGGAGAGCTTCGAGCCCTCTTCCTCTCCTCTTGGAGTGCAACCGGGACGAGTTTGGAGGAAATTCGCGAGAGGAGAGGAGATCGGGACGGGATGGGATCCGTGACGAGGGTTTAAGGGTAATAAGCTGGAACGAAAAGCCAAAAGCTGGATCAGAAGCGCGGCCAAAATTAACGAAAATTTTCTAAGGAGCGGCGTCGAGCGGTTTCCTACCGCGATTGGTACGCGCGAAGCAAACACTCCTGCATTTTAAAAACTCCCACCGCACTAATAAGGCTCTGTTTGTGGCAGCTTTTTTCATGCGGCGCGGCCCTAAACCGCCCCCACTTTATTTTTCGTTTGGGTGCGAACTTCACAGCCGCACACCTTTAAATCCGACTGAAAGCAGGCCGCGGGATCAACCCTACGGCCTGCTTTCGCGCCGCTAATATTACCTCTTGCCCCGCGCTCCACGCTGATATCGTCTGTCTCTAGCCTAGCGTCCCACCCGCTGCTCTCGAGAAGCCCCCCGCGCCTTCTTCGCTCCTTCCCGCGCCTTCCTCTTCATTTTGCGCCTGCGCCTTCGTCTTGCCCCACGCCTTCTTCGCTCCTTCCTACGCCTTGTTCATTCTGCACCTTCTTCTTCTCAAAAATGGAGTCCAAATCAGATATTCTTTGCTCGCTTTCAACCTCTTATTAGCCGCTGAGGCTATAAGGAATGGTGAGAGAGCATTCTGTACAAATGGCTTTCAAACTCTTCTTCTTTAGGCCTAGGAAGCCTTCCTCTTTTCTATTTTTATATGCCGAATTCAAAAATTTGTAATCACCATTGTTGCTCTCTTCTTTAAAATTAGACTTTTTGGGGGCTTCATAAAATCTTCTTCTGTTAATAATTTCATATATCCATAACAAATTTCTTCATTGAATCCGATGAAGGATTCATGAACTTGAAAAGTCATGCCTTCCGGGGCTTCAGAAAGTGGTATAGTGTGCTTTGTAAGAAATCAAAATGGCTGCTTAAAACTCATCAAGGCAAAAAAATAGTGATTATTTGTCCTGCGTAGAGCTTATTGTATTTTGTATTCCTTCCAATTGTCTTAAGGAGCCGCTGACTTGGTTAATCTAGGCATATATATATATATATATATATATATATATATATATATATATATGAGAAAAAATTATGTTAAGATATTTGATATAATTTTAGTTAGGATAATTTATGAAATTATATAACTTATTTTAAGATTAATGTTGTACAAGAAGAATCATGCATGTTTCAGAAATAAATAAAACTAATTTAAACTAACTAAACTAAATAAAATAATAAAACTAATTAATTATTAATTAATATTAATTAATTGCTAAAAAATAATTAATTTAATAAAAAAATTATTTTATATTCTGTTACATGCAACAATAATACACGAAGACAGGATGATCATTTTTTCGTAAACAATTGTCCCATACTGTTTTACATTACCGTAATAAATAGATAATGGGCTTCCACGCAACGAACTTTTCTCATAATAAATTTCCTAGGGCGAAGATACGTGCAAGTTGAAAAGTCTAGAAGTTCGTAATGCCTAAAATGTACCCTAAGCCGCTCCAAACTAGCCCTTAGAGTTGCAGAGACATATTATATGAAGAATACACCCATGCTATGAGTATATAATTTTGTTTGGAATTGACTTCATTGTAATTTTTAGTGTTGATTTGTAGGAATAAGTTGATTTTGTTGCAGATACAATTTTATTGACGGTGACTCGTGTGTCTACTATTAATTTGATCAAATTTTGATGGAAGTTAATTTTTAATTTGAGGTTGATTTTTAAAGTGAATGTATTAATGCATTTATAATTTTATATAAGTTACGAGCGTTTTAATTTATAAAAATATCTCTTCGTTCTCATTTTGTTTTCTAAAACAAAATAATTCTTACCCAACGTATTGCACTTTACACTTTCATAATACTAAGCATAATTTAGTTATTGTGCAGTATAATTATGTTCAGTTATGATTATTGTTGGGTTGTATTGCATCATAATAGTTATAGCTTTAATATAATATTATGTAGTGTAATGTAGCATACTATTGTTTAGCAATGGTTATAGTTATATTATAGGAATAGCTATAGTATATTATAATATTTATATAGTTTAATTTTAATATAATATAATAGATTTTAGTTATTTTATAGTATTATATAATATAGTATAGTTGTAATTTTTGTTCTTGTCATAGTGTAGCTTAGTTATAGTGAAGTATAGTTGTATTGTACATTATAGCTATAGTATAGTATGATATAATGGTATAGTATGATATAGTAGAACTTGTTCTATAATATATTTTTAGCTTAATCATAGTTATAATTTAGTTATGCAGGATAACATGATATTGTTATAATATAGTATAGTTATTTTATAATATCGTTGAAACATAATTATTAATAGTTTATAGGTATAATATTATATAGTTATAGTTTAGTTTTGTTATGGAGTATAGTATATTTATAGATATAGTATGTTATACTTTATTTATGGTTTAATATAATATTTTATATTTATAATATAGTATTATGCAATATAGCTATAGTTATAGTTATGATTAAGTTAAATAGTATAGTAATAGTATAACTAAACTATAGCTATAGTATGGTATATTTCTAGTTCTTGTATAGTTATATAGTATAGTAATATTTATAGTTAATAATTTAGTGATAGTTTTGTTATATAGTATAATAATTTTAAAAGTTGTGTTTATATTATATATATAGTTTAGCTTTATAGTTATAAAAGTTGTAGCTATAAAATAGCATTGTTTAATTCTAAATTAGTTATATAGGGTAGAAAAGTTATAGTTATTGTGTATTATATCACTATATAGTATACTATAGTTAGGTTATAGTTTAATTATTGTACCTGGTAGTTATATTACAATTGGAAGTATTGTATAGTGGTAGTTATAGCTATAATATAGTTCTAGTTTAATTGTAAAGTATCATAAAAATTATATTTATGGTATAGTATACCATGATTCAGTCATAGTTATCATTTAGTTATACAGTAAAGTTGTAATATAATATTGTATGCTTGTTGTATTATATAGTATTAGTTTAGTTATATAGTATGGTAACGGTTACTATTTTAGTAGCATTTTTTTGACATAGTTACAAAATAGTTTAGTTATAAATTTTTAGTATAGTAGGTTATAGTTATGTGATATAGTTTGTTATGGATATAGTACAGTTATAGTATGAAGTATATAATATAGTTATTGTATAGTATATCATTGAATAGTATAAATGTGGTACCGTTTAGTTATTTTTTAGTGTATTTATAGTATAGTTATAGCTATTGATATAGTATATTTATAGCTATTGCTATAGTATAATTCTAGTTCTAATTTAGTTATATAGTATGGTAGTAATTATTATTGTAGTATAGTATGGCCTAGTTATCATATATTATAGCTATAATATAATATATTATAGTATGTTATGGTTATTGTGTAGTGTAATTTAGTTATAGTATAGTTATACTAATAGTTCTACACTAATTTATTTAATAATATATTGATAATATAGCTATTGTTATGGTGTTATATAATATATTATAATATTTGCAGTGTAATAGTGCATAATATAGTTTAGTAATAGTTATAGTTATAGTTATTAGATAGTATATATATCAAATAGTTGTAGTTTAGATATAATTTTTATAGTTATATAGCACCAAAATAGTTGTAGTTATGATATATTATCATGATTGTTATGATATAGTAATAGTTATCAGTATAGTATTGTATGGTATAGTTGTAGTTTTAGTTATTGTTATAGTATACATTAGTTATATAGTGTAGTTATAAGTATTTATATCAAATAGTTTTGGTGTAGTTGTAGTTTAGATATAATTTTTATAGTTATATAGCACCAAGATAGTTGTAGTTATAATATATTATCATGTTTGTTATAATATAATAGTAGTTATCATTATAGTATTGTATGGTATAGTTGTAGTTTTAGTTATTGTTGTAGTATAATATATTATAATATCGTTTTTGGTAAGTTATTGTTTAGTTATGTAGTATTGTGTTCTGTAATTATATCATTGTATGATTATTATATAGTATAATTATAATTTAATTGTGGTTATTGCTTTATTATATATAATTATATTTAGTTGAAGTTATATAGTATCATATGATCATAGTTTAATTTTGTTATACAGTTTGGTACAATTTTTATTGTTATAGTATAGTATAATATAGTTATAATATAGCTATTGTTATAGTATACATTAGTTATAGTATAGTACATGTATAGTGTAGTTTTAGTTATAATATAGTATAATAGGGTAGTATTCTGTAATTATAGTTATTGTTATAGTATGGTTTAGTCTAGTAATGGTTTTGTTATTGTTATAGTTTAGTGATATAATATAATTTAGTTATAATGCGATGTGAGACAATATAGTTTGATTGAGTTTTGAAGAAGCAATTTATGTTATGGCATGACATAGCAGGATTTATTTTTTAGTTGATTGGAATGAATGTAAGTTTGGAAAGCTTAAGCAGCATAAGCATGTCTTATATCCAAACAAAATAGGCTCATCATCTATTTGCAATAACCGCTCATGTTTAGTTATTTTTTTTTTTTGTTTTCACTTTTTGCTGTTTAAATTATTATAGTTAATGTGCTTAATTTATAATGCTTGATCTAGTAGCTCATAGTTCTTGAATTAAGTTTTTGGCTTTCACAGCTTTAACATCATTCGAGTGCTATTCCAATCTTGTTGCTCTCTTTTGAATTGGATTGGATATAGGGCTCTTATATTGTCATTGTGTCAAAGTTTTCGGCTTGTTTCTTGCGCATGCCTTTTTGTTTCTTTTGTGGAACAAAACTTTTCAACAACATACCATCTTTGTGAAATATTATGCTTCATATTTGATGAAAAAATATCCGGTCTTATAATACATACACTCTCTTCTAATAATGTATCATCTCTTAAGTTTTTATAAACTCAAACTGTTGGGTGATGGATTTCTAATGTAAACATTCATTCTATTGTGAAATTGAATGAAATTAATTAGGCAGACATCCAAAACATAATCCGAAGAAAGCCATGAATTGATGGCATCATCATCTTATTTTTTCTCCTATGCATTGCTTGTTTAGTTTTTTGGGTCGTTTCGTGTAATGCCGATTGATTCTAAAGAGTGCTTGTGATCAGACTCCAAGAACTAACAGATTAACAAACTTGAGCGACCGATCACAAAGAAAATGGACAAGAAATATTCAGGTCCAACCTGAATCCTCGTATAATTTCCTATGTGTCATGTCGTTGAGTTGCATTTCCCTTTTTTAATTTTAAATTACTATTGTCTGGTTTTACCATGGGGCATTTACATACATTCCACCCAATTCTTATGTATCTAACACCTATACTTTTATTTTTACATTTATATCACCTAGATCTTTCAAATCACATAAAAAATACCACCATTCTAACCTTTAAAAAGTGAAATATACCTTTTCATGCATAGGGAATGTGGCATGTATGTAAAAATTGAAGTTTAGGTGTTAGATATGTAAATTCATAAGAATTGAGTGGTACTATGTAATTATTCCTACTATGTCTTGCCTACATATATTGTTGTTTTCATAAAAACATTGATAACATGCAAAATTTTAATGACTGACTTCTGTTCCAATGAAGAAATCAATTACCCCCTGTTGTGTACAAAACCATTCTGACATTAAACTTATTTGATCCAGGGTTTCAGGTGGTACAGTAGGCGGCTTAGAATAGACGAAGATGGAGATGTGGCTGACGAATTCCTCGACGAGGTTCTGCCACCTGCAAGCTCCAGTGATGAAAGCCGAGCAGCACAACCAAGGTTTGAAGTTAAGTACACAACAAGGCCAGCCCCAGTGAGGAAGCAGACAATCACCATTGATGGCAACGTTCATCCTTACATGGAACACCAGGGAATGTTGAGGTGGGTGTGAAGGAGAATTCAGAAACTTTTTCTTTCACAAATGGTCTGTCAATTTACAGAAATTGATACATTCTCAAGGCTGGAAGACCTAAAAAGCTTTGATTTACCGTCTGATTCGACGCGGTGGTGGAGATGGTGTTTATATAGATACATATTATATATTGTAGGTAAGTTGTAGTCCTCAACTTGTATGGGGGAATTATTTAACGGGGTAAGATATATTCAGAATTTCAGTCTGAAATGGAAAGAAGCTGTGGCGGAAGTGGATGCTTTGTCGGCATAAGATAATCATTTGATTTAGTGGCTATTGCTTTTTTAATCTTTACAGCTTATACAATGTTGGGATTGGTATTGCTTTCTTTATATTAATGCAGCCCACACACACAACATACACTTTAATAATATAAGATGTTTAAACCTCTCCTGCTGATCATTTCAGGAGCTTAATATAGTATTTTACCCTCTGCTTCTTGGATGTAGAATTTTATACTCTCTCGTTAGACTTCTAACAATTTTTTTTCTTAAAGCTAAGTTGTTTTCGAAGCTTTCTAATGCTAGTTCTCGCTGCTGGTGGGTGCTTTAACCCATTATAGTTCCATAAAGCAAAATAATTTCAAAGCTTCTGCGTTCCTGATATCTATACAAATCAGGGCCATTAAAACAAAATGTTACGTCTCTGATTTGAAAGATGGTACATTCTGATAATGTGCACTATGATGAATCAAATATAAATTTATTTTGTATTCTCATCAGAGGATAATATTGTATAAAAAATAATCTTAATTTATTAGAATTAAATAAAAATATGACGCTAAGTAAGACGTAATGGAGAAGATGGACTCATGTAGCCGTCCCCACGTAGTGGGATAAATGTTTTGTTTGTTGTTGCATCAGAAAGGATAATATACATGCCATTGTGAAAGTAAGCAGAAAATACAAATTTTATTTTGTCAGAGTTAACAATTGAAGAAATAATTTGAAATAACTAAAAAGAATTTATAATGACAATAAATAAGTATCTAAGAGAGTTCAAAAGAAATATAATAACAATCACATTAATTGAAATACCATTAGAAAGTATTGCTTAGGAATAGTCTTTTCAAGTCGGCCTGTGGGATTATTGTCTGGTGCATAAGTGTTGTAATCACGAATCCCACCAACAATCAACTCTTTTTTTGTAGCTAGAATGTGGCAGTGATATCATGAAATCTCACCCATTAATGCATTGTTCGCTTTAGCCAAATGGTCTCAAGATTTTGCCTAGATGATGTAACTTCCTAGGAAGTCTCATGCGAGCACGCTTAACTTTAAAGTTTCTATTGAAATTCTATAACGATTCAATGTTTAAGAGTTCAGCTTCAATCTAATTAAGGGGGTTCACATTGGTCATGTTCACGTTGTGTTCTTCGGGATATTTTATGTCCCCAAAACTCTTCTCATTATCATAAAGTCATCTGTTTAACTCGATAAGGCCCACTATTCCGTTGGGCATGCCTTTAGAATTATTCCATAACCATATATATCTTTCTCTCACGAGTTGTCACTACATACAAAGTTCTGATTTTAGCATTAATATATGCATCTATAATGAATTTCACTAGTTGAAACTTGAATGTACTTTCTAACATTTGATTAGCTTGAGTTTCAACAATGACAATTGATTGTATGGGTGAGTTGCTTGTGATCTAATGCACAGTGAATAACTAGATCTATGCCATGCTATTTGAAAATACTTGAAGTATTCATTGCAAATCTATTTTTGATGTTCATGATTCAGTTCAAATCTATCAAATTCAGTATTATTTCAGGATTATTGGGATGTTATATTGATGTTATTGAGAATATTAACTCCAATAACCTTCGAAGTTCCATTTTAATAGCCACCATAATAATTTGAATAACCACTTTAATAATACTATAATAATCCCGAATAACAAGTCATAATCCCTTAATGACATCCGCAACTCGACTTTAATAACTCCCAATTAGGGGTGTAAACAAACCGAACACGAACGAACAGAGCTAGTGTTCATGTTCGAAATGTTCGAACACATCACTGTTCGTGTTTGGTTCATTTAACAAACCGAACGAAAAAAAATTGTTCGTGTTCGTCTCGTTTGCTTATCGAACGAATCGAACACGAACTTCCCGACGAACTGAACACGAACTACTCGCAAACAACGAGCTTTTTTGACAGCCTTAGCTTTGATAGCATACTTCCTCAAAATAAAGCAAATTGATTTGGTATTCCGTACACATCAGTTGATCCATACTTTCTCAAAATGAAACAAACTAATTAGACGTTTATGGTTTTGTTTAGGATTTTATTTTAATATATAGTATAGTATATTAATTACAATATTATAATATTTATATTAATATAATTAATTCTATAATACTATTATTGTTATTAATAATTTATCACATATTATAATTTATAGAAGTTTAATTATTTAAAATATGATAAATTTTTATAATATATAATTATTTTTAAAATATCATAAATTTTTTATATTTAATTATTTTAAATTATTTTATATTTTAAATAATAACGAATCAAACACAAACAAAAATATCACTGTTTGTATTTAATTAATTTAGCAAATCGAACCAAAAATATTATTTGTATTCGTCTCGTTTGCTTATGTTTGCTTATGGAACTTATGGAACGAATACAACACTGCGAATCTAAGAAGAGCTGTTTGCTTATGGAACTTATGGAACGAATACAACACTGCGAATCTAAGAAGAGCTGTTCGCGAACAACTAGCTTTTTTGACAGCCCTGCTCCGAATAATCCGCCGGCATATTTATTATTCCGCACGCTCGTAGAAGTTTTTCCTAAAGCACAAGGAATCAAGAAAATGGAGCAACAATGGGCGGAGAAGGATTTCCTGAGTTGCAGCGGGAGCACCAAGCTTGCCAGAGAGATGGCCGCGGCCGCTCCCTTCGCCGATCTCGATCACGCTATCCAATCTGCTAGAGATATTTGGTTCAATAAGGTCTTGTCCTCTTCTCTCCTTCACAAACCCATTCTTCTGTAAACGCTTTTCTCATCTCCCTTTTTCCCTTTCCAGGTCGATGTGAAGGGCTGGCTCGAGTCCTTCGCCGCCCATCCTGAAATCGGAGCAACTTCGAAGCCCATATCACAGTTGCGATTCCTTCTTCTGAATCCACTTGTGTGCTGGTTGTTCTTTGTTTATTAAAAGATTATCTGATTGATTTGATGAATATGTTGCTGATGGGTTAGGTGGAGTAAGGAGGAGCAGTCCACTGCGCTGGCGACTGCGGATGGTTCCACCCTGCAGGTAATATTTTTTTTTCTTCTTGCTGGGTTTTATGCTTTTATTTGTTTCAGAATTAGTGATTTAGTGGGTATTTAAACGGTAACTCGATTTGGTTTTGTAGGAATTGTTTGAGTGGAATGCTCGGTATAAGGAGAAATTTGGATTTGTGTTTCTCATATGCGCTTCTGGAAGGAGCTCTCCGGAAATTCTAACCGAGTTGAAGGTGGGAAATGTGCATACTTTTTAACCGGTTTTCTAGGTCGTTCATTTGTCTCCAGCGCCGGGGGTACCTATCACTAAATTATCTAAATTTGATGATTAAGTAGGCTAACTTGAGCAAACAAAATTTATTCTCTGGAAATCCTCCAAAATAGGAGCCATTATTCCATACGGAGAACGTACGCAGTCCACACGCAGCTCCCCAATACCCATCCAATACCCTCCCAATACCCATCCAATACCCACCTAATAGCCAATACCCAATACCCAATACCCATCCAATACCCACCCAGTACCCTTAAAATCCCAATACCCATCCAATACCCACCCAGTACTCTTAAAATCCGCACCCAGCGCTGCGTACGTGCTCCGGATGGAATAATTCGCCCCAAAAATAGGATTTTTACTCGGTGTTAATAATTCTTGACTTGTCTCCTACAAACAATCAATATGGTAATCGTTCTAATTATCATTATTCTCAGGGCGGACCGAAATGAGACTTGGGAAGAAAACGAAGAAGAACAGAACAAGATTGCAAATCAATTCTTATATTATCAAGTATTATAGGTTGTTTGCGGAGTGTGGAATCCGAAATGCTTAGCTGATCTCCTTTAAACATGAATCCATGTTGGACAGAGTAGTCTTCAGTTGGCCAGAGTGCACAATTTCCAAATTTATGAAATATCTTTATCATCTCTATACATATCCTTCATATATTCTAGCCCTGTAACCCTAGTTTTTAAGGTAGTAATGAGTGCGGAACATCTACTGTCAAAGACCTGATTCTGATATCACTATGCTTATGTAAAAAAATTGAACTTTTGCAAAAAAAGCACCAGAAGAACGTGCATTCTATTAACAATTTTCCGGGAATTGAGGAATTGCAATGCCTTACGATCACTGAATAACACAAGGTCTTGATGTAAAAGATAATGCTCCTTTTGTTTGAGTGCCCAAACCACTGGATAAAGCACTTGCTCGTAAACTATCCATTTCTGTCTTTCTTGGTTGAGACTTTCACTAGAAAATTCAATTGGCGGTCCTTTTGGGAAAGATATGCTCCGACTCTCATTGCTGAAGCGTCGGTGTCCACATGAAATGACTTCTCAAAATTAGGAAGGGCAAGTGCATGTGCAGAACTAAGTGTAGTCTTGATAGTCTCGAAACTATTATGTTGTTCCTGGGACCATTAGATTACTTTGGATTTGAGGCAATCTGTAATTGGAGCCATGATTATACCAAAAACTCATATAAACTGGCAATAAAAGTTTGCCAAGCCATGAAAACTTCGAGCATCAAACTATGATTTATGTGGTGGTCATTGTTGAATAGCTTCAACCTTTTGAAAATCCATTTAAATTCCACTGGCTGAAATGATAAACCCCAAAAAATGGATGAGATTTTCAAATTCTCATTTCGGTTAAAAAAAATGGACTTAAAAAATGGAATCCATTTTAATTCTCAGTGTGACGGCATTGCTTTTATCCCCCCGCGAGCAAACTCATTGTCAAGCTTGAATGACAAAACTGATGGCTTTGAGTGACAAATTAATTAAAACAATCAAGCTCCACATAATAACACTAGGTTGTGATCTTGCTATTTCTTTCACGCTATTGCATGGGCTTCAAGTTCTCCTACCATAGAGAAAAAACTCTTCTTTAATTTGATAATAGCTAACATGACCTTTGTATTAGTTGGAATATCCTTGTACTCAAAAACCAATTTTATAGTTTAGAGCCGTTCATTGAACTCGAAATTTGGCTAGTCAATCTTCACTCCAAAGTTAACCTTTTCCTCCTATGCTCAATGTTGAACCAGCACCGGCTCTTCATTGCTTGAAACTTGGTGAAAACGATTTTCATTCTCTTCTCCATCAGGTTGGTCATCATTGTTGTTGCAGGTCACTTCCTCATGTTGCCTCCTTTCAAAATCAGCAAGCATCTATTGTAAATAGAGGGAACACTGAATCTACTCCATGGTAAGCTCTTGAATTTTCCTTTGTTTTGGCTAAGGAAAAATTTTTGGATCTAGGGTTCACTGAAACTTTGGTTTAGGTGGAAGGGTTTAGGGATGGGTTTTGGTGGAGAAAGAAGGCTTAGGTCTTTTAGATATAATATTAGGGTTTGTATTTTGGAAAAAGAATAAGTCCAAGGCTTAAAGTTTCTGCTACCAAATGATACTAATCTTGGGTTCTTAGACGGCATGTTAGAATCAAAGTAAGGTTTATAATGGCTGTAGAGTGAGAGTAGATAGAAAAATAACGCTTGAATTGAGGGTATTTTGGAAGGAATGAAAATGCTAAAGTAGCTATCTCTGAAAATAACCAAGGGAAAAGATGTCGGCAAGCATCAAAGGTATTTGAAAGTCTAGAAGATCCACCATCTCTTCTTGATCAAATTACAGTTACACCACTTGAAAGTGAATAGGGAACAACACTCCAAGCAAAGAAAAAAATAGTGAAACAAGTTTCCAATAAAATAAAACAAACCAAAATTTTTCAAAACCAGTCCAAAGCAAATATATATAAAAAACCACACAAGTAACCCTAATCCTAATTAAGGCAAGCAAATATAAATCTTAAGAGGGTGGCAGGTGCAATAGAGTTGGGAAAAACCTAAACATAACTGATTAAGGCTTCCCTAAATCGTCTCGGGATGGCTGTCTTGATCTCATGGACATCCTGATTTCATTTTTCTTGGAGCAGAAACCAATGCTCCCGGTGTGAATACTTAGTGCAATTGTTTAAATTACTTTATCACATTGACTCATTATCTTTTCAAAAACCGTGGTTGAACCACACTTATAAGAATGAGAGGAAAAGGAAATATATCTAAAAGCAAGACTTAGTTTGAAAACCATTGAAAGGTATAATTGTTGAAGATTGTTATTAGGTACAAAGTACAAGTTTTTTTTTTTTTTGGTTGGTTGAAGGATTTTAAAATTGTTAAATAAATTAACATATGTTTTTTGTACTTGTGGACTCTTAAAACTCTTCATCTAGCTTTGTTCATATTTGAGTGATTTTGATTTTCTTAAAAGGCAGATTAGATTCTAGATAAAATATCATCTAAAAATTTTACCTTTTTATAAGGAATTTATGATATAGTTTGATATTTTTTGGAGTGTGATCCTATAATTAATTACCTCTCTTGATTATGATAAATAATTTTTTATTAAATTTGTCTAGAGTTTCTATAATGTTTTGATTTAGTGGCAAAAATTTGGATTATAAGGAAGATTTTAGCATTTAATGTAGTTAGCTAGCAATATACTTGATAAAATTTCTTAGTCATCTTTAAATGCTTGTTGATAAATTTAAGGCGTTAGCTACAATTTTCTTTCCATTAACTTTGTGTATGTGCTTGTCTTTGGATGAGTCAAATAGTTATGGTATTAATTTTTATGATCTCAATCTTCGGATTGCACAACACAATTAGAGCTGCAAATGAATCAGTATGCTCAACAAACTATTCATAGCGGAGCTCAATTAGAGCTCATTCATGATTATTTAATTAACTATAATAAGCTTAATTGATAAATGAACAAGTTTGAACAACCTAGCATTTTTTTATGACCATGAATAATCTTTTTTAAAGCTCGTAAATGAGCTCAATAAAAAACTTGATTAAGCTCCAATAATATACCCATTTATGACTTGATTATAAATTTATTTAATATGTGATTATTTTATATTATTATTCTTTTCTATATTATATTGCTTTTATTTATGAACGCAATCTACTTGTTTACACTCGTTAGAATGTTTGTTTATTTAATAGTCCATTTAATTAAAGTCTCTTTTATAAGCTCAATAGGCTGCTCATTAATAGGCTTGATTTTCATCTAACTAGTAATATATTAGATATTGTTGCCAGCTAATAGGCTTAATAAGGCTCATTTGATAAGTTAACAAACTAAATTTAGGCCAAGCTTAGACAACCACAATTTTAAACCAAGCAAGCTCGAATGATGCTGTATATACTGGAACAGAGCTTACGTTTGAACGAGCTCAAGCTTGAGTAAGCTACTGCTCGCCTTAGTTCATTTGTACTCTTTAATGCAGTGCAAACCTAGGGATAAAGAGATTTGGCATACACTGGCCCTGTTAAAATTTAAGGTATTGAAAGAGAGAAGAAAATTAGGTGATGCTAAAATGCTAAAGGAATTAAATTGAAATGTAGGAGAGAAAATTTGGTTTTTTGTTCATTGGTAAGAAATCAAGTTTTATTTTCTTTTAAGAGAGGGTGTGTGAATCACAACAGTGACAACATAAAATTTTCTTATCATTTGTCATTAGAGTTGGGCAGTGAGTTTTCAATGAAAAAAAAAAAAAAATAATTTGTTCATAGTACTCAGGGCTGTAAATGAACTAATGCACTTGATGAACAATTTGAGCTCGATTCGATTAGCACTTGATCTTATTTGTTTAAAGCTTTTAAAATATATATTTTTTAAAACCAAAAGATTAAATGAATTAAATTTGAACATAGTTTAATTCATTTATTATTTTCTTTAACAAAATTTTTAATTGTTCAAAAAATAATTTATTAAATACTCTATACTTTTTTGACATCTAGTTTAAATAAAATATGAGTAATTGAAGCTTATTTAATATCAAAATGTATATAAATTTTATGCAAATTTTATTTTTTTTTTTTTTCAATGGACGTCTTAGCACTTATTTATATTATTTAAGTTTATTTGTAACTTATATACTATTTTATTTACTCAATATAATCTTTTTAAATGCTAATTTAAAATTTATTGAATTATTTATTTATTGAAATTTGTAAAATCATTTATTAGTAAATTTATGTTAAAAAGCAAGCATTCATTCAAATATTCGCTTGTTCTCTAGTTTTATATGAAAAACTAAATACAAATCAAATTTTTTTATTTTATATGAAAAATTTAGCACTCATTTGAATTTTTGATTTGTTTAATTAATATAAACAAGCTAAGCACGAATTAAATATGTTCATTAAAAAATTTAAGTAAGCCAAGCATGAACATATATGTGAAAACTCGGTTTAAGCTTGAATTAAATATGAATAACTTATGATTCGACCAAGCTAAGTCCAATCAATTTCATATTTGACTCGACTCGACTCGATTACAACCCTAATAATACTCAACTAAATCCAATTTCCCACCAGTTGCTTTTAAGCCAAATAATTTATATGAAATTGTGAAGTAAAATACATTTGCACTCTCACAAATTCCCTCGAAACCAAGTTCCTTGAAAAAATAAATAATAAAGAGAGGGAGGCGGTTAGTGGGGTTCTTTCAATTTTTATGAATTTTCATTCATTTTATGAACTGCTTGTACCTTGTGGCAGAGACGGTTTATCAACAGGCCCATTGTTGAGCTTGAGATAGCGGCAGAGGAAGAAATGAAAATAATCGAGCTACGCCTTAGAAAGCTATTTGATTCTAAGTTTCGAACAAGTTCCTCGCAAACTACACAAGTATCTGCTGGTATACTTGAAGGTATTACGTGGATCCTTTATGCACTTTGTTCTGTTTATATCTTTATAATGATTATATTTATTACAATTTTTATTTATACATATAGTTTCTGATAACAAGGTATCTCAACAGGGATATTTTGTCTTTTTTGTTGCATTTTATAAATTAAAGATTCTATTGCAGCTCACTCGTCTCTGATATAATCGTTGAAGTTCTCAAATTAGTCAATCGTGGTTCCCGAGTTTTATGATCAATCTTTCATGGACAACTTGTGTTTGGTTTGACCTTTCTTTTTGATAAAGTAGTCTAGCAGCCAGCCTTATGTATATTCCAAGGCTTCTTTGAACTTTGACCTGTTTAATAGGAAATCATTTTTTGATCATCAGAAAATTTTAATAGTTCTTTCCATTCATTATATTTGTCATGTACTAGAAAATTCTCAACAACATAGAAATCTTAAGCCTCAACTCATTATAATTTTCCAGCACACGCAGATATGGTTATGTATGAGGCAATTATATTTTTTATGTGGAAAAACCCCATAAATGAAAAACATCACACGACCTAACTTAGTCAAAATAATCCAATAAGAAATTGAGAGTACAGAGGTTCACTCTTCTCATAAGTTAGGGAGGATGAGATTACAAAAAACGACAACTACTGATGTATAGCAGTTGTTTTGGTATAAAAGTCATAATTGGGCTACAACAGTCATAATTGGGTTAAAAAAATGTAATTAGTGGTTACAATAGTAGTAATTGGCTATAAAAATCATAGTTGATGACCACAATAGCGTAGTTGGTTGCAATAATTGCCGGTGATGATCGATAACGATTGACGGTCGTTCACCTATACTTCTATTTAAGAATAATGCTTAAGTTGCAAACTCACTCATTTGTTCTCCTCTCCCTTAAGCGATGAATAAATGCATATTTATAGTTTTTTAGAGAGGCATTTCAACAAATTTAGCTAGAATATCAAAACACTATTAGACGGTCTACATTGATTCTCTTGATCATAAATTATTTTTGCAATATATAAGTGTCCTAATGTACTCAAAATTATAAAACGAACTTGTGCTCATTGGATTCCTCTCATAAAACTGCTCAATTTGACCATAAGCATGCCAATTTTTGAAATCATTTGACATTACAATAAATGCAACAAAGTTTTTTATTATACTTCAAGTATTTGATCTAGAGGCTTATCTGGTTCAGATTGCTTTATTTTCATTGTCATTAGGCTCGTATTTCCGAGACACTCAATTTAACTATAAATTTATTGAAAACAAGGTTTTAATACCTTGAATTTGAATTTGGAATATTTCTTGCTCAAATGCATTGAGATTGATACGATAATAATTTCTTGATGATACATCAATTGTAAATGCAGAGCAATTACTTTTGGAGCTTTGTAAATTTTATGAATCTTTTAAAGAAGTATGACTGATTAGTTGAATGTTCTTTTACCAAATGAAGCATGTCCATATTGTAAAAAAGATAAGGCTTTCAAGTCTTTTATCAAACTTTACACGAGCAGCTTTTGTTTGATTTCACCTTTTTTTCCTTTTGATTTTAAAAAAAAGAAGGTAATAGTGTAGTAACTGGTCTTATGATTAAATCATTATTTGTATTTTGAAGCTAGTATAGGAAGATTGTTGTCCATCTGACTTCTGAATAAATATGTCCATTTACTATTTCAAGTTCATTGTTTTGGTGCGTTTCAGTTCAGTATTGGTCAGTTAACAGTACGTGTAACTTAGTCAGGTATCTATGAAATGAAAACCATCCATGCAGACTTACTAATCAGAAATGTATTATTTTTTGCATCTCTTCAGTTTTGATAGGAGATAGGATGACACTATTCTATGGCTCCTAGAAGTTGCTTAAGAGATGGATCTAGAGGGGAGGTTTCGAAAATAATTTTTAAATTTAATTTAATATAAAAGACATGTAATTTTGGTTTTGAAAATAGAGTGTGTTAATTTTGAAAAAAGATGAAATGAGACCGACCGGATCTCATTTGTCCAATAGTTTGCATAATCGTTTCTGATACTACATATGATACACCTTCTCGACAGATAAATGTATCACGCGGTGGTGGACCCAATCGTACAAATTAAGAGGTTTATGACATTCGTTTGGTCTTCTTGTATTTTTATGTACGACCGACAAGTCTCATACCTAATACAAAGATTATGTAGGGTTTATTTTACCTGGATTCCAAGTTCCCTATAAGGTATAGTTGATTACATCCGAAATGTCTGAGGTCACTTGAGAAAACTCTCGATAATGATCAGAGGTACTAGTTTTCAAGAATTCAAGATTTAGGTTTTCATGGTAGGTAAGACATGGAAAATCAAGTCAGAAAGGACCAAATGAGAACAGTTATTTTAGGAGTCCAAAGGAAGGAAAAAGTAGATGACATCACAGATCCTGAGGAGAACCCTCAGTAACTTCCCAAACTATCCTACTATGTGGTTGCGTTTGGGAGACGATGTTATTTAAGTGTTTGATCCTGTCAATTTTATTATTTGAGACTTACACTTGTATAATATTTGATTATGCAAATGGTCACAGAGATATGAGGGTTTATGTCGTACCATACGATATTCTCAGAACTTTAAGCGAGTTAGGACTTACGCTGCACAACATGGTTGCACAGGAGCCTAAAGAAGGTGTGAGGTTTACGTCGAGCTGGGCGAGCTACCTTAAAGTCCTATGGGTCGTTATTATTAAATTAATGAGAGAGATTGCTGAAGAAGATTCTCTTGCTGCTCGATCCCAGATCCTCGCTGTGTTGCCCACAGAGTTAGCTCCAAACCTCCTACTGTAGCAGTGACTCCATGATTTAAAAGTTTGAGGTTGGTGATTTATGTGTCACATTTTGATTTGTTATTGTTGTTCAAATGTTGAAATGCTCAAGTGAAATTAAGGGAGTTCACTAGATTTAAAAGTGTATTAATTTTCGATTTTTTTTTGTTCTACAATTAAAGCATGAATGATAAACTGTAAAATAAAATGTATATAAATAGAAGTGTTGTAAAGTGAAATGCAGTAAATAAACTGTAAAGCGTACCTGGGCATCTGCTACTGCTCCATGACTGGTCCATAAAACATAATATGAATTATAGGGAATTTAAATAAATTGCAGAAGAAAAGCAGGAGAGCAGGAATTATAGTATGAAAAACAACAAAACGAGTCGTAACAAAACATGAACAGACAAAGCAAAGAAAACCCCTGACCATATATGGAAGATCGAGACTAAGTACAAGACGTCAGTAAAGGTGGGGGCTTAGAGCTGGATTGTGCTTCCCGACCTTGAACGAGAGCTACCAACTCGACAATCTACGTAGGATAGTCCTTAACCTCGATCCAAATGATTAACTATGGACCTTTATAAGTTTTCATAAAAAGTTCTTTGATTTTCATGCGAAAATCAAAAGCTGTTGTTTGAATTTTTATGCAGAGTTATTTTTAACAAACAAAAGAGATTTTATTTTATTTTTGTAAATATTTTGTAAAGTAGTGTAGACTAGTCACTTTAATCGGGCTATGACTACTGCGATCTAAGAATGTCGGGGCAAACAATCTCACTAAGAGTCGGTGAATAATATCATCGGTCATTTTCTCTCCCTTATTAAAAGTCTTTGAGGTAGGAGATACTATTTTAAAAATTTCCACATCGTATCCCTCGTTTAACACATTAGCATTATCTTCATTGCTCTAGCCAACTAGAACTCAGACTTATACCAGCTCAATGATCCATATGTGGCAAAACAAATGTCCGCAATTGCCAGGAGGATCTGAGCGTAAGGTTCAAGCTCAAATCCCGGTGCATTGGGTTTCACTGTAGGTTAAGTCACATGGGAATTTCATAATTGATTTAATTAAACGCGAACCACATCTCGATGCATTCTCATGTCTAGTGTCTTAATTAATTCGTAAAATAAGGGTCAAGTGCCTAGTTTTATTATTCATTCGAAAATTCGGTAGATGAACTTTCACCTATGGCGTGCTCCTAAAGTCTAGGAATTCTATACTGAAAATCTGGTGGATGGATTCTCACCTAAAGTGTGCTTCTAAAGTCTAGAAAACTTATATTGAAATTTAGGTGAATGACCTCTCACCTAAGGTGTGCTCCTAAAATCTAGGAATCCTATATTTTAACTTATGCTTGAAGTGATCTTGAAGTGATTTAAGGTGTTTAACCTCAATTAAGTATTTTCCAACTAATCCTCGAATGTCTGTAAGTGTCTTCCAAATAATCAAATCAGAAATTCTCATTTTTGATTTAACTATTTTAAGAGAAAAATAAAACAAGAGAATGAAGGAGGCCGACCCGCTTCTAAAATTAGCAAAACCAAAAAAGGATGGGAAAGTAAGTGAATTGGGCCTAAAAAGTGTTATAATAATCGAATGAAACCCAAAACAGTGGGCAGAAGGGTTTCTTACAACTCCGGACAGCGGCTAGGAACATCCAACTGAGATCCTAAGGCTTCCTATGACTCCGGACAACGACTAAGAACCTCCAACAGAGATCCTAAGGCTTCCTACGGCTCCAGACAGCAGCTAGGAACTTCCCACAACGATCCTAAGGCTTCCTACAGCTCTCAACAGCAGTTCTAAGCTTCCAGACAACAATCCTAAGTTTTCTATAGCACTAAACATCACTTCTAAGCCTCCGAACAGCAATCCTAGGCTTCCAACAGCTCCCAACAGCAATTCTACCATTCTCACAGCCCTCGTATAGCTTTGAAGTACTCCAAACTGCAATTTCAAGCCATAAACAACAACCTACAGCAGTCTTAAGCTTCCTACGGCACCCAAACAGCAATTCTACCATTCGCACAGCTCTCCTATAGCTTTCAAGTACTCCAAACAGCAATTTCAAGCCATGAACAACAACCTACAGCAGTCCTAAGCTTCCTAAGACACCCAAACAGCAATTATACCATTCGCACAGCTCTCCTATAGCTTTCAAGTACTCCAAAAAACAATTCAAGCCATAAACAACAACCTACAATAGTCCTAAGCTTCCAGCAGCACCCAAACAGCAGTTCCGATGCTTCCTACGGCATCCTACAGTGATTTGCAACTCCAAACAGCAACTTCGATGCTTCCTACGGCATCCTACAGTGATTTACAACTCCAAACACAAACCTTTAAAGGCAAAGAAAGAAAATAATCCTATGCAAACCATGCTTAAAAATAGCTTATGATAGTATTGAATCGAAAATTTGAGCTTGCCCACCAATTAATATTGGGGCGTTTACATACATGCCACTCAACTCACATGTACTCACATATCTTACACTTAAACTTTGCATTTACAATTATAGCGATTAGGTGCCACAAACCTATGCTTGAGAAGGTGGATTTCATTGTTAAAAAGAAGAGATAGAGCTATTTTTGATGTGAAATTAAAGCTTTGAGTGCTATGTAACCATGAAAGTTTAGGTGAGATATGTAAATACAGCAGAATTGTGTGCTATGTATGTAGATGCCCTTAAAATTAGCTGCGAATGAGTCAAGGAAAAGTTATTTCACAAACAATGATATCAATATTTAAGCTCTTGTAAATTGTGATGCTTCAATATAAGGAATCAGTACATGGTAAAATATGTTCATCAAGTAAACAAAATTGGGAGAAATCATTTCTTCCCATGCATCTTAGGGCATGATGTGTTCCATTCTAAGTGATTTGAATCTCCTCGTAGCAATGGAATTGTTGATCAACAGAGGAAGCAAATTAAAATTTATAATAAATGGTCATAATAGTACATATTTGAAATAAAAGAGGTAGTAGAAAGGATTTACATGTTTAGAATTGTCAATTAAAAATGTCTATACAAAAGGATTTGAAATAACATGATATTTCTTCTAAATAAATGTAAAATTTCGTTGCTCCGCAGTGATTGAGCTGATTTAATCAAGTGTTTACACGAAAATTAGAAATGAGATCAAAGAGTTGATTTATCTATAGTTAGATAACCTGTGCAATAAATATACCTTATCAAATCCCATTTAACAAATAAAACCACCTAACTTTAGCTCACACCTTAAGCAGTCTAATTAGAATAAATGGTCACCAGAGATGAGGCAAATGTGAAATGAAGAAGCATACTCGGAATACCGCGGGTGTTGAGGAGTGTGGAAGAGGGGAACCAAAAGCTTTCGGTGGAGGAGAGGAGGCGAGGCGGGGCTTCTGTCGAGAGGAACAGAGTGAGGCGAGGGCTTCTGTGCAGTGAGATGAGCGAGGGTTCGGTCAATCGGAAGAGTCTGGAAGCGGAAGCTGGGTTCGGTCGAGCGCTGGCGAGCGGGGTGATGCTTTGGTGCAGAGGGAATGAGAGCCAAGGACTTCGGTTCGCGGAGGAGCGGGGGGAGGTCGAGCGGGATTTTTGTCGCGAGGAATAGGGAAGACGACGGGCTTCGTGCATGAGGAAGGGAAAGGCGAGCGAGGTCTCGACCTTTGGTCGAGAGAGCGGCATGCCGAGAGAGGAGGGGGGCTTTCGACTAAGAGAGTGGACGCAGACGAGGGAGAGGAGGAAGGCGAACGGGAGGAGCTGAATCAGTCGAAGGAGCGGGGCAACCGAATTGTATAATCGCAGGTATCCGTTACAGACATTGTGCGCGCAATTCATTACCTTCCATGCAGGAGAATGTTTATTAGGTAAATAATAATTTCAAAATTAATTTAATTAATGTGAGATTAAATAGTTAAATTGAATTTCAAAATTTGAATCTTTAAAATATGTGAGCTGAGGTGATTAGCCCGTATTCAGCCTGCATCCAGCCCAAGTCGAACTCGAGGTGAACCTGGGTTGATCCCGTGCCCGTGCCCTCTACTTAAAAAAACATGCATCGATTTTCGTGCTAATTGCTCGCGCCATAGTGATATGTGTGTCATTTCTAGCTAAAATCGACGTCGCGGACGCATCTGTGTGGTCTGTTTCGTCATCCGAGGTAGTTCGGATGAGTTCGCCGACAGTTGGGCCAAAAATGTGTCAAATTTAATTTTTCTTCGAAATTTTAGGTTATTGACGGATCATTTCAAAAATCGATCTCAATTTAATGGTCGGTGCAATGTGTGTAAGTGTCTGTGACGTGAATTGTTACGTTTAGGCGCATTGAATGTGTGAAGTGCAGTGTTTGCGTTGCCGAGCCACGGAGGGTTCACCTAAGGCCGTCTGATCATATGAGAACTCATTTTCGGGCTCTCTATATGTTAGTCCTTAGACTTTGCAACTAAGAGTTGAGTGCTTGAGACTACTCATGCGTGGTCTCACGAAAATGAGTCAATAAGTGGTTTGAAGTTCTATGCGAGGTAGGTTCCAATACTAATCCTCTAACATGATCGATAAGAAACTTCTAAAGCTAGACCCTAGGTCCTAGGAGAAAGAAGTTAAGACTTCACTAAAATGAGGTCAACAGGAGGTAGTTTTGAAGTAACAAGGGAATGAGAACATATGATGTAGAGAGTGCTTGGAAGGGAATAGGAGGCATTCAGTGGCTGTTCGGGCTTAAAATAGCACAGAGAACCACGAAACTCTGGCTTTGATGAGGCATGGTTACCAAGATCAATCTCCTCTCTAAATTCATACTTACATATGGTATTTGCATATTCTCATTCCCTTGGTATTTCATAACCATCTCCCTGCTAGATGCACCTCTTAAACATATTCTATGAACCCTAGAATAGTGTCTTAGGATATTTCATCTTTTTGTTGAGTTTATAAAATTTGGCTATTTACACATTGTTTTCCTTTCCTACTTTTGGTCCCAAAATATGCCCGCGATGTATTATATCATTAAGTGACAAATCATACCTTTCTTTAATGACCTTCGTCGGCCAGTTATCATGTGATGGAGCAATCATTTGTACGTTGGTGACCTCCATTGATATAAATTGGTGTCCAAAACTGAAAATTGTTTTGAGACTTTCTGAGCATGAGGTTCTGATCCACGCTCGACTGAATATATGAACTGACCCTCGGTTTCTATTCACACCATTTCTTTCTTAGAATTTTCAATTTAAATCAACTTAATGTCGGTTTCATCTTTACTGTTACAGTAAGCAAAAACTAAAGAAATCCATTTTTATGATCTATTGTTTTATCGCAAATTAAATGTTCCTTTTTTTTGGGATGTTATTAAATACACATAACTCAAAAAATTGTTATTTACAAATCTAGCACCCACTTGATTTTTTTTAACTACCAAACTAATTTATTTACGCGGGCCAGAATCAAATCATTGATAATTTAATAAAAAAGAAAAATATTGGTTGGCGTTTTATTGTGTTTTTTTTTTTAATTTTGAGTGTGAATTTGAAAAATAGATGAAAGATTATGATATACTTGTAAATAGTAATATTTCAAGTGCTATGATGTAATTTTTCCCTTTTTTTCGTATATTATTTTTTCT
The DNA here is from genome assembly GCA_022702705.1 of Papilionanthe hookeriana x Papilionanthe teres. Taxonomy (NCBI): domain Eukaryota; kingdom Viridiplantae; phylum Streptophyta; class Magnoliopsida; order Asparagales; family Orchidaceae; genus Papilionanthe; species Papilionanthe hookeriana x Papilionanthe teres. The sequence continues at coordinate 84,787,046 of CM040424.1, forward strand.
GACTGAACTCAATTGGTTCAAAAAGACCGAGTAGGTATAATTGGAGGGCATCTTATGGCTGTTGCTAAAGTCCTTTCAGAAAAACCGAATGAAACTGCAGGTCTAACTCGCCGCACTCGACCTCCGATCACCACGCACGTCTTGGATGTTGCCCGTGGCTCGCCAGCATCGGGACTCGAGGTGCGGCTTGAGATGTGGAAGGGAGCTCAGAATTCTCCTTCATTTGGTGAAACAGATTCAAGAAGCTGGGTGTTATATGGCTCATCAATCACAAACTCTGATGGTCGCAGTGGTCAGCTGATGCCTATAACTGATGATATTGAAGCTGGATTTTATAGAATAAGCTTCAATACTGGTAATTATAACCCATCTGGCTTCTTCCCTTATGTCAGCATTGTGTTTGAGATCAGGGAGTCTCAGAAATCTGAGCATTTTCATGTTCCATTGTTGCTTTCGCCTTTCTCTTTTTCTACTTATCGTGGCAGTTAGAATGGGGGAGGAACATGCTATATGAAGGAAGTAATTATAAATATAATTTGCAACTCTTAGTTCTGTAATAAATGTAATTACAGTTGGCATTATTATTATTATTATTATTTTATTTTGAGTTACATGATTGTAAATGTAATAACTATGCTCTGGAAGCACTTAAGCCCATCTTCTTGGGATATCTTTATTTTTAATGAGGGATAATTACACTCATAGCACCCGACATACAAAATTGAGCACACAGCTGTTATTTCTGAACTAACGAACTGATGCATTTATGCGTGCCAAAATCAAACTATTGAGAATTTGTTAAAAATAAAAATATGGGTTGGAGTATCATCCTGAATTTGATATTTGAGTGAGACTTGAGAAATGTATGAAAGAGGGTGCTAGATTTGTAAATAGCAATATTTCAGTTGCCATGTATGTATTCGAAATTATTTTTAGTCACAGGTATAAATTTATTTCGCGTAAAGTTTGTACGTTAAATGAAAATATATGGGAATCAATACTGACATATGAGCATGTATGAGCTTTCTTTGTTGAATAGAAAGTATATTCGAGTAAAACTGTTTGAACTGGAGAATGTTTCCTTCTATTTTTTGAGGTTTTTCTTGATACAAGGCTTTAGCGGTTAATTTTTTTTCCTATCTTGAACGTTTGTTATCAAAATATGAAGTTGATATATGAGCGATTAATGACAATTTTGGTTGCAACTTTCAGGACTTTTATCAATTGAATCAATATTTACAGCTTATTTTTACGAAATTCAATCCGCAACCTCAATTAAATCGGTCCACATGAGACACCCATAGCTCTGCTAGGGTTCCTTTCTTCTCTTGCAGCGGCTGCTCTCTGTTTCTTTTTCTCCTCTGACAGTTGCCTGCGGCCCCGGTACTCCTCCCATGAAATCCCCTCCTTCCTAAGGTACTGGATAGCCCTCTTAAACAAAATGCACTCCTCTCTCCACAAATTTCTTTTGGGGGGTTTCTTCCGTTCCTGAATCTTCTCTTTTAGGAGCTCCTCCCTCTTCCCTCTTCTCAGGCCTTAGATTCTGTTTCTTGTGCAACTACTTTTCCTCTCCTCCCACCTCTCTTTCGCACCCTTTGGTTCTAGTGAATTTTAATTGAAAAAACCTTCTTACCTCTCAAATCCTCAACCCTTCTCCACTTATCCTTATATATGTTCATAGTGAAGAAGAATCTGTTGCTTTCTCTGAAGCAGAAATTTTAGAAGGCGCTAAAGATTGGGATCTCTCGCTTGTGGGCTACGTTATTGGCAGGAGACCTTTCTAGGGGGCGCTTTTGGAAGCTTTAAAAAAACCCGAACCTTAAAAGGTAACAATTAACTTCTCTCTGCATGAATGGTTTTTTCTATTGAAATTTTCTTCTCCAGAGGACTTGAATTAGTTTCGTCAGGACGCCTGTGGTTTTCCTTGGAAAATCATTTATATTGCAAAAATGATGCTAGAATTCAAACCTGTCAAAAAGATGTTTACCTCCATTCCTGTATAGGTAAAAAATTTGCAGTAAGGTAGGTATACCTATAGCTATTGACGCCCTCACGACCAGTAATCTTGTGTTACCTTTTTCAGATTATGTATACAAGTGTTAAATAGTTCTGTTCTTCCAATGATATTATCCTGAAACTCAAAGGGAAAGATTTATCCTTAAAACTTCAGAATTACTGGGAACCTAGCCATTGCATAGATTGTAATTTCTTCTTCTATGATGGCAATGTCTGCCCCATTAACCTTGTTAAATATACGGAGCCTGTGACTTACCTACCTCATCTCTTTGCCACCTACCTCTCTCTCACCCCACCTACCTCCCACCCCACCTACTTCTCTCCCACCTACCTCTCTCCCACCCCACCTACCTCTCTCCCTTTCTTTAAATAACATCTTTTGGCCTATTATAAATTGTCAAGCTAAGTCAAGCCCTCTGATATGAGGGCAAGAGAGAGATGGAGACAAGAAAAATAGAGATTTTTCTTGTAAACGTTGGCGCTTGACGGTGTAATTCCTTGAAGTAATAAAATCCTTTGCAGCTCCGTGGACGTAGGCAAATTTGCCAAACCACGTAAATCTGTGTGACGCTCTGTGTTCTTTTTTGATTGCGAAGTTTTTCTCAATCCGGTTTTTTTGCTTTATTGCCGTCGTTTTTCACAACAATTGATTTCAAAGCTGTGGTTCGAGGCTGAAAGAAAATGATGACCGGAGATGAAGTGATGACAACGGAGATCGAGAAGTTTAATAACACAGATTTTGGTTACTGGAGGATGCAGATAAATGATTTGCCTTTATGGGAAGAAACTTTATCTTCCGTTACTCGGAAAGAAGCCGAAAAAGATGGACGAGGCGGAATGGAATCTGTTGGATCGACAGGTTCTGATCCAACAGATTCTGAGTGTTATTCGATTAACTCTGTCGAGGTTTGTTGCCCACAACGTTATCAAGGAGAGGACTACTGTAGATCTCATGACAGCTTTATCTGGTATGTATGAAAAACCATCGGCGAATAATGATGTGCATATGATGAAGAAGTTATTCAATTTGAAGATTGCGGAATGTACGTCTATTACACAACATCTGAATGAATTTTAATAATATCACAAATCAATTGTCATATGTTGAAATTGATTTTGATGATGAGATACGTGCGCTGATTTTGTTGGTTTCATTGTAAAATAGCTGGGAAGCCATGAAAAAGACAGTTAACAGTTCTACATGTATCTAAACTGAAATATGATGATATTCGTGATTTGATTTTGGCTGAGGAGGTGGCGCATGAAAGATTATGACGAGACCTCGAGTTCGAGTTCGGCACTGATTGTTGATTCCAGAGGGAGATCACATGACATGAACTTAAACAGAGGAAGATCAAAATCAATGTCTGGTCAGCAAACACCTGCTGTAATTGTGGCAAGGCTGACCATATGAAAAGGAACTGCAAAAATCCTGAGATAAAGGAGAATAATAGCGCAAATGTCAGTAATCGAAGAAATACGTGATCGCACTATTCATTGTGAGTTCATGGTTCATTGATGACTAGTATCTTGGATTCCGGACTTCTTTCATACATCTTCCCACCGAAAGTCGATGCGAAACAATGTTCTTTGTTGACTTTGGAAAGGTACATTTAACTGTTGGAAAAACTCTGAACGTTGTGAGGATGTGAGACGTCGATATTGCATTTCCTAACAAAAGAAAATGGACTTTGCAAAATGTCAGGCACGTTCCTGAGTTGAAGAGCAACCTCATTTCTGTTGGGCAACTTAATGAGCATGGTCATTCAGTAGTGTTCTCAGATAGCACTGGGAGGTTACTAAAGGGGCATTGGTGCTGGCTCAGGGTAAGATAACAGACACACTATATATGACTACATGTGACTACAGTAGAAAAGTAAGATTTGATGATCTACCAGATGTCACAGTGTAGGGTTGTGTTGCAAGTGATGAGGAGAGTGGATCCGGGGCACCCATTCTTATTGTTCCGCAGAAAGATGGTGGAGAGCCACAGAGGTATAAAGAAATCTTGTAAGACGAAAATTCGAGCAAGTGGGAGCTGGCCATGAAGGAGTAGATGGATTCGCTGCTAGGGAATTAGGCTTAGGAGCTGACAGAACTTCCACCAGTGAAAAAGACATTGCAAAACAAGTGGGTGTCTAGGGTGAAATTGCGCTTGATAGCGATGAGAGTGCAGGCTGGATTTGTTAAAAAGGCTTTCAGTGAGGTAGGATATTGCCGATGCGATGGGAGTTGTACGAGATACGCAAGTAGCCTGAAAAGAGCTACGAAGTCGAGTATGTTGATGCTGATATGTCGAATAAGCGTGTTACTCTTGAGAAGTTGAAGTTGTACTCTACTTCAGCGGTCTTCTGGCATGAAGACCGAGGCTTCGAGTTACACAGGTGGAGGAATGTGTAGGAAAGTGGAGGAAATTACGTTTGAGGAAAAACGTCAGTAAAGCCAGCAGATGATGCAGCCTATAGGTGGTGCAGTCAGTGTCCCAGTCTCCAAGTGGGAGAATTGTTAAATATATGGAGCCTGTGACTCACCTACCTCACCTACCGCGTCTCACCTACCTCTCTCCCACCCACCTCTCTCTCACCTACTTCTCTCCACCTACCTCTCTCTCTTTTCTTTAAATAGTCTCTTTTATTCTGTCATAAATTGCCAAGCTAAGCCAAGTCCCCTGATATGAGGGCAAGAGAGAGGGGGAGAAGAAAAATAGAGGTTTTTCTGGTAAACGCCGAGGCGCTTGACGGTGTAATTCCTTGAAGTAATAAAATCCTCTGCAGCTCCGTGAACGTAGGCAAATTTGTCGAACCATGTAAATCTATGTCCCTCTGTGTTCTTTTCTGATTGCGATTTTTTTCGATTCTATTTTTCGTATTATTGCCATCGTTTTTTCACAACAAACTTTACTTCCCTTACCTCCATCCCGATCACCTCATGCGGGAGAAGCAGCAGCGAGGCTCCCAGTAATGCATGAAGCTAACCCATTCTCTCCTTGTCCCAGCATCCTTCGATCCTATTAATGCTATGACTCATCGTTCTTTTTTCTCTTCCATTTCCTCAATTACAAACCTGAACTCTCTAAATGACAACGCCACCGCCAAGCCCCACTAACCCTCCAAAGTTAAAAAATATTTTATTGTTGACATTTTACATAAAAAGGCTTCCTCGACTCTTTATTGAATGGGTGCATTAATGCATCTCAAATGTAAACTTCTCGGTTTGTATTAATAGGATGTAGGAGGCTATTTTCCTTCCTTTACTAGCTTAAGAAAAGACTGCCCTCTCTCCCTGTTTTTAGTTTGCATTGTCATGGATGGATTTTCAAATTTAATTGATCATAGAATCAATAACATTCTTTTCATTCCTTTGAACCTTGATATGAATCACTTCACCTTTTGTATATGGATGACCTGATATCTTTAGAGAAGATTCTCCTCTCAATCTTTGGAATATTAATGGTCTCTTGGAAACCTTCTGCAAGGCTTCTAACCATAAGATCAAACCATCTTTACATGCGTTCAAACCAAAACCTGAAATGCTAGAACTGTTACGACATCTTCAATTTTGGTTCCTCTCAAACCAGTTTTACTTATCTTGGTCTATCTGTCTCTGACCATAGACCCCAGCTGCTAACTTTTAAAAATTTATTGGATAAGCTTAGACTTGTCGTGGAGGGGTGGAAAGCAAAAGCCCTATCTCTTTCAGGTAGGCTGCAACTTATCAAATTCACTATTTGGAAAACTATTATGTGCCAGGAGAGAATTTATTTTATGCCAAAAAGTTATATCGAACTTATTCACAGTTGGCGTTCAAAGTTCCTTTTATATGCCATCATCAACCATAAAAAGCTTCACATGGTGTTCTAGTATAAAATTTGCGAACATAAGACTAAAGGGGTTTGGGAGTTCACCCCATTCAAAATCTCTCTTTTGCCTTGAGGAGTAAAATAGTTCATTTCTATTTGCAAAGATTATTCCTAGCATGCTAAGTAGTTCCGCGTTAGCTACATTTCCTTTTGGTACCAGTCTCATAAGCAAACCTCCCATTTGTGGAAACGGCTGAAAGAAATTGCTGATCTCATCAAGTATTTTATTTCCTTTTCTATTGCTAACGGTTTCAATATCTCCCTACTTTGGGATCCATGGCTCATGGAAAAATCTCTTTGGAATGCATTTGGTCCTAATACATTGAATCCTATGCGGTACTCTCCCCATGACAGCTCAATAAATTCAGTTACTCTACAGGTTGGAGCTTTGCTTCCGTAGGTTTTCTGCTTTCTCACAATAGAAATATAATGCTTATTTCCACTAATGTAGCAATAGATAAGCCCATTTGGAAGGAGCTAAAATCCCCCTCATTAGATGTGATTTGCTATCATCTTTATGAAGCATTCCTCTCCCCTAATTGGTAAAAATTATGCACTTCGATATTCCACTTACTAATGGTACATTTTTATGTTAGTTTTATGCTTTTGAAATATGTTTTATTGAATCATGCAAGATACATGTGTTGACCTCACTTTTGTTGAGGTTTAGCTTTCCTCCTAGGATTTAGGGTTCTAGCTTTAGGAGCTTCCCTGACGATCTTAGATTCTTAGCAATGGGCCCACCTCGTTTTTTTTAGAATGTTCGAAACCACTTCGACACTCTTTTAGAGTCCCGGACGGAGTTCACGACCTCTAGCTCACGGCGAGTAGGTTGGAATTAGCGTTAGGACTCCGAATTGAGTTCCTATGGGACCACCTGGACCTTAGGATAGCCTCGTGCACATTTTCTGCACCACCGAGCACAAATTCCTCGAGCCACAGCCTCGACGTCTTCAAATTCTCCGCAACGGATCAAGATCAGGGTCAGAACGCCGGGACGATCGACGTCGAGTCAGAATTTCAGAAAATGTCGGATTTGACGCACTTTCGACGCGATCGTCGACGAGGTTGCCCGAACGACCTCGGATGATGAAACGGACTGCGTCGTTGCGTCCGGAACGTCGTTTCCACCTAAAATTGATATTTAATTTGCGACGATAGCATGTCGGGGACGGAAATTGTGAATCGGGGCTTAATTTAATTATTATAATAATATTTACCTATTTATATACTTATGAATTAAATTAAGCCCTATTTCCTTCCTTCCGTTCGATCGACTCCTCCTCTGTTGTTCGCACGATGAGGAAGCTTCGTTCTCCTCCTTCCCGCGCTCGAGTGAGTCACCCGACCGTATCCTCTTCTCCCATACTCGTATCCCTGTGGCTTCTCTCGAGCCGCCCGCTCGACGCTATCTCTGTTCGAAGCCCTATCCCTTCTGCCGAGCCTCTGCGGAATTCTTCTCCATCCTCCCGTGCCTACCCCGATTTTTGTTTGGTTCGCGGGTAGGATGAGGCACTCCTCTCCCTCTCCTTGCCTATTTAAGGCCCCGTTTGGAGCGTTCCTAGAGGCTGGCCGATTATTCCTGTGGAGGTGGGGAGGTGCTGCTGGTTCAAAGCTTAGGGTTTCCTATTCCTTGGGGTGTTCTACATTAACTGGTAACCCTCTTCTTCTCCTCTCTTCCTCTCGGTCTAGCCCAGGGAGGCCGTGATTCTTGCCGATTGGTTCGACCCTCCTCGTTTACTCTGCTTCAGTTCGGGTGTTTGTATGCCGTGGAATGGTTTGTTTGATTGCTTGAGATGATAATTTCCTGCTTTTCATCTTTAAGTGGCATGCTTGTGTAGTCTTGCATATAGATTGGTGGGAATTTCTTTTTACTGCTTATAGTAAAATAAAATGGAGGTATAACTTCTATGCTAGCTTAAATGATAGTTCCTCCTCTTTTCTTTCTAATGACATGCTAGCTCGTTATTATAATTTCATTTGGGGGGTTTATTGCTCGAAGCATGATAAATATTCGAGCATGAATATGTTTTAAAGTTGGAGTTGATTATTTGCTTCAAAATAACAACGGATTGGTATGTTGATATCTCCCTTCTTCCTTATGTTCAAGATGAAGATCAAAATCAAAATACGTGGCTTTACATGTGAGTTTGTTTAGCATGAAATGGTGGGGGATTCACTTGGGCCTTGTAAACATGTGGGCCTCATTTACGGCTTCCTTCAGCTTTTCCTTATCAAAGCGCATGTTATGGAGAAATTTACTTTAAGTTTGGAAAAGTTCTATGCTTATTCTTATACGAAATATATGGTGGCCTTCTATTTTGATGTATTAAGGGGTAGAGAATGCTTATTCCCTTGAGTCTGGTGCGGTTTTGGCTTTCTCGTATTCGGTTTTGGTTTTCCTGTATTCGGTTTGGCTTTCTTCGGGCTCGGTTTAGACTTGTTGTGCTTTGTTTTGGCCCGATGGAGGCCTCGGTTTTGGCTTTGTGATGCCTCGGCTTTTCAATCTTTGTGAAGGCTTGATTACTTAGCCTTGGGTTTGGTTTGATGTCGGCTTTTTAGTGGTTTAATCTGTAGCTTTGTGCTTGGACTTTTGGTGGCTCGGATTTAAGCCACGTGTAGGCTCGATTTTACTTCGTTGTGGCTTCTCCTTCGGCCTTGTCTTGGCTTGTAGGATTGGCTATGTGGAGAGGCTTGGTTGTATATGGTGCGAGCCTCATTCATGGGTTATTATGAAGTAAAGTTGGCTCCCTTTTCGGTCTTACCCGTGAGCTTTCCCCCTCTTTTCTAGCCTTACCCGAGAGTCCACGAGGAGCTAGGCTCGACTTCATGTTGGGCCGCGGTTTCGGCTGTGTGGTGAATCTTGTTATGCTCGGCTATGGCTCGATTCTAATCTTTGTTAAATGCTGAAATAGGAGGACTCTTGAGGTCTGTTGTCTGAGGTTCCCCTTTGGCTTGTTTATGGAAGAGTATGATTGAGTAATATGCATCTTTGTTATACCCTGCTTGGTGGATTGAAAATCAATTTGAGGTGAGCTTCCCCTTGCTTTTGTAGCTTTAGCCGAGAGCTTTCCCTTGTTTTGTTGGCTTAGCCGTGAGTTGCTTAATGGATTGTATGGATGGATTTTATGCCCATGATACTTATGGAAATGGTGGATTTAAATGGAAGTTGGATTTTGAATTTAAAAAATGCAAAGTCTTGGAATTTTGTGATAGCACTCTCAGTTTAGTGGCCTGGAGTCTAGGACCCGAGCAGTGGCTTTCTCTTTATGTTTTTCTTGATTTTACAGTTATTTGGGAAAAGGGAGTGCGTTCCTAAGGGTCTAGTCCTCACCCTTTCCGAGAGCGTCGATGTGCCTTTAGGTCCTTCTTCTAGGATATGTGAGGTCGATCGGGAGTCCAGGGTGACTTGCGTGTTTTCTGATTATTGGAAATCGACTCACTTCTTTTCGAAATTGTGTTAAGTGAGCCGCTTTCCGTCCTCCTTTCCTTGACCTCTCGTCCCTGGTTTCACCTTGTTTCTTGGCTCAAAGCACACACCTACAGGGGACGTGTAGGTGTGCATATATAACCTCCTCGGGTTATATATGGGGCCATCAGCAGTGCGTAAGTGCGGTGGGGACATGAATGAGATCGCAAAACGAGAAAAATTACGAGAATCATAGAATGGAGCCGCTGACTCGAGACTGCAGTAGAGAGCAGAAGCGGGAATCACGGAACCGTTCGGCCGTCCTCGGGGTTTCTACTATCGACGGTCTAATGTTCGTAGACTCAGTCCTATTAGTGATAATTGACCGTGAGCGAAATGTTTTAAAACAAAAAAAATACATATGTTTAAAAAATACAAAATTACCTCCACTACTACACGACTCTTTACTCTGATCTTGCTTGCATGTAAAACCAAAAATGAAATGTGTGAAGATTCATAAAGGTCACAGTTAGCATATTCGAGTCGGATTAGAGCGCCTACGCGGAAAGTCGGTCACAGTAGTCGGCACTCGAGTCCGGACGTTATCACGGCTCCGGTACGAAACACCGCCGTCTTCACGGGTCTTTCTTTCCAGATGGCCCATGGCTTTCTTATGGTTCGCCATGAGTTTAGCGGGTCGTCTGTGGGTTTCTCACGGTGTTTTTTTGTAGTTTTCTACGGTTTTTTTTGTTTTCGTTTGTGGCTTTTCTCGGAGTTTTCTACGAACGTTTCTTTTCTTTCTTTCCCGACTTTCTTAGTTTTCTTCTGTGATTTTCCTCGCTTTCTCGCCGTTTTCCTTCGTTTTTCTTGTTGAGTTTTCGGACTTTACGCACTATAAGTACTTCTGTTTAATTAGAGTTGTTTTCAACTTACTACTTACTCTCCTGCTCTTTTGAAACTAATAAATCTGCTTGTGAAATAAGAAAAATAAATAAAAGAAAAATAACAATAAACGAGTAACAGTGCATGAGGATAAGAAAGCATACGGTACTCATGTGATGATCTTTACTTCCCTTCTTATTATCATGCCTGGCATATTTACTTTTCAATACATACTCATGCTAGTCTAGTACATTTACTTTCAGTCATATATCTTGCTTAGACGTTTTACACTTCCGTACTTTCTCCTGCTTAACACGTTTTATTTTTCACTCGTACTTTCTCCTGCTCGAGCATGTTTCACTCGTTATAAGCATGTTACTTCTCGCATAGCATAACATGCTCCTCGTTCATTGCTTCTTCTTGCATACACGTACTAGTTACGCACTCACTTACTGATAAAAATAATAAACGACTCGCATGCTCACTTTAACTTAAGACTTTAAATCTAAACTGCGATTCCTCGCTACGACGTGGAGCTTGGAGCACGGTGAGCAGACGGCCATGCTATCTTAACAAGAAACCCGTGTCGACATCGACATGAAGCCATTCTTTAGTTTAAATAACAGCCTCAGGACTCGAGAGTAGTTCGCATAGCGCAGCATAAATCTTCACTCGTTCTTTAAGGCTTGCACGACCCTCTCGTGCGATATAAGCCCTAACTCGCTTAGGTTTCAGAGGTTGTCGTCCGATACGACGTAAGCACTCCTATCTTTCGGGTAGTTTCGCATAATCGGGACGTTATGCGAACGTAATTCTATAATTAATTTGCAAGATTGAAATTAAAATAAATCTCTTTCCAAAATTTAAAGCCTAACCATAGGATAGCCCGGGATGTCCTCGAGGTTCTCCTCGAGATCTGTGACATCCCCTACCCTTCTTTCTTTGACTCCAGAAATAACTGTTCCTCCTTGCACCTTTCACCTATTGGATTTCCTACTACCAAATTTTGTTGAAAACCCTACCTCTTGACTTCGTGAAGATAGAAACCCGCGATCTAAATCGAGAGTTCTCCAGTGAGCTCGGTCGTTTGAGGAGTAATTAACTATGAGGCTCGCTCATAGGGAGTTTTAAAGACCGAGATAATATAAACCCGTTTAATTCTTTTGTATTAAATAGGGGAATTTGTCGGTCTACATAAAGGTTCGCAGACCAGAACGGATGTCATGAATTTTGTGGTCTATTTGATCGAGCGACATTGTCGAGTAGGGTGTCTATCCTTCGGAATAAATGCGTTACTCGCGATATTACGCTCGTTCATCCAAACTACTTAACGAATGAGATCCGTCCTTTCTCATTCTAATATTTTAAAATTTAAAAATCTTATTTTCAAAACTAATATACATATATCCATTAAATTAAATCTAAAAAAAAAAGACGCAACTCTTAAGCGGCCGACAACATGTTAGAAGATTATGGGCAGATATAAAAATTAGAGATTTGGCTAAGTGTCAGCCTGACGCCCTGATGACATCACGATCACCCCTATGCTGCCTTTATTGGATTGTGGAGAAGCCAGCCTACTGAGAGAGGAGCGCACCCGCATTGTCAGCTAGCTTGCCTGAGCTCCTGGAGTCTGAAATTGCGCTCCAATGACGGAGCAGGCAGCGCCCCCATGCCATCGATGGCAGTGCACACGCGCTACGTGGCCTAGGCAGGGAGGCAAAAACACAAAAAAAGATGTGAGCTGAACATACCCATGCCCAAGGTCAGCGCAGCTGTACTACCCCTTGACGTGTGAGTGCTCAGTCACACGCTTTGACAGTTTTTGCATAGTATTTGAGTTAGTTCGGTGTGTAATTCTTATAAAAGCTTCAAAGATCATTCGAGATGAAGGAGAGACGAATAGGAGACACGGGACGAATATAGTGTAGTGAGTGAAATTGAGGAGAGTAAATACACTGAGGGATGTGAGATTCTTGTGAGTGTATTTTATTTCAATCCATTGATATCCTGAAGTGTGTATAATTGTTTAATTGCAAGCGGGAGGAATATTGTGGAACTAGGGAGGATTAATCTAGTTTTTTTCTTAACTTCGTATAAATTTTTTTTCTATCTGCGATAAAAGATATCTTGTTTCCCTTTGCAATGTGTAGTCACTAAATGCAGTCTCCCTTGAATTAGGATCTAGGGAATTTAGATTTGATCCATGATTTTGTAAAACATTTTACTTTCAAGTGCAAGTTGATATGGTAACCTTCTTTGCTTCATTTAGTTCTTAGAATGTTAAAGTGGGTTGTGATTTAGTATTACAAGAGCAGGTTATTGGAACAATTAGGTTAACATACACTATTTTAGAAAAACAATAATATTGATGTTAGAATAGTGCAATTATTTTGGAGAAATATGGAAACATGGTGATTTTTGTATGATTAAGGGAACTTAATTGTAATATAAATTCCCAATACTTATGAATTTGAAAGAGACTAAGGAGTAGGGTTGTTCCTGATTGTCAACTATCATAGGGTTAAATGGATTGATCTAAATTTCTTTGTTCTGGTTCAAGGGAGATTATTTTATTTGCGTGATAACCTTTCTCTCCATACTAGTATGGGATTTTGGAAAATTAGAATTATTCAATTTGAAAATTCACCAAAACTCAAATTTTCAAGCTAAACTTAGGAGCAGTAAACTAGAACTTAGCTTGTTGTAAAAATTAAATTTTATTGTGGGATCAATATACGGACTCAAATCCGTATATTACTTGAGCGACATGTATACTTGTGTGGTTGTCACTTGTTTCACAGCATATCAGGCATCAATTTAAAACTACTGATGCCCTCTTGTTAAAGAACATTCATTGCACTTCTAAATACAGTCTTTGTTACTTTGAGAAAGAAAAATATCAATCATTTATTATTCTCATGCAATTTTTCTAATGCTATCTTCTAGGGCTGGTTACATTGGTCTGATACTAGGTGATATTCAAGACTTGCCTAATTGTCACAAAATACATCAACATTTCTGTCTTTTGTCCATTCACTGCATTGTTAATCATATTTGGGAAGAGAGAAATTCAAGGAGTTTTGGAAATAATTATGTTAGTTGTTCGATATTTCCTTACAAAAGAACTTCAGACGTTCAAAGAAATCCCACATTTGGGATGAAATTCATAAGGAATTCTTCTAGCTTATATTGCATTTATTCTCGAATTATTGCTTTCTGCACTTATTTTTGAAATGTTGCTTTTTTGCACTAGATGTTAGGCTTGGTTCTTGCACCATGCAATAATTCCCTGGCTGGTTTTGGTGCCATGAAGTTTTCACTTCTTCATAGATGCAACAAAAGTAACTGGAGTCTCTTCTTATCTGTTTGCTGGGATACTATCTTTGAATCATTATATTATGCAAGGATGTTCTACTTAAGCTATCTTCTGGAGAGTGGTGATGATTTATATCTCTCGAGGGGCAATTCAACCGCTCATCTAACGTCTCATCTTTGCAGTCTCATTCGGCTGTCACCCTTATCTCCAGGCCTATTATTGCTAACAACCTATTTTTAAAAGCTCGAACTAATTAAAATTTAATTATAATAGTGCACACATTAGATATGCTAACCTTGAACTAAAACTTTTTAAGTTGAAAGTTTGATCTCTCAACAAACAAATTAAAATTTTGCATCACAATCATGTTCAAATTTAAGTTGGAGTGGATATAAAGAGTAATTTAATATATTATATGTTAAATATGATTTATAAAAATGCAAAAAAAAAAAAAAAAAAAAAAAAATCTGATTCGATTGTAGAAAAGTGTGAAATAAAAATGAATCCGCGCTTCTGAAAAAATGTAAAATAACTTCAAACTTTTATGTATAGTTTAATTTATTTTTATAGAATTCTTATGTTAATAGATTTTTTATTATGATCACTATTCATGTGTTTGATATATTAATATGTCTTGTTCAAGCATGCTCATGTTAGAATAGGGGCTCGCTTCTCATACCAACCAAAACAATACACAGTAATGTCGATCACTGCTAGTTTTGAAGGTCAATGCCATATATCAAATGCTGATTACTACGAGTAAACAATATTGTCCAAAGATTATATACATCTTGTTTATGCATTCAATCATGCACATAACAAAAGTGTGGCCCACATTATACCATCAAACAACCTTAAATCATGCCAATCATTTGCAAATATTACAATGTATTTATGTATTCACAATTTTCTATAATTTTAAAAATTACTGTTTCCTTGTGATATTATTTGAAACAGTTTTCTTTCCAAGAGAAAATACGTAGAAACAACTCCCTAGAGCATCTATTATCGAACTTCAAGACCGGGTAAAATGCTGTATGATTCAACTAGAAAACTCACCACAAAAGCAACATACAATAAAAGCAACATTGCTCAAATATCAGTCAAGTTTTCACATTTGATTCCTTGCAACTTCAAGTTTCCTTGATTATATTCCTTGAACATTAAACTTCTCTAGAACAATATGTACTATTCTTATGTTTCAGCATAACAAAAAAACTAAACTTAGGAGCTGTTTAGTTTGCCGCAAGAATGAGCGCACTGCATATCTTTTTTACAAGTTCAAAAAATTTGAGTGTTTGGTACTTTAAAATTACAATGCATTTGAAATTCATTATCTACTTCATTTTTAAATGTATTTGGAATTCACTGGATTGAGGCATATTTCAAATACACCTTTTCTGTTGCACAATGCCGCCGGCCACCCGTAGTCGTTGCCAGTTGGCTACTACCCTCCTGTTGGCTGCCACAGCCATCTGTCCATCTCCTCCAACATCTGCTGCCAGCTGCCGCCAGTCGTCATCCGCCGCTCAATTATTTGATCATAACCTGGTCCAGCGCATGATGCAAAACCTGCAACCAAGAAATGTCATCTCCTTAGATATAGGACATTTTGGCTTCATACTTTGGGGAACTAAATCCAAGGATGAAAAAGTAAGAAGACACGACCAAGAAAAAGTTGAGCCAGTTCAGTGGAATCAAGTCCATGTCCACTACAGAAACAGCTCAATCGTCCATAGGAACTTTTACAAGAAGGGTCTAAATGTTGAGCCCCTTGGATTATAACGATCATCTCAATACATCATATTAAAGAAAAAAGAATGTGCATTGTACATATACATATTTTTACATTTATGAAAATGTGTAAATACATATATACATATGGCATAAGTATATATAGTAAACTGCCTGCTATGTTATGCTATTTATTATTCATAAATATTATATACTTTGATGTATACTTTACACTTACATTAATTGACTCGAAAGATTTTAACGAAAAATAAGTATGGGTGTATCCTTTTTCAAAATGCTCCCATTACGTATCGGTACTCAGAGTTATAGAGTAAGATACAGTTCTTTTTGCTCCAGACTACAGTCATCACCATCATCATTAGCCTTATCCCAACTATTTGACATTGAATTTATAAATTCTCTTTGCTCAATTCTTTCAAAGTTCTACATTAGGTTTTAGCTTTTAACTGTATTTTGTACAAATCCTCTACAACCTTTAGTTATATTATCATTGATTTAGCACTTTACCTCAATCGTTTAACAATAATTCTATCTATTTCTCTTTGTTAAAAATATTTAAAAAAATGGGGATTTTTACATAAGTACCAGACAATTCTTATATATTTACATATCAAATATTTTCTTCGAAACTCATTCAAATACCTCGCAAGTACCCGCAATCCAATCATTGTAGCCCCAGCTCAATCGGATCGCAATTGTATCGCATGGGTACTGTACGCCGCGATTCATTATTGGCAAGCCAGGGGTTAGCGGGGTTCAATGTCGAAGGTAACGGTATGTGATTCCATTGTTGCTTCCCAGTTAGCTCAAATCACGATTGTATCGTGAGGTTCGGTATGTCGCGATTCCGCTTTTGCTTCCTAATTAGCTCTAATTGTAACTGTATCGCAAGGTTTGGTGCCAAAGGTTACGGACTCTTGTATCCATAGTCATTGATTTCTCAGGAATCGAGAGCTCTGATACCAATTTGATACAATCCGCACAGATTTTCCCACAAAATTTAGGGCAAAGTGAATAATTTTCTTCAATAAATTCAAATAACTAAGCACGGATACATAAGATAAGCACCTACAATTCTAGAGGTAGACGATCTCTCCAAAATCCTACAATTTTGAGAGGGAAAACTCTCAAAAAACCTAACCATAAGACTTAAAAGACAATAATATCCTGCACGCCCCCACCCTAAACATAATTAGCCCTCTTTATACTTAACGATAATAAATAACAAAGACTAAATTGCCCTTAGGCTAATAAAGGCTAACTTGCCTTAGGCACCGACGTAACAGTTTCTTCCTAGAGAACAAAGATCATTAGAATAGCACGTCATTTGACTAGCGAAAACTCTCTTTGTTGGCATCCTAGTGATTAACAGAATGCTGACAAATACATCTGCTACTAATCTTAGAAAATTCGTCAACGCTGAAGGAGCCAAAGGATTTAAAAATAAAACAGAACTTGGCTAAAGATTTAAGTTTACCATTTTTCTTTTCAATGGCAATGAAAAAATTCACATAAATATTTAACAAGGCCTCCAACGATTTATGTATTTTAACTTCCATACATTGATGAATTAATTTAACATCAATTATTTTCTATTTTTGTTTTCACCTAATCAAGCAAGTTGACAACTAATACTCGTCATGAATCATGCAAAAGATATTTCGTCTTCTGTTTGTATAAGACCTTCAAAGCTTTTTCTCAATACAAATTCTTGATGTCAAATCGACAAGAGATATTTGAAAGAAATATTTGAAAGAAATCAAGTAAAATCATGGACTCGATCGTCTGTGGCAAGCAAACATAGTTGATAAGATCTAAAGCCACAAAATGAAACTATTCAAAAAGCATATGATGGGCCTACCCTTTTCACATCATAATCAGAAGGGTCTACTTTCATAATTGACTCGAGTTCTCATTTTCATATTTAAATGCTTCAAACACCAATCAATCAAGGTGATGGCCCGTTAACAACAAAATCTCAACCGGATGAGATCTTATTTTTAAAACGCCCTCAAATCCCATAGTAAATTATTCTGGGCTTAATTCTCAATTAAAATACCAAGAACCAAAAAAAAAAGCACAAAATTTAAAAATATTCAAGTGAAAGCTACCTACCTAGGCTTGAAGCTACAATCCATTCATCCTCTGCACCTGCTTACGAGAATGATATATTTAATATTATCTGAGCTCACAAAAAAATCAATATCATGACAAATTTATATCTATGATCATTCTCGACAATCCAATGCCAATAAAAAAACATGGCACATATCCTTTGACAACGTGATTTTTTCACCAAATGACACCACTAAAAGGTAAAATTATAGTCTAAGCTCTATAACCAGATAAATAGTCATAAAATAATACCATTAAAATAGTAACAACCAAAGCCTATAAGTTCCCCAATAGCAAAATCCCTAAGGAATGAATTATAGAGTGCATTTAATAGAGTATAAAGGCCTATTTGAACTACACCAAAAATGACTACCGACAAAGCTCCTTTGAGATCAGCTTGGGGCAACCATCTACACTATAACAAAGGCCCATAACAATCGAAGATGTCAGAATCACGAGATTTTGATCAAGTTCATCTTCATTCTCCTACCATCAAGGCACTAATAGCGATAAACATTCCCAGTGTCTCGATAGCTCATAGGCGTCGTTTTAGGAGCCCTATTGAGCTGCGCAATCGCGCTTCTTTCGCCTGACTTGCCCTGGGCGACACACGTGCTACAATGGCCGGGACAAAGGGTCGCGATCCCGCGACCCTTTGGTGTCCCTCCTTGTGACTTGTTATTTTAGGATGATTTATGTCCAGAGTCTATGTATCCGGCTCTAACCAGTAACTGAAGAGGGTGGTCTACATTGACATTTCTCTCATGTGCTGATTAAAGAGGGGGAGTTTTCACTTTTTCTTTCTTTACGTATGTTGTATCGTATCGACCGAACTCTTTCCGCTTCTTTTCTAGTCTAGTAAAAAGCCCGTAGTATACTACTCGAGGGTCGAGGTGTCATCGAGACCCGATCAAAGTTGATTGAGGCGCTAGAATAGGGAGTCCGAGCTTCAATATTCGTTTATACGACAACTCTTTAGAAAGAGAAACCTCGACCGAAACCTTATTTTTGAGTTTTTTGAGATTCTTTGAAAAAAAAGGCTTATCCGCGGCCTATCCTTCTACAGTACCAGTAGTCGCATAATGAACGAATGCCGTAGTTGAGTTTCACATTACTTCCTCTCTTTTTCTATGGTTTGAAGATGCCCCATCCCAGATGATGGACTCTTTTCCTGATGATGACGAGGAGGCGCATTCACGAATGTCTGATCTCCCAGAAGCGGAAGCTGAATCAGTTGCGGGCTATAATGTTGAATATGCGCGGGATGCGATCCTGAATAATTCACTGTTGGCGGAAGCCAATGTCCCGGGGTCCCGGGGACTCATTCTGACTGAAACAAGGGGTGGGTTTTTCTCATGGGGCCTCGGCCTCCATATCTGTTTGCCCTTTCGCCAGGACCTTTCGGCGGTGGATTCCTGGACACTTTGTCCGGGTGTCACGCCCTGATGCTCACCGAGCGAGACATGCCTTGAGAACCTGAGAACTGATGTGAACAATCAGTCGAAGGAGCGGAGCGCTTAGCACTCACTCTAACGGCGTACCTTTCGCATGATGGGTCAGCGAGGGGCTGCGCTCCAGCTCACTCAAGAATGGGACGGCAGTGGTCCGCCGGCAAGCTCGTTCTGATCTTGGACGCAGTACATTGGAATCCTAAAGCTTTAAGCTAATTATAATAATTTTTTTAATTCTTAACCTTAAATCAAGTGATTCTGCTTCCACCAAATCCCATGAATCACGAGATAGCGATCCCGCAAAATTTCCAAACTAGAATTCATGATTGCAGTGATCACAGGAGTGGATATTTGGCCAATATTTATTTTACTTCCTTTCTTATTATTTTTCTATTTCTCTATTATAAATTTGGTTATTTTCTATTTGGGGACTTTTATATATTTTTTATTTGGTTGTTTGAGACTTCAGTTGTGGATTCTATAAATTTTGAGACTTTTCTCTACTTTTGCTCTCCGAAATGTCATATCATCTTTCTATTGCAAGTAGCGTGTTTGTAGCTTGTTCAGGAACAAGTGGTAGATCCCCCTCACCGTTTTTCTATTCGCTCGTTGTTTCCGAGAAGATAGTAGTCAAAACCGCTGCCAACTACTACTTACAATAAGAAATGTCATTTTCCCATTTCCGGTTTTCTATCTAGCCATCGCTCGAGTCGAATTTCAGCCGACATCCATCCTCCCACTCCCGTACCCATCATACAACTTCCCTAGCACCTTTTGGTGTTTTCTCACACCTATTAGGAGCCATAAAAATGTATCATCTCGTACTAGAGCTCGACAAACCCTAATTTTTTTAGGGATTTGTTTTTCTAGTCCCAATACAAAGTTCACAAAAAAGAAATTATCCCTATCACATACCCTAATCATTCCTACCGAAATTTCTAACCTTAACCTTAAATTTTCAAAAGTCAACTTTCGTACGTTCACAAAAAATTTGCCGCGATACCTACCACCAATACATATATGTCCTTGATCAACCATGTTGTGCAATACTAGATCCATCGAAACCTAAAGAGGGAGAAAAGACACCATGCCATCAAGGAGACTCTCAACGAGGTTTCTAGAAATAAACTGCAGAGGATATGCGACGGAAAATCCTATAATTGCAGTAGAGGTTTGCCACCTTTGAGAGGAGACATCGATGAGGTCACCCATTGCCACAACAACGACTCGCCAAATCAATGATAGGAAGAGAATTCTTTCTATCAGGAAGTTTTCAGTGACGAAGAATTAATATCCCGATGACTGGACATAGAATATCAGAGTAAGTCAGAATCTTGAGCAAATATAGATTTACCAAATTGTGATAGTCACATGGATCTGGACAAGTTTATCGAGTCTCTAAATAGTGAAAAAATTTTATAACACTGTCTTTGCCAAGCCCCAAATGTCGAATGCGAAAAGTGGAGGGTTGCGTTAGATAGTCGACAGTCGAATATAAACTTTTTGTCGAAAAATCATGACATGAATCCTGTAAATCATTGTGTAAATGTTGTATGACCTAAATACAGTGAAACGTGTGCAAGGGCAGCTACGTCGACGTCTGGGTATAGTATTAAATGAGCAAGGGTTCCCACAATATGGAAGGATGCATGCAAAGAAGTTATCAATGAAACTATTATTAAGATAAGATCTTGGAGTATAGGTACTATCACAAGTAAATTAATAGAATTAGTAATATTATGATTCATAGGAAGATAAATATCTTATGCATTCAAGAAATTAAATGATTTGGAGGAAAAAAGCTAAGAATATTGATAGCTTAGGTTTTAACTTTGGTATTTAGATAGGAGTCGCACTAGAAATTATGTAGGTGCAACTATATATAAGAATTGGAAGGATAATGTCGTAAAAACTAATAGAATTAGAGATAGAATTATAGCCCTATAAATTGTTATTGATACTAAGATTTTTAATGTTATAAGTGTTTATGCTTCTCAATAGGTTTAGATATAGAAGAATTAATACTAATAATATTAAGAATGACCTAGAAGAATTAGTACTAATAATACCTCTTGAAGAAAGAATTTTTATTGTAGGTGATTTGAATGGACATGTTAGTAGAGTGATAGAAGATTTTAGGGATAGTTATGGTGACTACGGTTTTTGAGTGATTAATGAAGAAGGCATAACCATATTTGATTTTGCTTTAGCTTATGATTCTGTTATTGCTAATAGTTTATTTAAAAAAATATACAAACATATTATTACGTAAACGGATCTAAGTTAATGTGTCATACTTTAAAAATATGGGAGAGGGTAATTGAATATAGGTTAAGACGTGATACAAAGATTTCTCATAATCAGTTTGGATTTATGTCAGGCGAGTCTATTATGAAAGCTATACATTTATTGAGAGGTTTGATGGAGAACTACAGAGTAAGGAGGATCTGCATATGACTTTTATTGATTTAGAAAAATCTTATGATTAGGTTCTAAGAGAAGTTCTTTGAAGAGTTTTAGAAAAGAAAGGTGTTGATATGACTTATATTCAAGTCATTAAAGATATGTATACTAGAATTTTTACTTGTGTTCGAATAGGAGGATTGAGCAAGTATCTTCCTATTTTAGTTGGATTACACCAAGGATCGACTTTAAGCCCATATCTTTTTGCTTTAGTTATGGATGCTCTTGCTGGACATTTACAGGAGGATGTACCTTGGTGTATGCTTTTCGTTGATGATATCCTTCTTATGGATAAGAATAGAGGAAGAGTTTAGAAAAAAACTTGAAGTATAAAGGTCTACATTGGAGTCTAAAAGCTTTCGTTTGAGTTGATCTAAATGGAAATATATAGAATGTAATTTTAGTAGCAGTAGCTCTAGTGGGTGAGTTGTAACTATGGGTGATCAAATCACTAAAAAGTGTGAACATTTTAGATATTTTGGGTCTATTGTTCAAAGTAATGGTGATATAGTTATTAGTAGAATTTAGGTTGGTTAGTTGAAGTGGAGGAATGCATCAGGCCTATTGTGTGATAGAAAAGTACTACTTAGACTTAAAATGAAAATTTTATAAGATGGTAGTGACCGAATATGCTTTATGGTGCAGAATGTTAGTCTTTAAAAGAGAAACATAAAACAAAGTTTACGTGTTTTTGAGATGAGAATTTTTACGTGGATGAATGACTTGACACTTACAGACAAAATGCAAAACAAATCTATCCATGACAGCATTGGTGTAGCTCCAGTGGCAAATAAGATTAGAGAAAGTTATCTTAGATGGCTTGGTCACATAAAACGTTGGCCATTAGATGATCCAGTTAGGAGAGTAGATGTTTTAGATTCAACTTATGTTAAAAAAGACAGAGGTGAACCTAAAAGGAATTGGACATATTGTATAAAAAATGATCTTAATCTATAGAATAAATGACAATATGACACTAAATAGGACATGATGGAGAAATGATTCATGTAACCGACCCCACTTTGTGGGATAAAGACTTGTTGTTGTAAAGATATTCTCCATGACATAAGAGTTAAATTGAACACTTCTTTCTGGTGGGAGAACCTGAAGTATATTCGGCAAAAAAAAGAGAAGAGGAAGATCATCACCTGGTCTAAAATGAAAAGAGATTTTGCACAAATACATTCTCTCACATTATTGAAATGACATGTTCATTAAACTCTGATACTTGCACCAGAGACTCTTCCGTGGAGGAGTGCACAATTAACTTTGATCAACTCACGCTAAAGTGTGAGTTAGTGAACTAGATGAGCACACAGTGGCAAGGAGTCTTGGAGGATTGATATCACTATCAGTAATGTGGTGTAGTTGCAATCATATTGGACCCTACTCAACGTACATACACTAGATTCAAAGGTGGAGAAACATCACTAGGTGATAGCCATCCCTTACAGACAAAGTTTATCCCTAGAATCAGGTAGGAAGATAGCACCCAATGGAGCACCCAAGCTAACTCTGCCTGAGGAGAAACTAGTACAACGGAGCAAAGGTGGAGGCCACAAGTGTTCCCAACTTCGTCCCATTCAGAAAGTTTTTCAAGTGCCACAACTTTGAGCACATTACATCTGATTGCTCAAATAAAAGAGTGTTCTCTTTCACGGAGCAGGGGGTAGTAGAAAATATAGAAAATAACATAGAAGATATAGGAGAAGGTGAGAACGCAAATGAGGAGTACCAACATTCAGCTGACAAGTGAGAGATGTTAGTAACCCGACAAGTCCTTCAGACTGAGCCCACAAGTGAGCAACAGTGGCTCCACCACATTATATTTCATACCCATTGCACTGTGATGGAAAAAAGTGTCCAATCTCATTATAGATTGAGGTAGTTGTGAAAATATGACATCTACACAGCTGATGCATAAATTGAGTCTCACTACTTAAAAATAAATTTCCAGTTATTTTCCCTAACTTGGTTGAATAAAAGGGAGTAATATCGATGTTGATAGGAGACGTCTTGTGGAATTTTCTATTATAGATAAGTTCTAGGAATAAGCGCGATATGATATAGTATCTATAAATGCGTGTCACGTCCTATTATATCATCCTTAGCAGTATGATCATTATAAAAATCATGACAGCAACATGAACACATTTTTCCACTAAAAATGAGAAACCAATTGTGCTCTTGCCTTAGAATAAGTATGAGTTGTTTGAGGATATGATGTCATAAACTATCTTTTTGCAGATCTTGACAGAGGTATCGACGGGACTAATATTGGTTGTCCAATATGACAATGATTTTAAGTAATCGGTATCAGATATAAGATAGACCCTGCTGAGAGTGGTAAAAAATGTCAGCACTTCAGATAGAGACGAGGAGTTTATGAGCTATCTTTGGAAGGTGCTATGGAATAAGTTGAGTACAAAGTTTCAGTTTAATTCAACAACGCAACCACAAACAGATTGTCAGACAAGAGTGGTGAACAATAACTTTGAAAATCTACTTTGGTGGGAAAGTACATTAGATGGCGATTCAAGTGTTTCCAGAGAAGAAGAAGGAAGCATCTCCTAGCCAAGGAGAATGACGTGGGTGCATCTGCTTCTGCCAAATCTCACGAATCGCAGGATATCAATCCCATGAAATTTCCGAGAGGAATTTGATGATTGTAGCAATCACAGGAGTGGAGATTCGACCTTTTTTTTATTTTCAGCAAGATTTTCTTCTGGTTTTTTATTATTTTACTATTTCTATATTAGTAATTTAATTATTTTCTATTAAGGGACTCTTATAATTTTTGCATTTGAGTGTTTGAAACTTTAGTTTTGATTCTTTGAATTAACAGAGACTTTACTTTTATTTCTATTCTCTGGAGTATTGTATCCTCTTCTTATTGCAAGCAGCGTGTTTGTAGCTTGCTCAGGAACAGGTGGGGGATCCCTCTAGTTGTTTCCTGCTATTTTCAGTCGGACAGGCATCAAAACCATGGCCACCTACTATTTACAGCAAGAAACTATTTCTTTCCCATTTTCGGTTCACTATCTAACAGCCACTCATGTTGAATCTTAGCCGCCATTCGTCCTTCCACTCTCGTTACCTATTATGCATCTTCTCTAACACCCTTTGGTGTTTTCTCACACCTTTTAAGAGCCCAAAAATGATGTCAATGCTACTATAAGTTAAATATTTAGTATCTAAATATTAGCCTTAATTAAAAATTCTCTCAACATGGTAGGGGTAATTAAACATAGCCGAAAATTCAGCCTAGAACAATGCTATTTTAGAAGAATTGGGCGGAAATTATAGAAAAATATGATCTCTTTAATTAATTTCAGAACTTTCTCATATTTCATACTCAGCTCAGCAAGAGCACATTTTGTGTTTGAGTTGGGCATCTCAAACAAAAAATTAACCAAATCTAGGTAATTTGTCAAATGCATTTTCAAAAAATTTAAGTGTTGAGCTGTTGAACGTTTTTTCTGGAATGACCCATACAAAATAAATGCCCTAGAGTAATTATCAACAGAAATTTGTGCCATGATCCTGCAACTATAAATTAGAGAAAAAAATCAATAATATCGACTTAAGATGGCTGACAATAGGTTTTCTTTTATTCATGTTTATGGAAGTAAGTATATCAAAATGACCAAGTCAAGCTGAGTGGTAAAATGGACTATACAAATAATGATCAAACAATTAACCAAGGTAAAATGGAGAAAATTGTGTTGCAAAGGATGGAATCTGAATGAATGTACATGAAAAAGTTGTAAGATAATGAAAATTAGTGTAAATTTAGCTTCACATCTTCAAGTAGAGTAAATGGCATTGAGATAAAAATTAGAAATCAATACATAAACAATTAGAAAATTACAATGTAATGCTGAATAGAAACTAAATAAAAACTAACAACCAACTGATTACCTTTCAGAATTGAAGAAGTTAAGTTTCAGTGAACTAAATAACTGACAGACATGTTCAGAAATTGAAGTTAGAGAAACAAAATACCATATTCATGAAATCAGAATTCCAGAAATAATCCTGAGTGAAAAAAATATGCTACAATAAAAGTATGAACAAGGAAATTTGTTCATGATACAACTAAAATGTGTTCAACAAAAACAAGAAAATAACAAACTAAACAAAGAGCTTAAACAGAAAAACGTTGAAATTAAAGTTTTCATAAAGGAGACGCAAATGCGAGGGACTTGTAATTAAAGAGCAATGTTTAGGCATGAAAAGATGTGAGAGTCCCTAATTGCTTTAGAAAGCTAAACGAGGGGCTTCACTTGGTTCTGCATACAAGTCAATATTTTACATGCCAGAAAAAAAAAAAGCTTTTGTGCATCTCCATCAACGTTTGCATTGCAAAAATTTTAGGGGCATTTACATACATACCACGCCGGGGTGTAGTGTCAAGTAAGCAAGGGTTCCCACATTACGGACGGATGCGGGTAAAGAAGTTAGTCCATGATACTAGTATTAGGATAGGATCCTGGAATATAGGTACTCTCAATGGGAAACTAATGAAATTGGTTGATATTATGATCCATAGAAAGATAAATATCCTATGTATTCAAGAAACTAAATGGGTTGGAGAAAAAGCTAAGGAGATTGATAACTTAGGTTTTAAAGCTATGGTATTCTGTAAAGAGTCGTACTTAGAAATGATGTAGGTGTAATTATAGATAAGAGTTTGAAAGATAATGTTGTCGAAATTAATAGAGTTGAAAATAGAATTATAAAGACTTAAGATTATTATTGATACTAAGATTTTTAATATTATAAGTCGCTTATGCTTCCTCAAGTTGGTTTAGATATGAGACTTCAAAGATAAATTACTGAACGATTTAGAAGACTTAATACACTCGATACTCGCTCGAAGAAAAATTTTTATTGGAGGAGATTTAAATGGACGTGTCGGTAGAGTGGTTGAAGATTTCGGAAATATTCGTAGTGCTACTACAGTTATGGAGCGATTAATGAAGAAGGTAGAGCTAATTTTAGATTTTCTTTAGCGTATGATATAATTATTACTAATACTTTATTCAAGAAAGAGATGAACATCTTATTACTTTATAAGAATGGATCTAATAACACACAAATCGATTATTTTCTCATGAGAAGAAGAGATCGTCGAGATTGTAAGGTTATTCCAAGTGAGCGATTAAATACCTAACATCGATTATTAGTTCAGATTTTAAGATGAAGAGTTGTAAAATAAAGAATACTAGGATTCAACATCGTAGAATAAGATGAGAAGCACCTAAAAGACACAAATAAAAGTATTTTTATGAGTAAAATTCAAGATTTAAATATTTGGGATGTTCATGAAGACGCGAATATTATGTGGGAAAAATTAACTAATACTTATTAAACGAGTAGCTAAAGATGTCTTGGAGAATCAAAAGAAAAAGTTTATAAATAAAAATAGTTGGTGGTGGAATAATAATGTACGAAAAGATAAAATATAAGAAGTTATGTTATAAAAATTGGTTTAAATGTAAAAGCGTAGAGAACCGGGAAAAATATAAAACGACCGCAGGAAGTGTAAAGAATAATCCGTGACGCTAAAAATTACGTTTTTAGTGATCTTTATAACATGTTAGATACTTAGGAAGGTGAAAAATATATGTATAAACTAGCTAAACAAAGAGAAAGAAAAGTAAAGATTTAACTCGAAGTAAAGTGTATTAAAGATGAAAATCAAAAAGTGTTTTTCTTAGAAAAGATATTCGAGATAAGTGGGTGAGTTATTTTGATAAACTTTTTAATGATGATCTCTGAAAGTACGATTGACCTTGGTGATCTTAATATCGTTAATAATAATAAAACTTTTCATTTACTACCGTCGCATTAGTAAAGAAAAAGTTGATGAGGCTTTAAAGAAAACCAAGGGGGAAAGTACGTAGGACTCGATGTTATCCCAATTGAAGTGTGGAAATGTTTAGGTGATTTGGGAGTTTCCCGCTTACTAAACTTTTTAATATTATTTTAAAAACTAAAAGGATGCCCGAGGAGTGGAGAAAGAGCATTTTGGTCCACTATTTTTAAGAATAAAGGAGATGCACAAGAGTGTGCAATTATAGAGGAATTAAATTGATGTGTCATACTTTAAAATTATGGGAGAGGGTAATTGAACATAGGTTAAGACGTATTACGAAGATTTCTCATAATCAATTTGGATTTATGTCGGGCGAGTCTACCATGGAAGCTATACATTTATTGAGAGGTTTGATGGAGAAATACATAGATAATGAGGATCCAAATTTGATTTTTATTGATTTAGAAAAAGCTTACGATGAGGTTCCAAGAGATGTTCTTTGGAGAGTCCTCGAGAAGAAAAGTGTTGATGTGACTTATATTCAAGTCATTAAAGATATGTATGCTTAGAGTCGTTACATGTGTTCGAGCCGAAGGAGGATTGACCAAGTATTTTACTATTTACGTTGGTTTACATCGAGGATCGGCTTTAAGCCCATATCTTTTGCTTTATTTATGGATGGTCTTATCGGGCATTTACAAGAGGATGTACCTTGGTGTATGCTTTTTGCGATGATATCCTCCTTGTGGATAAGACGAGAAAAAGTTCGGGAAAAACTTGAATTATGGAGGTCTACATTGGAGTCTAAAGGTCTTCATTTGAGTAGAACTAAAACTGAATACATGGAATGTAATTTTAGTAATAGTAGGTCTAGTGACAGCAGTGTAACTTTGGGTGATCAAATTATTAAAAGGTGTGAACGATTTAGATATCTCGGGTCCATTATTCAAAGCGATGGTGATATAGATGGGGATGTTAATAGTAGAATTCGGGTTGGTTGGTTGAAGTGGAGAAATGCGTCCGGCAATTGTGTGATAGAAAAGTTCCGCTTAGGACTGAAAGGAAAATTTTATAAGATGGTTGTGAGACCTTCAATGCTCTATGGTGCTGAATGTTGGCCTTTAAAAGAGAAGCATAATGTTAAGTGTTGCCGAGATGAGAATGATTAGGTGGATGAGTGGCTTTACACTTAGAGACAAAATGCGAAATGAATATATCCGTAAAAGGGTTGGAGTTGCACCGAGTGACGGATAAAATTAGAGAGAGTTGCCTTAGATGGTTTGGTCACATTAAACGTCGACCACCCGATGATCCGATTAGGAGAGTAGATGTTTTAAATACAACTTATGTTAAGAAAGGCGAGAGGCGGACCTAGGAAAACTTGGGCTTATTGCATAAAAAATGATCTTAATTTATTAGAATTAAACGAAAATTTGACACTTAATAGGACGCAATGGAGAAAAAGGATTCATGTAGCCAACCCCACTTAGTGGGATTAAGGCTTTGTTGTTGTTGTCGTTGTTACATACATACCACACAATTCTAATATATTTACATATGTAACACCAAAACTTTCATATTTACATGCATACCACTCAATTCATTAACATCACATCAAAAATACCACTAGTACTAACTTTTTAAAAGAGAAATACACATTTTCATGCATAGGTTTATAGCAGCAAAGTGTTATAAATGTGAATAACAAACTTAGTCATTAGATATGTAAATACATAAGAATTGTGTGCTATGTATGTAAATGCCCAAAATTTCAAAATCACTAAAAAGTCCCTATACTCGGTAGTCAGCACCTAGCAGATAAGAAAGCTACACAGTGACAAGTTGACACAGTTTACAACAAAATGCCAAAACTATGCAGCACAGTTTATTCACATAATAAATAAGCGATGCTGAAATTCAACAAGAAAAAATTACATATTTATTCAAAAAGCTTATATTTCATCTACCAACTTACTTGAAAGAATCATATGGAAGAAGGAGAAGAATGGTTCTAGAAACTGAGTTATAGATTTGAAGCGCTTGAAAGGAAATCTTTAGTATAAGCCTTTTTGTTGGTCGCGAGAAACCTAAGCATTTCTTGGAGCAATATCCAAAGTATAACGGCCGAGCCTTCCAGTTCGATAGAGATTAAGTAACTTGGAAGCAACAGCTTTACATCTGTCTTCTTCTGATTTATTTAAGATTCTTAAAGGTTCACATAATACAGTAAAAGCAGCATCAATGAATCGTTCCATTTCTTCTTCTTTTTCTTGATGCAGCTTAAATGATGATATAGATTCAAAAAGTGTTTGGCGTACATTACTGACAATGCAATCCTGCACATATTAGATTAACTTTTAGCTATAGCATAACAAAGAAAGCTTGCTAATTTAATAGACATGGGGACTATCTTTCATTTTTCACAGTTTAAAGTCTCACTTAAATTTTAAATTTAAAACAGAATGTACAAAATAGGCATTACCACATGAGAGATGAGCTTAGGGACCTATTATTAACAAAGCACTGTTTCGGGTGGTTTTTTTATGGCTGTGCTTCCCAGTCAGTCGCCATAATTCTATGGGGGATTTACATACATACCATTGAAACTACCTAATTTTCATACTTAACATCTAAACTACGGAATTTAAAAACACTCCAGCTAAAAAGTCCTTAAAGCAATCCCTCTACCTCCGTTTCATAGCCGGATTAAACCATGCACAATCGTTTTCTTCCCAGTTTCCTCCAGCACCGCACGGGCTGTAACGATTGAACGCACAGGCTGTAGCAATTGAAAGCCCTCCTCCTTCCTCTCCAAACAATTCTTCTTCCATTTCACAGGAACAACCCACCGCCGAGACCACCATGCTTTCTCAGTAAGCATTAGCCATATCCGAGAAGAAGATGAAATGAGTTATGGTGACATTCAATGTTCACGGCACACAAATCAAGAGCACTGGAAAGTGAAAACTCGTCCAAGGCTCCACTGCCAACCTTTCTCTCATGCCTTTTTCTAAGTTTTTGGCCTTAAGGACGTCAGGATCGACGCCATCCAGGTTCCTTCACTTTCCGTACTAGCCTCCAACCTTTGCTCTAAATGGTTTCGTTCTCTTGTTTAATTTTAACTATTCTACATCCTCATTTTCCTCCATAAAAACGAACAAATTGAGGAAAAAACTGTTGCAAGGATTAACTGGTTAACTGTTTGGTTTCCTGATTCTCAACTCGCGCTCCAGTTCGAAGCTGCTGAAGTTTGATCTATTTTCTGGAAGATCAATTTTTAAAGGGCAGGTCCGTGGCATATCCGATTCCCTGTGATTTTAACAAACCTAGGGATTAGATATTAAATATGAAAATTTGGTAGTTTTCAGTGGTATGTATGTAAATCCCCCTAATTGTATATGGCTACAGCTTTTTTGATGTTTTTCTCAATTTTTTTGAAGAGAAGGGGCTTTTACAATCAAATATGTAAGAGTATGATAGCCGTAAGAAAGCCAGAAATTGTCCAACTTCTTCAAAAAAGGAGTTTATTCTACCCATAATAACTTCAAAAAAAATGTTTTTCCTGTGTCAGGCTTGTCAGCTCTACAACTAATTTCACACATGGCTGCAGCCCCTATAAATGGACCCAAACTTGAATATTTTATTCCTAAATTGCTAAGTTTCCAACTTGAACGTTAAATAAAAGCATCTTTAAAGCTAAACACCTGTGTATGATCTGAATCATACCGCCTTCTTCTCTTTTGTGCAGAACCAACATACTTTCCTGTTTGGGTGTTGGATGACAACATCTGATCCCATGCACCTTTCAGGCCCTCCCAACTTTTATATACATCTGAAGAACTGATGACAGCTAGTAAAAACTGAGCAAGATTATACTCACCTATCAGTGAATCCTTGATGGCACCTGAAACACAAGAAAATGGATGCGTCAATTGAGTAAAATTTATTGAGTAATATTGATAAGAAGATTTACATATATACCGCTCAATTCTTATGTATTTGCACATCTAACATCCATACTACAATTATTAAATATATGCCACTTTACTCGTGCATCTTTTTAAAGTTAAAATGGTGGTATTAGTTATGTGATATGAAAGATTTGGGTGGAATATATGTAAAAAATAAAGTTTAGGTGTTAAATATGTAAATATATAGAAATTGGGTGGTATGTATGTAAATGCCCACGAAGCCACAAACCAGCTAAGGCGAGCTTGGAACCAGAGTCATCATCAGCAATTTCAGCAGACAAAACACCTGGCGTGTCAAATACATATATGTTGGGATGGCTAGCAATCTGGAGAAAAGCTAACAATAGAAACAATGAGGAGAATATCAAATTGTCATATTACATAGTTCTAACGACCAGTTGAGATAATGAGACAAACATAACATGGTTGAGAATCAGCTTTGGCAACTAACGTGATTGGTAATTTGCCCAGTAAATTGTTTCCTATAATTAAACACTTAGCAGGCTAGCATTTATAAATTTGCACTAGCCTTTTTTATTTGTAAAACATTTGTTCAGCGGAATACATTTAATGATTACCACAGCAAGATATCAAAACACAATATTCTATATGAACACCCGCAAAAAAACATTAGCAAACTAGGAGAGGGAAGGAGCAATGAGTTGGGAGGATTGATATTCATTTCCTGGTTGCTAGGCCTATTTTCTTTTGTTAAACTACATATACGTCGGACAATGTATTGATTAAAATGTGCTTATTTATCATCAATAGCCAGATTATTGATTAAATGTTTTATCAATTGGCCTCTGAAATACAAGGATGGTAGCACACCCACCAATGAGAAAGCCAATTTTGTAGGAAAAAGATAAATAGCAACCAATCTTATGTAACAATACTTGAATAATATTTAGAAATAATAATAATAATGAAAGTGATTAATCAGAATGAGTATAATAAATTCATGATTTTTCAAAATAGTTCTTTTAAGATACATTTCCAATTCAATGGGAAGACAGAAAAACACCTTATAACTGCGGATATCTCTAGTCTCTCCAGGCTGTGGACTCACAATTGCATGCTTCAGTTTTCCTTTCTCTTCAAAATAGAATAAATCAGAGTTAGCTCTAACTAAATAAAAAATCTGGATTA
Organism: Papilionanthe hookeriana x Papilionanthe teres; assembly: GCA_022702705.1. Taxonomy (NCBI): domain Eukaryota; kingdom Viridiplantae; phylum Streptophyta; class Magnoliopsida; order Asparagales; family Orchidaceae; genus Papilionanthe; species Papilionanthe hookeriana x Papilionanthe teres. The sequence continues at coordinate 84,819,256 of CM040424.1, forward strand.
AACTAAGATATAAGTTTTTCTAAGTTATTAAGATGATGAAAAACCACCATTAATTCAATCCTGTAATAAAATAGAACAAGATTGGCAGGTACCTGCAGCATCTATTCTGCCAATGACATGCATAGAATTGGTAATGGCTGATTTTCCAACATTTGGAATCCCCACCAATAATACTGTAGCAGTTGATGTATTCTGTATCTCACCAACTTTCAAGTCCTTGGTTCGTTTCCTTACAGCATTTAGCAGCTGCATTAAGCAAGCACATAAATAATTTTTCCAGCGCTCTTTCACTTAAGGAGAACCGATTATATATTAAAAAACCAGTTCAATGTGAATTATCTTTCTAAATTGGAATAAGATTCCAAATGTAAAGCATGGAAGTTTAAAGTGGCGTGCTGCATCTCTAACCATTGGCTTATCCAATTTTAGCTGCTAGAAAATAGTAATATTGTTTTTACCTGATTGATACTTTCTTTGTTGTGGGAATTCACACCAAGACAAATATGATTCTGCTGCTGAAAATGCATGGTCCACTCCTATAGATTATAAACCCAAATGAGAATTTCGATAAAGATAATTGGTGTGGAAAACTATGTAAATAGAGATAAGTCTCAAAATCTTCTTTGTAGGAGGTCATTTTAGTTCCATAGTCTATAAAGTGTCGATTTAGTCCCTGGACACTTTTATTACAGGCTAAATAATCTCCATAGAAGACTATTTCAACCCTAATTCAAGAAGTCTGGAGACTAATTTCGAACTTTTGTACACTCTAAGACTAAAATGGCCCCATGTAAATAATTAGGGGAGTGTTATGACACTTGAGAAATGCACTTGCATCCCCATGTAAATAATTAGGGGACTGTTATGACACTTTACTTGAGAAATGCAGTTGCATCTCTCATTTTCATTATGCAAGTCACTTTATACCAAAAGTAGCTGAAAGCATGACAATGAACCTATCCCAATTTCATAAAACAAACTTTTAAACTATAGAATAACTTTAAATTACTGGATCGTAACTATAGCTATAACCCAAAATAATGACATACCTCTGTCAGAGAGCAGTCTGCTAGATCCATCTTGTTTAGAATTATCATATGCCTGCTAGAATCTATATCATGCATAGCTGGTTTAAAAGCAGATGCCATGGGGATCTGCACATAATTTGCATATTAATTACATGTATAAACTGCAAAGAAAAACTGAAAAGAAGTAAAACCAGCCAACATCTTGTGAGTTGAACATAACAGAAAAAAAAGTAAACATGAAAACTTATTTGCCAGGTACTTGCTCAACATAACAGAACTAGGAGATATCGAAAAAAGTTGATAAACAACATAAGGAATAAGAAACTAGTGTTCCATTATCCTTTGCATGCCTCTGATTTGCTTGATGCCTCCTTTTTATACATGGGGGAATTGAAGAAAGGAGGAATTTCAGTAGAAAATAAGTGATTGGGGCTCCATACTTCCATCATTGAAGCACTACCATATAGACCAGGCATCGTAGTGATCTAGTGTTATAAAAATTTGGAGGACTAACCAACAAGATGAGAGAGAAAGGGAAGTGCAGGAGAGAGAGAGAGAGAGAGAGAGAGAAGAGAGAAAATACTGAGAAAGGAATCTTTCAATGAAACTCAAGATTCAAAATTTATCCTAATAACAGCAATATAACCATTATTTAATGGAGGTTACAAGATTAAAAACAATTCAATTTAAATTTAAATCCAGAAACTAATACAATTTCTATCATTTAATTAAAACAAAAAATATCCTAAAAATTAAATAAACAATGAAAAAAATTCTAGATCAATAAAAAATTACTAGAATATTTTAGAAATAATCTGGAATAATGGTCTTGCACTGCATCAATTGATTTCCACATATTAAAAGTATGTTTAAGTATCAAATGATTCCAAATTTTCCAAATTAACGGTCCAAATAATTTGGCCTATTTGGAATGAAATATTTTAGGCAGTCAAGATGGCTTAAACGAAATTAGTATGCTTTATTTAAATTTTTATCTCACCAGAAAATTATTTGAGCTAAAACAATCATAATCCTTTACAAACTTATCAAAGAAAAAAAAAGCGTGCTGCATTTTTTATGTAAGGCTTTAAGGGTCAAAGTCAACTTCAACATTAGAAATAATATATTTGATACCCTAAAGTTGAAATTAGAGTTTATTGGAAACAAGAAGTAATTGCAAAGAAGCTAAAAATTTTGATTTTAGAAATCACTCTTATCGAGTGATTATTTATAATTATACTTAAGTTGATGCTCGATCAATAAACAAGACTTAACCACAAAATGAATTTTTGTATCAAAGGAAGTAAAAGGTAGAGATAAACCAAAGAAAGTCTACCTTAAAAATATCACCCTATAACTAAAAATGACACGTATGCACAAAATAGCCATGAATGACTAACAACAAATATACGTTTGCATCCATGAATTTAAAAGGTGGAGATCAACTACATCTTGATCTTGAATATGTCACCCTAAAACTAAAAGAGCAAAAAATTCTATTGGGTGAAGTAGAGTGCTTGGCCATTTGGTTGGAGTTTAGTCAAACTACAAAAGGAAAGAAATGAAATAAAAAGCCATTCAAACTGTCAGATTAATATCATTCCCTAATACAACCAACATTATTTTTTCATTTTTGCCCTAAGAATAAAATGCATACCACAAAATTAAATAGTTGAATATCCATATGAAGTGATTCATGAGTATGTAGCACAAACCTCATCCATTGATGTTATGTAGCATGAAAATTTTCAATGTTGTAGAGTCAAACAACAATGGATAGAGAAACATCAGAAACTATTAGAAAATTGCATGGAAATGCCATTTAATATGCTATTTTATTTATTTCTTATAAAGTGGTAAAACTCCTCTTTGATGTCGGTCAAGTATCTGTTTACGATTAAACTCATATCCTCCCTCAAGTATCATTGCTAATCAACCGAACAACTATTCTCATGTTAGCAATGAAAACAATATTTTTTATCATGATACAAGTAATTTTTTATAAAAAAATTGTGCTTACAGCATATATATCATGTACTGAGAGTTTCCAATAAGAAGTGGACAAATTATCACCAATTAAAAACACAAATATCACAAGCATTTTTCATGTTAACGATTAACTCTGATACTCATGTGATGTCATGCATTGAACTTTCATTCTTTCGGAGGCACCAAAATCCAGCACTAGAAGAAGGTTTCATATGTGCCCATATTAATTAAACATATTTAAATGCACTCCCTAACCAAGTTAGGCATAGAAAGGTGAATCTAGTTGATTCGAAGTACATGTTTCTCTACCTATATATTTAACACAAACATTGGTTGAAGTGAGATTTAACTTAATATGCATCATAATACACATAAAAAGGAAAGTAGTTGCTCTGTTTGAATTCTTGGAGAAATATGCCTGAAAGGTTGTCTGTGATGAAATTAATTTCAATGAGGGATGATCTCTTATTTTCCTGGACTAATTATTGAAGTTGAAGCCTTTCGAAACTTTTTCGAACCAATTTGAATTAGAACCTAGTTTGAATCTTCGTTTTAACAAATTTCTAAATTCGCCAACTTCACGACTAAATTAAATGTAGAACAACATTCAAAATCCAAGCATCATTACTATCGTTAAGATTGTCCTAACTATTTAAGGCCGTACTCATAAATCCTTGTTTTCCACTCCTTTTATTCCTTTTATTGGAGTCTAAGAACAAAAGCCACTTCGCCACTTCAAATGTTCTCTTCCTTCCATTTATGTTAAGTATGGCATATGGTATTAGACGATAACCTTATTTCATATAAAAGTATTTGATTTCTACTCATATTGGCTTTGATCTATCTCTTGTCCTTTAAATTACCCTTTAAATTGCTTCCATATTAATTTTATCCTATGACCTAGTAGTGTGTCCTCTGCTTTCGAACCCAAACGCTCGAACAATCAAAAGCGCACCTTTTCTAAGCTTATATTAAAATAGGTGATACTATCATACAACATAGCCAAGCTTATAGTTGTTCGATAAGCTTTCGTTCATTATTTAAAACAAAGTAATCTATAGGAAACTCTCTATGATATTTTTATAAATAAATAAAAATACATTTTTATAGATAATATATTATACAAAGAATAATTAAGGGACCAAGATATTGTGATGCAAGCCAGATATGATCTTTGCTTATAGTTTTAAGTACATAAAATACCATATCTTTATTTGACCGCAAACTATTTTGGGATAAATTAATTATGCAACTAATTACCTTCTTTTGGAATAAATTATGGTCTCACAATGAAAAAGATGGGAAATTTTTATGAGAAGGTAGAAGTATTGTCCATGAAAAATAAGATTAGTATGATAAAATCTTTCATCGCTAAAATCTTTCATCGCTAAAGAAATGAAAAATTTTGAACAAATATCATCATGAAAAAAAAAAAAAATCAAATTTGATGAGTAATGCAAGCCTAAGAAGGTGAGAATGAACCTTTCCCCTTAGAGCAAAAAATGCCGGCTACATGAGAAATTGATTGTTGTTGTTTCTCCCAAGCTTACTTCTAATGCAATCTTCTTTTTTTTTTCTTCACTATAGTTCAATTAACTAGAAGCTTTATGCAAATCGCTCTTCTTGAGTGAGGATGAATAAAAATTTATAACATAAAAAATAGAGCAAATAAGGCTCTACAAGTGAGAGGAAGAAGATGGGTGCACTCCTTCAACCTCAACTAATTAAAGAATCTCACGCATCTCATTTCTCCCATGCTAGCTGAGAATGAGGAAAAATTATCCCAGCTAATATATCAAATGGTGTCAAGCCATAGGCCCATTCAGTTTTTTTTCCTTTTTTTTTTTCTCTCATTTTATCAGTTTATATATCAGCCAACATGAATGCATAGGGTGTAAGAGAGCATCATTCACATAATAAGCATTTAAATTACAATTAAAACCAATAGAACGATCATATGCCAGTCTGCTCACTTGCTGAGGTTTTCTTAATCATAAGATTCATTTACCCATCCATCAAACAAACCGTTTTCATCGTTTTTCTCTCCTACAAATCAATTTGCCCACTTTCCATCAACGAGTAGTTCCCATTGTTAAATTTCATAAAACTATAGTTTGGAACTTCAAACGGTTCCATTCGTTCAGGAATTTCATCAAATACGTCGTAAGCAATGATTAGGACTTCTATAACAATCGACAAACAACTCAAAACAATCCTTCCACAGAAAAATAAGAAAAAAATGATGAAGGTGACTGGAAAAATGTAAGAGGAAATAGATCATACCCTCGCATCTCGCACCTCCAAAACGAGATCAACCATTGGGATTCTCTCCCGGATCGCACGCTCAGAAGCAGCCATATGCGGCCCGTACCAGCCCCTGTCTCCTTTCTTTCGCCCAATCTCCTTCACAACGGAGCTCAAGCGCTTCGAGAAGGAACTGAGCACTGCCATTCGCAGTAAAAACAGAGGACTTGGAAGAAAAAGGAGGCCGCCAAATCATGTGTTTGCAAAGACATAATAGTTAAGCTGTGCACATCCCGAATTTTCGCTAAATTAGTAGCAACCCTCCTTTGGTAAAATTTTAGGTGGGGGCTCCAAATGCATCCGGAGTCTAGTGGCGGGGTACCACGTGTCAAGTGTACTCTACTATCATTAACACTGGTCAATACCAATGTACAGTGGTGGAGCTCACTTGCCACATGGCGCCTTGCAAGTGGACTCCGGACGCAATCAACGTCCGGAGTCCGCTCCTAAAATTTTCTTCATCTCTTCGTATTCTTTTGATAAGAGATATTTAAAAAAATGATTACATACAAACCACCCGAAGCATTGATATTTACAAACTAATCATCTAAGGTCCATCTGGGGCAGCCTCAGCCTATTTAGATAAGCATTTTATCATGATAATCTATTGATCGACAGTTTATCCTAATAGGTTGGAAGGCTGTTTGGTTTGTACGTTTGGAAAACAACTGATTTGTAGTTTTTTTATAGATAAATGATCATTCTGACACGACTCATGTATTTATGCATGTCACAGTCAAACTAATGATAATTTGATAAAATTGAAAAATATGAATTGGAGTTTTTACCATAAATTTTGATATTTATGTGAGAATTAAAAAATAGATTAATGAAAGCAGTTTATTTGCAAATAGCAAATTTCGGGTGGTCTCGATGTAACTGCCATTAAAAAAACCCCGTCATTTCTAAAGAACTCGTCCTCGATCAGCTCTTCAAGTGAATTAATATTGAATAATTGTTTTAAGAAAAGTAACACAATTAGTTATATATATATATATATATATATATATATATATATATATATATATATATATATATTCTATTTATCTATCTATATATTTATTTATTTATTTGTAAATCTATCTATCGATCTATCTATATATTTATTAAATTTGCGTACGTAAGTCGTACACAGCACTGAGTACGTCTGAAGGTTACATGGAGTTTATTCAAAGGATATTGGCGTGGTATTTCCGTGTTCTACCCCCTGTAACCTCTTTGTATTTGTAGTTTACAGGTAGGTTACAACAAGTTTATTGATACGTGGCCGCCTCCTATTGGATGACGTACGCAACGCTGCGTACGCAAATTTTTTCCGTGAGCGAGAGACATTTACATACCTACCACCGAATTTCCATGTATTTAACTGTCTAATATAAAATAATATAAAACTACTATTTATTTAAATATTTAATTAAATTAAGTTAAAATGAGCTGAATTATCAATTGAAGTTTGCTTTTGTTTAGCTTGTTTATAACTCTAGCTAAAAAAGTTATCTTAATTTGCTCGTTTGCATAACGAACGATTCCAACTAGAGCTGCTTAATGGGTAGGGCTGTCAAAACGGCTCGTTGTTCGCGAGCAGCTCATGTTCGACTCGTTCGCTAAGTTAACGAGCCGAACACGAACAAAAATTTGTTCGTTCGTGTTCGGCTCGTTTTGGCTCGAAAATATTACTCATCAATTATATATATATTTTTTGTGATGAGTAGAATTTTTAAAAAATTTAATTGACTACAAGACTACAATGATTTATAATCAATTAACAGTATTACTTAAGAAAATAGAATAAAAATTATTAAAATAGATTCAAATGATGTTTTAATATAAACAATAATTTTTAAATCTTGTCACATCATTAACATCTTATGGGTACGTGATTAGGGTTGTCAAAACAACTCTTTGTTCGTGTTCGGCTCGTGTTCGGCTTGTTTACACCCCTATTAATGGGCAAAGCAAATCAGTTTTAATCAGAAATACCAATAGAGAGAAATTAAGTTCACCTACATGAAAGAGAAAGAATTGAAATTGATATTCAAACCTCGTTTATTTATTATCTCTGTCAACTTACAAAACTTCATAAATAATTGTAGCTTATGTTCGCTTCACATATTGGTTGATTGGATTCTGCATGAGATAGTGGGGAAGAAAAGGTAGGGAGCATAAAATAGTAAATAAATTGCAGATTCTTGGACGGTGGGTCGCTTTTATTTTCTTTTTATTTTATATTTTTCATAAATTGCAGATGAGGTAAGTATGCTTTCTTCGCTTTCATAAAATTCTTGCAAGCTCAATCTTCTTATTTAGCATTCTTCATTGAGGCACTACAAATGTTAAGAACTATATATATGACTTTCAGCTCATTAGGTTCCGTATTTCTTTAAATGTAGTCGGAAAGCTTCCGTGAAGGAAGTAATTTCTTAGAAAGCGAATGTGGGAATTAAAAACATATATATTTCTTTTTTGGAAAAAATATATGACATGCAAATGACAAATATACAGGAGTGCTGAGTACCAAACAAATTAGATGATGGGATTCATCCAATTGAGAATCACATCTCCAGGTTAAACACACATTGTGCCTCGTACAAGTTCGGTGGCTATAAAACATGACTTGTACTCAACACAATATGAAATACTCACGAGACTCTGGACGGTTTCGTAGGGAGCGAGGTGGATGGCTTTATGTAAGCCACCTTCTCACACAGTGTGCAAGTATCTATCCCTGTACATACAATGACGTTTGTGGAGAAAGCACTTGCAAGTATTTGTGCCCAAAGGGACTCCCAAAACATGCCAAATGCAAAGTATACAAGACAAATATATTTCTATGCAGTGAAACAAATCATGGACATCAAGTCAAAGGATTTTATCTTTTTATTTTTTTTTTTAATACACATGCAAATAGAGCAAGCAAACTGCAAGAAATGCACACAAACACACAAGTTATAGGTCGACCAAGTTGTGACTGTCAGTCAAACCAAAAGGATTGATAGATCGATTCAGGGTAATCGATCAGAACCAAAAGAGCGGGCAATCAAATTGGAACGGTCTATCGGATCCAAAGTAGGTGTTGAAACCAGTGCGGTCAATCAAACCTAAATGATCAGGCGGTCAGGTTGGGGTGGCCAATCGAGCATGGGAAATGAGTCGTTCGAGTCGAAACGGCTGATCAGACCCTAAAGCGGGTGATCAAACTAGTGCAGTAAATCAAACTCAAATGATAGGGCGATCGGGCCGAGGCGGCCTATCGAGCCTAGGAAATGAGTTGATCGGGAGATTAAACTGGTGCAGTCGATTCAACTCCAAAGATCGGGCGATCGCGTCAAGGGGGTTGATCGTACCTGAGAAATGGGTTGAACAGGCCAAGACATCCGATTCAACCCAAAGCGGGTGATCAAATCGATGCGGTCGATCAAAACCCAAGTGATGGGACGATCAAGATGGGAAGACCGTTTGAGCCCAAAATGGTCGGTCGGTCGATCGTGATTTTGGATTTCTTAGAAAATTTAGAATTTTAAATTTTAAAGAGCCTATATGCGTTCGTGATTCTCAGACAAACCACAGAAATAAACAATGAAGCATTTAAAGTATTCAAACACGCAATAAGACACAAAACAAGCCAAATCAAAATAGAAAATTCTACTACCTAAAAATAAGTTAAACACATTATGTCCAAAGGTTGATTATGTTGTAGAAGTCTTGAGATTATTTTTAGAAAAAAATTCCTAGAAAAATCCAAAAATTATAAAACCACAAAACTAAAAGTAGGCATCATCCACTACAAAACTTGGTGATTTCATGATATTTTGTTAACTGTGAAGAAAGTTATTAAGGGGTTAAATTTAATGATCCAGTTCTGGATATAAATTCAAAATCGACTCTTTAGGACACCAATACCCTTATCCAAGCAGCTCCATCCCCAAATTGGCCTAAATGACCCTTTCATAATTCTTATAAAAACTTACAAGAGCCCTTTTTTTGTTGATTGATCATAATTGGTCACCCATAAACAACCCCACACTAATTTTATTATCAGAGCTAATGTTATAGGAGGTACAATACTTGGCTTGGAGAATGTATTTGGTTAGTAAGAAATTCATTTGTAAGGTTATTTCTATCCTTAATTACCTTGTAGTAACCTCTTAGGGTCAAATTTGCTTATATAATTTATCATAATTGATCGCTCATGTACCGTCACATTAAACATTCATGATATTATGAGTATTTTAATGATACAGAGAATATATCATAACTATTATATTTATTTTATTTTGTTATATAATTGTTATATGATCTAAATGAATTTCGAGTAACTTTGTCTGATAATATTTACTGATCTTATTAATTCTATGTTTATGAAAATAATAAAAATAAATAAATAAGATTCCTTTTAAATAGATTGGATAATCACTTAACTGTTGAGACTCGACACGAGAAGACCTTCCTCGATGATAAGACGAGTCACAATGGGTTATGTCACAACACTTTGCTTGTAGCTCGAGGTCCCACCTCATGCTCAATAATACTTACATACCCTTCTAAGCACTCACTCAATTGTACTTCGCTATGCCTGGCCATAGCCCCTCCTTGTTCACATATAACCCCTTCCCTCTCTTTCTAGCTTTCTACTTGCTCGTAGGGCTGTTAAAAAAGCTCGTTTTTCGCGAATAGTTTGTGTTCGGTTTATTAAGGAGTTTGTGTTCGATTCGTTCAATAAGCAGACGAGACGAACACGAATAATTTTTTTTCGTTCAGTTAGCTAAATGAATCAAACACGAACAGTGATGCATTCGTTTGTGTTCGTATCGTTATTGTTCGAAATATAAAATAATTTTAAATAATTATATATAAAAAATTTATGATATTTTATAAAATTAAATTTTATAAATTATAATATATAATAAATCAATAATAATAATATATTAATATACTATATTAGTAATATCTTAATATATATATTATATATTTATATAATATAAGTTATATAATTAATATAATATATTATTTATATTTATTAATATTAGGTTTGTCAAACTGGCTCGTTGTTCGCAAACAGCTTGTGTTCGACTTGTTCTTTAAGAAACGAACACGAACAATGATTTCACGAACAATTTCGAACACGAGCTTATTTCAAACGAACTGAACACAAACACAAGCTCTGTTCGATCGTGTTCGGTTCGTTTACACCCCTACTTACTTGTTTATCTCTCATGACTATGAATGATAAAAGAAGGATTGATTGGCTTTATAAGTATTAATGGATAAGCTTTGTTAAAAAGCTTCAATTGGCTGTAGTTTTAGTGCGAGGAACCGAATATGTGGCTGAGCGCTGAAGTTGCGTGGTATGCACTGCATGGGATCGCGACAGCAAATCAAGACAAAAATAACGAATAGAGAGCGAATAGACGGTGAAGTTACCGAGCAGATAGATCTTGACGAAGAAGCACGGCTTATTGAGCGGCTTTCTTCATGCATGATAGTTTAATAAAAGTTTCACTTTTGTGAACGAAGCGCTCTCTTATAAAGGTGAGATTGCCTATGTAAACTCTCACCCATTGAGACCCATTCAGATATTGTTCAATCGCTTTGGCTTAATTAGTATTGGTATGCACTACTTAATTACTTTTGAGTTTCAACTCAAACTCAGTTAGTTACACCAAAAAAAGTTGTTCATTGTTTAAAAGTTCAGCATCATTTTACTTGATGAGTTTCGGTACTTAAGTAACTGATATTTTGTCAATGCTCTAACCTAGAATCATCCACAAGATAGATAAGATTATAGGTGTAACCTCTACAGATTCAAGAGTTGGCTCCCACTATATATCATTTTGTCTCATCTTGGGTTCAAGAGGTACCTCCCATGACGTAACACTTATTTTTCTATGACCCTTAGTTTTCATCTTCAGGCTTGTGTATACTCTAATACCATTGTAGTAGTCCAAACTCTCATCCATTGAGATATTGTCCACTTTGATCTCGTGGCCTCACAATTTTATCCTATTGTCGCAACTTCTTAGAGGTTCACCTATCTTAGGAGTGCTTCCACACAAGTACACTAAACTTTGGAGTTTTTGTTGAAACTCCAACTTAACTGGTAATTTCGATGTTTAAGATATCAGCTTCATTTAATTACTTAAACAGGTTTCACAACTTAGGCGCATGTGAGGCATTGGCATTGCGTAGTTGAAAAATAATTAGTATAAAAATACAAAATGATAGATTGGCCTTCAATCATAAGCTTTTGGTTGAGAATGTTTTTAATCATTAATGTATTTTGCTCATATTCATCTCTACTTCGCCTCACATTCTCTTACATATTTTCAAGTCAAAAGACATGCTTTTATATCTGTTATTGATACTATCACAACAAAGGTAAATAAATAAACCAAATGACGCGTTACGGATTGCTTTATTTGGCTTCTTTTTATAAGATAGGGTTGAAAATGATTAACATTATCTTAAAAGTAGATTTCTGAGACCAATATTTCTTAAAAAGCATCTTAGTTTTCTATAATGTTGCAGGAAAAGTAATATGAACCACTGGAAAATTTTCAGCAAAGCTGAAATTATTCTATGTAGTTATCATAAGCTCATAAGTTCCCTTTATTACATCAGATATAGACTAATAGGGCTACACACATCATAAAAATCAAAAGGAAAATTCACATACATATCACTCAGTTCCTATGCATCTACATATCTAACACCTAAACTTCAATTTTTACATGCATGGCACCTTAACAATGCATGAAAAGCCATATTATTTAAGTGATATAAAAGATTTGAGTGATATAAGTGTAAAATGTGAAGTATAGATGTTAGATATGTAAAAACATAGGAATTGGGTTTGAAGGGCTCACTTCATATAATTCAAGCTACATTCACTCAAGACAACAAATCTGAACAGACACCACTTGCAAGCTCTGATCATGGCATCTCCAAGGACAAACTTTAAAAGGGTTGTCTTGGAAACATTTATTCTCATCAGAATTACAAAAACTTATTTTTGTAATTTAAACTGTTTCCTGAGTACAATAAGCTAAAAGTGCTGCCTCTGAAACTTACTCTTAGCTCGTCCAACTAAGAACTTCACAATCATAACACTAATTCTCTTCATCATAATTTAGAGATATATAATAATAATCCTTCAAATCACAAACAGCAAGCCATCCTCCTGTGACCATAAGTTCTGTTCTTCCCCTCTCTCTTGACTACATAATGGAGAAGATATCACAGTATTCCACTGTTCAACTCCTGCAATAAAGTTATTTAATCAAAATCAATGAAGTGCAGTTCCATATTCTTAAACATTGCTTCAGCTTTTAATTACCATTGCTTCTTTCAGCAACCCAGTCAAAGTTCTGAAATGACAAGTTTTCTTCATTGTGGTAAATGTTCATGGAGTGAAATGGGCTCATGCAGATAGTAGAGAAGCAGTTTCCGTCGTCGACTGGTTCGACCGAGAAGGCTTCCTCGGTGAGGCTTGAGAAGGATGAAACTGGAGAAATTCCATTAGTTGGGCATGATTCTGTGGAATAAGGAAACTGAGTTGGGAAATTTTGCTCAGATATGTCTTCTTCAAGAGTAATGCCCTGAAATTGGTTTAGATAGAGTAGAAAAATATGTAAATTACACTTCATATTGATACATGTTTTAGATATTTTGATAAGAAATTTACATATGTAGCACAAATTTCTTTTGTATTCACATATCTCACGCCTAAACTTTACATACATACATAATACTTTGGCGTGCTAAACCTATGCATGAAAATGTGTATTTCATTTCTAAAAAATGATAATAGTGCTATTTTTAATGTGATATTAAATATTTGAGTGATATGTGTGAAAATAAGAAAGTATAGGTGTGATATATATAAATACATAAGAATTGTGTGCCATGTAATGTTTAGGTGTGAGACCAACTATCTTGCATGGAATTGGAACAGAAAGTCAAGATGAGCCTGTAAACATAGAAGGTATGGTTGACAAATGATTATATGAGAAGAATTGTGAGAACATCTATTCAAGGTAATAGAAAGTAAACTATATGATTGAGACATATATAAAAGAGGACAAAAGGTGCAACACTAAAATGAGTAGATAAAAATAGGGCCATTTACATACATAACATAACACCAACTTCCTATGTATGTACATATCTAATATCTATTCCTCACTTCTTTACATTTATACCGTCCAAATCTTTCAAATCACATAAAAAATACTGTTATTTTAATTTTAAAAAGTAAAATATACCATTTCATGCATCGATAAGGTGACAGTATTAGATACGTAAATACATAGGAATTGAGTGGTATGTTGTAAATCTTTATTAAACTTAATACAAATAAATTAGAACAAAAAATAATATATCAATTGCAAAATGAGTAAAAAGTAATGTAAAATAGGTCTAACATCTCAAATAATACTAAGTCAAAATGAATGTCAAATGAGAATTAGCAAATGATGATTTGATAGATTGTTGTTTATCATTCGCTTTATATTTCACAAAAAATTCATGAATCTAACCTTCAGAGGGTAATAAGAAGGAACAAGCGGGCCCCGGTACTGAGTTGGAGAAGCATCTACCATACTCGTGGCTAACCCAAAGTCGGTTTCATTGAAACAATTGGCATGAATTGGACCATTGCTCACATCTAAAAGGTTTACCACTTGTGTTGAATTTCCTTCTAAGCTATTACTAGAAACCTTACTATTGCATTTCCTCTTGTTAGTCTCACTTCTGACAGAAAAGAGAACTCTTTTTACTTTAGTCACTCCATGATGCTCGTTTCTCTTTATTACGCGGCACAAAGCATAAGCTCCCTGCAGAATATATAAAGAAATCTTTTTGAAACATTTAAAAATTTGCATTCTTGTTTAAAAAAAAATGATTTTGTAGTTCTGCATACCATGAAAGATACAGTTCCATGAGGAAGATGTTCGCAGAGGCGATATTCATGCATCACCCAATCAGTTCTTTCTCCTCCCGGAGCTCTTCCTCTGTAGAAAACTAGAGTTTTTCGCATTCCTTCGATCGAGAACTCGCAGGTGATCCTTCGATCTTTGCCGGTAGCTTTCCAATAGCCTGAATTGGTTGCTCTATTCGTTCGAGATCCATTTGGATATTTTCGATCGCGCGGACAGAAGAAGAACCATTCCATGTCTCTTTTTGGCAGGAATGATTTCTCTGCAAACATTGACATAAATTTGGTTTCTTGCAGAAAAGAATGAAGGACAAAAATGATAAAAGTTGGAGCAGAAATTTTGCAGAAAGCTAACTGGTAAAGAGCAGCTGCAATGTTAGAGCAAGATAAAAGGTTTATGGAAGGAGAGATTCGACATGCAATTATGATAAGTTATTAAGTAAAGTTCTTCCTTGACAACAAAGTTATGAATTTTAATCAGGAGAAAAAGTTTTTGATTAAAAAAAGAGCTGAAAAAAATTGTAATTTTGTACCTGGAAGGTCCCAAGGATCGAACTTGTACAAATCTACCACTGGAATTACTTCAAGTTCAATGTTTAGCCCATCCACTTTTCTCTTCAAGTAATATCCCACCAGTTCATCATCTGTGGGATGGAAGCGGAAACCAGGAGGCAAGGACATAGGGCCCATCCTTCAAACAGATCTGAAGACTGTATAAATCTTGGAGAAATAAAGAAACAGAGAAAAACAGAGCAGCGCTTGTAGAGATAAGGGTTCAACTAAGCTAAAAAAAGTTAGAGATATGTGCTAATAATATAACTATTAATGATATGATTTGAAATATCCAAAAATAAAAACTTTTCTCAACCCGGAGCTTTTCTAGAATCAAGCAGAATTTCCAGAGGGCAACACTCTCGTGCAACATAATCGTTACTCTTAGAACTTCAAAATTTAACCCAGAATAAAAAAATCTATGGAGAAGACATGGCAGATGAGATTTCAAAGTAAAACGAGATAAATGAGAGGCTTAAGCACCCAAAATGAAATTTTGAGTGCATGGAGAAATAAAAATTGCTTTTTTTGTTTAAGAAGATCTCATATTTAGTCGGAATATGAAAGGGAAAGCACAGATGGTTTGGCTGAAAAGCTAAGGAATGGAGGTAGAGCTTACAGTTGATGGCTTTTTATAGAGGAGGGAGACGCCAGCAGTGACCGAAAGCCACATTTTGCTCTGAAGCCATCCCAAACACTTTCATTAGTGCGGAAAGAAAGCCTGATAAGTTCACACTGGGTTTTCCCGCCAAGTTATAACGGTTGCACTGGAAAAAAATGGGTCAGTGTACTGTATACTAAAAACTTATGGAGAGAATATTGTGTTTGGAGTTTGCATGAATGCAGACACTTTGTAAAACAGTGTTGTATACTATTGTATGCATAGGTACAATAATTTACAACATTGTGTGTAAGGAGTTCATGTGTGTAGACCCCCTGCTTAATATTTTCAAGGACTGGAGAAGCTTTACCAATGCTTTACTTTTGAGTGGCACTTGTTACATATTTGTTTTACTACTAAATTTTTGGAAAATTTACATGCAAATCAATCAATTCATATGTATTTACATATCTAACAACTACTAATAAACTTCAAAATTTACAAACATACACACAAACAAGCGCATAGGCGCCACCTTATATATATATATAAACTTTTTTGATCACTGCTACACAATTCAATTTACATTAAAAAAAATCGGGAAGCATATCATGCTTAAGTGGCATGAAATAATTGAGGATGACACATAATTATAAGATGATATTAATTTCTCTTTATTTTTCTTAACGAGTCGAGACATTAAAATTTTCTTTGGCTGAACATAATATTTCACTTATTGTATTTCATTAAATTCTTAACATTATCACAATAAAGAAAAAAGGGACATCTACATACATAAAACCTAATTCCTTGTATTTGCATACGAACATCTTATATATATATATATATATATATATATATATATATATACATACATACATACATACATACATACATACATACATACATACATGTTACTTGTTATACATATATATAAAAAGGGCGGGTGAGGAGTGAAGTGCTCTGCTAGGGTTTCCATGGAACCACTAGCGGCGGTGCTAGCTCAGGCGACTTCTACAGGCAAGGTGAGTTGGTCTCAGGTGGTGGAGGCTGTTGGTGAAGTCTCCCTGTGGGGGTTGGGTCTCTTTGGGCCTTTCCGAGCGTTTCCTTTTTTGAATTTTGGTGTTGGGTTACTATTTCATTAGAGTCCTTTGCTGGGCAGTGGCTTCTTCTTTGGTCACTACTGGTTTTTTCTGCCTTGTGTGCTTGGGGTGCTCATTGACTTTTTGGTCTTGGAGTTCTCTGGCCTTTCTTGGGTCTTCTCCTCTCTTGGTTGCTGTGATTTTGCTGTTTTCTTCCTTGTCTGGTCTCCTTTTGGCATTTTCTGTTGGCTTTTGTATGGGAGTGTTAATGGAGCTCCCTACCCCCATTGATGTCATCACCAATGCTGAGTGGACCAAGGCCACCTATGCTGGTGTGGTTGGCAAGGGACAAGAACAAATCTTGCATTTGGGCCAATTGTTTTTTTCTAAGGAGTTGCATGATGCTGTTGATGGAAAGGGCTCCTGCCCTTTGAGCCTATTAGTGAGAAGGAAGGTTTCCCTGCCATTTTCTACTCTGAAGAGGAGATGGATGCCATGGTAGAAGCTTACAAATTTATCCTGGTGGGCAAATTCCAAATGGGACATCCCAAAATGGATTCTATGAGGAAAACTTTCAATGAAATGAACTTTAAGGGAGCTTGGCAGCTTGGACTTATAGATGGCAGACACTTAATGATAAATCTTTCCCTTGAGGAGGATTACATGAAGGTATTTGCTAAACAGGCAATCACCATTGATAATGCAATCATGAAAATTATTAAATGGACTCCTGATTTTGACCCCAGTAAGGAGCCACCAATAGTTTCCATCTGGTATAGACTACCTGGGCTACCATTCCAATGCTTCAATCAGAAAAATGTTATATTCAACATTGGGAAAACTTTTGGCAAACCTCTGAAGTTGGACATGCCCACATACCATTTTTCTAGACCCACTGTGGCTAGAATCCTTGTAGAAAGGGATATAACCCTTCCTGATGTGGAGAAGATCTGGATTGGACCTGCTTAGAGAGGCTTTTGTCAGGAATTAGAAGTACAGTCCAAGCCTTACTACTGCCCACACTGTAGGATGTTTGGATATACCACTGAAAAATGTTTTAGGCTACACCCTCCATCCAAGAAGAAATCTGCAATGTCCCCTCCCATTCAAACATTGGTTGAAATCCTTGATTGTGAGAAATGAGTGGAACCAGTCCAGGAGAAACTAGCCTCTCCTAGGTCCTCTCCCAGAGCCACTAAAGAACTACAACCTCTAATACACTCTTCTGCAGAAAAAGAACAACAGGAAACAGTCTCAAAGCCAAATTCACTTAAAATCAGAACTGCCACATCCTCATCAGAGTCTTCAACACAAGTGGAGACTGAAATGATTTCTCCTAGACATGGAGATGTTCAAATTCCAACTAAAGTACTGTCTAAGCTGTTGGAGACAGACTTGGAAATTCAGAAAGCAAAATAAAAGAAGAAACACACAATAGAGACCCAGAAATTGATGGCTGATTCCAATGCCACAGAAGCTAGTCCTCCCTCAACTTCTAAAGGAGGGAGATTGAGATCCAGATCCAAACCAGGAAGGCCCTCCACCCCATCATGATAAATCTGCTATGTTGGAACATAATGGGGATTGCTCACCCCCTTTCATTAAAAAGACTACTTCATCTCAATAAGAAACATAAACTTTGGTGTTTTACAATTTTAGAACCTTTGGTTCATAAGAATCCTCAAAATCGCATCAAGAGGTTTGGGGGATTTTCTCACTTTACCAATACCAACAATAAAATTTGGCTTTTTTGCAATAACAAAATTGTTTGGAATGTCATCACGAATCACCCTCAATTTGTGCATATTGACCCGCCTAAAAAATATATGTTTTTTACTATATGATTTTACACATTTTTGGTGATATTACACTTTAAAATGAAGGTATTTTTTATGTTTTTTAGTTTTAGGTACAAGAAATGACTTTTGAAGAAAAAGAAGCAAAAATGGTGCAATTTGGAGCAAAAACGAGCAAGAAATGAAAATTTACCCTGACACATTTCGATAAGTATTTCGATGCTTAATCTCTTTTACACTTCTAGCATATTTTTGAATGAGATTACACTTTAAAGAAATGTTGTTTTTATGTTTATTTTGTAGGGTTATCTGTTAGGAACACAACACAACTGAAACGGGGCGAATCAGAGCTAAAACAGAGCTAAACGGTGGAGCTGCGTAGAAATCTGCTCGCCGACGGCGCCCTCAAGCTCGCCGATGGCGCCCTCAAGCTCGCCGACGGCGGGATTTTCCCGAGAAGGCTGAAAAATGACCGAAAAGCTCGCCGACAGCGCCCTCAAACCCGCCGACAGCACTCCAGACGACCATGGACCGACTTTTGGTGGTTTTGGGTCGAAATTCAACGTATTTGGATGCTTTTTCGAATGGGTGCTTAAGGGAACCCTTAGAAATTTGTCCATACTCTTTAAAATGGCGAATTTAAGTTAGAAAGGTGGAGAGAAACAAAAGAGTAATGTTAGGAAAAACTTGGAGAATGTTTAGGATTCTTAGATTAGGAGTAGAAATGTAGATTTCTACCCTTTTGGATAGATTGGAGAGGAGATTTTGAGAGAATTTGTAAGGGATTGCACTAGCATTGCTGGATCGACGGGAGACTTTGTGGGAGAGATCTTTATCTTTCTTTCAAAGGGAAAAAGCTAAGTATTGTTCTTCATTATCTTATGATTTTGTAAACACTTACCTAGTGGATTTGCTTTAGTTAAATGAAGTTTCCATTGTGTTTTATTCGTGCTTTGTGACGTATCTCTCTTACTCTTTCTTCTTCTTTGGAAATAGTGGCATGAGAAGATTATGCCATTCTTTTCCTTTTACTTTTCTTTTATAATGAGTAGAATTCATGTGTAGGATGTTGAGATACATGCTAGAAGAAGTTTATATATAACTGTGATGGTTTTTACTTGCACTTCATTTACATTGCAATTAAGGCCTATTGTAATGTTAAAATTCGTTGTGAAAAAATATGATCCGAGAGGGTTATGCTTTCTACAACTAAGTACGAACCACATTCAAATTTCATGGAAGGTGAAGTTCATGGGGATTGAATGCAAATAAATAGGGAAATATAATTATTGGACGTAGAAGTGGAGATTTTAGAGTGACAGACTAAAATCCCCAATTCGGTCCTATTGTTTGAGTACTGAAGCAGAGATGTTAGCTCTCAGACGAGGGGATCGTGGGAGCTTCGAAGTGAGAGCCGGTATCCTCTCAGCCTAGCCAAGGATTCAGTAAAAACGCATAGGATTAGTCAATATTCTTTATGCCTGGACCAAAGGGTAAATAATAGGATTGCTCCTATTTGGTACATACAATATTTAATGCATCTCATTCCTATACATTATCCATTTCATTACATAAAAATAGTAGTTTTTAGTAGCTCAAAATTTTCCTAACTAATTCATCCAAAAAGAGTTATCTTTAGAATTAATATTTGCATTTAGTTATAGTTACTATTTTTACATTTAACACTTGTATTTATGAGTAGTTGCTAGATAAAACATAATTTTAATCGACATTCCAAACTAAGGAGTAATTGTAGTAGACTAGAATTTGACTAAGGACCGTTACTTCACTTCCTTGTGGGATCGATACTGGGGTTTTTAAAGAAAACCCTATATTACTTGAAGCGATACGTATACTTGTGTTAATATAAGTGACTTTGTTACCAATTAATTGCACTCATTTTTATCACCTCAAAAAGTCGCATCAAGTTTTTGACGCTATTGTTGGGGATTTAGATCTTCTAGTGGTGCTATCAAATTCTTATATTTTTAAGTATATAAAAAGTCGCGGTCACATATAAATTACAATATGAATGGCATAGAAGGTTTTGCAACCTTCATCTATGCTGGGTGCAGGAAAGCAGATAGGGTTACCCTTTGGTCTGAGCTGCATCTGATTAGCAATTCAATGACTTCCTGCTGGTTGGTGGCAGGAGACTTCAACTGCATCTCTACACCTGCTGAAAAGAAAGGTGGAAGGTCTCCCAACCTGTCCACTCTCACTTTATTTAATGATAATATCCAAAAAGCTGGACTTTTTGATCTTGGTTTCAAGGGCCCTGACTTCACTTGGAAGAAAGGCCATACTTAGGAATGACTGGATAGGGTGTTAGTCAATGATAATTGGATCCAAACCTATCTCCATACCTTTGTAACACACCTGAACCTAGCTGGATCTGACCACAGACCATTACTCATTTCCATTACTGCTCCTTCTGTCACTAACAGATCCCCCCCTTTCAGATACTTAAACTTCTGGTCCTCTTAACCTTCCTTCAAGGAGCTGGTTTACAGTAACTGGTGTGACACCAACCATCCCAATCCCCTTCATAATTTTTGGCTTCTGCATATTAAAATGGGAAAGGCCTTCAAATCCTGAAGTTGGAATCAAATTGGGGATGTTTTAAAATTGGGGAAGAAGCTGGCAAATTAGTGTAGGAGTTGGAAAACCACTGCCTGCTGGACCCTTCCAAGGAAAGAGATTTAATTGCTTCTCAAGAAAGGCTACTGACTGTTTTAGATTGGCAAGACAATTTATTAAGGCAAAAGGCTGTTGTGACAAAGTTTATGGAGAGGGATAGAAACACTAAGTTCTACAATGATTGTATTAAATACAGGAGGAAGTGTAACACCATACATAACGTCATTAAATCCCAGTGGGTGAAGCTCCCGAATAATATTGCCATTACATTAGATGCAGTGCACTTCTTTCAGACTTTGCTATCTTAACCTTTGACTGAAACTGTACCAATTGATCATTCTGTCTTTAATCAACAAAAGGTCTATCATGGTAGCATGGATCTCATTGCCCCACCTTATGAAAAGGAAATTTGGATAGCCTTACAAACCATTGATAATAACAAGACTGCATGACCTAATGGTTTCACTGCAAACTTTTATAAAAATGCCTGGGCAATTATCAAGGATGATCTCATTGATACAGTGCAAAGTTTTTTTCAGGGAAATGATCTTCCCCAATACTTCAACTCATCTACAATGGTTCTTATCCCCAAGACCACTACAACAAATACCTGGCATCAGTACAAACCTATCAGCCTCACCACATTCCTTAGCAAGCTAATAAGTAAAATTCTGGTCAGAAGATTTCAATCTCACTTACACTCATTAATTAGCCCCAATCAGTCCGCATTTATTGAAGGCAAGACCATTGCAAATAATGTGTTACTAGCACAAAAACTATTGCTAGAGTTGGTCAAGACATGCAGAGGAGGAAATATTATTTATAAGTTAGATTTTCAAAAAGCTTATGACACTATTTCTTGGGATTTCATATTGCGAGGAATTTCAGCCAGAGACTTTGATAGAGCTTTTTGCAACCTGATCTTAAGATGGCGTAAAGGAAACTCACATTCCATCCTCATCAATGGGCATTGCTGGGGGAGTTTCACTGCTTCTAGAGGGCTCCAACAAGGAGATCCTCTAACCCCTACAATTTTTATCCTATCCCTGGATTATTTCTCCAGAATGCTGGACGTACCATCTGCTACCATATCACTATGCCAGGTATCACAACAAAGCTAAATTTTCTATTTCTCACTTGATTTATGCAGATGATATAATCATTTTTTCTAGAGCTAACAAGTTGGCAGTTAAGAAAGTAACTCATTGCATAGAAAAATTCCAACTTCATTATGGACTCAGCTTGAACAAAGATAAATTTGAGATTCTCTTTAGTAGGCATACTGCCTTGGAGACTAAGCACCGGATATTCCACTCCAGTGGTTTTTATCAAGCATAGCTCCCTATCCATTATCTGGGTGTTCCTTTAATTAAAGGAAGAACTAAGCAAATCCATTTTGATGGGGTGATGAGCAAGATCTCCAATCAACTGTCAAGCTGGACTCACTCATTCCTCTCCAATGGTGGCAGAATAACTTTGCTGAAAAGTATATTAACTACCTTCTCTTCATACATCCTCCAAATGACTGAGATGAAGAAGAGCACCAGAATCCAACTGGAGAGGATCTTTAACAGGTTTCTATGGTCTGGACAAAGACAACAATTGCATTGGGCTAGCTGGCAGAAGTGTGCTAAACCAACCATAGTTGGTGGCATTAGGTTCAAGGGTCTCCAACATCTTCAACAAATCAATTTTGTAAACTCTGGCTTAAGTTCAGACAACAATCATCACTTTGGGCAAAATTTATGATGGGAAAACATTGCAAAGATGCTCATCCTAAGCTTGTGGAGAGAAAACTGGGAGATTCTAAAACTTGGGTCAATTTACTTAAAGTTAGACAGGAAGCTGACACTTTATTCCTATGGGAGCTGGGGGAGGGGAAACTGAGCTTCTGGCTTGATAATTGGTGCCCACCTGACATGTTTTCTCCATCTAGCTGCATTAATACTAAATTGCTAGTTCAGGATTGCTGGCATGGTGAGTCCTGAGACCTGAACAAACTACATTCACTGCTCCAAGAAGAGTCTGTACAGCTTGTGATTCAAATCAGGTTTGACACTTCCAAACTTGATAGAATCACCTGGTATAAAAGTAAATCTTTAAGCCTATCCAAATTTATCTACTCTAAGCTCTACAACTGGGACCCTGATGCGGCGACTTTATATACTTAAAAATGCAGGACTTTATGAATTTAGATTTATATATTTATAATGGTTTAATAAAGTCACACTTCAACGCAAGTATACGTATCGTATCAAGTAATACAGGGCTTTAATGGAGTCCTGGTTATCGATCCCACAAGGAGGTGAACGTTCTTTAAATCAGATAATATAGCACTAAAATCCAATACCAAATGTAACAATTGCTTAAGTGTACTAAAACTAGTTAATGAAAAGTTCAATAATAAAATTACTACAATTACTTCTACGTACTAAACTCTTAACTAACACACGCACTAACTTATGTGATTTATAAGATACTTCTATATGAAAAAGTGTCTTTCTTCCTGCATAAAGATCATGATGTGTGGATGATGAAGAATGTTAATTATCTGTATTATGCCAAATAGGAGAATATTTGCTTCTTTATCCTTAAAAGAGTACCCCCTCTTCTAAGCATGTAAAGAACATTGCCATATCTTAAGTTTAGTCACTAAGTCTAAGGCTAGGCTGGGAGGATACTGGCTCTCACTACGGAGCTCCCACTCACCCTTCATCTAAAGGCTAACCATAGGCTTTAGTTACCAATCTTAAGACCAAATTGGGGATCCCATTCTGTCACCATGAAACCTCCGATTTGAAGTCCATCAAAACTCATTTCCATTTTTATTGGCACTTAATCCCCATGAACTACGCAATTCATTCACGGACATTAAATGATTTCTTCATTCTTGTTGTAGAATATTCAATTCTTTTGGAATTAATATTCCTCAACATGTTTTAACAATTCAATTGGCTGGATCGAAAAGTAAATTAAGTTCTAAATGAAAGAAACATCACAACTTTATAATACTTTAAGGGCACATCAATTCCACATCATCACATCATCACTACTTCATGCAAGAAGAAATGCAAGGGAAACTACTCACAATTCATGGAGAAGATATTAAAACACATGAATTTTATATATAAAAGAAGAGTCATACAAACCACAAAAGTAAATACAACTTATCTCTTTCTCTTCCCCAAGCAAATTCTTCAAAGTTCCCTTGATTCCGTTTCTCTCCTTGCAACACTTGATTTCTCCCTTTGGAAAAAAGATGAAGAAGAAATCTCTCACTTTACTCCCTCTTCACCCCTCCTTAGAGAAAAATATCTCTTAAAATCACAAACCCTAACTCTCTCTCTTACACTTTCCTCACACTCTCTACAACAATTCTCTTCTCTTCCTCCTCTCTATTTTCGTCTTGGACACTTAATTTAATGTTAGGAACGAATTCCCCAAGAGTTTCTTCAAGCACCTCTTCAAAAATCCGATAGTGGCGCCGGCGGCGCCCTATCGTGCCAATAAATTTGAACTCTCTAGAATAGGGCGCCGGTGGCGCCAGAACTGTTTTCCTCCAAATTGCTCCATTTTGCTCCAAATTCGTTCCTTTTTGCATCTTTTCGCTCCAATCACTTATAATCATCATACCTGCAACAAATCATGAAAAATACCTTCCTTTAAAGTGAAATATCACCAAAAATAGGTAAAACATATAGCTAAAAGAGTATATATTTTTGGTGCATCAAAATCCCCCAAACTTAAACTATTACTTGTCCTCAAGTAATCCTTTTACTACATAAAATATAACTCTAGGCAATGTATTTTTCAATTGTAAGAGACTAAAATTTTCATCCAAAAGAATATAGTGGTTAGATTTTCAGAAAAAATTTAGCAACTCAGGTCAACATTACAGGTATAAGAATATTCAGTATTTAAGTCTAAGAATTCTAGTTTTCTATTTATTTCAAGATGAACTATAATTTGTTATATTAAGAGTACTTTAAAAGACTATGTGAAAAAGGAGTTCATGTAAAATTTATTAGAATGTAGGCTAGTACTTTAAATATAAATTCAGAAATGAAATCAAGCTCTCCCTTTAAAGTGATTCAAGTGAAGCCAATTTTTGATTAGACATCTCCTCAAGTTTTTCCTCATAAATAATTTTCTTTTTTTTTCTGAGGATTAATATATCTAGATAGCCTTTAATGATTTTAAACTTCACTCTCCTCTTTATAAAGTTCAAACTTAAGTCACCTCTTTACTTTATAGTTAAATACAAGCTTTATTATTCATCATAAAGTTACAATCTCTTCTTAACACACAATACTTTAAATCCCTTAACATTTCAAAAATACAGTTTTCTTTACTTTAAATAGTTGACTATAATCAAATCCTTTCATACCGAATATCTTACTTCTATAAAATTAACCTTAATCACTAAAAAAATTTCATAATTTCTTTCCATAATATTCAACTGAAATGAAAAGTTTTAGTTATCTTATAATGAAGTTCAACTGCCAAAAGTTATGCTAATAATTTTTTGAAAATATAATAATTGAGAACAAATAAAAGTTTAGCATTTCTCTACCCTCCCCCAAACTTACATTTTTCAATAAATTTTGAAATGGTTGAGAGTAAAAGAAAACTAACCTTTCTGTGCTGGGATCTTGAAATCTTCATAATCTATCTGGTATTAATCAAAATTTACAGCTAGCAAACATAAAACAATTAGTAGCAGTGATATAATAATTTAAATATTTGCATGGGTAAAGAGAAATTAACATTAAACAACTAAATATCCAACATAACACTATAACATGAAGCAAACTATCACACTACATAACATTACAACTAACAGTTCAACATGAAAAGTAAATGACACTACATCACACAGTACAACACAAGATTACACATTACTTAAAAAGTAAGTATCCACTACATCACATCAATACATCACAACAGAAAAAAATCAACAGAAATAAAACAAACGAACTATCTACCAGTCTCCATCACCAGGATCAGCAGCAGGGTCATCAGCAGGGTCAGAAGGTCCAGGTCTGTACGGTGTATAACTAGGACAAGTAGGAAATGTCACATCAGACTCCCCTCTCATAAATCTTACCTGAGCATCATAATAAGCCATATCAAACTCAACTCTTCTCTGTAAATAGTCATCATTCACATCAGTCCGGGCCTCAAATACATCCATCCTATGATGCATCCTATCCATACTATCACTCTGTAATCTCAACTGCTGCATGATATCAGATAGTGTCGGGGGCTCAGAAGTAGATGAAACATCATAGCTCATAGTGGGAATATTAGTACTCTTACTCTCCTCTCTTGCACCCACATGAGCTTCATAAGTGCGGATAATGGTCTTTGTAATCGGCCTCAAAGGTATTGCCACTTCCTCAGAACTACTATAGTCCACTCCAGACTAAACACAAAGAGCATGAATCAGGGCAGGATGTCCTAATCCACCAGTGGTTTCTCCTTTGGCAATAGAGTGAATGCTCATAAAAATAATGGCTCCAATATTAATCTTCTTCATATTCTGGATACAATAATTCAACATAGCTCGTTCCCTAGTAACTTCACTATGATGATAAGAAGGTAATAGTCTTGCGGAAATGAAATAATGCCACACTTTAGAAGCAACATTCAAATTAGAAGCAGGGAAGTTAATCATCTGTCTCTGATTCATCTTCCACTCCCCTCTTCCATCGGTCAGATACGTGATTACATTCATCAAATTCCCCTCACTAGTATCAAAATTTTCAAATTCGCAAACAAAAGGTTCCCGAATTTGATAAAATGCATTGATACGTTGTGGGGTGAACTCAACCAGTTTTCCTCGGACTAGCACATATTCGGTCTCAGACCAGAGCACGTTAGCATAAAATTCTCGTACTACTCCCAAAACAACATTAGCAGAAAAGTAACAGAAACGCTCCCAATTCCGCTCAGAAATCAATTGTTCCACAGATCCCCCTGGATTCTCAAACGCTCGATCCTGAATACACTTCTTGTTTTGTAATTGAGAGTTGAAGCGAAACTGAGCTTTAATATTAACAAATCTTTCATTGTCCCAATCAAATTTTCGCTTTCCCTTACTCAATCTAGGAGCCATGTGGATTTCTAAATATTGCAAAAATTTACCAATAAATCTTAAATCCACAATGTATTAACTCCAAACATTAATCTAAACAAGTAAGAACAATTTCTACCATATGAAATCTCACTTTTTCTAAAAAATCTCCAAAAATATCATCCAATCAATGTGAGAGTTTCATAAGGTGAAAATCCAAAAATTTTAGTTTAAAGTAATGCTCTTACCAAGAGAAGTGCAGATCCGGCTTCAGAAATCCTTGAAATCCTTTCTATTCCGAGATCTAACAAGCCCTAAAGCTTAAAACCGCAAATATGGAGGTAGGAGACGAAATAAATGGCGGAAAAAATGGGTCCCAGGCGGTTTTCGCGAATTTTTAAGGGTTCCAGGCCTTTTTCGGTATTTGGGCGCCGGCGGCGCTCTATTCAAAATATTAGCCAGGCTCTCTGGATTTGGGCGCCGGCGGCGCCAGTCCAAAATTCTATTGGGTTCAAAAATTTTCGTCGCAAATTCAATCGTTCAACCTCTGCATTCCTATTTAGCACATCAATAAGCATCTATTTCATCTCATAATACATTAAACAACATCACATCACAAACAACACATCACATCACTTTTATAAACACCATCACA
Organism: Papilionanthe hookeriana x Papilionanthe teres; assembly: GCA_022702705.1. Classification (NCBI taxonomy): domain Eukaryota; kingdom Viridiplantae; phylum Streptophyta; class Magnoliopsida; order Asparagales; family Orchidaceae; genus Papilionanthe; species Papilionanthe hookeriana x Papilionanthe teres. The sequence continues at coordinate 84,846,911 of CM040424.1, forward strand.
TCACAAACAACACATCACATCACTTATATATATAAAATCCACGATACAACGATTACGCACATAAGTTCATCAAACCAAAAGCAACATTCCTTAGATCCTCAGTGTTGCAAGTACACTACGATAAGCAAACACTAAGTCCTAAGTACACACAAGAAATCAAAGCAAATTCTAAGCACACCTACTAAAGCAAAGCAAAACAAACAACATAGTAATCAAAGTAAACACTTAAACATAATAAAGCAGCATACAGAATCCACTAATTACTCCTCATCAGTCTCAGAAGTCTCATCCTCTCTAATGTCTCCCATTGATTGACGATGAACGAACAAATTGTAGAATGGACGATATGGGAATTCCTCAGATGAATCTTCAGCCACTACAACATTCTTCATCAATAGATTAATCAGACCCAACTCAATTCGACCAGTATGATCAAATTGCTCTTTCATCCTCCAATCAATGTGATCAAATAAATTAGAAATATTATTAATAACATTCATAACATTTTGTGCCTCATTTTCTAACTTCTTTAACTTCTTCAATATCATCCTCGAACTTTCAGAATAGTAAGGCTGAATAGGTTGTGAACTCTCAGTGGGCTGATCAGCAAGCAAATCCATGTCTCCTTCATCACCAACTGTTCTGTAGTCATAAAGATCATTGGGATCAATAGGTCTCCAGGGTAGAAGAACTTTCTCCCAACTTTCATATGGCACTTTTGATTGACTACATAACAGAAATATGGTGGACGGGTGTCCAAGCCCATATTTAGATCCATGTACAATCAATCCCAGAACAGATTTGATAATGATTGATCCAATATCCACTGACCTTCCGGTTTGTATACAGAAATTCAGAATAGCACTTTCCTTCGTCACCTTACTTATCTTCATAGTAGGAATTAATTTTGCCAAAATAAAGTAATGCCACTGCTTTGATACCTGATTTAAGGATGAAGAAGAGAAACTGACATATCCATTATCCCTTACTTCCAATTCTTCATTCTCATCCGTCAAATAACGATAGATTTCATTCATATCGTTGCTCGTAGCATTGAAATTTGCGTAATGACAAATATGTACACTTTCTATCATGAAGAGATCATTAATCCTTGCAGGAGTGAATGGTACATACCTTCCTCGCACAAAAACACAATCTTGGTTGATCCCATGCAGATTTGCATAAAATTCCTTCACGACCGGAACAACCACTGCGGCGGTAGTGTAGCATAACACTTCCCAACGTCTTTGCTTCACTATCTCTTCAAATCTTGTCGTCGGACTCTCCAAAACTCGATTCACAAAGCCTCTTTCCTTTATAATCCTTCTTTTCATCATCATTTTATGGAATAGACACTGCGCCTCAAAACTAATGAACTTTCGTTGGTTGTAGATGCGAGATCTAGGGAGTTCAATGGAGTGGGAATCCATGAGATGCGAATTGGGAAAGGTAATTTTCATTCTTCTGGTGGTTATGAGTTTAAAATGGAGTTTTGGGGTGTTTTAAGGAAGAAGATCCCGCTCAAAACCGCCAAAATCCGCATTTTAAAATTTAAAAACCGTCACCCAGAATTTGGGCGTCGGCGGCGCTCAAACTAGAAATTCGACTGGTATAAAAGAATAGGGCGCCGGCTCGAAATACTTCGTTTCCTCAATACGATCCAATATATTTTTAATTTTTAACTTATTTAGGGGTGTCGGCGTATTTTTTAGGTTATGTGTTTTGTTTTTGAAAGAGGTCGCCTACAGAAACTGTCCGGCTTATTTTAGGTTTAATTTAAATAAATAATTTGAAAAGTAATATTTGATTTTGAAAATAATTTTAAATTTGAAAATTTTAAGATATGAAATCAAACTGATCTCACATCCCGAATAGTTTATATAAACGAGCGTCGCATCACAAACCGTGTATCTATCCCGAAGAATAGACACACTACTTGATAATGGGGCTCGATTAAATAAACTAGAAAGGTTTGTGACATCCGTTTGGTCTGCGAACCAATTTTATAAGCCGACAAGTTCCCTCGCTTAATATAAATGAATTAAGCGAGGGTTTATATTACCGGGTTCTTAAAGTTCCCTATAAGGGCAAGCCCCTATAGTTAATTACATCTTAAGTGACGGGAATCACCTAAGAAAACTCTCGATAATAATCAGTAGTTCTGCTCTCAAGAATTTTAAAGTTTAGGTTTTCAAGGGATTGAATTTTAGAATTTCAATAGGGAATGGATCAAGTTTGGAACATTTTATTTTAGGAGTCCAAAGGAAGAGAAGTAGGGGATGTCACAGACCCGAAGTGAACTTCGGTGACTTCCCAGACTATCCTATTGTTTGGCTTGAATTTAGGAAAGTCCTAATGTTTATTTAATGTTTCGATCTTGCCAATTTTAATTAGTTAGGACTTATACCTGTATGATAAAATCATACAAATAGCCTTGAAGATGTGAGGGTTTATGTCGTATCGGACGACTTCCTCGGAGTCCTAAGACCGATTAGGGCTTAATTTACATGACATAATCATGCAAATGCCTAACGAAGAGTTGAGGATTTATGTTGCACTAGGCAAGCTACCTCGAGGTCCTATGGCTTGGTTATTTAGTTCTAAGGAAAGTTTCTGTCAAGTAGATTCGAGTTTTCTTGATGACGATGGCCGTGCTGCCCACCATGCTACGAGCTCCTTGTCGTTGCGGAGGTTTAGTTTTAGAAGTCATAAATCGGGAGATGAGAGAAGTGTTTGGTTTTAGAGAAAGTCTTAATTTCCATGTGTCTTTAATATTTTAGTTAAAACAAATCTTAAAGTTGATTATAACAACACCGGTTAAGATCCCACGGTTCCATCCTTCCGGCATTGTTATTTTTATCGGATTCACTTAGTCCAGATGAATTTGCTAAACTCAACTGAATGAGTTCCACACTTTCATTTAGACCGTGGGAAATCCCGTTAGCAACACGTAGGTTACATCATCCGAGGTATTCCCGATCATCCAACAAGATGTTTTAATTTAGTTGTAGTTGTAGTTTTGTTGTTCTGTTTGTGATTAAATTTTGAGTTGTTTTATATTTTGAAATGTTGTGGCGGTGAATTTTTATCTTGTAGTGTCTTTTAATTTAGTTATGGGTTTCAGTTTTGGTTTCTGTCCTAAAGGTGTAGGTTTTCATGCAACTGTTGTTTATCATGCAAAAAAAAGTAAAGTGCAACACGAGTAAATGAATTGCAGTAAGATAAATTGCAATAAAATAAAAGCGTACCTGGAGGGTCTTCCCGTCATCCCAAGCTGCACTTAAAATACAATTTAGAGCATTTAAGCATTTATAGCAATTTCCTAGGTAAAGCTAAGGGAAGGGTTATGGTTTTCTACCAAAATCCTAATCCTATAGCTAGTCATTTCCTATGACGTCTAGGTTCTTGTATTTTAGTTTGAGGACGATTTTCTTCATCAAAGAACAACTAAGTTCAATTGTTCTTATAAATATCCTATCATATTGAGGAAGTGCTTAAGACGAATCTTAAACATCTTTTCAATATTTAGGATTGTTTTAAGTCCAAATGAATTTAATTACACAAATGAATTAATCGTCCGAGAGTTTAAGTTTTGTTGTCTTGCTCAGTGAACTTAGGACATTTGAATATCCTTATGAGTGAAATGACATTTCATTTGATACTCCATTTAGGAGTTATGATAGTAAAAGCTCCTAAGGGCAAAATGATATTTAATGATTTGTGATTCAAATTTAAGTTGATGATTTAAGTTTGGAATAGTGTTCGAGTTATTTTAGATTTATTTTTGAGTTCTTCATGTCTTAGGTGATGTTATTTTTAATTCAATTTAATTTAACTTTAGTTTAATTTAATTTGGTTTAGTTTCAATTTTAATTTAATTTGATATATTTAATTTAATTTAATTTTAATTTTAACTTGGTTTTATTTTAATTTAATTTAATTTAATTTAATTTAATATGTTTCAATTTAATTTAATTTAATTTAATTTAATTTAATTTAATATGATTTAATTTAATTTAATTTAATTTAATTTCATTTAATTCAATTTAATTTGATTTAATTTGATTTAATTTAATATGTTTTAATTTAATTTAATTTAATTTAATTTAATTTAAATTTTAATTTAATTTTATTTTTAATTTAATATTTTATTTTTTTATGTTTTAAAGATGATTTAATTTTAATTGTTAAAGTATTAATTTAATTGAAATTTTAAAAGGATTTTAATTTAAATAATTTAACTTTAATTTAATTTAATTATTAAGTTTTTTAGAATTTTAAATCTTAAATTTGGATTATCATTTTAATTAGGACTTAAATATTATTGAGATGATTAATTTAGGGATTCTTAAATTAAAGAACAAATCTCTTCCTAATAATATCCCTATTTTAATAATTCCAATTTTTCATTCTTCCAAATTTAATTAATTATTTAATTAAGGTTTATTTTAATTATTTTTAAATTGCTTAGTAGGTTTTTACCCTTTAATTATTTAAATTTCAATCATCCAAATCAGATTAAGATCAAATATTTTACCTTTTCATTTTATTAAGCCTAAAGTTTTAATTAAGGGTTAAAATTTTAATTACCATTTTGCCCTTCAAGCTTAATAATTTCATAACTCATTAAATTGAGCTTAAATGAACTTGAAATTTTTATGTGACTTCACTCATATATCAATGAAGACATTAGAGGAGAAAATGTGATTTTTCTGTATTTAATTTATTTATATAATTATTTTTGGTGGAAAATAAGGATTTCCAAGGAAAATTTAATAATATGACCAAGGGAAAGTTTCTGTCCTTAAGAAAATTATGGGACATTTCTAATGACCAGAGTACCACTTGGACCAATTTTTGTGATTTTTTGAATTATATTTTATTTATTAGAATTATTTTAAGTTCTGGAGTATTAATTAATTTAAAAATAGAATATAAGTTGGAAAATGAAATTTATAATTTTTAAAATTCTCTCTGATATCAAGGATTCCAAAGAACCAAATTTTACAATTTTCTGATTTTTCTTTGATTTATTAGAATTATTTTGATGGAAATGCTAGAAAATACATTTTTTTTAATTTTAAAATTACCCTGGGGCTTTAAAATTTAATAACTCATCATAGAGACCTAGGAAAAATATGGGATTTGTTCCTAAGTGATTAGAATTCAAAATGTGACATTTTGATGAATTTTATTATTTTTGTGATTTTTATTATTTTATTAATTATTAAAATATTAAAATAATACAAAAAATCAACTTTTTAGAAAATTGAAATTTTAATCTTCTTAAATTGTCCTGATATCAGAGAGGCTCCAAAACCAATTTGGTGAATTTTTGAAAGGTATTTTGAAAGTTATGAATTTTTTAAAGTTTAAAATGACTAAATGGCTTAATCAACCCATTTAGTAAGGCTAACCAAGTCCAAATGACTTCAAACTTTTGTGGTGGTTTCCTCTGATCCTAAAGGTCAGTGGAGAATTGATTTCAAGTCAATTTTATGTATAGTTAGCTCTAATTAATTAGGGGTCTATTTTGGGTGTTTAAGCCAATTAGGGTTGTTTTGAGTGAATTAACTCAATTCCTATTTTTCCTAGGGTTCTCTGGTCATAAAGAACATCACCAAATTTTCCTAGAATTTGTTTCACAACATGCTAATTTTTGGAATTAAAATACTCAAAACGGCCACATGCATTTGAAAAATCAATAACTTTTCACGAGATGGCCTCGACCTTGGAAAATTCGGGGAATGTTCCCGAGTTCGGAGGCTTCAAAAGCCCTATGGTCTCATGCCATGGTGAATTGTATGAATGCATGGAGAATTAAAACAATGAAGGGAGTAAATAATTAATTAAAAATAAAGTACTGGACAAAATTAATTAATTTCTTTTCCACATTATTCTCCTCTGTTCACTGAGCAAGAGGGTATTTTTGTGATTTTTCTACACAAAGATATGCATTTTTGAAGTTATGGGTATTTAATAAATAAGAAAAAATCCCTATTTTCCTACTTATCCACGCGGCGCCGCGTCAGCCTCGGCAACTCCGAATCGACACGCGTCGCTCCCTGATTCGGCGCCGCCATCTGACTCGGCTGTCCGGGGCCCCGCGGTTCACGTACCATTTGCTGGTCCGATGCAATCCAAGCCGTCCATCCGATACACGCGCGATCCGACGGTTCTCGGTCATCGTCTACGGCCGGGTGCGATCCGTGACCGTCCACACTCTAACCCTAAGAACTCGCTCGATTCTCGACGAATTTTCGTCTTCTTATGCTCTATGGATTCGTCTTGAAGAGACGAACACATCCATACGGTGAACATGCTATGAAATCAAGCCAATCAAAATGGAGAATTGGTCGAAGCTCGGGCGAAGAGGGAGTTCATACCTTTGCTCGGAGAAGTGAAGCTTCGATGCGAGGGTTGTGTCGCGTTCGATTGGGTCCAAGCAAGCTCCGGATGAAGTCCCTTGGCTTGGTGAATTGTCTGAGTATGATTTCCACCGAGCCGATCACAACCTTTGGAGTCCGGAACAAGCCGGGTGGCCCGGAGAGGGGGCTTTCATCTGGAAAACTTCTTCTCTTGGCATCGGTGAAGGTGTAGGTGAGTTTAATTTGATTTTGGTGAAGGATTCGGGAATGTCTCGTTCGGCTCGAGAATTGAGCTCCAAAATTGAGCTCGATCAATGGGGATTAGAGCGAGGAGAACAGTGGGGATCAATTGCTCTAAGTTTGGAGGGGAGTGAGGAGTGATTTTGGCAGAGTTTTGGTATGGTCTGGTTCAACTCCTTCTTTGGCCGAGAGGGTGAGGGGTTTAAATAGGAGAGGCTGGAGGGCCTCCCAGGGGGGTTTAAGGCTGGGGATCACTTGCTACGGTGAGGAGAAGAAGAGCTATGCTTGTCCATTTGGGTTGAGACAAGTCGGCGAGGGAGAATTGAATTTTTTGGCTCCTCCCAAGGTTTCGACCATGGTGTTTTCCGGCGGCCTGGTGGCTGGCCGGCCGGAGTCGAGTCACCCTCAAGCTCAGGGAGGTCAGGGGTTGAAGTTAGTGAATTCAATTGAAGCCTTACATGTGTAAAGTGGTTGGATCAAAATGGCATGGGGAGGTGGCTTCTTTTGCACTTGGTTTGGTCAACCCATTGAAAATGGGCTTGGTTCACCTCCCCATGGTTGATTTGGGGTCGAGGGAGGATCGGAGTGAATCGGCTAGAAAAGGGTGGAGAGGTCACCATCCATGAATATTTTGATTAATCATGGATTAAGGTGAAGCATTAAAAGGGTTAAAACCTTTTTAAGGGGGCTTAAAAGAGGTTCCTCCTTTTGCCATTAATGGCTTGATCACATGTCAAACCTTCCATGGCTTCATGTGGCTTGTTCATGGCTTGCATTTGGCTCCATTTGGCTTGGGAAAAGTTTAGTCAATTTCATGGAAATAGAATTTAGGAATTTTGGTATTTTAGGGGTGATTTGGCATGAGGCTTGATTTGGAATTATTTGATGATGTGATTAGAACTTAGGGAATGGCTTTGATTAAGTGGATGGCAAATGGAAATGTCATGTGGGCTTTAGGGTGGATTTTGGGCTCTTTGAAATGGTTTTAGATGGGCTTTTAAAATGGTTTAAGGAATGAGCTTTTTAAGTTTAAAAAATGAATTTATGAATGGAAATTTTGTAAAGAGGTTGGGCCAAATAATTGTTGAATTTGGTTTAGAGATGTGTCATGAGTGGTTTGGAGTCAATTTGGTGTGATTTGGACTTGAATGGGTTTGAATTTGAGTTTATTTGGTAAGTGGACCAATGTAGGTCAAATTGGGCTAACTTGGGCCAATGTTGGGCTAGAGTTGAAATTGATGTAAAATAAATGTTGGGAAATGTTTATGGGAGTGTTTCAAAGAGGTTTTGGCTTTGGTTGGGTTTTGATTTTGGGGTTCGGGTCTATTTGGGTTAGGTTTGGGTTTAGGCCGAAATTGGGCTTTTTGATTTTGGGTTGAATTTGAGTGGGGTTTGGGTCAAAATCTTGGGCAAATCATGTTAGTGTTTTGTTTATGGGGATGTTAAGGAAGGTTTAGAAAAGATTTGGGGTTAATTGGAGTTGAATTGGGTGAGTTTGGGCTAAGTTTGGGTCATGGGTCCAAATTGGGCTTTAAGGCCAAAAGTGAAATTGGATCCCAATGCCAATCAAATTGGGCTTGGATTTGGTCTAGATTGGTGTTGGGGATGTTGAATTGAAGTTTAGAATTGAATTGGACCAGAATTTGGGTCAATTGGGTAGGTTTAGTTTGACATTGGGTTTACTTTGGGTTAAAATGGGTCAAATTGGAGGTTTTGATAAAAGTGGGGTAAATTGACAAAATTGGCCCATGGTGTAGTTGGACAAAATGAAATTGGGAATATTTGGGATTTTCTGGAATTTTTTGGGAATTTTCTGAATTTTTGGATTTTTTGGCTAGTAGGGGTATTTTGGGTATTTGGAGGGTATTGGGAGGTATTTTTGGAATTTTGGTATTTTTGGGTATGGCTGATCAATTTGATTGGTGAGGCAATGTTTAGGATTGATTTTGGAGAAGTTTGGGTAGTTTAGGTGATTTTGCAAGTTTTTGGGGGGTTTCAAGGGTATTGGGTAGGCTAGGCGGGTGTAGGGTTCGGGGGGTCAAAAATTGAAAATTTGGGAAATTGAAGATTGGGTGAATGTAAGTGAAATGAAATCATTTTGGTTGAGCCATGAAGCCATATCAAGTCCACATGAGCCATGAAGGGACTCATTTGAGGCATCCACTATGTTGTTCCTAACCCTCTTAGCCAAGGGCTTAGGGGTTAAGGACCATCCATGTGAATCACCTTCATGAGTTAGGAGGTCAAATTGGGTATGGGTGTGTTTTTAGGAGGTGTGTGAAAGTGTAGTGTATAGGTGTAGTGTGTGTGTAAGTCAGCCTCCTCACCAGACCAGGCCACCCAGGGTAGTCCTAAGGCCAAAGAGTCCTATAGGAACTCATCTTTTAAACTTCCACATTTGATCTCAACCCTCTAGGTGATTAGGGGTCTACAATCAAGTTTGTGGAGTTTGCGGGGAGTTAAGAAGTGGTTTGAATTTCTAAGTGGTGGGTCCCAATTCTAATCCTCTAGGATAGTCAAAGGAAAAGCCTAAGTGCTAGATCCTAAGTACTAAAGAGAAGAAGAGAAGACCTCATCGAAATTGAGGTCAACAAATGGACCCCCGATAGGTGTGGTGTGCTAACCAAGCACACCGCACGTATTAGCGTTGACCGAAAAATCAACGAAACCAACACGGATGTCCAAGTGACAAACTTAGGACGAAGTAGAAGAAATTTCAACTGGGGAGTGTCAAGTATATCTCTAAGGCTGGAGATTCTCGAACTCTCGGCTGGGAAAGGAAAAGGAGGTGAATCCCAAATCACATGATGCGGGGAATTTCAATTTAAATTTTCGTCTAGTTTTAGTTTAAGTTTTGATGTGTAAGTTTAGATTTTGAGTTTCAATTTAGATTGAAGTTTAGTTTAAAATCAATTTGAGAAAATTTGGATTTGAAATGAGAATTGAAACCTAGGTTCCAACCTCGGGATTATGGAGAAAACTGGAATCGGGGTACCAGCCGCAGAATGAGAATCGGAGTTTAAGTGTTGATTGAAGGGGATGAGAATCAGAATTTAGGTACTGATCTCGAAAGTTTAATGAGAATTGAAACGGAGTTTCAACCTCGAAAGTTTAAAGAGAACTGGAATGCGGTTCGGTCTCGAAGGTTTAAAGAGAAGCCGGAATGCGGTTCCGGTCTCGAAGGTTTAAAGAGAAATGGAAACTGGTTCCAATCTCAAAGGTCTAAAGAGAAATGGAAACTGGTTCCAATCTCAAAGGTTTAAAGAGAAATGGAAACTAGTTCCAATCTCAAAGGTTTAAAGAGAAATGGAAACTAGTTCCAATCTCAAAGGTTTAAAGAGAAATGAAAACTGGTTCCAATCTCGAAGGTCCAAAGAGAAATGGAAACTGGTTCCAATCTCGAAGGTCTAATGAGAATTGGAAACTGGTTCCAATCTTAAAGGTCTAAAGAGAAATGGAAACTGGTTCCAATCTCGAAGGTTTAATGAGAATTGGAAACTGGTTCCAATCTCGAAGGTCTAAAGAGAAATGGAAACTGGTTCCAATCTCAAAGGTTTAAAGAGAATTAGAAATGGATTCCAACCTCGGAAGTTTATTGAGAATTGGAAACTGGTTCCAATCTCGAAGGTTTAAAGAGAAATGGAAACTGGTTCCAATCTCGAAGGTTTAAAGAGAAATGGAAACTGGTTCCAATCTCGAAGGTTTAATGAGAATTGGAAACTGGTTCCAATCTCGAAGGTTTAAAGAGAATTGGAAACTGGTTCCAATCTCAAAGGTTTAATGAGAATTGGAAACTGGTTCCAATCTCAAAGGTCTAAAGAGAAATGGAAACTGGTTCCAATCTCAAAGGTCTAAAGAGAAATGGAAACTGGTTCCAATCTCAAAGGTTTAAAGAGAATTGGAAATGGATTCCAATCTCGAAAGTTTATTTGTGTGAAGAGGGATCCAGTCCCATGTCATCAGAACCAAATCAAACAAAGTTCGTGGCTCCGTGTCAATGGACCTAGTCGATCTCCATACAGGAAGAAAAGGTAGGCCACAAAAGTCGAAATGATTTTGATGTGACGAAAAAAAAGGTTTAGGGTTCTGAAATTGAAGTGTGGGTCTCTGTGAGGAAGAGTTGTCCCGACAGAGAATTTCAAAGCTTCTTGAGATAAATCTCGATTTGGAGTTGATTTGAAAATGCTTGAAAAGATGAATTTAGAGTGGGATCCGATTTGAGATTCATTTTCATTTTGTTTGTCCTTTAACTTTCAAAATTTTTTAGCCGTGTAGTTAATGTTCATGTGAATTTTATTTAGCGTTCACGTGGATTTTGAAGTTATTTTTTTATGTTTGGATTTTTTTTTAAGGAAAAATAATTCTCATTTATTATTTATATTTTTATTTTCTCTTCTTTTTTTTTTATATCTTATTTTATTTTATTATTATTATTTTTTTCTTCTGTTCTTTGTTCGAAGTTCGTTTAACTTTAATGGCATTTCCCAGTCAATTTGCACAAAAAAGGTGAAGGCCAAAATTGTGACATGGTCACTTTCATTCCAATCATGTTGATGATACATCATACAACTCGATCTGGAATACATCTCATACAATCCATGTAGACTCAAAACGGACTATGTATGATCTTTGTCGATCCATCCAAAAAAGGTATCTGTCAAAAATCCATGTCTGAATAGTGAGGTACATGTTCAATAACATCACCTTCCAAGCCATCCTTGGCAAGGATGCCGTATGGATGTGTCGGCATATTTTAGGTTATGTGTTTTGTTTTGGAAAGAGGTCGCCTACAGAAACTGTGCGGCTTATTTTAGGTTTAATTTAAATAAATAATTTGAAAAGTAATATTTGATTTTGAAAGTAATTTTAAATTTGAAAATTTTAAGATATGAAATCAAACTGATCTCACATCCCGAATAGTTTATATAAACGAGCGCCGCACCACAAACCGTGTATCTATCCCTAAGAATAGACACACTACTTGATAATGGGGCTCGGTTAAATAAACTAGAAAGGTTTGTGACATCCGTTTGGTCTGCGAACCAATTTTATAAGCCGACAAGTTCCCCTGCTTAATATAAATGAATTAAGCAGGGTTTATATTACTCAGGTTCTTAAAGTTCCCTATAAGGGCAAGCCCTATAGTTAATTACATCTTAAGTGACGGGAATCACCTAAGAAAACTCTCGATAATAATCAATAGTTCTGTTCTCAGGAATTTCAAAGTTTAAGTTTTCAATGGATTGAATTTTGGAATTTCAATATGGAATGGATCAAATTTAGAGCATTATATTTTGGGAATCCGAAGGAAGAAAGGTAGGAGAAATCACAGATTCGAAGCGAACTTCGGTAATTTCCCGACTATCCTATTGTTTGGCTTGAATTTAGGAAAACCCTAATATTTATTTAATGTTTTGATCTTGCCAATTTTAATTAGTTAGGACTTATATCTGTATGATAAAATCATACAAATAGCCTTGAAGATGTGAGGGTTTATGTCGTATCGGACGACTACCTCGGAGTCCTAAGACCGATTAGGGCTTAATTTACATGACACAATCATGCAAATGCCTAACGAAGAGTTGAGGATTTATGTTGCACTAGGCAAGCTACCTCGAAGTCCTATGGCTTGGTTATTTAATTCTAAGATAGTTCTGCTGAAGTAGACTCAGATTTTGCTCGATGACGATGGCGCGTCTTGCCCACCATGCTCCGAGCTCCTTGTCGTTGCGAGAGGTTTAGTTTTAGAAGTCATAAATCGGGAGATGAGAGAAGTGTTTGGTTTTAGAGCAAGTCTTAATTTCCATGTGTCTTTAATATTTTAGTTAAAACAAATCTTAAAGTTGATTATAACAACACCGGTTAAGATCCCACGGTTCCATCCTTCCGGCATCGTTATTTTTATCGGATTCACTTAGTCCAGATGAATTTGCTAAACTCAGCTGAATGAGTTCCACACTTTCATTTAGACCGTGGGAAATCCCGTTAGCAACACGTAGGTTACATCATCCGAGGTATTCCCGATCATCCAACAAGACGTTTTAATTTAGTTGTAGTTGTAGTTTTGTTGTTCTGTTTGTGATTAAATTTTGAGTTGTTTTATATTTTGAATGTTGTGGCGGTGAATTTTATCTTGTAGTGTCTTTTTAATTTAGTTATGGGTTTCGGTTTTGGTTTCTGTCCTAAAGGTGTAGGTTTTCATGCAACTGTTGTTTATCATGCAAAAAAAGTAAAGTGCAACACGAGTAAATGAATTGCAGTAAGATAAATTGCAATAAAATAAAAGCGTACCTGGAGGGTCTTCCCGTCATCCCAAGCTGCACTTAAAATACAATTTAGAGCATTTAAGCATTTATAGCAATTTCCTAGGTAAAGCTAAGGGAAGGGTTATGGTTTTCTACCAAAATCCTAATCCTATAGCTAGTCATTTCCTATGACGTCTAGGTTCTTGTATTTTAGTTTGAAGACGATTTTCTTCATCAAAGAACAACTAAGTTTAATTGTTATTATAAATATCCTATCATATTGAGGAAGTGCTTAAGACGAATCTTAAACATCTTTTCAATACTTCTAGGATTGTTTTAAGTCCAAATGAATTTAATTACACAAATGAATTAATCGTCCGAGAGTTTAAGTTTTGTTGTCTTGCTCGAGTGAACTTAGGACATTTGAATATCCTTATGAGTGAAATGACATTTCATTTGATACTCCATTTAGGAGTTATAATAGTAAAAGCTCCTAAGGGCAAAATGATATTTAATGATTTGTGATTCAAATTTAAGTTCGAATTGATGATTTAAGTTTGGAATAGTGTTCAAGTTATTTTAGATTTATTTTTGAGTTCTTCATGTCTTAGGTGATGTTATTTTTAATTCAATTTAATTTAACTTTAGTTTAATTTAATTTGGTTTAGTTTCAATTTTAATTTAATTTGATATATTTAATTTAATTTTAATTTTAACTTGGTTTTATTTTAATTTAATTTAATTTAATTTAATATGTTTTAATTTAATTTAATTTAATTTAATTTAATTTAATTTAATATGATTTAATTTAATTTAATTTAATTTAATTTCATTTAATTCAATTTAATTTGATTTAATTTGATTTAATTTAATATGTTTTAATTTATTTTAATTTAATTTAATTTAATTTAATTTAAATTTTAATTTAATTTTATTTTTAATTTTAATTTAATATTTTATTTTTTTATGTTTTAAAGATGATTTAATTTTAATTGTTAAAGTATTAATTTAATTGAAATTTTAAAAGGATTTAATTTAAATAATTTAACTTTAATTTAATTTAATGATTAAGTTTTTTAGAATTTTAAATCTTAAATTTGGGTTATCATTTTAATTAGGACTTAAATATTATTGAGATGATTAATTTAGGGATTCTTAAATTAAAGAACAAATCTCTTCCTAATAATATCCCTATTTTAATAATTCCAATTTTTCATTCTTCCAAATTTAATTAATTACTTAATTAAGGCTTATTTTAATTATTTTTAAATTGCTTAGTAGGTTTTTACCCTTTAATTATTTAAATTTCAATCATCCAAATCAGATTAAGATCAAATATTTTACCTTTTCATTTTATTAAGCCTAAAGTTTTAATTAAGGGTTAAAATTTTAATTACCATTTTGCTCTTCAAGCTTAATAATTTCATAACTCATTAAATTGAGCTTAAATGAACTTGAAATTTTTATGTGACTTCACTCATATATCAATGAAGACATTAGAGGAGAAAATGTGATTTTTCTGTATTTAATTTATTTATATAATTATTTTTTGGTGGAAAATAAGGATTTCCAAGGAAAATTTAATAATATGACAAAGGGAAAGTTTCTGTCCTTAAGAAAATTATGGGACATTCCTAATGACCAGAGGACCTCTTGGACCAATTTTTGTGATTTTTTGAATTATATTTTATTTATTAAAATTATTTTAAGTTCTGGAGTATTAATTAATTTAAAAATAGAATATAAGTTGAAAAATGAATTTTATATTTTTTTAAATTCTCTCTGATATCAAGGATTTCAGAGAACCAAATTTTACAATTTTCTAATTTTTCCTTAATTTATTGGAATTATTTTAGTGGAAATGCTAGAAAATGTATTTTTTAGTTTTAAAAAATTACCCCAAGGCTTTAAAATTTAATATCTCAACCTAGAGACATAAGAAAAATATGGGATTTGTTCCTAAGTGGTTAGAATTCAAAATGTGACATTTTGGTGAATTTTATCATTTTTGTAATTTTTATTATTTTTTAATTATTAAAATATTAAAATAATGATAAAAAATCAACTTTTTAGAAAATTGCAATTTTAATTTTCTTGAATTCCCCTAATATCAGAGAGGCTTCAAAACTAATTTGGTGAATTTTTGAAAAGTATTTTGAAAGTTATGAAATTTTAATGTTTAATTTTGGCTAAGTGGCTTAATCAACCCATTTGATGGGGCTAACCAAGTCCAATTGACTTGAAATTTTTATGGTGGATTCCTCTGATCCTAAAGGTCAGTGGAGAATTGATTTCAAGTCAATTTGATCTATGGTTAACTCTAATTAATTAAAGTTCAATTTTGGGTATTTAGGCCGATTAGGGTTAATGCGAGTGAATTAACTCAAGTCCTATTTTTCCTAGGGTTCTCTGGTCATAAGGAACATCACCAAATTGTCCTAGAATTTATTTCACAACATTCTAATTTTTGGAATTAAAATACTCAAAACAGCAACATGCATTTGAAAAATCAATAACTTTTCACAGAGATGGCCTCGACCTTGGAAAATTCGGAGAATGTTCCCAAGTTCGGAGGCTTCAAAAGCCCTATGGTCTCATGCCATGGTGAATTATATGAATGCATGGAGAATTAAAACAATGCAGGGAGTAAATAATTAATTAAAAATAAAGTACTTGGACAAAATTAATTAATTTCTTTTCCACATTATTCTCCTCCGTTTACTCGAACAAGAGGGTATTTTTATTTTATTTTTGTGATTTTTCTACACAAAGATATGGATTTTTGAAGTTCTGGTATTTAAATAAATCAGAAAATACCTAATTTTCTACTTATCCACATCGGCGCCGCGTCAACCTCAGCGTCTCCGAACAGCCACGCGGCGCGCTCCCATTCGACGCCGCCTTCCGAGTCAGTGCCACGCGGCCCGCGGTTCACGTATCGTTTGCCGATCCGACGCCATCTGAGCCGTCCGTCCGCGCGTGTATTGAATGAACGACATCCGTTCATCGTCCCCGAGCGTCCTAACCCGAGAGCCGTCTACCTTCTAGCCCTAAGATCTCACTCAATTCTCCATGGATTTTTATGTTCTTATGCTCTATGGATTCATCTTGAAGAGACAAACACATCTATACGGCTAATGTTCATTGAAATTGACTCATTTGAAATGGAGAATGTTCAGAAGCTCGGGATGAATAATTGATCCATACCTTGGCTCTGAGAGGTGAAGCCTCGATCAGAGATGTTCGGCACGTTCGTTGGAGCTGCAGGAGGCTAGGGATGAAGCCTGGGGATGTGGTGAATTTCCTAGGTGTGATTTCCACCAAGGCCGATTCCAACCTTTGGAGTCTGGAGCAACTGGATGGCCTGGAGAGGGGGCTTTCACTGGAAAACTCCTTCTCTTGGTCCTGTGCAGGTGTAGAGCCAATCAATTTGGGGATTGCCTCACTGTAGTGAAGTGTCCTGTTTTTAGGTGGAATTTCAACTCTGAAATTGAGCTCACAGAGAAGAAATGGCAGGGGATTGCGGTGGGGATCAAGTGCACTCGGGTGTAGGGGAGAGTACGGGATGATTTTGGCGGAGTTTCGTATGGTTGGTTCAGCACCTTCTTTGGCCGAGAGGGTGAGGGGTTTAAATAGGAGAGGCCGGAGGGCCTCCTGTGGGGTTTAAGGGCGAGGATCAGCTGCTGCAGTGAGGAGAAGAAGAGCTATGCTGTCCATTTGGGTTGAGACAAATCAGCAAGGGAGAATTGAATTTTTTGACTCCTCCCAAGGTTTCGACCATGGTGTTTTCAGGCGGTCTGGTGGCTGGCCGGCCAGGGTCAGGTCACCCTCAAGCTCAGGGAGGTCAGGGGTTGAAGTTAGTGAATTCAATTGAAGCCTTACATGTGTAAAGTGGTTGGATCAAAATGGCATGGGGAGGTGGCTTCTTTTGCACTTGGTTTGGTCAACCCATTGAAAATGGGCTTGGTTCACCTCCCCATGGTTGATTTGGGCTGAGGGAGGATCGAGTGAATCGGCTAGAAAAGGGTGGAGAGGTCACCATCCATGAATATTTTGATTAATCATGGATTAAGGTGAAGCATAAAAAGGGTTAAAACCTTTTTAAGGGGGCTTAAAAGAGGCTCCTCCTTTTGCCATTAATGGCTTGATCACATGTCAAACCTTCCATGGCTTCATGTGGCTTGTTCATGGCTTGCATTTGGCTCCATTTGGCTTGGGAAAAGTTTAGTCAATTTCATGGAAATAGAATTTAGGAATTTTGGTATTTTAGGGGTGATTTGGCATGAGGCTTGATTTGGAATTATTTGATGATGTGATTAGAACTTAGGGAATGGCTTTGATTAAGTGGATGGCAAATGGAAATGTCATGTGGGCTTTAGGGTGGATTTTGGGCTCTTTGAAATGGTTTTAGATGGGCTTTTAAAATGGTTTAAGGAATGGGCCTTTTAAGTTAAAAAATGAATTTATGAATGGAAAATTTTGTAAAGAGGTTGGGCCAAATAATTGTTGAATTTGGTTTAGAGATGTGTCATGAGTGGTTTGGAGTCAATTTGGTGTGATTTGGACTTGAATGGGTTTGAATTTGGGTTTATTTGGTAAGTGGACCAATGTAGGTCAAATTGGGCTAACTTGGGCCAATGTTGGGCTAGAGTTGAAATTTATGTAAAATAAATGTTGGGAAATGTTTATGGGAGTGTTTCAAAGAGGTTTTGGCTTTGGTTGAGTTTTGATTTTGGGGTTCGGGTCTATTTGGGTTAGGTTTGGGTTTAGGCCAAAATTGGGCTTTTTGATTTTGGGTTGAATTTGAGTGGGGTTTGGGTCAAAATCTTGGGCAAATCATGTTAGTGTTTTGTTTATGGGGATGTTAAGGAAGATTTAGAAAAGATTTGGGGTTAATTGGAGTTGAATTGGGTGAGTTTGGGCTAAGTTTGGGTCATGGGTCCAAATTGGGCTTTAAGGCCAAAAGTGAAATTGGATCCCAATGCCAATCAAATTGGGCTTGGATTTGGTCTAGATTGGTGTTGGGGATGTTGAAGTGAAGTTTAGAATTGAATTGGACCAGAATTTGGGTCAATTGGGTAGGTTTGGTTTGACATTGGGTTCACTTTGGGTTAAAATGGGTCAAATTGGGGGTTTTGATAAAAGTGGGGTAAATTGACAAAATTGGCCCATGATGTAGTTGAACAAAATGCAATTGGGAATATTTGGGATTTTCTGGAATTTTCTGGGAATTTTCTGAATTTTTGGATATTTTGGCTAAGAGGGGTATTTTGGGTATTTGGAGGGTATTGGGAGGTATTTTTGGAATTTTGGTATTTTTGGGTATGAATGATCAATTTGATTGGTGAGGCAATGTTTAGGAATGATTTTGGAGAATTTTGGGTAGTTTAGGTGATTTTGCAAATTTTGGAGGGTTTCAAGGGTATTGGGTAGGCTAGGCGGGTGTAGGGTTCCGGGGGTCAAAAATTGAAAATTTGGAAAATTGAAGATTGGGTGAATGTAAGTGAAATGAAATCATTTTGGTTGAGCCATGAAGCCATATCAAGTCCACATGAGCCATGAAGGGACTCATTTGAGGCATCCACTATGTTGTTCCTAACCCTCTTAGCGAGGGCTTAGGGGTTAAGGACCATCCATGTGAATCACCTTCATGAGTTAGGAGGTCAAGTGGGTATGGGTGTGTTTTTAGGAGGTGTGTGAAAGTGTAGTGTATAGGTGTAGTGTGTGTGTAAGTCAGCCCTTCACCGAACCGAGCCACCTGAGGCGATCCTAAGGCCAAAAAAAATCCTATAGAAACTCATCTTTTAAACTTCCACATTTGATCTCAACCCTCTAGGTGATTAGGGGTCTACAATCAAGTTTTTGGAGTTTGCAGGGAGTTAAGAAGTGGTTTGAATTTCTAAGTGGTGGGTCCCAGTTCTAATCCTCTAGGATAGTCAAAGGAAAAGCCTAAGGCTAGATCCTAAGTACTAAAGAGAAGAAGAGAAGACCTCATCAAAAATGAGGTCAACAGGATGTACGTTGGAGGTGTGATATTTTCCATGCAACTCACGGCTCGTAAGGTCGGAGGCTCTCTAGCTCCGGGTCCGGTTGGAAGTGGTAAGGTGCTTTCCCGTCGTCCATTCTTACGAAAGTAGCCGAGATCCGCTTCACTGGTACTCCTGGTATGCAATGTTTAGCGACGTACGCTCCGTTGCCCTTCGGTATCATGACGGAACCTATCGGTAAGGGTATCTTTCTCGGCCCTCGGAACTCACTCGGGCCTGCTATCCGGAGGTCGGATCCGAACATGATATTACACTCATTCGGAAAAGAAGCGTGCGGAAAGGTCTAACAAAATCGTGATGATCTATGTGCGGGGAATGCGGTCACCCTTCTTGTAAATGTTAATGATGCAACTGTTGGGTATGCAATCTGCTGGCAGTACCCTCCATGTTATCATTCTTTTTACCATCCTTTTAATGACTAATGGCATTGGATCCACCTGGCCATGACGGAGTATCCACGGTGGGTTTCCCTTCCTGTCTTCTCGCGAAGTTGTAGCGAGCATCCACATTGTATTGTAATTCTCCCCTTCCCCGGCATCCATCTCGGGGTTCGAGTAAGTGTTTTCTCTTAAGCGACACCGCTCGGCCCATCTTTTTCAAATCCGGATGCGATCCACGATTTGTTGTTGCTCGTATTCGAGAACACGTACGTATGTAGCTCGAGGCCTTCTAGTATATTGATCCTCCTGCCTACGATTCTCTCGAAGTATTCAAAAGTTTTCTTACGGACATTCCGTATCCTTTCTAACTCGTATTCGGAATAATTTGCAAATGACGAGGCCTGGTGACGTACTGTGGGATATATGGCTCAATCCCTTCACGCTCTCCTGCATACCTCGGCTCCTCGGGGGTGATGTCCGTCGGGACATCCTCCGGGGTTGCTTCTGCAACAAGGTCATGCATTACTGGTGACTTTATCTGATGGCGTAGTAGCCTTCTTTCTTCTGTTCTTCTTGAGATTTCTCTAGTTTCTTCTGTCATCCTGGGAGCTGGTCTCCTTTCTTCAGGTTCCTGGCGAACCGGTATCCTCGAAGTATATGCACTGGCAGTAGCAACTGTCTCGTCGCGCTGGTCCGCTGCTAATTTAGTTAACATCTTGCGGATACGACGATTTTTATTTCTTCGTTGAGTTGCTGTGAGAGTAGCTCTTCGTACTTCCTGAGTTTCTGTGGGCGTGGCGCTGACAAGTCTGCCTTCTGCTGTAGCGACTACAGATTTGATCCTCTTGTCCTCTTCAGTGTTTATTTTTCTTTTCTTCTTCTTTGGATTGGTGGCTTGGGCCACCCACTTTCATTATCGTCCGATCGGCGGTTCTCTCGGTCAATCGGGACCCGGTCACTTTCCTCGTATTGCGGGCCTGCCGGTGCGAAGTCCGAGTCAATCTCTATTATCGCTCCATCTTTCACCCTCTTTTCGTCGAGTGCAAGGCTTACGCCATTTCTAAAGTTCAGGACCAACCGCCCGTTCGACATTTCCCTGCGAAAAGACAAGGAAAAGGATCAGGGGCTGTACTAAGATCAAGAACATTAAGAAAATGTTTATTAAAGACAGTTTTTTTTTTTAAATTACTTTTTATATTTTTAAATTTAACAGGAATGAAGTGGGAAAAGATCAGGAAAGAGATTTTGATTTGGGAAAGAAAACAAGGAAAACTTTATTATCATTATTTTATTTATTTTAGCACATTTTTTATTATTTTGGGTTCGGACCCAGTCATAAGTAATTACTTCACCCGTGCTTCTAGGGATGGAAAATTCATTCCTTCGAAACATCGAGTAGCGTAATACTTTTTCAAGTATCGTCCATTGATCGGAAGCATATGTCGTTCTCCTTGGCAGTTCACTAGCCGGTAGGAGCCTCCCGAGTAGATCGCCTCAACTACAAACGGTCCCTCCCAAGTGGGTTCAAATTTTCCTCCTATCTTGCGGTGTGCAAGAATAGGTCTTTTGAGAACGAGAACTAAGTCACCAACTTTAAAGGTTCTTGGGCGGACCGATCCGTCATGGGCTTGAACCATCTTAGCTTGGTATAGTTCTAAATCTCGTCGCGCTGCAAGTCTTTTCCCTTCCAGGGCTTTCCAATTCTTCTAGTCGTAATTTAGCATTCTCTTCCGTCGTGATTTTGTTTGCAACTCGCAATCCCGAGTGAAGGAAGCTTGACCTCTAAAGGTAACACTGCCTCGGACCCATACACTAGAGCATAAGGTGTAGTTCGAGTAGGAGTTCTGAAGGTTGTCCGGTAGGCCCATAAAGCTTCTAACAACTTCTCGTGCCAATTTCTCTTATTGTCGTCCAAGGTTTTCTTTAAGATTTGAACGAGAGTTTTATTAAAAGCCTCAGCAAGGCCGTTTGCTCTCGGGTAGTAAATTGTTGAATATCGCCAGTCGATTCCATGTCTCTCGACAAAATTGTTGATTTGCGTGCTTCGAATGCCGACCCATTATCCGAGATGATCTCGCGCGGCACCCGAAACGGTAGACAACTTGGTTCTTGAAAAATTGTAGCACGTGATGTGCTTTCACTTCTACGAGTGGAGCTGCTCGCCCACTTGGAAAAGTAATCCGTAGCCGCAAGAATGAAGCGATGTCCTTTTGACGACGGTGGTTCCATTGGACCCACTATATCCGTGCCCCAACATTCGAATGGCCACGACGCAATTGTCGGATGTAGCACATTTGGAGGTTGGTGTAGAACCACTCCGTGCACTTGGCAGTCGGTGACGGCTCTTGGCGATTTTCATGCGATCGGTCATCATCGAGGGCCAGTAGTACCCTAGTCTTTTAATTTTCATTTTCATCTTCGGACCCGACTGGTGAGCGCCACAGAGTCCTGAATGTATCTCTTTAACAATTTCACGGGCCTCGGACCCGCTTAGGCACCTTAGCCACATTTGATCAAAAGACCTTCTGTATAATGTACCGTTTATTAATGCATAGGACAGAGTTCTTTTCTTGATCTGATGGGCTAACGACCTATCGTCTGGTAGTTTTCCTGTTTGCAGGTAGTCTATTAATGGTCGTCGCCAATCTTCCGTGTTTTCACGTCACTGCACGCGATTGATCCTTTTTCCTTTTCGATTTGTGTATTGTGTCTATGTCGAGCGCGTGACAGGACTCGACGTCCGTGAACCGACACTTCCACCGATTCATCTTGCAAACGAGCAAATTCTTTTGCGAGACGGGCTAGCGCATCCGCTAAAACATTTTCTTTTCGGGAATTTTGTAGATTGTCACATTCGGAATGCGTTCAACAGTACGTATGGCATACTGGAAGTATTACTCGAGTCTTGGTTTTAAAATTTCGTATTGTCCGCGCGATCTGTTGAATGATTAATTGCGAATCCCCGTAGATGTTGATGTCTGTTATCCCCATTTGAATAGTTAATTCTAGTCCTGTTATGAGGGCTTCGTATTCTGCTTCGTTATTTGTACACGGCTTTGTCAAGTGGTAGGAGTATCTTAACATCCCCCGTTCTGGCGTTATAAAGATTAGTCCGATCCCTGCCTTACCGGGCACTATCACTTGCGATTCTTCGTCTTTATGTGCTGAAGATGCTCCGTCGAAATACAATTCCCAACGTCGATCATCAAGGTCTTCTAGGTTCATTATTTGTTCATTTGGCAAATCGTCATTGAGAGGAGATTCTGCCGGCAAAGGGTGTGCTGCGAGGAAGTCTGCTAGGACTTGTCCTTTTACGGCTCGAAGAGGCACGAAAGTTATATCGAATTGCAATAATATCATTGACCATCTGGCAAGTCTGCCGGAAAGCGTTGGGCGGGTCATCAAGTATTGCAATGGATTAAATTTCGAGATCGAGTTGACCTTATGAGAAAGCATGTAATGCCCGAGCTTTTGAGCGGCGAAGATCGGGGCCAAACAATGCTTTTCAATTGCGGGATACCTTATTTCCGTCGGCGATGAACGACGGCTTAGGTAGTAAAGAGCATTTTCTTTACCCTCATCATTGACTCAGGCTAACGGGGCTCCGAGAGAGTCGTCCAAAGCCGCGGTATAAAGTATTAGCGGTCTACACGAGGCCTGGGGCTGCTAAGACGGGAGGTGTCATTAGATATTGTTTAATGTCCTCGAAGGCCCTCCGGCATTTCTCTTCCCAAATAAATTTGGCGTCCTTTTTAACTAGTGCCGAGAAAGGTCGACACCTACTCGACAAGTTTGAGATAAAGCGTCGAAGATATGCCGACTTCCCTTGAAAAGATCGTAGTTGTTTTAAGGTTACGGGAGGTGGCATTTCTAAGATAGCTTTAATCTTTTCGGGTCGATTTCAATTCCGCGATGTCGGACAACGAATCCTAAGAATTTCCGGAGGTGACGCCGAAGGCGCATTTTAAGGGATTCATCTTAAGGTTAAATTGTCTTAATCGTTCGAAAACAATTCTCAAATCATACAGGTGGTTTTCCTTTACTTTGCTTTTGATGACCACATCATCCACGTAGCATTCGAATTGATTGTGGATGAGATCATCAAAAATTCTCGTCATCGCTCTCTGGTAGGTTGCTCCTGCGTTCTTCAGTCCGAATGACATCACTGTGTAGCAATATACTCCGATCGGCGTTCTGAATGCTGTAAGTTTTTCATTTTACGGAGCCATTTTTATCCGGTTGTATCACGAAGATCCATCCATGAATGAGAATATTTCATGTGTTGAAGCAATGTCGATCATTAATTCGGGATCGGTAGAGGAAGTTCATCTTTCGGACATGCCTTGTTTAAATATCCGAAATCCACACAAATTCCGATCCGACCATTCTTCTTCCCGATCGGTACCACATTGGCTAACCAAGTCGGGTATTGTTCTTCACGGACAAATTTAGCGTCTATTAGCTTTTTAACTTCGACTATGACTTGTTGTTCGATTTCTAGACGCATTCTTCGGGACCTTGTCCGACCGGAACGAAGCGGGATCCACCCCTAGCTTATGGATCTGCGACCTGCGGAGCTAAACCCGGCATCTCATCGTAGCTCCAAGCAAAATAGTCTTTAAATTCCATTAATAACTTAATTATTTCTTCGGAGTCTTCTCTATTGAGTAAGGAGCTAACAAAGGTAGGTCTAGGTTCTTTCTTTAGTACCTAAGTTAACTTCCGTTAACTCATCTATTGTAGATTTGATCTCTTCTTCGAACTACGGTGGAGCATCTCCAATTTGTAAATCTTCGAGTTCTTCTGTAGTTTCCATGCAGTTTTCATTAGACTCGCAGGTGACAACCAAGCAAAATTCAGTATCGTCAACTGATCCTACTGTGCCGAATCCGAGACCATGTTTCGCATTGGGAGGACGACCGGAGTTATTCCATAATTTTTCAAAATGTTGTGATCGACCTTTTGTCCATTGTCGAGGTAAGAAACCACGCTGAATTAAATTTTGAACACAGGGAGAGTACCATTCAAAAGACAATTCCATTAATTCTGATGAAGTAGCATCTTCAAATTGTACATTATTTTCGGTTTTGGAGGAAGGAGCACCACGGTAGAATTTGATGGGCTTTGCACCACCGCTACGTACCTCTTTGACCTCCATACCCTCGATCTTATTAGAATGGATCGGGGTCGGGGTCATAGTATGTACATAGTGGTTAATCTTCTCGTACATCGATTTATATTCTTCGTTTCTTTCATCTTCGAGAGGGATTCTGAATTGCGGCTTCTTCCGAGCTTATTGTCGCCGCTTCTTGTTTGATTTCTTTTTCTTCTTCGAACTATCTTCCCGATCAACATTGATGGTCGGTTTCCTCTGTCCAACCGTCCTAACGTCTCCGCCACGACCTCGTCCCCGGCCTCGTCCTCGGATGCGAGTTGTGGAGAAACCTTCACCATCTCGCCGTAAGGGAGTGGTGAGTGACTGTCGGACTCAGAACTGCGGAGTTCTTCGTTGTCCCAAATTTCTTTTGCTTCATTTGTTATGGTATCTCCGGAGAAGATTGTTTTCTTTGGAGGTGCATAATAAGCTGCATCTTCATGGATTCCGATTTCATGTACGGAGAACGGTTGTAAGTCACCTTTGATGCACTGTTCCCCTCCATCGTAGTATTTGATGCACTGATGTAGAGATGATGGTACCATCCGGTTTTCATGTATCCACGGTCGGCCCAGTAGAGCGTTGAACGACGTTTCTGAATCAATTATGTGAAATTTCGCGGTTGTCTTTGCTAAGTCACCGGTCTTCATTAGCAGTGTTATTGATCCGAGGGCTCTTTCCCTTCTCGGTTGAATCCTCTTAATAACATTTTGTCCGCCTCGAGCTCGCGAGCATCAATTTCCAAGTATGCTAGCGTTCGAAGATTCATTATATTGATTGATGCTCCCGGATCCACCAATACTGCGGAGAGTGTAAACTTCCCAATTGTAACTCGAAATGTACAAGGGTCGGTTGTGGTCCGTCGTCCCAAGTAGTAGGTCATTGTCCGTGAAGGTAACACCTCGTCGTTCCTTTAACGAGCAAACCTCATCTAAGGAATCTCCGGCCATTTGAGCTAAGCAAATTTCGGATCAAGTAAGGCCTTGATCGAGCTTCTCTCATCTCCTTTGATAAGATGAGAGCGTCGTAGATGCTCGGTTGGTCGGTAGTTTCCTAAGATGGGCTAGCACGTTGTAGTCCACTTTGTTTTCATGTGCCTCGTTTTCTTCTCGAATGGGTATTTCTTCGTCGGGGTTGGTTCTTCCCGAACAACCACCGCTTTCCTTTGTCTTTTGGACCCATTCTCGGAGGTAGAACTCTTCCACTTCTTAAGTTGACTTCTGTGATTTCTTCTAAGTTTAGCATTGAGTTTGCTGGTGTCTTCTTCTGAATTGGAACGACAGGTTCTTCAGGATTAGCTTCGGAGTCTGAAGGCTCTAACTCTATTGTGACTGGAGCTCCTCGAAACTCGCAAATAGATTCGTTGCTTGTTGAACTCTCGTAGCCTTCCTGGTGGATGTCTTCTTCATCATTGTGATCGTCGAGATTGTGTATGATTTGAGAATTGTTATTTGTATCGGAATCGACGTCCGGATTAGGTTGATTGCCGCTAGTTACGTAATCGTTAGAAACAGTCAAAACGTAGCCAACACCATAACCCTCATCATTATAAGATCCCACCGGAGTGGGCAGATAATCATACAGAGTCAGAGGTTCGAGGGATTTCTCCCCCGAATCGGAAACAACTATCCTAGGATAAGCAGCCCCTAGTCTAGCCTTAGGTGCCCCGGTCTTCTCTTCTTCGTCAATTTTCTTCTTCTCTTCAGCCGTCTCTTGTTGAGGTGGTTCTTCTATCGCAAGTGATAGCGCCGGCTTGACAGTTTTCGAACTCTGAATTGAGGCTCGCACCGAAGCGGTTTGGATGTGATCCAAAATCTTCTTCGAAGACTTTGTCCAAGCGGTAGTCCATCCATCATCAGTTGCATAGGGATCTATCGAAACAATGGAATCCGTCGAGATAACATTGACGGAACCTCCTTTCTGGGGTTCCTTCATGTATTCTTTCGGGATCGTTATATTCCCTTTCCGAAGATTGTCGTTGAGCCAACTTTTGAAGGTAATACAATCTTCTATCTTGTGCCCAAGCATCCGGTGGTAAGGGCAAAAGTTGGGGTCACTTTTCTTGTCGACTTCTTCCGGTCTTTTAGGCTACGGCGATTGGAAATCTGGAGTCTTCATCAGGCTGCGGAACATTTTCGGCACTGCCTCATTCTTGAACGGATATTCTCTGCTCAGGAACTCCCTAAACGTACGTTGTGGACGAGGAGGTTGTTCATACTATTGAGATGACTGATAGTTGGGTCGGGGTTGCTGGTAATTCTGTTGAGGTTGTTGTTGCCGTTCTGACGATATTTGTATCGGTTGCTTGCCTTTATCGACTGCCGCGACGATCCCGGACTTCTTTTCAAAAGTTTTCACGGGCTTCTGTTTGTCTGTTTTATCGGTGAAACTTAATTGCTTCGCCTCCTCTTGCAAGCTTCCGGCCTTGCTTAACAACTTCTCGAAAGTCTTAATAGTAAATCCCTTGAGGAGAAGTGCTATCGGGCCATGGATGCTTTTTAGTAAAATGCCGATCGCATCGTTGTTCTTGTAATCGTGGCTCACACTTCATACTTAGATTCCTCCATCGAAGTATGTAGTCCACCAAGGTTTCGTTCGGCTTCTGCTTCTCTACCACTAAATCACCTATAGTGATGTGGTGCTGAGCTCCGGCAAATCGCTTGATGAAGAGGTTCTCTAATTCTGAAAACGTCTTTACCGATCCATTCGGTAATTCCGCATACCAATCAAAGGCGATCCCTGACAGGCTGCTGACAAATTGTCGGAAGAGTAAAGCATCACTTCCGCCGGCATTGCAACAACTGGCACGAAAATGTGCAACATGCTTCGCCGAGGGTTTCCGGTTCCATCAAAGGTCTTGAACGGAGGTGGTACAAAGCCTTTCGGATATTGGACGGCGTCGAATTCTTCGGGGTAAGGTCTACCCGTCCGAATGGATGTCCCGCCTTTGATTGTGCTAAGGCTTCTCGCACCTGCTGTTCCACCAAGCTCTTGATATCCTTTTCCGGAATCATACTTTGTGTTGTATCCTTCTTTAATTGATCATCCCCGTTGACGGATGTAATCTCCTTTCCTCCGTCTACAATGTGAATGACTTCCGGGGGTGTTTCCCTTTGGGGTTGAACCTGACTCTGGAGAGTGGCTAGGGCTACAGCCCATCTCTTCCATCCTTTTTGCCATTTGGGCAATCGTATCGTCTTTCTCTTGAAGTCGCCTCCTCATTACTTCCGGCTCCTCTCTTTCGCGGCTGCAGGAGCACCTTGTGAAGCTGACGAAGCTCGTGTTTCTACCATGTTAATTTCTGCATATTCATCATCCAAGAACTCTGACGAGTCAACTTCATCTCCGAACTTCTCTTCTCTTTCCCTTGCTAGTCGCCGAATATCAGTTCTTAGCTTTTCCATAGCATCTTCTAGTGGTCTTTTTGTACATCCTTGCGGTTGTCATGTGATAATTGTCGGGTTTCTTTCTCATGAGTCCCTTCTTGCGGTAGCACTTTCTTCGGACTCAAGTCTCCTGACGAGACATTCCTTTTACGGTCGTTGTTTCGGTCTTAATTGGTCGGTAGTGGGACGCCATACCATCCTTCTAGCGATAGAAGGCCTAGGACCGGATGGTCCGTCGGTCGAATGCTTGGAAGGTGGTATCCTCCACGATCCGTAAACCCGAAACAACAACGAGTGGACTAGCCTTCATCTTCTTATTAGGCTTTTCTGCAGCGATAACAGATTCTACTCGTGGCCCAAGACGGGATTTGGCCGGCACCCGCCCTATCTTTCTTAAAATTTCCGATACAGGGCATCTTTCTTTCTTTGCTAACCTTTCAATCACAGTCTGTAGTCGGGCAAGTGGTGTAACCCTGGCCCTCTTTCTTCTGTTGTCGTTATAGTATGCGGGCCGAGGTAATGTAGAGGCAATCCTGCGGACATTTTCCTCGTCAGCTGCGGCGGAAAGGGGATGGAATCTACTCCCTTCCAAAAGGGGTGTATACTCAGACAATGGTATGTATTCAGGTAGTGGTGTGTACTCGGGAATTTCTTCTAGGAAAGCGACTTCGGCGGCTACGGCCTTCCCGGCGATCTTCCCGCCTCGTTTCTCCTCCGAGTCCGTGTTAGGGGTGGAACCCTTGAGCTGGACCCAATTTCAAAAACGAAGGTCTTGCACGGAAATCCGTACCCTCCACGGTAACATGTTCGTTGCAAATTTGAACTTCCTTCCCCTTCGGTTGGCGGGAGCCGGGGTAGGTGCGAGACGACTAGACCAGTGGGGGTAGAGATAACAGTCCTTCTATGGACAGCGGTATTCCTTTCAGCTGGAACCCTTTGCAGAGGAGGAAATTCTTGAGTTGATTTAAGGTTGAATTCAATCATGGGTTTCTCAGTTTCTGGCACTTTGTCCATTAGTGCGAAAAGGGTAACATCAGCGATCTTGACATTTGTGTTCTCAAATCCTTGTCCAAACCGGATGATCCCATTGTCGGGCAGCTCATCCTTGTAAACAGCGAAGTCCAGTCCATTGGTGAAGGAGAAAATCAGCTTTGGGGCTTCCATTTCGCAAAGTAGATTCGATTGTCGATCCCAAGTTATGCTTCTTCTCATCAGGACGAAAAGAAAGGAATCGAAAAGAGTCCGAACACATTCTTGTTCATGTATATTTATTAAAAGAGTCATTCATTAGGGGGTTTGTTTATTTAGAACGGAATGTTCAAAGGTGTAGAGAAGGTAATGAATCTGATTCAGAGTTAGAAAGGAAAAGAAAGTCTTATGCAAGACTTCTCGACTCGAAGGATTACTAACACCTATTGGGGGTCCACCCCACCTCAGAAATGAGGTAAAAGGATCTCGGAACCTCTCTGTTTAGGGGTGTCTAAACAGTGGCTCCTAAATCCGAGAGAATGTTGGCCATACTCGTTCAAGGTAGAAATGAACATAATATTCCAACGGAAAGAAGGGTAGCTTGATCCATTAGGGTCATGGATACACTACCGACTTTTGAAAGCAGAACTATTTGATTAAAATGGAGAGAGGAACTAGTCCCCAGCGGAGTCGCCAGAAATTGTCGGCGTATTTTTTAGGTTATGTGTTTTGTTTTTGAAAGAGGTCGCCTACAGAAACTGTGCGGCTTATTTTAGGTTTAATTTAAATAAATAATTTGAAAAGTAATATTTGATTTTGAAAATAATTTTAAATTTGAAAATTTTAAGATATGAAATCAAACCGATCTCACATCCCGAATAGTTTATATAAACGAGCGCCGCACCACAAACCGTGTATCTATCCCGAAGAATAGACACACTACTTGATAATGGGGCTCGATTAAATAAACTAGAAAGGTTTGTGACATTCGTTTGGTCTGCGAACCAATTTTATAAGCCGACAAGTTCCCCGCTTAATATAAATGAATTAAGCGAGGTTTATATTACCCGGGTTCTTAAAGTTCCCTATAAGGGTAAGCCCCTATAGTTAATTACATCTTAAGTGACGGGAATCACCTAAGAAAACTCTCGATAATAATCGGTAGTTACGCTCTCAAGAATTTCAAAGTTTAGGTTTTCGAGGGATTGAATTTTAGAATTTCAATAGGGAATGGATCAAGTTTGGAACATTTTATTTTAGGAGTCCAAAGGAAGAGAAGTAGGGGATGTCACGGACCGAAGTGAACTTCGGTGACTTCCCGGACTATCCTATTGTTTGGCTTGAATTTAGGAAAGTCCTAATGTTTATTTAATGTTTCGATCTTGCCAATTTTAATTAGTTAGGACTTATACCTGTATGATAAAATCATACAAATAGCCTTGAAGATGTGAGGGTTTATGTCGTATCGGACGAATTCCTCGGAGTCCTAAGACCGATTAGGGCTTAATTTACATGACATAATCATGCAAATGCCTAACGAAGAGTTGAGGATTTATGTTGCACTAGGCAAGCTACCTCGAGGTCCTATGGCTTGGTTATTTAGTTCTAAGGAAAGTTTTGCTGAAGTAGATTCAGGTTTTGCTGATGACGATGGCGTGCTGCCCACCATGCTCCGAGCTCCTTGTCGTTGCAGAGGTTTGGTTTTAGAAGTCATAAATCAGGAGATGAGAGAAGTGTTTGGTTTTAGAGAAAGTCTTAATTTCCATGTGTCTTTAATATTTTAGTTAAAACAAATCTTAAAGTTGATTATAACAACACCGGTTAAGATCCCACAGTTCCATCCTTCCGGCATTGTTATTTTTATCGGATTCACTTAGTCCAGATGAATTTGCTAAACTCAACTGAATGAGTTCCACACTTTCATTTAGACCGTGGGAAATCCGTTAGCAACACGTAGGTTACATCATCCGAGGTATTCCCGATCATCCAACAAGACGTTTTAATTTAGTTGTAGTTGTAGTTTTGTTGTTCCGTTTCGTGATTAAATTTTGAATTGTTTTATATTTTGAAATGTTGTGGCGGTGAATTTTTATCTTGTAGTGTCTTTTAATTTAGTTATGGGTTTCAGCTTTGGTTTCGTCCTAAAGGTGTAGGTTTTCATGCAACTTGTTGTTTATCATGCAAAAAAAGTAAAGTGCAACACGAGTAAATGAATTGCGGTAAGATAAATTGCAATAAAATAAAAGCGTACCTGGAGGGTCTTCCCGTCATCCCAAGTCGCACTTAAAATACAATTTAGAGCATTTAAGCATTTATAGCAATTTCCTAGGTAAAACTACAGGAAGGGTTATGGTTTTCTACCAAAATCCTAATCCTATAGCTAGTCATTTCCTATGACGTCTAGGTTCTTGTATTTTAGTTTGAGGACGATTTTCTTCATCAAAGAACAACTAAGTTCAATTGTTCTTATAAATATCCTATCATATTGAGGAAGTGCTTAAGACGAATCTTAAACATCTTTTCAATAATTCTAGGATTGTTTTAAGTCCAAATGAATTTAATTACACAAATGAATTAATCGTCCGAGAGTTTAAGTTTTGTTGTCTTGCTCAGTGAACTTAGGACATTTGAATATCCTTATGAGTGAAATGACATTTCATTTGATACTCCATTTAGGAGTTATGATAGTAAAAGCTCCTAAGGGCAAAATGATATTTAATGATTTGTGATTCAAATTTAAGTTGATGATTTAAGTTTGGAATAGTGTTCAAGTTATTTTAGATTTATTTTTGAGTTCTTCATGTCTTAGGTGATGTTATTTTTAATTCAATTTAATTTAACTTTAGTTTAATTTAATTTGGTTTAGTTTCAATTTTAATTTAATTTGATATATTTAATTTAATTTAATTTTAATTTTAACTTGGTTTTATTTTAATTTAATTTAATTTAATTTAATTTAATATGTTTCAATTTAATTTAATTTAATTTAATTTAATTTAATTTAATATGATTTAATTTAATTTAATTTAATTTAATTTCATTTAATTCAATTTAATTTGATTTAATTTGATTTAATTTAATATGTTTTAATTTAATTTAATTTAATTTAATTTAAATTTTAATTTAATTTTATTTTTAATTTTAATTTAATATTTTATTTTTTATGTTTTAAAGATGATTTAATTTTAATTTTTAAAGAATTAATTTAATTGAAATTTTAAAAGGATTTTAATTTAAATAATTTAACTTTAATTTAATTTAATTATTAAGTTTTTAAATGTAAAAGCGTAGAGAATTGGGAAAAATATAAAATGACCCGCAGGGAGTGTAAAAGAATAAATCTGTGACGCTAAAAATTCTGCTTTTAGTGATCTTTATAACATGTTAGATACTAAGGAAGGTTAAAAATATATGTATAAACTAGCCAAACAAAGAGAAAAGAAAAGTAAAGATTTAACTCAAGTAAAGTGTATTAAAGATGAAAATCAAAATGTGCTTTTCTTAGAAAAAGATATTCAACATAGGTGGGTGAGTTATTTTGATAAACTTTTTAATGATGCTTGAAAGTACGATCGACCTTAGTGATCTTAATATCGTTAATAATAATAAAACTTTTCACTTTTACCGTCGCATTAGTAAAAAGAAGTTGATGAGGCTTTAAAGAAAACCAGAGGGGAAAGTACGTAGGACCACGATGATATCCCGATTGAAGTGTGGAAATGTTTAGGTGATTTGGGGGTTTCTGGCTTACTAAACTTTTTAATATTATTTTAAAAACAAAAAAGATGCCCGAGGAGTGGAGAAAGAGCATTTTGGTCCCCATTTTTAAGAATAAAGGAGATGCACAAGAGTGTGCAAATTATAGAGGAATTAAATTGATGTGTCATACTTTAAAGTTATGGGAGAGGGTAATTGAACATAGGTTAAGACGTATTACGAAGATTTCTCATAATCAATTTGGATTTATGCCTGGGCGGTCTACCATGGAAGCTATACATTTATTAAGAGGTTTGATGGAGAGGTACGAGAGATAATAAGGAGGATCTACATTTGATTTTTATTGATTTAGAAAAAGCTTACGATAAGGTTCCTAGAGATGTTCTTTGGAGAGTCCTCGAGAAGAAAGGTGTTGATTTGACTTATATTCAAGTCATTAAAGATATGTATGCTAGAGCCGTTACATGTGTTCGAACCGAAGGAGGATTGACCAAGTATTTTACTATTTACGTTGGTTTACATCAAGGATCGGCTTTAAGCCCATATCTTTTGCTTTATTTATGGATGGTCTTACTGGCCATTTACAAGAGGATGTACCTTGGTGTATGCTTTTTGCTGATGATATCCTCCTGGTGGATAAGACAAGAGAAAAAGTCCAGGAAAAACTTGAATTATGGAGGTCTACATTGGAGTCTAAAGGTCTTCGTTTGAGTAGAACTAAAACTGAATACATGGAATGTAATTTTAGTAATAGTAGGTCTAGTGACGAAGTGTAACTTTGGGTGATCAAATTATTAAAAGGTGTGAACGATTTAGATATCTTGGGTCCATTGTTCAAAGCGATGGTGATATAGATGGGGATGTTAATAGTAGAATTCAGAGTTGGTTGGTTGAAGTGGAGGAATGCGTCCGGCCTATTGTGTGATAGAAAAGTACCGCTTAGGACCGAAAGGAAAATTTTATAAGATGGTGGTGAGACCTTCAATGCTCTATGGTGCTTGAATGTTGGCCTTTAAAAGAGAAGCATAATGTTAAGTTAAGTGTTGCCGAGATGAGAATGATTAGATGGATGAGTGGCTTTACACTTAGAGACAAAATGCGAAATGAATATATCCGTAATAGGGTTGGAGTTGCACCGAGTGTCGGATAAAATTAGAGAGAGTCGCCTTAGATGGTTTGGTCACATTAAACGTCGACCACCCGATGATCCGATTAGGAGAGTAGATGTTTTAAATACAACTTATGTTAAGAAAGGCAGAGGCAGACCTAGGAAAACTTGGGCTTATTGCATAAAAAATGATCTTAATCTATTAGAATTAAACGAAAATTTGACACTAAATAGGACGCAATGGAGAAAAAGGATTCATGTAGCCGACCCCACTTAGTGGGATTAAGGCTTTGTTGTTGTATTAAGTTTTTTAGAATTTTAAATCTTAAATTTGGATTATCATTTTAATTAGGACTTAAATATTATTGAGATGATTAATTTAGGGATTCTTAAATTAAAGAACAAATCTCTTCCTAATAATATCCCTATTTTAATAATTCCAATTTTTCATTCTTCCAAATTTAATTAATTATTTAATTAAGGTTTATTTTAATTATTTTTAAATTGCTTAGTAGGTTTTTACCCTTTAATTATTTAAATTTCAATCATCCAAATCAGATTAAGATCAAATATTTTACCTTTTCATTTTATTAAGCCTAAAGTTTTAATTAAGGGTTAAAATTTTAATTACCATTTTGCCCTTCAAGCTTAATAATTTCATAACTCATTAAATTGAGCTTAAATGAACTTGAAATTTTTATGTGACTTCACTCATATATCAATGAAGACATTAGAGGAGAAAATGTGATTTTTCTGTATTTAATTTATTTATATAATTATTTTTGGTGGAAAATAAGGACTTCCAAGGAAAATTTAATAATATGACCAAGGGAAAGTTTCTGTCCTTAAGAAAATTATGGGACATTTCTAATGACCAGAGGACCACTTGGACCAATTTTTGTGATTTTTTGAATTATATTTTATTTATTAGAATTATTTTAAGTTCTGGAGTATTAATTAATTTAAAAATAGAATATAAGTTGGAAAATGAAATTTATAATTTTTAAAATTCTCTCTGATATCAAGGATTCCAAAGAACCAAATTTTACAATTTTTTGATTTTTCTTTGATTTATTAGAATTATTTTGATGGAAATGCTTAGAAAATACATTTTTTTTAATTTTAAAATTACCCCAGGGCTTTAAAATTTAATAACTCATCATAGAGACCTAGGAAAAATATGGGATTTGTTCCTAAGTGATTAGAATTCAAAATGTGACATTTTGGTGAATTTTATTATTTTTGTGATTTTTATTATTTTATTAATTATTAAAATATTAAAATAATACAAAAAATCAACTTTTTTAGAAAATTGAAATTTTAATCTTCTTAAATTGCCCTGATATCAGAGAGGCTCCAAAACCAATTTGGTGAATTTTTGAAAGGTATTTTGAAAGTTATGAATTTTTTAAAGTTTAAAATGACTAAATGGCTTAATCAACCCATTTAGTAAGGCTAACCAAGTCCAAATGACTTCAAACTTTTGTGGTGGTTTCCTCTGATCCTAAAGGTCAGTGGAGAATTGATTTCAAGTCAATTTTATGTATAGTTAGCTCTAATTAATTAGGGGTCTATTTTGGGTGCTTAAGCCAATTAGGGTTGTTTTGAGTGAATTAACTCAATTCCTATTTTTCCTAGGGTTCTCTGGTCATAAAGAACATCACCAAATTTTCCTAGAATTTGTTTCACAACATGCTAATTTTTGGAATTAAAATACTCAAAACAGCCACATGCATTTGAAAAATCAATAACTTTTCACAGAGATGGCCTCTGACCTTGGAAAATTCAGGGAATGTTCCCAAGTTCAGAGGCTTCAAAGCCCTATGGTCTCATGCCATGGTGAATTGTATGAATGCATGGAGAATTAAAACAATGAAGGGAGTAAATAATTAATTAAAAATAAAGTACTTGGACAAAATTAATTAATTTCTTTTCCACATTATTCTCCTCTGTTCACTGAGCAAGAGGGTATTTTTATTTTATTTTTGTGATTTTTCTACACAAAGATATGCATTTTTGAAGTTCTGGGTATTTAATAAATAAGAAAAAATCCCTATTTCCTACTTATCCACGCGGCGCCGCGTCAACCTCGGCAGCTCCGAATCGACACGCGTCGCTCCCTGATTCGGCGCCGCCATATGACTCGGCTGTCCGGGGCCCCGTGGTTCACGTACCATCTGCCGGTCCGACGCAATCCAAGCCGTCCATCCGATACACGCGCGATCCGACGGTTCCTGGTCATCGTCTACGACTGGTGCGATCCCGTGACCGTCCACACTCTAACCCTAAGAACTCACTCGATTCTCAATGGATTTTCGTGTTCTTATGCTCTATGGATTCGTCTTGAAGAGACGAACACATCCATACGGTGAACATGCTATGAAATCAAGCCAATCAAAATGGAGAATCGATCGAAGCTCGGGCGGAAGAGGGAGTTCATACCTTTGCTCGAAGAAGTGAAGCTTCGATCCGAGGGTTGTGTCACGTTCGATTGGGTCCAAGCAAGCTCCGGATGAAGTCCCTTGGCTTGGTGAATTGTCCAGGTATGATTTCCACCGGAGCCGATCACAACCTTTGGAGTCCGGAACAACCGGGTGGCTCGGAGAGGGGGCTTTCACCTGGAAAACTTCTTCTCTTGGCTCGGTGAAGGTGTAGGTGAGTTTAATTTGATTTTGGTGAAGGATTCGGGAATGTCCTGTTACGGCTCGAGAATTGAGCTCCAAAATTGAGCTCAATCGATAGGGATTAGAGCGAGGAGAACGGTGGGGATCAATTGCTCTAAGTACGGAGGGGAGTGAGGAGTGATTTTGGCGGAGTTTTGGTATGGTACGGTTCAACACCATCTTTGGCCGAGAGGGTGAGGGGTTTAAATAGGAGAGTCCGGAGGGCCTCCTGGGGGGTTTAAGGCTGGGGATCGACTGCTGCGGTGAGGAGAAGAAGAGCTATGCTTGTCCATTTGGGTTGAGACAAGTCAGCGAGGAGAATTAAATTTTTTGGCTCCTCCCGAGGTTTCGGCCATGGTGTTTTCCGGCGGCTCGGTGGCTGGCCGGCCGAGGTCGAGTCACCCTCGAAGCTCGGGGAGGTCGGGGGTTGAAGTTAGTGAATTCAATCGAAGCCTTACATGTGTAAAGTGGTTGGATCAAAATGGCATGGGGAGGTGGCTTCTTTTGCACTTGGTTTGGTCAACCCATTGAAAATGGGCTTGGTTCACCTCCCCATGGTTGATTTGGGCTGAGGGAGGATCGGGTGAATCGGCTAGAAAAGGGTGGAGAGGTCACCATCCATGAATATTTTGATTAATCATGGATTAAGGTGAAGCATTAAAAGGGTTAAAACCTTTTTAATGGGGCTTAAAAGAGGTTCCTCCTTTTGCCATTAATGGCTTGATAACATGTCAAACCTTCCATGGCTTCATGTGGCTTGTTCATGGCTTGCATTTGGCTCCATTTGGCTTGGGAAAAGTTTAGTCAATTTCATGGAAATAGAATTTAGGAATTTTGGTATTTTAGGGGTGATTTGGCATGAGGCTTGATTTGGAATTATTTGATGATGTGATTAGAACTTAGGGAATGGCTTTGATTAAGTGGATGGCAAATGGAAATGTCATGTGGGCTTTAGGGTGGATTTTGGGCTCTTTGAAATGGTTTTAGATGGGCTTTTAAAATGGTTTAAGGAATGGGCCTTTTAAGTTTAAAAAATGAATTTATGAATGGAAATTTTGTAAAGAGGTTGGGCCAAATAATTGTTGAATTTGGTTTAGAGATGTGTCATGAGTGGTTTGGAGTCAATTTGGTGTGATTTGGACTTGAATGGGTTTGAATTTGGGTTTATTTGGTAAGTGGACCAATGTAGGTCAAATTGGGCTAACTTGGGCCAATGTTGGGCTAGAGTTGAAATTGATGTAAAATAAATGTTGGGAAATGTTTATGGGAGTGTTTCAAAGAGGTTTTGGCTTTGGTTGGGTTTTGATTTTGGGGTTCGGGTCTATTTGGGTTAGGTTTGGGTTTAGGCCAAAATTGGGCTTTTTGATTTTGGGTTGAATTTGAGTGGGGTTTGGGTCAAAATCTTGGGCAAATCATGTTAGTTTTTTGTTTATGGGGATGTTAAGGAAGGTTTAGAAAAGATTTGGGGTTAATTGGAGTTGAATTGGGTGAGTTTGGGCTAAGTTTGGGTCATGGGTCCAAATTGGGCTTTAAGGCCAAAAGTGAAATTGGATCCCAATGCCAATCAAATTGGGCTTGGATTTGGTCTAGATTGGTGTTGGGGATGTTGAATTGAAGTTTAGAATTGAATTGGACCAGAATTTGGGTCAATTGGGTAGGTTTAGTTTGACATTGGGTTTACTTTGGGTTAAAATGGGTCAAATTGGGGGTTTTGATAAAAGTGGGTTAAATTGACAAAATTGGCCCATGGTGTAGTTGGACAAAATGAAATTGGGAATATTTGGGATTTTCTGGAATTTTCTGGGAATTTTCTGAATTTTTGGATTTTTTGGCTAGTAGGGGTATTTTGGGTATTTGGAGGGTATTGGGAGGTATTTTTGGAATTTTGGTATTTTTGGGTATGGCTGATCAATTTGATTGGTGAGGCAATGTTTAGGATTGATTTTGGAGAATTTTGGGTAGTTTAGGTGATTTTGCAAGTTTTTGGGGGGTTTCAAGGGTATTGGGTATGCTAGGCGGGTGTAGGGTTCCGGGGGTCAAAAATTGAAAATTTGGGAAATTGAAGATTGGGTGAATGTAAGTGAAATGAAATCATTTTGGTTGAGCCATGAAGCCATATCAAGTCCACATGAGCCATGAAGGGACTCATTTGAGGCATCCACTATGTTGTTCCTAACCCTCTTAGCGAGGGCTTAGGGGTTAAGGACCATCCATGTGAATCACCTTCATGAGTTAGGAGGTCAAATTGGGTATGGGTGTGTTTTTAGAAGGTGTGTGAAAGTGTAGTGTATAGGTGTAGTGTGTGTGTAAGTCAGCCTCCTCACCGGACCGAGCCACCTGTGAGCGATCCTAAGGCCGAAGAGTCCTATAGGAACTCATCTTTTAAACTTCCACATTTGATCTCGACCCTCTAGGTGATTAGGGGTCTACAATCAAGTTTGTGGAGTTTGCGAGGAGTTAAGAAGTGGTTTGAATTTCTAAGTGGTGGGTCCCAATTCTAATCCTCTAGGATAGTCAAAGGAAAAGCCTAAGGCTAGATCCTAAGTACTAAAGAGAAGAAGAGAAGACCTCATCAAAATTGAGGTCAACAAGGGGTAATTAGGATTCTTAAATATCAAACTAAAAGCACAAACAACTATAAGCAAGCAAATACAACACACAAATAAACATATGGGTTGCCTCCCATAAAGCGCTTGGTTTAACGTCGTCAGCCCGATAAACAATTCATTTAATCAGGATGACTTAGCAATAAAACCTCTTTGAAATCAGGGGAAAACCCTTCAAAACATGGTTTTAAACGATGCCCATTAAACTTGAAAATATTTCCAGTTTTAGGATCCTCGATATCAACAACTCCGAAAGACTTAAATTTCACTACAGTAAAAGGTCCTATCCATCTGGACTTAAGTTTCCCAGGAAATAATTTCAATATCGTGTTATATAATAAAACTCTTTGTCCAGGTTCAAATCATTTTTTCAATATCTTCAGATCATGTCACAATTTAATTTTCTCTTTATAAATTCTATCATTATGATATGATTCATTTCTGATTTCTTCCAACTCATTCAATTGCATAAATCTTTTCTCTCCCGTATTTTTCAAATTAAAATTCAACTCCTTAATCGCCCAATATGCTTTATGCTCCAATTCAACTGACAAATGACAACTTTTGCCAAATATTAATCTATAAGGAGACATTCCAATAGGGGTCTTAAAAGCTGTCCTATAAGCCCATAATGCGGTATCTAATCTAGCAGACCAATCTAATTTATGAATATCCACTGTTTTCTCCAAAATTCTTTTAATTTCTCTATTAGATACTTCCGCTAAACCACTAGTCTGGGGATGATAAGCAGTAGAGATCCTATGAATAATGTTATACTTTTCAATTAATCTCTTAATTTGATTATTTCTGAAATGGGATCCACCATCAGTTATAATTACTCTCGGCATTCCATATCTTATAAATATATTTTTCTTTAAAAATTTAGAAACACTCCGAGCATCACATCTTGGTAAAGCAACAGCTTCAATCCATTTCGAAAAATAATCTACAACGACCAATATATATAAATTTCCAAATGAAGGTGTAAATGGTCCCATAAAATCTAATCCCCATACATCAAAGATTTGAACTTCCAAATTATAATTCAGAGGCATTTCATTTCTTCTAGAAATATTACCCACTCTTTGACATCGATCACAAAATTTAACATATTTATAAACATCACGAAAAAGAGTTGGCCAATAAAATCCAGATTGTAAAATCTTATAAGTCGTTTTATCAACACCGAAATGACCTCCAAATTCAGAATCATGACATCTCTGAATGATTGGATTAATTTCTTCATGTGGTACACATCTTCTAATAATCATATCCTTACACTGTTTATATAAATAGGGCTCATCCCAAAAATAAAATTTAACATTATATTTAAATTTTTTTTGTTGTTGCCTTGTTAAATCTGATGTTATAATGTCACTAACAATATAATTCACAATATCAGCATACCAATGAAAATTATTTTCCATTAGAATATACAATTGTTCATAAGGAAAAGTTTTTGTAACTTCCTTCTCAAATTCAGACAATTTATCATATTCTATTCTTGACAAATGATCAACAATTTGATTATCAGATCCTTTCCTATCAACTATTTCAAAATCAAATTCTTGCAAAAAGAGTATCCATCTAATCAATCTAGGTTTAGCATCCTTCTTTTGCATTAGATACTTGATAGCTGAGTGATCAGTATGCACTATACTTTTAGTCTCAATTAAATAAAGTCTAAACTTATCAAAAGCAAATACTATAGCTAATAATTCCTTTTCAGTAGTAGTATAATTAATTTGAGCATCATTAAGAGTTCTACTAGCATAGTAAATAACTTTGAAAGCTTTATCATATCTTTGCCCCAACGCAACTCCAATAGCATAATCACTAGCATCACACATCAATTCAAAGGGTTTCTCCTAATCAGGTGAAACAATTATAGGAGCAGTGATTAATTTTTCTTTAAGTAATTCATATGAACACAAACATTCTTCATTAAAATCAAACTTCCTATCATTTTCTAGAAGTTGGCACAAGGGTTTAGTAATTTTAGAAAAATCTTTAATATAACACCTGTAAAATCCAGCATGTCCTAAGAAACTCCGCACCTCTCTCACAGTAGTGGGTGGTGGTAATCTCTCAATTACTCAAATTTTAGCAGGATCAACCTCCATACCAAATTCAAAAATTTTATGCCCAAGCACTATTCCTCTTGTAACCATAAATTGACATTTTTCCCAGTTTAGAACTAAATTTGTTTTTTCGCAGAGTTGCAAAACTTTTGCCAAGTTTTCCAAACAAATATCAAATGAAGTTCCAAACACTGAAAAATCATCCATGAAAACTTCTATTCCTTTATCTATCATACTACTGAAGATAGACATCATACATCTTTGAAAAGTTGCAGGTGCGTTACACAATCCAAAAGGCATTTTTCGAAAAGCAAATGTTCCATAGGGGCTAGTAAATGTTGTCTTTTCTTGATCCTCGGGAGCAATAGGTATTTGATGATAACCAGTATATCCATCTAAAAAGCAATAGTACTTGTGTCTAGCAAGTCTCTCCAACATTTGATCGAGAAAAGGAAGAGGAAAGTGGTCTTTTCGGGTGGCAGCATTAAGTTTTCTATAATCAATAAAAATTCACCATCCATTAACTTATCTAGTAGGTAAAATTTCATTCTTTTCATCCACTTCCACAATCACTCCACCTTTCTTAGGTACACAATGAATTGGACTTACCCAATAACTATCCGAAATAGGATAAATAATTCCAGCATCTAGCCATTTTAAAATTTCCTTCTTAACTACTTCTTTCATTATAGGATTTAATCTCCTTTGTGGATCAATTTTAGGTTTATGTTCTTCATTTAATAAAATTCTATGCATACAGATCGAAGGATTGATTCCTTTGATATCTTCTAAAGTCCATCCAAAAGCTTTTTTGTATCTTTTTAAGATTTCCAATAATTTTTGTTCTTGATATTCAGTTAACTCCGAAGATACAATAACTGGTAGGGTAGATGATTCTCCTAAGAACATATACTTTAAATGCTTAGGAAGAATTTTCATCTCAAGTTTAGGCTTTTATCTCCACCTTCCATGGTATCTAACACTTCAAATTTCTCATGAATAAACTCCAATTCCTTATTCTTCTCATTATCTAAATCTGTTTCATTTTCATTTTCAACTTCAATTATATCATCATACTCCATATTATTTTCAAACATCTCTTTAAAATAATCATTTCTTAAATATTCGCAGACTTTCATCCTAAAACATTCATTATCTTTTGCAACTGAGGGATACTTCATAGATTTCAAAATATTAAAGGTCACCTCTTGATCATTAACTCTCATAGTTAATTCCCCTTTTTGAACATCAAGTACCGCTCTTCCAGTAGCTAGGAATGGTCTTCCTAAAATAATTGGAATATCTTTATCTTCCTCCATATCAAGCACAATAAAATCAACAGGAAAGATAAATTTATCCACTTTCACTAACACATCTTCTACCACTCCCTTAGGATAAGTAATAGAACGATCAACTAATTGAAGAGTTACAGATGTAGGAGAAATTTATCCAATTCCTAATCTTTTGAAAGTTGATAAGGGCATAAGGTTAATACTAGCTCCCAGATCACATAAGGCTCTTCCAAAAAACTTTTCACCTATAACACACGGGATAGTGAAACTACCAGGATCTTTAAGTTTTTCAGGAAGCTTTTTCTGAATTATTGCACTACACTCTCCGCTAAGTGCAACCGTCTCATGATCCGTGAAACTTTCTCTTCTTTTTAAGAATATCCTTCATAAATTTCACATAATCAGGCATCTGTTCTAATGCTTCAACAAAAGGTATATTTATTGTTAACTTCTTAAGAATTTCCAAAAATTTTTCAAATCTATTATCCCTATTTTTCTGCTTCAATCTTTGAGGAAATGGAGGAGGTGGTTTTTCAACGATAATCTTCATAGGTTCAAGAGGATATTCCGGATCCGGATAAATCTTATTTGAACCTTTTTCAATATTCACCTTCTCCTTCTCTTCTTC
Source organism: Papilionanthe hookeriana x Papilionanthe teres (assembly GCA_022702705.1). Classification (NCBI taxonomy): domain Eukaryota; kingdom Viridiplantae; phylum Streptophyta; class Magnoliopsida; order Asparagales; family Orchidaceae; genus Papilionanthe; species Papilionanthe hookeriana x Papilionanthe teres. The sequence goes on from CM040424.1 coordinate 84,889,796, forward strand.
GACTTCTTTACGCACTCTAGTTTCTAATTCTTTTCCACTCCTTGATTGAATAGCATTAAGTTGCTCCTTGTTTTGATCTTTTGGATTGATCTCCACATTACTAGGAAGCGTTCCCGAAGGTCTATTATTAAGCGTAGTGAAAATATGTCCCAATTGATTTTCAATATTTTTGATCGCAACACCCTGAATTTGTAATTGATTAACCATATTCAAAATCATTTCATCTGTAGACAACTTCTTATCCTTAAACTGTGGGTTATTATTAAATCCAAGAGGATAAGTTAGTCTAAAGTTAGTATTTTCTTGGTTGTTTGAATTTCCAACTGGGTTCATAGAATTGTGTCCCCATTGTGGGTTCACATTAGCATTACTATTATTCCAATTGAAATTTGGGTGATTCTTCCAACCAGAGTTATAATAATTTGAATAAGGGTTATTAGGTCTATTAATTGCATTTAAAGTTTCATAAGGTGTTTGAGATTCCGTTATTTACCCAAATGAATTTTCCTCTAACACTGGGGGTGGTTGAGAATAATTCATTCCATATTGATCTATTTTCTTAGAAAGTGCTGCTATTTGAGAAACTATCATAGTCATCATATCAGAATCATGAAAACTAGCTACTTTCTTAAGATTTACCCGTTCAGAGGGCCATTGAAAATTATTAGTAGCCATCTCCTCAATTAATGAATATGCTTCATCAAAAAGTTTTGACATTAACGATCCACCACCAGCAGCATCAATAATTGATCTTAATGATCCTACTAATCCGTTATAAAAAGTTTGAATTATTAACCAATCTGGCAAAGCATGATGTAGACACTTCCTAAGAAGATCTTTAAACCTCTCCCAAGCTTTGTATATTGACTCTCTTTCAAACTGACCAAAAGATGTGATATCATTTCTTAATTTAGCAGTTTTTGATGGAGGGAAATATTTTGATAGAAACTTTTGAGAAAGTTCTCCCCAAGTTCGAATAGATCCAGGTGCTAACGAGTTTAGCCACGCCTTAGTTTTATCCCTTAAGGAAAAAGGAAAAAGTCTAAGTCTGACAGCATCATTCGACACTCCGTCATACTTAAAAGTAGCACACAGTTCTAAAAAACTAGCAAGATGTAAATTTGGGTCAACATTAGGTGTTCCTCCGAATTGATTATTTTGTACCATTTGGATAATAGCAGGTTTAAGTTCAAACGAATTAGCAGCAACATCAGGATTTTGAATAGTTACATGAATTTCATCTGCTGTTGGGTTAGCATAATCTCTTAAAGGTCTTGGCAAATTTCCAACATTAATATTCTGATTCTCTTGATTATTCGCCATTTCACAGTAATTTTCAGTTTGTTTTTGTTGTTTTTTAATTTTTCTAATACTACGCTCTAACTCTGAATCGTAAGGTATCAAACCTACAGATCCACTACTACGCATATCAAATCACACTACTAAGTAAATAAGCACACAAATATACTACAAAGTAAAGGTTTTCAGTTACTACAATATCTATAAATAAGTACCGTTTATCTACCTCCCCGGCAATGGCGCCAAAAACTTGATGCGGTGACTTTATATACTTAAAAATGCAGGACTTTATGAATTTAGATTTATATATTTATAATAGTTTAATAAAGTCACACTTTCAACGCAAGTATACGTATCATATCAAGTAATACAGATCTCTAATGGAGTCCTGGTTATCGATCCCACAGGGAGGTGAACGTTCTTTAAATCAGATAATATAGCACTAAAATCCAATATCAAATATAACAATTGCTTAAGTGTACTACAACTAGTTAATGCAAAGTTCAATAATATAATTACTCCAATTACTTCTACGTACTAAACTCTTAACTAACACACACACTAACTTATGTGATTCATAAGATACTTCTATATGAAAAAGTGTCTTTCTTCCTGCATAAAGATCATGATGTGTGGATGATGAAGAATGTTAATTATCTGTATTGTGCCAAATAGGAGCATATTTGCTTCTTTACCCTTAAAAGAGTACCCCATCTTCTAAGCATGTAAAGAACATTGTCATATCTTAAGTTTAGTCACTAAGTCTAAGACTAGGCTGGGAGGATATCGGCTCTCACTACGAAGCTCCCACTCACCCTTCACCCGAAGGCTAACCATAGACTTTAGTTACCAATCTTAAGACCAAATTGTGGATCCCATTCTGTCACCATGAAACCTCCAATTTGAAGTCTATCAAAACTCATTTCCCTATTTATTTGCACTTAATCCCCATGAACTACGCAATTCATTCACGGACATTAAATGATTTCTTCATTCTTGTTATAGAATATTCAATTCTTTTGGAATTAATATTCCTCAACATGTTTTAACAATTCAATTGGTCGGATTGAAAAGTAAATTAAGTTCTAAATGAAAGAAACATCACAACTTTATAATACTTTAAGGGCACATCAATTCCACATCATCACATCATCACTACTTCATGCAAGAAGAAAGGCAAGGGAAACTACTCACAATTCATGGAGAAGATATAAAAACACATGGATTTTATATATAAAAGAAAAGTCATACAAACCACAAAAGTAAATTCAACTTATCTCTTTCTCTTCCCCAAGCAAATTCTTTAAAGTCCCCTTGGTTCCTTTTCTCTTCCTTGCAACACTTGATTTCTTCCTTTGGAACAAAGATGAAGAAGCAATCTCTCACTTTACTCCCTCTTCTCCCCTCCTTAGAGAAAAATCTCTTAAAATCACAAACCCTAACTCTCTCTTACACTTTCCTCACACTCTCTACAGCAATTCTCTTCTCTTCCTCATCTCTATTTTCGTCTTGGACACTTAATTTAATGTTAGGAACGAATTCCCCATGAGTTTCTTCAAGCACCTCTTCAAAAATCCGCCAAAACTTTTGAATTCGAAGTGAACCGACATAGGGCGCCGGCGGCGCCTAATAGTGGCGCCGACGGCGCTTTATTGTGCCAATAAATTTGAAATCTTTGGAATAGGGAGAACTGTTTTCCTCCAAATTGCTCCATTTTGCTCCAAATTCATTCCTTTTTGCATCTTTTCGCTCTAATCACCTATAATCATCATACCTGCAACAAATCATGAAAAATACCATTCTTTAATGTGCAATATCACCAAAAATAAGTAAAAATATATAGCTAAAAGAGTATATATTTTTGGTGCATCAGACCCCATTCCCTGGGGGAAATCATTTGGAACCAATTTTTTACCCCTTCAATGTCCTTCATATGCTGGAGACTCTTCCACAAAATGCTGCCAACTGATGATATACTGCAACTCAAAGGGCTGAGAGGGCCATCTAGGTGCTGGCTGTGTCATCTTGAGGAGAAATCCATGGATCATATTTTATTCCTATGCAGTTTCTCACGGGAGGTATGGCAAAATGTTTTACAATACCTCACTATTAATATCTCTAAATTGCCCTGGTCCAATTTTCAGTCTTCTTGGCAAGACTGGAATTAGGCTGGTTATGGTACAATCCCATTGGTGGTGGCATGGTTTATTTGGATGGCTAAAAATAGATCCAAATATGAAGAAAAACCTCCTACTGAGAAAGAGGTGAGCAGGTGCTGCACTACTTTCATGTTTAAACTGATCAAATATAAAAAACATCCAAATATCTGCAATGTCCCCACCCCTGATAGGATCACTAGAAGGCAAACTATACCTTATTTTTTAGAAGCCTCCTGGAAACCATTTCATCAAAGTTAATACTGATGGAAGCTACACTGAAAAGGGAGCAGGTATTGGAGGTATCTTCAGGAATCACTCTGGGCAGTGCATTCTTTTTTTCCAAGCACATGTGGAGGCCCAAGATGCTTTGGAGGTTGAACTTTTGGCTGTCAACTGGGCCCTTTAACTAGCTAGTCTGAATTGATGGAATCAGTTAATAGTGGAAGTGGATTCAAAATCTATCCTACAGTTGCTAGAAGGAGGGACTACTACTCATTGGAAGCACTCTCACTAGAGCAATAGAATCAAAGGGCTGAAGGACACCATTGGAGCCAATTTCAATTTCATTTTCAAAGAAGGCAATAAGCCTGCTCACTGGCTGGCTAGAAGAGGTGTATGATCTACTGAGGTTATTGTGTCTTCCAAACCTCCTCCTCCATTGTTGTTTCTCATGAGAGGAGACCTGCTGGAGGTGCCTTACTTGAGAATTGTGAATTTCCCCTGAAAAACAAGATTGAACACTCTGGTGGGGTCTGTGGTTCCCCATTTCCAAATCCAAACCACAAATTTTTTGCTTTCGACTACTACTGCTGCTTTTTCTTTTAGTTTATTTGGGGTATACTCGTCTTTGGGTTTTCGTAATTGCTAATATATATATATATATATATATATATATATATATATATATATATATATATATATATATATATATATATAGAAAAGGAGCAAAATAAGCTTCATACATGTTAAATGGGAATAAGTTACATAAGAAAAGAAGGGAAAAAAGAACCCCCACTAAAACAGGATAAAGCAAAAGGTTCCTAAGAGGTTCAACTTTTCTCAGAGCAAAACCACTAATATAAAAGTATACCATACATACAAGTATACCAAAACACAACTAAGCCTCACCCTAAAAAAGAAAAATCTATGTCCCAAAGAGTCCTCTGGTCACAATTCTGAGATGGGGGGCAGCAAGGGTGTCTCCCTCAACAAGAACTTTAAGCTTGGAAGGTAGGATAGTATATACAGTGACAGAAGAGTTGACATAAACAAGACTAGCTAACCAGTCAACAAGTTTATTTCCTTCCCTGTGAATGAATTGAAATCTAGCATGGAGTTTGGACAGAAGGAAATGGATTTTCTGAACCCATTGGAGAAGATGCCAGGGGAGGTGGCAGTCTGAATTAACCATTTTGATCAACACCTGAGAGTCTCCTTCCACAACAAGGGAGGTCCACTTAACTTTCAATGCAATCTGCAGGGCCCAGTATACAGAAATGTGTTCTGACTCCAGTGCATCAGAAGCAATGATAGGGGCATGAAAGAACAATAAGCATTTCCCTAAATAGTTTCTGAACAATCCCCCAATGCCAGCTTCCCCCTCTCTAAAGCTGCCATCAGTATTAACCTTGATGAAAGGGAGGCAAGGGGGATGCCAGAAAACCAAGGCAATCTCGGGGGGAATAAAATTAAGGGTGACAGGGAGAGAGCAGATATTGGGGAATTTTTTAAACTTGATGAGCTTGTGAATGTATGTGAGACAATTTTTGGCCACTACCTACTCACCAGTTAAAATACCATCAAATGTTGCATTATTTCTGGACATCCAGATGAACCAGGCAGTAATAAATGGGATGGCCCCCAACCTCAAGTGATTCCAATCAACCCAGCAGGAGGAGATGTTGATATATATATATATATATATATATATATATATATATATATATATATATATATATATATATATATATATATATATATATATATATATATATATATAGTTTTTTTTGTTAGTTAGGATTCACCTCCCCTCCAATTATGTACCTTTTCTCAATAGCAACATGTAAGGAGTCATAAGTGCTCTTTATATATATACACATGTTACTTTCGTATAACTCAAATCTTTCATATCACATCAGAAATGCCACTATTTAACTTTTAGAAAATATCCCTTGAATCTCCCTGAGAAGTTTGATAAGGTGTTAAAAATGATAGATCGTTGTTTTATGCATATGTTGAGATATATAATAGACAAAAAATGATATATCCGGTCTGTTAGTCGTTAAGAATTGCAAAGATGCAATCAATTGATGGTACAAGCTGTGATTATGGAATAACTCCATTTCTTTTGGTTGAATTAAATCCTAGGTAGGTAAGGGAGTAGCCACTGCCTTGCAATATTGCATCCCTGCCAAGCTCAAAAGTCGTTGAAGATACCTATGCTGATTTAGAAAATATTCTTTTTGCATCTATCACCTCAATGCCCAAGAAACATGCCATCGTTTAGATGTTTGAGCTAAAAGCTTGAATCAAGTTTAGATATAAATTGGATATAGTTGAGATACAATTCTTTGTAACTAATTGAAATATCATCTAAATAGATTATAACGGTTAGAATGGAAAAAAAGGGTCAGTATACTATGTATACTAAATACTTATGGAGAAAATATTATGTGTGGAGTTTGCATCCATGTGAACGCCTTGTAAAACAATGTTGCACACTATTCTATTCATGGTACAATAATGTACAACATTGTTGTGCAAAGAGTTCACATGCGTATACTCCCTCCTAATATTTTTAAGGACTGGAGAAGCTTTACCAACGCTTTACCTTTGAGAGGCACTTGCTACAGATTTGTTTTACTACTAATTTTTGGAAGATTTACATGCAAATCAATCTATTCATATGTATTTACATATCTAACAACTAATAAACTTCAAATTTTTACACACATACACACAAACAAGCGCGTAGGCGCCACCTTTCTTAGCTATTTCTAAATTTTTTTAAAAAACTTTTTTATCACTGCTACACAATTCAATTTACATTAAAAAATATGGAAGTATATCATGCTTAAGTGGCATAAAATAATTGAAGACGACACAAAATTATAAGATGATATTAATTTCTCTCTTTATTTTCTTAAGGAACCAAGAAATTAAATTTCTTTTGGCTCAACATAATATTTCGCTTATTGTATTTCATTAAATTCTTAACATTATCACAACAAAGGGAAAAGGGACATCTACATACAGAACACTTAATTCCTTATATCCTTATATTTATAAATGAACATCTTATATATATATATATATATATATATATATATATATATATATATATATATATATATATATATATGTTACTTTCGTATAACTCAAATCTTTCATATCACATCAAAATATCACCATTTTAACTTTTAAAAAATAATGTACATTTTTTTCATGTATGAGTAAGGTGATGGGTATATAATAAAGACATAGAAAAAATAAATAAATATTAAAACCAAATCATAAGGACGATAGGTCTAACATATAGACTGCAAGTCAGCTATGAAAACCTACATAAAACCCAAAGCTACAGACCTCAGACCACATACTTTATAATCTACTTATTACAATCTTTAGCTAAGTTCACATTCTTATTGCCCCTTCACCCTTATAGGTTTAGGTTGAACTATTAGCTGAGTCTGAAATAGATTGAACTGCGGACAAGATATTGATTTGTAAGTACATCAACCATTTGATCTTGAGAGCTAATATGATGACCAAAAATTTGCTTTGAATTCATATGTTCTCTGACAAAATGATGATCAATTTCAATGTGCTTTGTCCACATGAAACACCAAATTATTAGCCTAAGATATAATAGATATGTTATTACAATATATCAAAGTATGATGTGTGATCTGAATATCGAATTCCTGCATAAGCATGCACAACCATAGGATGTCAGTGGTAGTTGAAAACAGAGCTCTATGCTCCGCTTAAATCAACGTTCTGACAAATCTATTTTGCTTCTTGACATTCCATGAGAATATTGTAGATATTTTATCCATTTTTCACTTGCTCAATTAGCATCTGCATACCTCCTTAGTGTTAGATTACTCTATTTAATAACAAGGACATATCTGGAGTCCCTTGAATGTCTCTGAGAAGTTTGGTAAGGAGTTAAAAATGATAGATCACTGGTTTATGCATATGTTGAGATATATAATAGACAATAAATGATATATCAGTTATGTTAGTAGTTAATCATTGCAAATGTTCTATCAGTTTGTGGTACAAACCGTGATTATGGAATAACTCCATTTCTTTTTGTTGAATTAAATCCTTGGTAGGTAAGGGAGTAGCCACTGCCTTGCAATCTTGCATCCCAGCCAAACTCAAAAGTCGTTGAACATACCTATGGCGATTTATAAAAAATTCTTTTTGCATCTATCACCTAAATGCCTGAGAAACAGGCCATGGGTCCTAGGTGTTTGAGCTAAAAGCTTGAATCAAGATTAGATATAAAATTGGATATATTTGAGATACACTTCCCTGTAACTAAAATATAATCTAATTAGATTAAAACAAATATTTTCACTTTTTCCTTGTAATATATGAACAAATATGGATCAAATTTACCGTTACTAAATCCATTTTCAATAAGAAATATAGATAGTGTTTTAAACAGTTACCTTGGAGCTTGTTTGAGATTGTAAAGGGTCTTCTTGAGAGGGCAAATATGTTTGGGGTGCTGGGTTCCTTAGAATCTCTGTGGTTGATTAATATAGATGGTATCCTGAAAATTATCATGCAAAAATATATTGGAACATCAAATTAAAAGATCTACCAATTATTATGAAGAACTATAGTGAAAAATATCCTAATAGTGAGAATTTTAGTTACCATACTAAATATTTTGAAAGTAATTGATCCCAAACTCTTGTTTGTAACCTTGAGCCACAAGTCGAGCTCCAAGTTCCTTGTTGTTAAAGGGCTTGAAATTCTTTGATCATTTATTATGTCCATTGAATATGCTTGACGTCTTGTGTATAACATGTGGAATCTGATATTGAAGCATTAAAATATGATAGATTAAGCTTTGGACAAGTTTGAGGGTACCGAGCTTAGATCTAGTAAGCATAAAATGAGTAGGATTCAAGAAAGTTCTTGGAGATGGGGAATCAAATGTGGAACTAGGTTGTTGAATATTTGCCATCCGTTCATTCTTATGCATATTGTTTAAAGTGGATAGAGGAGAAGCAGTTGATGAAGGGGTCGAATCAGGAGTAGTAATTGGTATGGGAATGGTTGCATGAGTAGGGGCATGGGTTGTGGGGGCCAATATAAGTGGAGGGATGTGATGGAGAGCTTTCTGTGGTACTGTAAGTATAACATCACATTTATAGGTAACATGGTGTTCATTGAAAACAAAATTGGAGGAGATAACTAATTTATCTGTGAGAGGATTGTAACATATATACCCCTTATGTATGAAGTACACCCTAAAAAAATACATATGGCCGACTTGAGAATGAGTTTATGAGCCGATTGTTATTGTATCATGAAAGTGACTTCTCATGTAGGTGCTGATAGGGACTAATTTGATTGGCAGTTTGGGTAGGTATTCTATTTATGAGATATACAATTGCTTGAAGTGCTTCATCCATAGAGTATAAGGTAGTTGAGTATCATTTAACAATGTTCTAGTGGTCTCTATAATGTGTCTATAATGTGTCTATGTTTAACTCTGGAGTGTAAGGACAAGAATATTGATTGATAACTCCCTTTTCCATAAGGAAATTGTTCATCACCATGCCAGTGTATTCCTCAGCCCCATCAGGTATCAAAATTGGGTGTGCATAGTGTTTATGAAATTTAGATTTTATTATTTTTTTTAGATTTATGATACCTAGGAAGAACAAAGCAAAACCATGAAAAATCATCTATGCAAGTAATTTAATAACTATATCCTTGGTGGGAAATGATTGGTGAGGGAACCCACACATCGGTAAGAATCAACTAAATGTCATGATGTTTTCTAAACAAATTAAATGGTTATTTTATTACTCTTATTTAAATTGCAGGACACACACGATGAAAAAGCTTGAATGAATCTTGAGATCTTATGTCTTGGAGATGGTGTGAGCAATCTCTGAGTGTGTATGACCTAGTCTTTTAGGCCAAAGAGCAACTACATGTAATGGTGTAGTTGAAGCTGGTAGAACTTATTGACTTTGCTAAAAAGCTACGGGATAAAGAACCTTGGAACTGGGCCCCTTAAGAAGTATCTGTTGATTATGTGGGTCGGAAATAGAAAAGCCACATGGGCCAAATGAGACGTTAAATTATTATCTCAAGTGAGCCTTTGAATTAAAGTAAATTATGGGATAAAGAGGGAGCATGATAGATATATGATAGTTTAATATTACGAAGTGGTGTGAGGAGCATCCCATCGTTCATATGCTAAATCAGAACAACATGTCCATCACCAACCAAAACTTGTTGAGCATCATGATAATATTCATCTATTTTAAGTTGACTCATGTTTACCGTGAGATGGGTTGTTGCACAAGAATCCATCAACCATTCTTAAGAGATGGCAATGAGAGCTTGCGGTGTTACGGTCGGAGCATACTCTAGATTTGTTCAATGCTAACAACATCAAGAGTGATTGATCTTTTTACAAGTTTGATACCAATGGTTGCCTTTGGGCTTTATCTATTTGCTCTTGATGTCACTATTGAAGTCCCTTTTAGAGGGAACATGTTTCTTCTACCACTTGCCTTCATTCTAATGTTAACACTATGTCTAGTGACCAAAAATACAAAATAATTATCAGTTACCTAAATGTTTTTGGATCTTTCAATTGCCAAGCTAATTTCTTCACTCAAAGAAGGGAATAAAGATCATATGTGCTGATAGGATGAGTTTTAGTGCGAATAGCTGTTTTAAAGGCTTGATATGCGAATGGGAAGGTATTGAGAGTGTAGAGGATGACATCCACAAGCGCCTAAACTTTTGGTAGGTATTGTTTCATTTTGTTGTTCTTATTGATATATGGTGTAATTTATTCTTAAGTTGAATTACACTAGATTGATATACAGGTTGAAGTTGTCTCTCAAGAGTTGTCTAAATTTCAGTGGAGGTTTGGAGATGTAGCACACAAGGGAGGATGACAACATATATAATAGTGTATAAGTCAGACGTGAGATTTTAGTCAAAGGAGATCCAAGTGGTATATTGAAAATTTAGAGCAACCGAACCATCACCATGTGAAAGAACTTTTGGAGGGTAGTTATGACTTCCATCAAGGAACCTAAAAAATTCATTTGCAGTAAATATCTTGAAAATCTTAGCCCGCCAAATAGGGTAATTTTCATTTATTAGCTGATTGTGAGACGTTACTTGATACCAGATATCAAGAATTTCAGAGAAGGAATGTTGTTTTGGTTACCCATTAGGGAAGGTTGAAAACTTAATGTCCCTGAATCTTCCATCAGATGGAAGAATTAAGCAATACAAGAAAAAAAAAAGAATCATCGACACCTTTAACCCCAAAAATAGAGAGCTCGGAAAAGAAAAGAAAAAAAAAAGAAGAAAATCTTTAATATGTACGACTGATGTCACCTGATGCTTGCAATTAGAATAGCTTCCTCACAGCCGAGTGCAAAGGAGAGGATTGCAAGGACTCTGTTTTCTTGAAAAGAGGAATCGGGATGGGAAAAAGGAGACGGTAGAAAAGAGAAGAGTATAGGTGGCTTGAAAGAAGAGAAGCAAGGATTCAAAACCTTGAAAAAGTTTTCCTGCGGGCCCAGCCTCATGAACGAGATAGGCTTTGATATCATAAAGACATCGAAAACCAAATCACAAAGGCACTATAGGTCCGATGTATAAACTCTAAGACATCTATAAAAAGTCTACACAAACCCAAAGCTACAGACCTATGACCACATACTTTATAATTTATTTATTATAACCTTTATCCAAGCTTTCATTCCAATTATATAAAAGTCAAACATAAGGTGTAGGATATGTTACATAGGAATTGAGTATGCATGTGTAAATCTTCCAAGAAGAAAAAGACAACATTTACATACATATCATTCAATTCTCATCTATTTACATATTTAACACCTAAACTTTCATATTGACAAACATATCACTCAAGCATTTAACATCACATCAAAATGCTTTTCTTATTTACATTTTAAAAATGAAATACATCTTTTCATGCAAATACTAAACTTTAGATATTAAATATGTAAATGCATAAAAATTATGTGGTGTGCACGCAAATTTCCAAACCAAGGAATCTTATGATAGTTTAAATTCTTCAAAGGCATTAAATTTTGTTTCTTATTGTGGCGTGTTTCATGCGAGGAATCATGGCAGTGATTGATAGTAAGCAAAAGTGCAAGTTGATCGATGCAACTCATCTTTTGTAGTTTTGTTGGTGGATACAAGTCATTTGAATTATTGCACACCATGCCACATATGAGCTAAAAGTTTTTTCAGTGAAATTTTGTAATCAATATGGCCCAAATTCAACCCAATCAGCTCTTGTAATTTTGGTCTAATTCTATTGGAGTTTTAAGACATTTCAGAAGTGCTAATTTTCATTGCCATGTTAGGGGAACAACTTGTGATTTAATGCAGGCATTATATAGTCAAGCAGTGTTGCATGATGGACCAGCATAGGCCACAAAAGTCAGTAAAATAATTGTGTTTGGCATGTTTAGAAGTTTGCTAGTTGGTTAGCAATGATTCCATCATGATTGACTCATCATTTATTTATTTATTTGTTTTTATTGACTCTTAATTGCTTTGACTTCTAATGAGTTTAGAACATGGACATGTGGTTCAAGAATTTGCAAACAATAGGCTGAATGTAGACATTCTAAATTTCAAATGGGCTGATTATGAACGTTCAATCAACTAACCCAAACTTAACTTAAATGTTGATTTTATGAATGTAAATATGTAAATCTGAAATATTTACATACATATATTACATATATAAATCCTATACTTCAATTTACAGAAATATGCCAACTTATCTATGTATGAAAAGTTGTATTTTACTTTTTAAAAGTTAAAAATGATGATATTTTAATGTGATATGAACGATTTGTGTGATATAAATGCTGAAAAAAAGCAAAGTTTTGGTGTTAAAATATGTAAATACATAGGAATTCAGTGTTTTGTATGCAGATGCTCCTTTTAAACATTATTAGCTTGTAGATATCATATATTTATTGAATGTCCCATCACTTTTTGCATGCATCAACAAGCTTAGGATATATTTTCAGTCAACAAACTTAAAAATTATTTTAATTAGAATTTCAAAGCTTTGAGACGATCATTTTAACTTTATACAGACATTACTGATGGAACAGATTATATAAAGAAAATGAGTATTGAGCTCATGGAATCCTTTAATAATGTGTTGTTGTCAATGTTATATGTTTCTGTGTGGGAGACTATAAGAAAATTATTATGAGTGTGCATATTAGTATTAATTACAGATCAAATGTTCTCCAAACTTTTTGATTTGTTGAACTATGATCAAGTAATGATTAATATTAAAATTTTGAGACATTATATAATTGGTTTTAGCTTTTATAAGACTTAATGATTATCTACTTTGACGACCACAAAGTTAAGAATATAAATTACATTATTATATAAATAATGCCTTAATCCCCAATCACAATCATTAGAAATCTAACCGCCTATAAAATATCAACACATGACCAAATTAGTACGTGAATTCAATTCGGTGGCTTGATTTATCTCAATTGTCTCATCTCCCATCCACTGCATGAACTGGCCTAATTAATAGTCGTAGGTTTACTTTGACAAGACGAGCATATGCATATTTGCGCACCACACAATTTTTATGTATAAGCATATCTATCACCTACATTTTAAACTTTTACATATATGTCACTTGCTCATGCATGAAATTATATATTTCACCTCTTAAAATTTAAAATAGTGATACGTCTGACGTGATACGAAAATTTTAATTGATATAAATGTAAAGAAGATGATAGATATGTAAATACATAAGAATTGGGAGGAATGTATGCTAATGCCTTGGTAGCATAAATGCTTAGCTAAATGCTGATTCCTTCACTGTTGTGAAGCTCGACTTCAAATGACCAAGAACAGTAGCATTGGATTGCTCCCTTATAAGCACCACTTATATTTAGGCTTTCGTTGTCTTAAGGAATGCTTAAAGCAATAGAGCTGTCGGGTCAAAGATACTTAGTAGGCTTGTGGAGTCATATGTTTCATCTTTCATGATCATGTCACAATAATTATTTAATTTCTCTCATTTGATTTTGATGTAATCCCCACATTACCAATATAAAAATATATGTATGAAAAATGCTATTTTAAAATAGCTAAAGTTTTTATTGAAAACTTTTATTTTTATTTGTAAATCTTTGATATTCAATCTAGAAATTTACCCAATAGTCCCATTTCGTAAAAATGACCCACCTATTTTTAAGCCGTAGGAATTGTTCAGTAAATTACATGATTGTCTCTACTTTAATGGAACGTTACGGTCATTTATGAATCATTATACATTTATATATTTGTAATTAACTTAGACACACTTTAACCATGTGAGTGTTGTTGGTGCCGTATCATGTTTGTAACTGTATTCGACACCATTGTGTGTTTGTAACTGTTTGATCTGATTGCTTTGTGTTCATTTGGTTGGCAACCTACTATTGTCTTCTCCAAAGGAATTCGTTGCAAAGGCTCATGGCCCTTGAGATGGATTGTTCCATTAGTGGAGGACAAGTTGCCATACTTTGACAAACTATCTTCATTCGATCGATGAGCCTCTATAAATGGAATTCCCTCTGGGCGGCTGATAATCACTCTAATTTCAGACGCCGGTTGAGTAGTCGTCGTCATGAGCATGCAGTGTTCTTTGAATCGGTTAGACTTTCATTCGTTCGGCCTAAGATTCGGCCGATTAGTGCAATAATGAATATTCACACTTCTACTTTTTTTTCTCATGCGATCCGCTGAATCTTCTCGAGATTCATGCAGCCATATTTCTTATGAACAATTATTAATAAATATTAGGAATAATACCGAGTGGTGGTCTATTATTAACTCTGATAAAAATTAATGTAAATATGTATTGTTACGAGTAAGGTTAAACATGTATTATTCAACACTAATACTCCTCAAATAATTAGTTAGTCTCGCGTTACGCAACTTAAATACAAATCAATAATTTAAAACTTCAGTAATAATAAATCCATGGTCAAATGCAATATAAAATTAATAAATAATCTTAAACTACCTTGTCGTACTCAACTCTAAGTCCATTAATTTCACACCCCTTAGTTTCATTGACTCATGAGGAATGGCTTTATGATGACGAAATGAACAATATATATATATATATATATATATATATATATATATATATATATATATATATATATATATATATATATATATATATAGTTGAATCTCAAGTTGTCTTTGTGTAGACATGTCTTGAGGGTTAGAGCGAGAAAGAGAAGAAAGAGAGGGAAGAGAGGGTGTGTCGACTTGAGAAAATGAGTGAGTAACCCTTTATTCATAGAATAGCTCATATTTATAATCATAGGTGGCTTAAATTACAATTACATTATTCTTACTCTCTTATCGGTTATAGGTGTATCAAGTCCTTTTCCTAATCATGGAGCGGTTAATCTAACCACCTCTCTAAATCAATTAACTGAATACACATGACTATCATGAATAGTTGTGACTATTTAATCATATACTTGACAATTAATATAATAGACTTTTGTCTCTAGTTGACGGTCGTCTAAACCTTGACTGATTATGTTAGCAGAATGATTCTACCGATTGTCCATGTTTGAGAATCTGCCATTCAGCTGACCGGATGCGCCGAGTTCGGTGGTTATTTCATATAATTTCAATCGACGGTAGGAATGCTAGTTTGAACCACTTGATCCCTCTAGGATTCGTGCTGATATTTTTCTCGTATACATATAAGTTCAGTGATTTTCTTGCTCCATGATATATATTAGAAGACCAAGAAAATTATTAAAATAATAAATTTCATTAAAAGATAATGATTACTGCCTAATTTTTCATGTCCAAAATTAACTATAAATAGAGTTCGCGGAGCCTTTACTTCTCATTCAGGTAGTGAATCCCAAATACCACCATATCGAACTTCAGATTGTTTTGACGATGATGCTCTTAGAATGGCCCCTGAAGAGTTTTAGCTGCCCGCTCAACCTCGTCCTTTTTCTGTGAGCGAAAAGAAGAAGAAAAAGATGATAGTTGTGATGAAGAAGAAACACAAGGAGTCTGTAGTCAATGTTAATGACTAAGCTGCTTCTTCCGCCGACCCCAATGCTTATCAGCCAAAAAAGTCTCAAGGTGGGAAAAAAGTTGATAGAAAACTTCTATTTCTCCCATTGGTGTCGTTCTGATTGTTGAGGGAGAGATTCATCGCGTTGATTCGAACACCAAAGAGGCGGATGGTGCTCTAGTGATCATCGACGTTCCACCTCTTCCTGAAGTACAGAAAATAATGCTCTCATAGATGATTTATTCATATTCTCCACTGAATTGGGTAGGTTATTAGGTATGATCGATTCTGGTTGCATTTGGTCTAAAATGTTTCCTTCTTTTACTCTGTACTTTGATGTAAGTTTGGGTGTTGTGGTTCTGATCGGCGAGAATGTTCGATCGACTGATGTTGTTGTTGATCCTGCTTCAATTTCAATGACCGCACTTCAACACTCAATTGGAAAGAGTCAACAACCGATCGAGGGTGTTATTAATCGGTTAGCAGATATTTTTAACACTACCCAATGGATGAATGGTCACCAACAATAGTTTTTCGAGTCATTTGCTAGTAGGTAAATGAAAATGTGGATTCTTTTGAGCAGGCAGCTGGAGGATCGAATAGTGACATCATACGAGATCTACAAGTTCATGTTGATAGGATGGAAGGGAGAATGAATTTTCTTCATGATGAGGTGAGAGCTCTCTCGCTAGAGCTGCAGGTCGATCTGACACAATGAGAGATTGATCAGGGGAATCATCTAAGTTGGGAGGAGGATTTTTATTCAAGTGGAGAGCATGTCTCGACTCAAGTGGCAGAAGAATCTTTTGTGAAATATTTCAATTTCAAATAGTTTCATGTACCTGTTTACATTAATGAAAAAAATTTATTTGCTATTGAAAGGATGTGGTGTGACCTTTTTCGAAAGCTTTTGGTGTGATTCAACTTTCGCGCCCTTCTTAGACGTAGGTTAAAGAGCATAGTCTCACGTTACACTTGAGATCTTTTTAAACTCCCTCTCTAATCCTTCTTCTCCCCTTTATGACCTGCAAGAATTCTCCAATGTTTTTTGGCACTTATCCGATGATCGTTTCCTCTATTTTGATTGAGGAAGATGTACAAAAGTTAGCAAAGGAGTATGTATTTGATGACACAGTAAAACCTTGGGTCGTTAAGAGTTCTGATCGAGCGACGAGTAGATTTGGAGATGACATGGTATTCTATCGGGATCAGTTTTGATGTGGTTTAACACTCCCACTCTGTTCTGAATTAAAAGGTGTCTTCAATCAGTACAGAAAATTTCCTGCATAAGCCATGTTGAATTTGATCGTTGTGATCATAACATTCATCGTGACGTTGTCTTTTGTCACCGCCTTGACATACCATTGTCAATCGATCTATTCAATTATTACTTCTCGTTCAAGATTGATAATGATGGCATAGCCAATTTTTTGTTGGTTATATACTTCTACTTTAGGGCTAGAGAACAAAATAAATGATTGAAAAAATGGTATTTGGTTGGTTCTTGTTCCGATGGTTGAGAAATTAGTGTCATTTTTCAAGAAATGTCGGTGAGTAAAATAAATGTGCTTCCAAAGCATCTGGTTGCCGATGGAGAAAAAATTGAAAGGCAACCACTGTCGATTGCTAAATATACCAATTGAAAATTCATCGACCAGGTCATCCAGATGAAAAAGAAATTGAAGTCCTCAGATGTTAAGGAGGTTATTCTAGTAAAGGAAGTTGAAGAGAGAACCACCAAGAGGAAACTGAGGGGTAAGCTAACCCTCTCAAAAGGAGGGAAAATCTAGGGAAAAGCTAGGAGGATTGTTGCTGCTGGTACGGACACCATAGGTGTGGATTTTATTTTTTTCTGATCTGAAACAACCACTGTGATAAAAACAGTGTCAACTACTCAAAAACCTAAAAGTTTCTTACTAGATGCAAATGAGACAATCTGATTTCCATCTGTGCTTAGGTCGGATGCCTCTAAAGGCTCCCTTCCGAGGGTGAAGTAGGAACTTCAAACACTCCATCACCAATTGACATACATCCATCTACTTTGCAATAGATTGATTTTTGCCAGACTGACCTATCTTATCTAGATTTGTATGTGAGGGTTGAAGTCAACCATCACTTTTTGATTGATCTATTCGAATCTTCATCAGGGAAGGGACAAAGCCAGCTCCCGAGTCAGATCCTCTGCCACCTCTTGATAAAGAATCACATCCATTTAGTGAAGAGAGGAATGGAAAGGCTCTGATGGAAGATTTGGATGCTCCTCCCCCCTTCTTTGAAAAGGGAAGGGGAGCGATTTGAGTAGCGTCCAATGCATGGTGGGGCCAGAAAGATATTCATTGGTCCTACTATTGATTTTTATGGTTGATTCAGCTAGTAATTAGTTTTTTTGGTTCTCTCGAGGTTGAGGACTTTCCAACCTTGTTTTCTGAGGTGATGTGGTCAAATAAGTTCGAAGAAAGATGAACTTTGATTGGGAGGAGCTTCAACAACATTCAGCCTGATATCATTTGATGGCTATGGAAGCCGCCCACCTCCAAGCATTGGCTTTTTATGAATTCGAGTGATCATTAGCCAAGGCTGAGGATAAGCTGGCAACCTTAGAAAATAAATTGAAGGAGCAGAAGCATAACAGGAAGGTTTCTGAGAGTTTGCTCAAACTTTTGAAGGGAGAAAAAATTAGAGGCTTGGTTTCAATGGAAAGTTGGTTTATTTGATGAAAGAAAATGAAGAGTTATAGCAGCCCTGACAAAGTTATTCCCTCAATAAGAAGACATTGTTGGAATGTAAGCAATTCCATAGGAATATGTCTTTTTCAACCGATAAGTTTATTGAACATGGGCTAGTTGACCCGAAATATGTCAATCTGAAGGAATTTGTTACCCTTTTAGTTTCTCCTGTTACAAGGAACAATAAATCCATGAAAGATGCCAAAGAAGAAGAAGAGGAAGAGGAAGAACAAGAAGCACCCGTAATGGAAGAAGAAGGCGATTCAACGACTGCTTCGTGCCCGAATATATATATATATATATATATATATATATATATATATATATATATATATATATATATATATATATAAGGATGAATTATTATTTTGGAAACAATTGTATTCGATGGTAGTTCTAAGAAATATTTCATATTCAAATTCGTGATTATTCGGTTCTAATTTCAACAGTGTTATAGTTAAGACCTAATGAAATCAAGAGTGGTCATATTCGAATCTAGATAAGCCCTGATCAAACACTCAAACACATAAAAGGAGAATGAGTTGACTACTAAAGAGATCCCAATGATCGTCGCCGGTCATCTAAGATTACGACCGACCACCAAAGATAATCATGGACCACTATAGATCATCGTCAATCATTAGCTATTGTCGACCACCACAAATTATGGCTTGATTGATCTACTATGACTATTATAGCCTCTACAAATATGACTTCTACAGTCAACTACAATTGCTATAACCTCAGACTATGATTTTGATAGCTCTACTTTGACTATCATATCTATCAACTACAACTTTTATAGCTAACTACAACTGTTGTAGCCTCAATGCAACTATTATAGTAAGACGATAACAGTTATAGTTTCAATTACACATGTTGGGTTATTTCAAAACAGTTAAGATTCTAACATCATTTCGTGATCTCATTTTTTTTAGTTCAGGTAAAGAGTTGAGCATTGAACTCTTGATTACATAGCGGATTATTTAAATAAGGTCAATTCCCGTGATTTTTTCTTCATTAAAGGTTTACCATATAAAAAAAGTTATGTTTTCCCTCACTATTTTTCTTTTATCTATGCATATGTTGGTTCTTCAGGCAACGCCAATACGTTAAACATTACTATACCACTACGAATTTTCTAACTCACAATAATATTAAAAATATTAATTATTATTATCATTAGCTTGAGCAGTCTAAATTAAGCACTTTGTTGTTGCATCTTATTTATAGTAGATCACATGTTCTCCTCCATATTTGATATTAGCTTCCTATAGTTTGATGTGAGATTATTAGGTATGTTTTTGTATGTGTGGCCCATGGTCAATTGTTTCATTACTTTCACCGATGCATCAAAGACAAATTTATACTTAATACCACCCTCCACATATATATATATATATATATATATATATATATATATATATATATATATATATATATATATATATATATATATATATATATTGTTGAATTTAAAATTATTTAGGAGACACGTCTAAGAAATAGAGCGCTAGAGCGAGAGCATTGAGAGAAAAACCACATTATAGAATAGTAAATCCGTGTAACATTTATTTCATGAGATGACCCAATTTATAGAAACGAGAGATGTATAATTATATATTGTACCCCGAATATATGTAGGTACGGTAGGGGTATTTTAGTCAATATATGAATATGGAGCCGGGAGCTGGGAAAGCTCTCTTTCGGACAGGGCCAGGTCACTAAGAAGTCATCCGGCCGAATAGCGTCGGGTGTTTATGACAGCCTTCCGCCTGGCTTTATTTTGACCTGGCAGTTGTTCGCTAGGGGCCCAGAGTAAACTGCTTATTTGACTATTAGTTATCAGTTTATCCTTGCACAGGTCGAGCAGAAAGCTATAACCAATTGTTTCGGGGCCGGGCGATTCGTTTTGCTTATCCGGCCAGACTATAAAAATGTGTCAGATTCATCCGGGCGGGTCTTGTGTAGGTAGATTGATTTCTAGGAATGTGGACGAATTCTATCCATTTGGGAAATGATTTACTCTCTGCCTATAGAAACTGGACTATTAGGCATGGGGTATATGATTGTCCCTGGCAAGCTCCCATGATGTCGCGTCATCCTTCTCCGTCGGTCGAGGTATATCTTTGAGATTCATGCTGACATATTTTGACACACACACACATATAACAACAATTTGTGAATAAATTTAAATGTAGTTGTGAATCACTTTTTTTTATTGATTTTTTTAAAGAGCCCATTTTTTTTGGATCTCTTTTCATTTAATTTATTTTGTGTCAGAAAGTTTGTAACAGTAGAGTGATAATATGACATATTAACAATATACGAAGATCTAATAAAAAGATTAAAACAATAGCAGGAGGAGACACCATGATTTTCTATATATAAAAAATTATTGGAAAAGAAAACGAAATTATGTGGTCTAGCCCAGACAAAATAATCTACTATAAAATTATAAGTGCACATGTCAACTCTTTTTCTAAATTGGAAAATATGAAATTACAATGTTGATATTCATAGATGTATTGTAATTATGCTACAATAAATATAGTTCTTGGCAATAATAGCAGTTGTGGGTCTAAAGGCCATAATTGATTATTATAAAAGTAGTAGTTTATCATAAAGACGAGGAGTCGGTGGTTGTGATAGCGCCAGTCGGCCATAGAGTCCAAGTCGGAAGTCATGGTAGCAGTTAGCCACATAGGCCATAGTTAAGCACGTAGACCGGAGTTGGAGTGCAACCATAACATTTAGCTAGAAAGACCGTAGTTGATCATATGGGTCATCGTTGAAAGCTGTAGTAACACTTAGCTATATAGGTCACAGTTGTCACATAGGCTATGGTTGATAGCTACAGTAGAGCTAGTTGGTCAAAATGGCTTCCATAGTTGATAGACGTAAGAGCTTTAGTTGGCCATAGAGGTTGTAATGGAAGGCTGCAATAATAGTAATTGACTACAGATGTTATACTAGAAGGCTGCAATGAAATCAATTGACCACATAGGCCGTATCAGAAGGCTGTATTGACAACAATTGATTATATATGCCATATTAAAAGTTGTATTGATAACAAGTGATCGCATTGACCACAGTGGAAGGCTGCAATGATACTAGTTGGCCACAGAGGCCATAGTGGATCGTTGTAATGATACTAGTTGACCACATAGACTGTAGTGAGAAGTTATAATAATGACTGGACACATATGTTGTAGTTAGTCACGTAGTTTGTAGTTGGTAGTTGCAATAATAGTTAGCAACATAAGCCATAGGTAGTCACATAGGTCGTACTTGGTAGCTACTGTTGAAATTAGCTACATAGTTCGTAGTTAATCACATATTTCATAGTTGGTACTTGCAGTTGCAGTTAGTTACATAGGTGATACACTTAAAATATATATTGTTTTTAAGTACATTTTTATATTTATTTTTGATGATATTGTACTTTAATGGAAGGTATTTTTATGTTTTTCTTGTAGGTATGATGAAAATGAGTGATTGAGATGAAAGGAGAAAAAAAGGATAAAATTTGGAGCAAAAATTGAAAGATGTACAAAATTGGCCTTTGGCACCTAAGCTCTAGATGGCTGGCGCATAGGCGCCACAGTTATATTGACGAATTTAAATTAATTTTAGAGCAAATTTGAAGGGGTTTTTGAAGTGCCCTTTAGTTGAAACTTCAGTAACTTCCCATTAGCGCCAAAATTCATTTAAAATGTGAATGGATGGATGCATCTCTTGGTAGATTCATTGAATCTATACATAATTTGAAGAGACACCAAAGCATCTTTTGGAGAAGTATTAAAATGAAGACTTAAGATCAGAAAAAGGGAAGAGTCTTGAAGAAAAAAATTAGCGGGAGAAGTTGGAGAAAAGCTTGAAGTGGTTCAAGGGAAAGAGGAAGACATAGTGCCTTCTTCTCGTCATATTTTCTTTACATTTCTACTTTACTTTATCATAGTTTGTATTAAAATTTAGGAGAGTCAATTTTTAGAGTTGGGCGCCAACTTCTAAGGAGTTATCTAGTGGACAAAAGTTTCAGAGGAACTTCAAGAGTCTTATGGAGAGGATTTTCAGATAAGTTTTTATCTTTGTTTTCATATTTGGTTTTAAAGAAGGACTTCTTGTGTTTTCACTATGTTTTCTTCTTTCAAATCAAATTGTGTGTGTGTTTTCTCCATGAATTCTGAGTAGTTTCCTTTATCTTTTTCCTTTCATATGATGAAGTAATTAAATTATGAAAGGAAGTTGTGTGAAGTATAAGTGTTTAATGTTGGAAGAAGTTGTGATGATTCCACTACCTTGCACTTTATTTACCTCTTTATTTGGCCAATTGAGATATTAAATTTTGTTGTGAGAACATGTAAGAACTGATGCGGTATTCTCTCAATCAACAATTGGAGTGAATCACATGCATTTATATGGGTGAGAATTGTAGTTCATATATTTGAGTGCAAATAAATAGGGAGACATGCTTTTTAATGGGGAGTAAAATTAGAGGACTTTAGAGTAATATGCTAAAGCCCCTAATTTGGTTTAATGTTTTAAATTTTGTTATGAGATGTTAGCCCCCAGGTGGAGAGAGAAGAGGAAACTCCAGAGTGAGAGCTAGTATCTTTCCTGCCTAACCATCTACAAGATTTCAAAACTTCAAATTAACCAATGTTCTTTATAGAACCAAGTAAGGGTAAAGAATATAAATGCTCCTATTTTACACAACACATTTAGATACTTCCACAATGAAATACCATAATTATTATTAATTCATTGAAAGAGGAAAATATATTTTATTATCATTTGCTTTCATATATATAGTTTTATAGTCTTGTTAATTTTAGTTGCTCTCTTTAATTTTTCTTAAAAGAAAATATCAAAAATAAATTTAAAATTTTCTACTTAAAACATACTTTACAAATCCATTTTGAAAAGTAAGAAGTTGTTTTTCTGCTTTCTTTATAAGTTTAGGCATTTCTCTATGATATCTCGGGGTTTAATTAGAAAGTCATATATTACTTGATAAACGATATGTATACTTGCGTAGAATCTCATATTATAAAACAATTAAAATATATTTCTTATTTGCTTCAGAGTCAAGTTTTTGGCATCCATTGCAAAGAAAGAGATATTATCATTGAAAAGAAATATAAAGTGAAAAACGTAAGCATAAATATTCGGGGATCCATAGGCTACAATTAGTCATATGCATTTTACTTGGTAGTTACAGTAATAATTAGCTACATAGGCCATAATTAGTCACATAAGTCATAGGTGGTAACTGCGGTAGCAATTAGTTACATAGGCCATAGTTATACATATGCCGTAGTCGGTAGCTGCAAATAATGACAACAATTGATCACATAGAACTTAGTGGAAGGTTGCAATGATAATAGTTGGCCATAGAGGCGGTAGTAGGAGGCTACAATGATAATGGCCAGCCACATAGGTTGTAGTTGAAGCCGGTAATGACAACATTTAGCCACGTAGGTTGTAGTGAAAAGCTACATTAGTAATTGACCACATAGACCATATATGAGACGCTTCAGTATTTGAGATATTTCATTACATCATATTCCAAACTTTGTTACACCATATTCAGGATCCTTTATAAGTAAATAAAATTTCCTAACAATGGCGAGCAGGGTGTGGCCAACGGTGGTCTACGATAGTAGGCGGGTAGTAATCGGTGGCTACGAAGATCGAATGTTATCACTGAGTCTTCCGTCGAGAACAACACTAAAATTTGATTCCTTCTCTTTTTCCACTATACGTGAAGAGGAGTCTATTTATAGCCACTAAAGGAGAAGCATTTTGGTCATTTGACAAATAACTGTCATAACCACCTGATATAACGACCCACATTGATTCCCCTTGATTAAAGTAGTTTTTTAAGGATTTGAGGGCCTTATGACCTTATAATCAAGTGATCTTAAGCTTGATGGATTCCTGAATTTTACTTTGGGTACTCCAAATGAAGAGTTCATTTGCCCTCCAATTAACTACCCAAAGCCTAAAAATATGGTTTAATTGCTTGATCTGGGCTTGATCAAACACAGATGGGACTAATTCTGGTATCCGTAGAATTGTATTGTCAAGATGATCAATTGTCTATAAGCTTATTAAAAATAGAGCTCTGGATGATTATTAATTGAATCAGATTATTTTTCCTCAAAAAATATCTCGAGATTTGTATGAAATGATAAATTTTATTAAAGTAGCATTAGTTTTGATCTTATTTTGATGTGATTTAATTAGCATCATTCGAAAATAATTAAATTCCTGAAATTAAATATAAAATTTTGAAAATTTTGTGTTTGGCAGGAAATTATGGCAGTTTCTGATGTCAGCCATTAGGGAAAGCGCGAAAGTGGCTAGTGAGGTCAGATAGATCACATGTTAGCACACAGGTCATTAGGGGATGGAGCGTGTTGGTCAGGCTGGGACAAGCTGAAGGTGTGGAATGGTGCAAAAGGTTTGGCTATTCAAAGAGGACTTAGCTTGGTCAAATAGTTACATAAATTATTCTTGTGCGCGATATCATGCACACATCTGCATGTGGGTATGTTCACGCATTTGCACATATTTGCACATGGAAGTGCCCTCATAGAGCTGTAAAAACTTAACTTTTTAAAAATTTTCAAATGTTTTTTTTATTTTTCACATCATTTTCCCAATCTTTTTACCAATAAATAGACCCACTATGAAGGGGGTAATGCACACTTGTTCTTCTCAAGTTGAAGTGTCACTAGGGTAGCTGTTGTACTTCTTATCTGACCTGTTGTTTTGTCTTTTCTTCTGTGTTGTTGTTGTGCTCTGAGTATCTTTCTGGTATATTTTTGTGCCTTTTCTTCTGCGGTGTTATTTCACTTAGAATCCTTCTCTGTCCTAGTATTGTGCCTTTTCTTATGTGTTGTTTTTGTGCTCAAAGTCCCTTTTCGGCATGTTTTTGTCAATTTTCTTCTGTGCTGCTGTTGTGCGACATTAGAGCCTACTATTGTGTTTATTCAAGGGAGATTTGTTGTGCTTTAAGATGACAATATTTGGGAAATTCTGACCCCTAAACAATCAGAGAAAGCACCAAATTTATGAGGAGGAAATATCCACACTTACAAAAGATGCACTTATATCATTTCTTTAAAAAATTGACTTTTAAATGACATAGTGATGAGATTACCGACTCCGATTGATCGAGCTTGTTCACTTCCCCTGGATACATTACGATTTATGAGGCAAACTTGCAAGATGTTCTCTCGTTTCACCTGTTTCCGAGTTGATGGATACTCTAGAAGCTATTAAAGTTAGCATTTTATTGATCACCTGCCAAGAATTGATGGTATTTATCAAGCTTATCGCCTTTCCAAAAATTGAAGGGCTAAGTTGAGATCAAAGAACTTAGCTTGGATTGAAAAATTTGTTAGCAACACACATGGCCCTTCAGAAGCGAATGACTGGAATTTCTAACAAAGAAGGCACCTAAAAATTGGACTAGTCGATTCATCTTTTTGAAAAACTACTATATTCTTTGTGAAAATAATGAAAAATTGAAGGAACTACCCCTTTCTCCTTGGGTTGTAGAAGGGGCCATACTAAGGATTCTTAAACTTCAAAGTATTGAAGAACTTTAGTGTGAGGTATACTACCCCAACAAAAATGTGATGGAAGAATATTTGCATAAGGTTGGCCTCTCCATTCGGATACGAGACTCCTACTTTGTGATGTTGAACAAGTCCGAACAAGAAAATAAGGAATACAGTCAAGTGCTGAATGTATCAATCTTTTCTCTAATAAATCCTTTGAAGATTCATATTTTCAAAGAAGTATTGAATCACACTCGCACTAGGATTTTCACGAGTTGAAGAATATGTAATCATCTTTAACCCTCTTTAACTTTATACTGGATTTTTTTCATGTTGGACATATATTTATCCTCTTTAGATAATGAAGAATATGGATTTAGATTTCAAGCTGAACATTTTCTTAAAGGCATAGAGCAAGAAGTTTGTGAAGATTAATTATTGTCTAAATAAATATAAATAGATGTCTAATTCCAGTATAAAATAAATATTATCTTTAAGAGTTAAAATAACTAAGTGTAGCTTTAATTATCCTCTAAGGCAATTTTTTTTCTATAAAGTCAAGAAATAATGAATACTTTAGAAGAATTACAAGAGACATGAGTTAACCTTGATCAATATATAGATAATTTGGAAGCTTTTCAAGCAAAGATGTTGGGTTTTAAAGAAGAAAATATAAAGTTACAAGCCCAGTGTACATAAAAAGAGTTCCATCGAGACTTCTCGAAAGGGGTTCATCTGATCTACCATTGGACTATAGATGACATTGATGACATGTCTTCCAACCATGTGTCTAAAGATCTCCCTTCTTGCTTGGAAAAAAGAGTGAAACTGAAAGTGACTTGTAGGAGTGTTCCCACAGAGGTGGAGGATACTGTACTAAATTAAAAAAGTGTGTATGCTAATTTATTACAATTTTTGTGCTAGTGTGTGATATTTGTAGCTTTTCATTTGCATGATTTGGCATTTGTACATAGTTACAATGTATTTGCCTTCAAGATTTTCTTTTGCTTGATATAACTTTTACGCATTATGATAATGTATTTTTTTGTACATCTTTGGTCCTGTTTGATGTAGCTTTTACACTTTTTGATAATGCATGTTATACTTTCAGAATATTTCTTTATTCTTTATCTTACAATACAATCTTAGATTGCAAATTAAGTTGAGAGCCAAAAAAATTTTGAAGTTAGCACTAAGTTTCATGACATTGGAAAAATCAGGGAAGATCCCTCATATCAGAGAACTCCACCAACGAGTCTGCCTAATCGCCGCTCAATGCATCTCTGTCGTAATTTTCCCAAGCCTGTCGCGCGTCTCGATCACCGAATGAGAGGAAGGCTGGTCGCTAATCTGGCAACTTCCACCCGATCATCGAACTCCAGACCTCGCCCTAAGCTGATTGTCGCGTTGAACCTGCTTTGCCTTCACCGAAGTACCCTGTCCGCGAGCTCTCTGTCGCGATCCAAACTGCCGGTGTCGAAACAATTGCACGCTTGTGTGCCTGAACTGTCGGACCTGCTCTCCTGGAACCGAATTCTCCTGGTTCCCTTCCCGCGAGCCTCCTCTTCCACAAAATTAAAGCCTTCTGGAGTCGCTCAACTGCTTCCACGATGACTGCCTAGAGCATCCGGAATCCTTCTAGAGTGATCTGCGAACTTATCGCTCCGGAACCTGACTTCTTCCTCTGCCGCAAACCAAATCTCAAAATCCTTTCACTTCCCTACGTCGATCACCTCCTATGCCCTGCAACCTCGCTCTGATACTAATTTTTGTGAAATTTAGGGCGAATAAATGTAAGAATTAGCACAAAACAGAAGAACACACGGATATTTAATGAGGTTCGGCAAAGATGCCTACGTCATCGGGAGTAGAGTGGCGAATTTCACTATTTCAAAGGAGTTACAATAGTTTGGTTCACATACCCATAGCGTTACACAACTATTTATAGATAAAACACACGGATAAATTACTAACTCTTCCTCGCTCCCCCAACCCACTTAATTCAAAGAGACACTCCTATTCACCAGGAGACACACCTCTTCATTCCAAAAAAATTCCAACTATCGGTATATGAGTCATACCTAACAATACGAGCATCAGTTGGCCAAAAAATTCGTAGTAAATGCTTCAATAATAACATATGCACATAATCCACAATGGAAGTCTATAATGACAGTAATTGACTGCATAGGCATAATGGAAAGCTGTAATGACAACAGTTGATCATAAAGGTTGAAGTGGAAGGCTGCAAAGATGGCGGTTGGGCACATAGGATATAGTGGAAAGCTACAGTAGTAATTAGCCAAATAAGCTATAGTTAGTCACATAGGCCGTAGCTGGTAGTTGTGATAATAGTTAGCTACAGATGATGTAGTTGGTTACATAAGTTATAGTTGTTAGCTACAGTAATAGTCGACTACATAAGCCATAGTCTCATAATTCGTAAGTAGTAGTTTCAACACATTTAGCTGCATAGGCTGTAATAAGTCACATGGGCAATAGTTGGTAGCTACAGTAGCAGTTAGCTACATAGATAATAATTAGTTACATAGGTTGTATTCAGTAGCTATAGCAATGATAACATTTGATCACATAGGCCATAGTGGAAGGCTAAAATGTTAAAATTTGGGCATAGCAGTCATAGTTGGAGGCTGTAATAATATCAATTGGACACATAAGTCGTAGAAAGGTTGTAATGAAAACAGTTAGCCATGTATGTCATAATGGAAAATTACAGTAGTAACTGACCTCAAGGCTATAGTTAGTGCTACTCTAGTTGGTGGCTACATTTCTTCTCTTGGGTTTATTTTTTTATGTAAGAGAAAAGACATTATAATGTATGCCATATAGAATATTTCAGAATTTCGGAGAAAGTCGCCACCTTTTGATAGGACAGTCATAAGCAGCTTCTATTAAAAGTTATCGCATGATTTTCAATATGATATTATTCATGGCATCGTATTTGAGATATTTCATTACACTGTATTCATGATACTCAATATACTGTATTTCAAATACATCGTAAACAACAGAGTTTGCCATAATGATGCATAGGGATAGCTGGTGACGGTCCACAGAAGTTGGCGACGATGGTCGGTCGCTTTGGAGGTCATAATTTATTGTCAGTCTTTCAATCTAGAACTACATTGAAATTCAACTCATCACCTCCCTCCAAGTGAAGAGGGGGGTCTATTTATAGTTTCTAAAGGAGGGAAATTTTATTCATTTGACGAATAACTACTATAACCACTTGATCGAAAGGCCCATATTGATTCTCCTAGATAATATAGAGTTTTTTTTAATGATTTGGGGCATTATTAGCCTTCTAATCATGCTATATTGAGCTTGTTGGATTACACTTATTGAGACACTCAATTTGAATATATGTATGTCAAATTCAGAGTTCATACGACCCTCCAATTAACTACCAAAAGCTTCCAAATGTGATTCAATGATTTGATCTTCACTTTTTTGGACTCGGGATGAATCAATTTTGGTATCATTTGGTTCATCTTGCTGATGTAGTTAGTTTGATTATAAGCTTGTTGAAATCGGAGCTCTAGATAATTTTTAATTTGAATCAAAATATTTTTTACTAAAAAATATTTCTAAATTTATGTTAAATAATAAAATTTTTTGACGCCACATCACTTTTGATGAATAATATTCTGTGTTGTCAATATAACAAAATATTTATTTTAAATTATTGTATATAAAACAATTCAAGATTTAACGAGCAGTATATATCATCATATGCCACTCACGTTTAGTGGATGAAACTATGCCTTCGTTTTGCTTTGTTATTAACATAGTGGAATACAAGTAAATAAGAGGGTATTTTATTCTAAAGTGAACTTTCGATTTTATTTTTCTATAAAATAAAATAATTATCATATTTCTCCAATTTCATGCATTGTGAGGCTGTTAGGTATGGCTTATATCTAGGGAGTTGGAGTTTCTTGGTGAACAGTTGTCTCCTGGTGAAAATGAGTGTTTTTTGGAATAAAGGGGGTTGGGGGGAATGAGGGCGAGTTTGTAATTTATCCGTGAGTTTTCTCTATAAATAGATGTGTAATCCTATGGGTTTGTTTGAACCGAACTTTGTAACTCCTCTGAAATAATGAATTCGCCGCTCAGCTCCTGAGGACGTAGGTATGTCTTTGCTGAACCTCATTAAATCTCTGTGTTCTACTGGTTTTGTGTCGATTAATATTTTACTCCGCTCTAAATTTTAATAACAGAGACATATAAAGCGAAATTAATATAAGTGTCACAATTATAGAAAGATTCAACATCTTATTATAATATATTTGCGTGAAAGAAGGCTGCTTATTGGCTAATCCACGAAAATTAGAGCGGGCAAAAGCTAAGACATATCCTCTCTGAGTGGTCCATAATATGATATTATGTGGCGTTTTTTACTAAATTATGTGCTTACTTTTTATTAAAAGAATAAAGAAGAAACTTGCCACCCCCGAAAAGTTTGATACTTGGTTTGCGCGAAAGGAATATTTTGGCGCTTAATAAGCGAGCTCCGATTATCTAAACTATGTGCTTACATAAGGTTTTGTACATTGAAAATATGTTGGAACTGATCCCGAAAAGAGCACGCCGACAAAAGATCATGAGATCCATTTATCTGGTCTGGCATAGTTATTCGAGCTAAAGGTGAAGGCCGACCGCACCAAGAGCAGGACTTAAAGATTTATTGTATGATAGGAATCCTGATTAATCAAACTAAAACACATCAGATAAACATCTAAACTAAACACTATAAGAAAGCCGATTGAAGGCATCTAACTACATTATGATAGATCCAATCGGAGGAAGAATCTAGTTCCTCAATATCATCACTTGTCCCACGAACGCCCCCAAGGCTCCTCATCAGGGTCTAAGAATTGATAATACAACAAAGTTGTGTAGTCATCCCCTGGGCTCTCATCGTTAAGGAACGAGCTATTTATTGGGTTACAATGATTCACTCTCTACTCTATAGTCTAATCTCGCTCTGCTGACAGAAGCCCCAGATACAGCGATCGAGGGTCGACAACTAGACTAGATCAACCAAAATCAATCAGGCTCAGCTGACTGGCAACACCAGCTCAGCCTAGCTGACCGCACCAACATTATCAGGTCGAAACCATACTAATCCAGCCGACCAAGCCAAAGAACAGTCAAGTGATAGACTCATATATGTCAAATAATTGAATGTCCTGTATAGCCCCTTTAAAGCATGAGTAAAAATATAATATCAAAATATTGTACAACCTTACCAATAAATAGGGAGGTCATTTTATGAGATTGTTGACGCACCCCAACTATTAACGCAATAATTTAGTTCTCCGGCAACGACACCATAAAACATGATATTTTCGGAGCTACTTGATCAGATTTTTAAAGTTTGATTTTTTCGTAAACACTGGGGTTGCTTAATGCAAGTGTACGTGCCGCTTTCATAATATAGGGCTCTAATTAGTCCAAAATGCCAATCCCACAGTGAATAAGGTAATGAATCCCTTAAGCGAAGTTTTAATTTACTACGATCATGTCTTACTTTGAAATGTTGATTAAGTAGGTTTTTCTAACAAATACTTCTAAATTATAGCATTAGGTATAAGCTAAAACCTAACTAGATCAATTGGGTTGGTGAATATCAAGATGTAAAACACTACATTTCTCTTATGAATATTATGATCGAATATTATGATTTGCTATTGTGGCTAGTGACAAACAGGAGAGATTATCTTGTTTGCTCTCTTCCGAGTGCATAATGAAATT
Source organism: Papilionanthe hookeriana x Papilionanthe teres (assembly GCA_022702705.1). Classification (NCBI taxonomy): domain Eukaryota; kingdom Viridiplantae; phylum Streptophyta; class Magnoliopsida; order Asparagales; family Orchidaceae; genus Papilionanthe; species Papilionanthe hookeriana x Papilionanthe teres. The sequence goes on from CM040424.1 coordinate 84,921,684, forward strand.
TAGTTAACCTAAGTTTAATTCCTTAAACTCTAGATTAAACCGATCAAAGTGTATTTCCATGTCAATTTGTATTGCCTATACCCTACTTTCATTATAGCCTACAGAACATGTGAATACTCTAGTTGTTGTTTCACAGCTCTTCTGTTGCATAACATGATTGTGTAGGAACCTGATCACGTAAAAAATATGTTAAGAAATTCATACCTATTTTTGATGAAATTGCACTTTAAAGAAATGTATTTTCTTTATTTTATTGCAGGAATGAAGATTTATTGGTGATAGAAGCAAAATGCATGAAATGGAGCAAATTTGGATCAAAAAGGAAGAAATACATGCAAATATAACTACTTCGCCGACGGCGAGATCGAGGCCGCCGACGGCGAGATCGTGAGGAGAAATTTCGAAGGAATTATAACTACCTCGCCGACAGACGAGCCCGAGCTGCCCGACGGCGAGATCGCGAGGCTCGAAGATCTTCGAAGCCCCGCCGACGGCGAGGTCGTTTCCGCCGACGGCGAGCTAGTTCAAAATGCATATACATCGAACCCGGACACTTTTCGAAGAGGTGTTTAAGCACCCCTTGGACCTTTGCTTACCTCTCAAATAGAGGCCGAATTCTAGAGTCTTTAGTGTGTCTTTTGAGTCTTCTGTGAGTCTATTTCTAGTGTCTTAAGTGTAGTTTGAGTGAGTTTAGTGAGTTTATTAGTTTAATTGAGTACTATTTAGTTGCTGTACTAGAATGAAAAGTCAAAGAAACTTCAAGGAGTACGCTTAGGAAGGAAATTAAGATAAGTATCTTTGTTTATTGTTTTTAACTTTAAATGAAATCCATGCTTTGTTTTATTCTCATGCATTCTGAGTAGTTTTCTTAGTCTTTCTCCTTGTTTATGAAAATTATGTGGTTTGATGAAATTAAATAAAGACACTTAATATAATATAAATAAATTGTGATAATTTTTACTTAAAACTTAATTTACTTTCAATCTGGCCAATTTAGTAGTTAAAATATGTTGAATTATCAACTATAGTAAAAATTACATCCAATATTTAGGGAAATCAAAAGCCATAGAAGGAGGGTGCAAATAAATAGAGAAATATTAATTATCGGGCGTAGAATCGGATATTTTAGTGTGACGGACTAAAATACTCAATTCGATCCTACTCGTTTGAGAGCCGAAGTGTAGATGTTAGCCCTCAGTGTGAGGGGAACGTGGGAGCTCGAAGTGGCGACCACTATCCTCCCAAGTCTCAACCGCAGATTCAGTAATCAAACATAGGATTAGTCAATGTTCTTCTGACCTGGACCAAAGGGTAAAGAATAGGAATGCTCCTATTTGTCACAATACAATTTAAAAATTCTAATTAAATTCATCATTTCACTTAATTTTCTAAAAACAAGGAGAATGATACTTTTTCGAATTAATTAAATCAACTTATTTCAAGCATTAGTTTACTTTAGTTTATTATAGTTACTTAGAATTTATGTTCACTTTATTAAGTAATTCCTTTAAATTTAGTCGATAACAATTCGTTAAAAACTTCCCCGTGGGATCGATAACCGTAACTCCACTTAGAGCCTCGTATTACTTGATACGATACGTATACTTGCGTAGAATCCACATTATACATTAAATCATATTCCTATATTTAAAGCGGGATCAAGTTTTGGTTCCGTGGCTATAAACATAATTACATACATACAAAAAGTGGGTCAAGTTTTTGGCGCCGTTGCCGGGGAAGTAAAGAAATTATTTACTAAAGTAACAGACTAAGCTAAAAATTTATTTTAAAAATTGTATGCAAAAATTTGGAAACAAAAATTTAATATCTTACGATTCAGAATTAGAGTGTACAATTAAAAGAATTAAAAAACAAAAAAGAGAAATTATAAATTTAACGCAAATGACAAATATTCCTGAAAATCAAAATAACAATCAACCAAGACCATTACGAGATTATGCCAACCCTACATTAGATGAAATTCATTTAACTATTCAAAACCCTGATGTAGCTGCTAATTCATTCGAACTTAAACCTGCAATTATCCAAATGGTACAAAACAATCAATTTAGTGGTTCACCTACCGAAGATCCTAACTTACATCTTGCTAGTTTTTAGAACTATGTGCTACTTTTAAATATGAAGGAATATCTAACGATGCTTATTAGACTTAGACTTTTTCCTTTTTCTTTAAGGGATAAGGCTAAAATGTGGTTAAATTCGTTAGCACTTCGGATCTATTAAAACTTGAGGAGAATTATCACAAAAATTTCTATCCAAATATTTTCCACCATCTAAAACTGCTAAGCTTAGAAACGATATAACTTCTTTTAGTCGATTTGATGGAGAGTCAATATATGAATCTTGGGAGAGATTTAAAGAACTTCTTAGGAAATGCCCACATCATGCTTTACCGTATTGGTTAATTATTCAAACTTTCTATAATGGATTAGTAGGATCTTTAAGATCAATCATCGATGCTTCACTGTGGAGGATCATTAATGTCAAAACCATTTGATGAAGCTCTATGCACTAATTGAAGAAATGACAACTAATAATTTTCAATGGCTCAGCTGATAGATTAAATCCAAAAAAAATAGCTAGTATTCATGAAAATGATGCACTATCTATGTTAGCTTAACAAATTGCTGCTATATCTAAAAAATTAGATCATTTTGGAATGAATTACTCTCCAACTATATTAGAAGAAAATTCATCTGGACAACTTATAGAATCCCAATCTCAATATGAAACAATTAATGCAATTAACAACAAACCCAATAATCCTTATGCAAATTATTATAATCCTGGATGGAAAAATCATCCTAATTTTAATTGGAATAATAATACAACTAATCAACCATGGATGAATAATATGACACAACAATAAGGAAATCCATCTAATCAAGGAAATCCTAATTATAAAACCAATTATCCACCTGGATTTAATAATAATAACCCTCAATTTAAAGATAAGAAATTATCTATAGAAGAATTAATATTAAATATGGGTCAACATCTACAAAATCAAGGAAATCAATTACAAATACAAGGAAATCAATTACAAAATCAAGGAACAGACTTATCAAAAATATTGAAACTCAACTTGGACATATCGCTACTACACTTAACAATAGAATACCTGGAACATTTCCTAGTAATATGGAAATAAATCCTAAAGACAAGGGAAATGAACAAATTAAAGCGATACAATTACGAAGTGAAAAAGAATTAGAACCTCAAATTCAGAAAGAACTTGAAAGTCAAAAAGAGGAAGTGGAAATTGAAAAGGAAAAGAATCAACGAGATCCAAATTTAAAAAATCCTTTAATACCTATGAAAATTTCTGTTGAAAAACCTCCACCACCATTTCCTCATCGACTAATTCAACATAAAAAAGACAAACAATTTGCTAAATTCCTTGAAATTCTAAAGAAATTAACGATAAATATTCCTTTTGTAGAAGCTTTAGAACAGATGCCAAACTATGTAAAATTCATGAAAGATATTTTAAATAAAAAAAGAAAATTTACCGATAATGAAATGGTTGCACTTAGTGAAGAGTGTAGTGATATTATTCAGAAAAAACTTCCGAAAAATTAAAAGATCCCGGTAGTTTCACTATACCTCGCGTTTATTGGAGAAAAATTTTAGGGAAAAGCTTTGTGTGACTTAGGAGCAAGCATCAATCTAATGCCTCTATCAATTTTCAAGAGATTAGGATTGGGAGAAACTTCACCTACTTCCATAACTCTTCAGTTAGCTGATCGTTCTGTTACATATCCTAAAGGAGTTATTGAAGATGTATTAGTAAAAGTGGATAAATTTATCTTCCCTGTAGATTTTATTATTCTAGATATGGAAGAAGATAAAGAAATTCCTACCATTTTAGGAAGACCATTTTTAGCCACTGGAAAATCTATGATCGATGTTCAGAAAGGAGAATTAACTATGAGAGTAAATGATCAAAAAGTAACTTTTAATATTGCTAAATCAATGAAATATTCTGCGCTAGAAAAAGATGATGAGTGTTTTCAAATGGAAGTACTCGATCAATTACAAAAAGAACATTTTAAGGAATATTATGAACAAAAATTAGAAAAAGAAAATATTGAATTAATTGAAAAATCCGATATAAATGAAAAATTAGATTATATTCAAGAGAAATATGAATTTTTGGATAACACGAAAAACACCGAAAAGAATATAGTTCCATCAATTATTAAACCTCCTGAACTTGAGTTAAAAATGTTACATAATCATTTAAAATATGCTTACTTAGGAAATTCTTCAACTCTACCAGTTATTATTTCATCTGAATTAAATGAATCTCAAGAACAACAACTTTTAGATACATTAAAAAAATATAAGAAAATATTTGGTTGGACCTTAGCAGATATCAAAGGAATTGGTCCTTCAATCTGTATGCATGGAATTATTTTAGATAATTAACATAAACCTAAAGCAGATCCACAAAGGAGATTAAATCCGATAATGAAAGAAGTAGTTAAGAAATAAAATTTAAAATGGTTAGATAATGGTATTATATATCCTATTTCTGACAGTGCTTGGGTAAGCCCAATTCACTGTGTACCTAAAAAAGGAGGAGTGATCGTCAAAGCTAATGAAAATAATGATCTTAACCCTATAAGACAAGTTACTGGATGGCGAATATGTATTGATTATAGAAAATTAAACACGAGTCACCGAAAAGATCACTTCCCTTTACCATTTCTAGACCAAATGTTAGATAGATTAATGGGACACAAATATTTTTGTTTCTTAGATGGATATACCGGTTATCATCAAATACAAATTGCTCCCGAGGATTAAGATAAAACTACATTTACTAGTCCTTATGGAACTTTCGCTTTTCGAAGAATGCCTTTTGGATTATGTAATGCACCTGCAACATTCCAGAGATGTATGATGTCTATATTTAGTAAATTAATTGATAATGGTATAGAAGTATTTATGGATGATTTCTCTGTATTCGGAACAACATTTGACATATGCTTAAATCATCTTGAAAAGGTATTTGAAGTATCCGAGAAAACTAATTTAGTTCTAAATTGGGAGAAATGTCAATTTATGGTTACAAAGCAGCATTGTATTAGGGCATAAAATTTCGGAAAAAGGCATGGAAGTAGACCCCGCAAAAATTCGAAGTAATAGCTAAATTACCACCTCCAACTACGGTAAAAGGGGTAAGAAGTTTTCTTGGACACGTTGGATTCTACGTGCGCTATATTAAAGATTTTTCAAAAATTACTAAACCTATATGCCAACTTCTTGAAAAGGACAAGAAATTTGAATTTACAATCGAATGCCCGAATGTTTTTGAATTATTAAAAAATAAATTAATTACAAGCACCTATAATAGTTTCACCTAACCGGGAGAAACCATTCGAACTTATGTGTGATGCTAGTGATTATGCTTATAGGAGCGATTCTTAGGCAAAGATATGATAAGATTTTCAAAGTTATATATTATGTTAGTAAAACTCTAAATAATCGTCGAAATAAATTATACGATTCATCGAAAGAGAATTATTAGTAGTTGTATATGCTTTTAATAAATTTAGGCATTATCTAATAGGAACTAAATGTATTGTACATACTGATCACTCTGCTATAAAATATTTAATACAAAAAAAGAGACTAAACCAAGATTAATCAGATGGATATTATTAATGCAAGAATTTGATTTTGAGATCATTAACAAAAAGGGAACTGATAATCAAATTGCTGAGCATTTATCAAGATTAGAAAATCCCGAATTATCCGATATCGATAATGAAATTTTAGACAGTTTTCTCGATGAACAACTTTATAATATTAATGAGTCGAAAATACCTTGGTATGCTCGATATAGTAAATTATATTGTAAGTGACATTTTACCACCTATGTTAACTTTGCAACAACGAAAAAAATTGATTCACGATACTAAATCATACTTTTGTGATGAACCATACTTATATAAGCAATGTAAGGATCTAATTATTAGAAGATGTGTACCTTATGAAGAAATTGAACCAATTATTCAAAAATGTCATGATTCGATTTTGGAGGACATTTTGGGACGGATAAAACTGCATAAAAAATTCTACAATCTGGATTCTACTGGCCTACTCTATTTAGAGATGTATATAGATATATCAAAACTTGCGATAAATGCCAAAGAATAGGAAACATTTCAAGAAAAAATGAAATGCCTCTAAATTTTATATTAGAAGTTGAAATTTTTTATGTTTGGGGATTAGATTTTATGGGACCTTTTATTCCGTCATTTGGAAACTCATATATATTAGTAGCTGTTGATTATGTTTCCAAATGGATCGAAGCACAAGCTTTATCTAGGTGTGATGCTAAAAGTGTTTCAAAATTTTTAATGAAAAATATTTTTACTAGATTTGGAATGCCGAGAGTGATTATCATCGACGGAGGAACTCATTTTAGAAACAAATACATTCACAAACTAGTGGAAAAGTATAATATTATGCATAAGATATCGATCGCTTATCATCCACAAACTAGTGGATTAGTCGAAGTTTCTAATCGAGAGATTAAACGTATATTAGAAAAGTCCGTAAACCACTAACGAGTCGACCTGGTCTATAAGACTAGTACACTCGCATTATGGGCATACAAGATCGCTTATAAAACTCCGATTGGAATGACTCCTTACGAGCTTATATATGGAAAAACTTGCCACTTACCAGTCGAATTAGAACATAAAGCATATTGGGCGATTAAAGAATTTAATTATAATATGAAAGAAGCTGGTGAGAAGAGATTGTTGCAATTAAATGAATTGGAAGAATTAATGAATGAATCATATAATAATGATAGGATTTATAAAGAAAGAATGAAATTATGGCATGATCGGAAGATTAATCGGAGAAATTTTGAACCGAGACAAGAAGTTTTGCTTTATAATACTAGATTGAAATTATTTCCTGAGAAATTGAAATCTCGATGGTTAGGACCTTTCACTGTAACTCAAATATTTTCATATGGAACTATAGAAATTGAAGATCCAAAAACAGGACATAGATTTAAAGTAAATGGACATAGATTAAAACCATATTTCGAAAATAGACGACCAAATTTTAAAGAGGTTTTAATGCTTAATCAACCTGAACACTAACTGAACTAGGTCTGGCCGACGACGTTAAACCAAGCGCTTTATGGGAGGCAACCCATAGTAGTCTTTTATTTTTTATATATCTACATATTAGTGAATCTATGTTATTAAAATAAATCTTACTACTCAAATTCTTATTTAGAATCATCACAAAAATTAAACTTATTATATGAGATCAGAAAATATTCAGACCAGAGCGAAAACGGACGATTTTTACGAATCTCGCCGACAGCGAGATCGAGCTTGCCGACAGCGAGATCGTGGACCATTACTCATTCAGTTTTATAACTAAGTCACCGACGGCGAGGAACTTCCCGCCGACGGCGAGGTAGTTTAAAATTTGGTTTCTTAAAGATTTTTCGTGCGGTTTTTGACGAATCTAAGCCATTCCTTCGTAAGAAATTATTCCAAATCCGATTTTACACCATTTTCTTCCTTAGGAACGACTAGAGACCAATCCATTCCATCCAAAATGGCCTCAAAATTCCTAGAAACCACAAAAGCTGAAGTTTTCAACCGGCGAAAATTTGTTAGTTCGGAGGCACAACGAATCTTCAACAAAGGCTTGATGAAGAAAAGACTTATCAAAGAAAGAGGATTCGTCAATAGAGGAGTAGAGAATGCTACTACAAAAATCGAAGAAATGATCGCACTGCGGCATTGGGAGGTATTTTGTTATACAACTTCCGCCGTAGTTATACCAAGTAATCAAACAGTTTTACTCTAATTTACATGCGATCAACCATGGAAATGTGTACGTCGGAGGAAGATGGGTAACATTTACTCCTGCAAGGGTAAATGAATTGTTTTCTATAGAAAATACCTCTGTTTGTCACTATTCCAACTTTGTGCCTTCAAGATATAATATGAACGAGATCTATAGATATCTGACTGATGAATCGGATGATTGGGAGTTACGAGAAGACGGGTATGTTAGTTTTTCTACATCACTTCTAAACCCTGTCTCGAAGCACTGGCATTTCTTTATATCATTAAAATTATTACCTACCATGAGAGTAAATAAAGTTTCAAAGGAATGCGCTATTTTAAACTATTGTATTCAAATTGGATTACCTATCAATGTTGGATCAATAATAGTAAAGTCTGCATTGGGATTAATCGTGCATGGGTCAGTGCATGGACTTGTACACCCATCTACTATATTTGCTTTATGCGATCAAGTACCAAGTTTCTTATGAGGCTTGGGAAAAAGTACTTTTACCATGGAAACCCCGGATCCTATCGATATGTTTCCCACTTTGGATAACAATGATGAGATCACCGTTATTTCGACGGAGCATCACGGAACAATCCTTTAGCAAGACCTATTACCGATAAGACTAATTTTATTCGAAGAAGATTAAAGGATTGGAGAAAGAATTGCAAAATGTGATGAATTCCATCGACAATATCTCCGATATGTTTGATCATATTGATTGGAGAATGAAGGAGCACTTTGATCATACTGGACATCTGGAGGCTAGTTTTATTCATCTACTAAGACAAAAAGGATGGATTAATGAAGAATCTACTGCAGAATTCCCTTTCAGGCCTTTCTACAATTTATTTGTGCACCTGCGTCACATTGGGAATATCAGAGAAGTTATTAGTTCAGACACGGAAGAGTAGGAAAGATTTATATGTTTATGTTATATTTGTATGTGTGAGTGTTTGTTTTGGAGTTTAAGTTTTATTATGAGTCGAACTTTAGATTTGATAAGATTTTATGTAAATTGTTATGTCTTAGCATTTAGAGTGTTGTGGTTTGGATTGCGATGCTCGAGTGGTATGGATTTGAACAATTAATTTAAGTATGTGTGAAGTTGTTAGTGTGAAATTTGTAAGTTTGATGGATTTCATTTATAAAGATATTTTGTTTGTTTTGTGTGAATTTTTGTAAGTATAGTACCTAATCTTCTTATTAATATTCAAATTAAGTGATCGGAAGATTGATTAATGGCAATTCGAGGTTGAAAATGATTGACAAAATTCAAAAATTGAAATTTTTAGGACCTCGCCGACGGAGAGAATTATCTCGCCGACAACGAGAAAACCCGCTGACAGCGAGACCGAGCTCGCCGACGGCGGATTTTTCCCGAAACTTTTGCCTTATGGAATTAATTAGCTCGCCGATGGCGAGAAAAATCTCGCCGATCGCGAGAACACGAAAAAACCTAAATTTGACCAGTCAACCGACACTATTCATCATCCCTTTCCTCAAATTTTCAAAAAATCGACCTAGGGCTTGAGAGATCTTGGATTTGAAGCGATTTCAGCACTTTTTGACACCGAATTTCATCTTCCCTTGGTAAGAGCTTCACTCCTATGCAAAAATTTTTGATTTTCACCATTGATTTCTTCTACATTTGGATATTTTGAAAAATTTTGAAATGTGAAGAAAATACTTGGAAGAATTTCATAGAAATCGATTTAAATGGATTTTAGTTGTTGTGGAAAGCCTTTTTAGTAATATTTTGGAGTTTAGTTAAAAATTTTGTAAATTTCACAGATCGAGAAATGGCTCCACGACAAAAGCGACGATTAGATTTTGACGAAACTCGATTCATTAATGCGAGAGCACAAACACGATATTTTCAAAATATTCAAGCAAGAAAGTGCATACAAGATCGAGTTTTCAAGAATCCAGGAGGAGAAGTAGAGCGAGTTATAAAGGAGCGAGGATGGGAAAACTTCTGTTTCGTTACCAACGAGAGCAATTGTAGAAGTTGTGAAGGAATTTTATACAAACTTAACACGAGCATAAGATGCACCTAGGTTAGAGTTAGAGGATTTTTCGTAGATTTCACGCTACGCGAATAAACGCATATTATGAAGTTCAAGAGACTCGGAGCGAATATGAAACTTTTGGAACTATGGAAGAACCATTAGAAGAGGTGATTGACTTTCTCACTGATGGGAAATGAGTCTGGAAGATAAAGCAACGAGAACGGGTAAACTTCCCTCTTTCTATGCTAAATGCAACATCAAAAGCTTGGCATTATTTTATTTGCTCTACTTTGTTACCTACCTACCACCATAGTGAGGTAACAAGAGATAAAGCAGCTTCGAATTTCGTATTCGGAACCGTAAGAGTATTAATGTGGGAAATGTTATATATAAAAACATATTAGCCACTGCTAGAAATGAAAGTAGAGGAGGATTAGGACATCCTGGTCTTATCTATGCACTTTGTCAATTATCTGGGGTAGAGGCAAGAGATGATGAGGAATGGATAGAGCCTATGAAACCCCTAACTCAGACTAATATAAAGAAATATGAATCCCACGAAGGATGGAGATCTGGGAAAAGGGATTATGTACCTTCTTCAAGTAGAGATATACCCTCTACTAGTTATGAACCACCCCCTCAATACACTACTCCTACCCTTCAAGATCTGATGAATGAATTAACCCTGAGTAGAAAGAGTTTTGAGTTATTTGGAGAAAATATGGAAAGAAGATTTGAGCATATAGATCAAAGAATTGGAGGCTTGGAGAGAAGACACAATTATGATAGCGAATATCTCCGACGACATTCGGAATACGAGATTGCATACTATGAAGCCGAGCGTCGTTATAGGAGTGGTGATTTAGATGTTGTCTTTCCCGAGTGCCCCCGATATTCACGAGCATCTGGCTCGCGCCTTCTCTGCCTGGAGATCAGGGTAATGATATAGCTTGGGATTTTAATGCAGAGGATTAGAGCTTTTGTTTAGTTTATTTGGTTTGTTTTAGATTTGTTGTTATGTTGAGAAACTTTATTATTTTGGATGTGATTATTTCGTACTTTCCGTAGTCATGGACTTGGTATGTTTTGTTTGTTTGATTGAGCTATGATGTTATATTTCTTATGTGTGTTAAATTAGTTGCAAATTTTTATATATATAGGATGTTAGTTTTTCTTTAATGTATTATTGTAAATGTATGTGTAGTAACAAATTAAGTTTTCTATGTTATGTTTGATACTTATTTTAAAAATTTCCATCCCTGCACTTTCTTTTTAAATATTATATATGGAAGAATACTAACGAGTACAGTGTTCGTAAGTAATGAAAAAGCTCGCAAAAATTTCGAAAAAAGAAATACCTAAAGCTCAAAGGTATGATGAATTTTATTTATATACTTTCCCTTTTTCATTATATAGTATAGATAAGCAAAATTTAAGTTTGGGGGAAGGTAAAAATACAAATTTAATTATTAAATTGTTCTCAAATTCTATTTTCAAAAATTATTAAATGATTTTCTATAGTAATTTTCAATTCAATAAATATGAGTTGCTTTATTTAACTATTATATAAAGTTAAAGAAAATACTTCTAGTAATTCAATTAAATTAATAGAAGAAGATATTTGGTTAAAAGGAATAAGAATATAGTAGACTATTTAAAGTAAGGGAAACTACATTCTAAAAATTAGAAATTCTTAAGTATATAGATGAAAAAGAAAGGATAGAAACTTAATGAAGTAAAAATTATGAAATATATATAAGCAAAGAAGTATTTTAAGTTTCAAATTTAGGAAGAGAAATTGAAATTCAATTATTAACAGGCTTTCTAGATACAGTAATCCTCACTTGAAAAAGAAAAAAAAAAGAAAACAAAAAGAAAAGAAAAGAAAAGAAAAAGAAAAGAAAATAAAAAAAAAAAGAGAAAAGAAAAGAAAAGAAAAGAAAAATATAAGTGAGGAGAAGCTTGAGGAGATGCCTTATAAAAAATTGGCTTCAATGGATTCAACCTAAAGGGTAAAACTTAACTATATTTCTAAACTTATATTTATGGATTGGTATTTTACTAAAAAGAGTTTTCTTGAATTTCCTATCATCTAAATATCTTAAGTAATTTATTAATTTTTAATATTGTCTTTCATGAAATAAATAGAAAGCTAGAAATCTTAGACCTAATAACTAAATAATCTTATCTCTATAAAATTAATTGAAATTACTTAGAAATATTTCTTTTTAACTTTATTATAATGTTATTTAAAATTAATTCATATATTATTTGAGTTGAAAAATTCTATTATAGAAATCATTATTTTTATTTAGTATTAAAATTACTTCGAGGACAAGTAATAATTAAGTTTGGGGATTTTGATCACGAGAAAAATATGTTAAGAAATTCATACCTATTTTTGATGAAATTGCACTTTAAAGAAATGTATTTTCTTTATTTTATTGCAGGAATGAAGATTTATTGGTGATAGAAGCAAAATGCATGAAATGAAGCAAATTTGGATCAAAAAGAAAGAAATTCATGCAAATATAACTACTTCGCCGACGGCGAGATCGAGGCCGCCGACGGCGAGATCGTGAGGAGAAATTTCTGAAGGAATTATAACTACCTCGCCGACAGCGAGCCCGAGCCTGCCGACAGCGAGATCGCGCGGTTTGAAGACCTTCTAGAAGCCTCGCTGACAATGAGGTCGTTTCACTGCCGACGGCGAGCTAGTTCAAAATACATAAACATTGAACCCTGGACTCTTTTGAAAAGGTGTTTAAGCACCCTTGGACCTTTGCTTACCTCTATAAATAGAGGCCGAATTCAGAGTCTTTAGTGTGTCTTTTGAGTCTTCCGCGAGTCTATTTCTAGTGTCTTAAGTGTAGTTTGAGTAAGTTTAGTGAGTTTATTAGTTTAATTGAGTACTTATTTAGTTGCTCGTACTAGAATGAAAAGTCGAAAGGAACTTGAGAGTACTGCTTGGGAAGGAAATTAAGATAAGTATCTTTGTTTATTGTTTTTAACTTTAAATGAAATCCATGTTTTGTTTTATTCTCATGCATTCGAGTAGTTTTCTAGTCTTTCTCCTTGTTTATGAAAATTATGTGGTTTGATGAAATTAAATAAATGCACTTAATATAATATAAATAAATTGTGATAATTTTTACTTAAAACTTAATTTACTTTCAATCCGGCAATCGAGTAGTTAAAATATGTTGAATTATCAACTATAGTAAAAATTACATCCAATATTTAGGGAAATCAAAAGCCTTAGAAGGAGGGTGCAAATAAATAGGGAAATATTAATTATCGGGCGTAGAATTGGATATTTTAGTGTGACGGATCGAAATACTCGATTCGATCCTACTCGTTTAAGAAGTCGAAGTGTAGATGTTAGCTCTCGAGTGAGGGGAACGTGGGAGCTCGAAGTGGCAACAAGTATCCTCCCGATCTAGCCGTGATTCGACAATCAAACATAGGATTAGTCGATGTTCTTCGCACCTGACCAAAGGGTAAAGAATAGGAATGCTCCTATTCGTCACAATATAATTTAAAAATTCTAATTAAATTCATCATTTCACTTAATTTTCTAAAAACGAGGAGAAGGATACTTTTTCCGAATTAATTAAATTAACTTATTTCAAGCATTAGTTTACTTTAGTTTATTATAGTTATTAGAATTTCGTTCACTTTATTAAGTAATTCCTTTAATTTTAAGTGATAACAATTACGTTAAAAACTTCCTGTGGGATCGATAACTGAGACTCCACTAGAGCCCCGTATTACTTGATACGATACGTATACTTGCGTAGAATCCACATTATACATTAAATCATATTCCTATATTTAAAGCGGGATCAAGTTTTTGGTTCCGTGGCTATAAACATAAATTACATACATACAAAAAGTGGGTCAGAACCTAAAGATTAATTGAGGATTTATATCGTGTTAGACGAACTAACTTGATGTCCTATAGGCTCTGTTGTTAAAACTACAAAAAAAAAAATTTAGCTGATCTAGACTTATTTTGCTGTTGTTGATTGTTGTTCTTCGTCTGCTGTGACTTTACTCCAATGCTCCTCGTTAAAGTAGCAGCCCCAAGGTTTGTACGTTATGGTTTTATAGTTTACGTGTCATGTTCTTTTTTGTGTGTTGTTATTGTTCAAATGTTTGGAGGAATTTTAATTTAAATTAAGCGACTCTGGTCAAGACCTCATGGTTTCGTCATCCCGATATCACTATTTCATGAATAAAATTTAAATAATTTCCTTATTTTACTGTTCAATAGAGTACTCCCTTCTCTCTTTTTGTTTTTTATTTTATACTTTATTTTTTTAGGTGTGATTCACAGAACATCTTCAATTCGACAAATATAAATCAAATAATCGTTGAACAGAAAAAAAAAAAAACCCACAAAACTTGTGGTGATGATACGTTCCTGCATGCTTATTATCTTCAACAGTGCATGCTTTAGAATTGCCGTATGTGCACAGCCAACTGTAACTAAGCCGCTAACGGTTTAATGAGAATATCGAAGAGAAAAATGAGCTTCTCGAGGTCACATAAAGTCGCTTATCTCATGACATGCAGTCCTCAGCTTTCGGTGGGACTTTTGTGGATGGTGTGATGGATGGATTCATCAACGATGGCTAATCAGTGGGCCATATAATACACCTTCAATCTTTTATCAATTTATTATTAACATTTTTTTATCAACTTTAAATATTTTTTTATGATTAGAATATGTACTTTGGAGGTCAAAAAGATGACGGTCAGAGTGGCAAGAAAAATGGCTTGTTGGAAGTGATGAGAAATAAGATGGAACGCTATTTCTTTTCAAGTGCTTAATTAATTTTTTCCTTGCAAATCAATGTTTGCCATGCGTGATTCATGTTGATTATTTTATTTAGAAGTACTTCATTGACGTTGAGATGGGATCAAGTCAGCTTGGGAAGTTTTGCTCAAAGCTCTATTTGAAGTGATTTATTTTCGCGCATCAAAATCAATATATATATGCTGCATTTCTTATCCAGTTGGTGGCAGGGTCACTGTAAGTCCTTTCTGGCGAGGGTTTGATCATCACCGTTTTGAGTGGGGGGTCGAATTACAGGCAAATGACACGGATTCTCATGATATATATATATATATATATATATATATATATATATATATATATATATATATATATATATATATCTATGTGTGTGTGCGCACGCGAAAGATAATAATATTACATGTTGGATTGGTGACAAGAATTAAGTTTATTTTTTAATGTGGACAACAAAAATGGGAAAATTTTTCTGTCTAGAATCCGAATGTACTTTACATGCAAATTCTCAGTAATATACATTCATGAGTGCTATATCAGGTCCATATTAAAGTGGAATCACGGAGGTTATTGGAGTTGAATTGCGGAGGTTATTGATGTGGAACTGCACATATTATATGGAGAGTCATTGAGAGGTTATTGGGGGGTTATTAGTGTATTAACTCCATAACGCAGCAATAACCCCTCAATAACCTCCATGTTTCTACTCCAATAACTCTCATAATAACCTTATAATAACCCCCAAATAACCTCCCAATAACATCCGCAGTTTCACTTCAATAACTCTTTGTACTAACCCTCACCCTCACATAACCCTCAAACAACCTCCACGATTCAACTTTAATAACCCCCTACATTAACCCCCGTAATAACCTTCGCGGTTTCACAATACCCCTCTAATAACCTCTGTAATGTAGCTCTACTAGAGTTCACATGTAGAGCTATGTCCGGAGTCAGACAAAAATTTTTCCCTAAAAAAGAATTGCAATTAATAAAGTTTAAGTTTATTAAAAAAGAAAACTATATATATATATATATATATATATATATATATATATGTTTTTTTTTAGTTAAAGGAGACTTTAGCTCCCTACGCGTTATCATAAAGGTAAAATTACAAAACCGGGAGTAGTGGTCCTATCTAACACGCACCCATACAACTCACTCAAATAAAAGGAATCTAAGGTCCACTACTCCAAAAAATAAATAAATAAAAATACAATACTCACGCAACCCAAAACCTTACAGACAATCAGACCAAATAAGATAAGATAATTCAAATGGCTTGAAAGAAATAATAGGAGTATTAAGTCTCAAACCAAACTTAGCAGTCCAATGAGCCACTTTGTTGCCATCACGTTTGGTGTGCGTCCAAATCACAAAAATTTGATTGGCCATCTCCAAAATCCGCTTCATAGTAACATTGAGACTCCAGTGGTGTTCCTCCTATAAAGTACAAAACTTCCACAAAAGTAAGGAATCCGTTTCTAAATTAATAAATTTCCAACCACAATTAAGAGCCACTTGCAAACCGAAAGCAATGGCTTCAGCTTCAGCCATAAGAGGAGAAACCGGGATGGTTCGAGCAGCAAACCAACACAAAGGAAGACCTAAAGCATCCCTAAAAATCCCACCACAGCTAGCATTATTTAGAACCCAATAGCCATCACAATTGAGTTTGATAAAAGGCAAACAAGGTTTAAGCCATTTAACCACGTAAGATGCGAGGAGCGAGTTTTGAAAAGCATTCAAAATGCGCTAGATTTCCATTCCTGTTAGGACTTAAAGCCCAATTGTAACCTTTCTTAAGGTAGCAAAAAATATTACAAACAGGTAATCCTGTTAGTAGGAAGGATATTCATAAACTTATTATTATTCCTAGTGATCCGGAGAAACCAACAAACCACCACAGGAATAAGCACTAAAGGCCTTATTCCCAAACTGATGCCAACTATTAAAAATTTCATTAATAGAAGAGAAATTAAAAGAGCTATAATTAAGGTTCGACTTATTAATCACCTGTTTCCAAACATCCATAGAAAAATTGCAATTAACAAAAAGATGTTCAATACTCTCCTCTTGATTATAGCAGAGATAGCATTTAGAAGGGAAACGTAAGCCCTTAAATTTCAAAATATCATCAGTAGGAATAATATGATGAAAAATCATCCAAATAAAGAAGGAGATAGACGGCTTGAGCCAGCTATTCCAAAGCCACTTAAGATTTAGTCCTTGAAAGTTTTGAAAAGAATCAGCAAAGGTCTTAGAAGAAGAAACACCACTTTTATTTTTGATTTTAGGAATATCCTTTTTATCATTGGAAATAGGCATGGAGCAAATAAACTTAGCATCCAACTCATGAGTGTAGGTTAGAAGCTTAGAAATATTCCAACTGTTGTTAATCCAGAAATCTTTAACATTAAGAGAAATATCATTAGGACCACCATACCAATCAGCTAAAGCCCCATGATCAGTCGAGTCATCATACCAAAAGGAGCATTCACCTTTACCAACATCCCAGCTAATAAGAGCCTCAGTATGTCTAGCAACCTTAAGCATTGCTTTCCATATAAAGGAATCTTTATAAGACATGGAAATACTTAAAGGGTGCTGAGAGTGACAATATTTGCATTAAGGAATAAAGACCAAAGAGAATTGCCTTGTCGAAAACGATACCAAAGCTTCATGTAATTAATCTTAATAGAATCATCCAAACTTCTAAAACCAAGGCCACCTTTATCAACAGGTTTGCAAAGTTTATTCCAACTTTTCCAATGATAAGAAGAATTGTCCTTCTTTTCCCATAAAAATTTATTAAACATCTTCTCTAAATTCTTGATAATACTAACAGGCATATTCATCACTTGAAGAGAATATAGAGGCAAAGAAGTGAGAATACTCTTAAGTAAAGTAATACGACCACCAAAAGAAAGAAAATTATTTTCCCAAGAGACAATTTTACTTTTAATCTTATCAAAAAGACTAACACAGTGAGCTTTCTTACTTTTACCCTTATCAAGAGTAAAACCTAAGTAAGTCAAAGGCAAAGAAGCCTTGCTACAACCAGTGAAATCCACTATCCAGTTCATCTTAGTCATATTGATAGACTTAGAACAGTAAAAGAAGCACTTAGAAACATTAAAAGAAAGTCCAGATGAATTTTGAAATAAAGAAAGTTCATTCCAAACTTTCTTAATAGAACGTTTATTGGCATTGGTGAAAATAATTAAATCATCAGCAAAGCATAAATGAGAAATACTCATGTTCCCTTTGTTTTTATAATTCAAGGAAGGAAAATTATGATATAATAAGTTTAATTTCCTAGAAAGATAATAAAAAACTATAATGAAATAGTAAGGAGATAAAGGATCTCCTTGCTTGATCCCCTTAGAAGCTTTAAAATAGCCATGGCTACTACCATTAATAATAATAGAGTAGAAATTATCATTAAGAATACGATAAATAAGATAACAGAAGGTATCATTAAAACCAATAGCCTTTAAAACATCCAAAATGAAATCCCAACGAAGAGTATCAAAAGCCTTCTTAATATCCATCTTAAAAAGGATATTGTCATCTCTTTTGCAAGAGTCAATATCCAAAATTAATTCTTGCACAAGTAAAGCATGATCATAAATATTTCTATCTTTTAAAAAAGCAGCTTGGTTAAGGTTAATCAAAGAAGCAAGAAGAGGCTGCAAACGTTTAACAATGATTTTGGATATGATTTTAGAAATAACAATATTTAAACTGATAGGTCTAAAGTCATTCCATGTAGTAGCAGTTTTAATATATGTATATATATGTATGTATGTATATATATATATATATATATATATATATATATATATATATATATATATATATATATATATATGTATGTATGTATGTATGTATATATATATATATATATAGATACATACATACATACATATATATATATATATCTATATATGTATGTATATGTATATATATATATATATATATACATATACATACATATATAGATATATATATATATATGTATGTATGTATGTATCTATATATATATATATATGTATGTATGTATATATATACATATACATACATATATAGATATATATATGTATGTATGTATGTATCTATATATATATGTATGTATGTATATATATATATATACATATACATACATATATAGATATATATATATATATGTATGTATGTATGTATCTATATATATATATATATATATATATATATATACATACATACATACATACATATACATATATTATGTTGGTTCTTTCTAAAGAAATATAATAATTATTAAATTAAATATTATAAACAAAAAATTGAAATGTGCGCATTTAAAAGTTATAAAATTATCTAATATATTAATTTATCCTTCATAACCAAAGGCATGCAATGTACCTGTACGAGTTTAAAAAAAAGAAAAATCAGCATATTAATTTTGGGAATATTTACATGCATACCATTTAATTTTAATGTATTTAGATATCTAACACATAAATTTTAATTTTTACATTCATACCACCTTCTCTATAAACGGAAATGTGTATTTCATTTTTTTTTTTCACAAGTTAAAACTGTAATATTTTTTATGGGATATGTAAACTTTGGAAGATAGAAATGTAATTATTAAAGTTTGGATGGTGGAAACATGTAAACATATTAGAATCGCGCCGTATGTATGTAAATGTCCAAGTTAATGTAAATAAAATATTTGCCACTTTAAGTGGCAATGCATGAGGAGTCCTAAAGTAAAATTATATCAGAACTCCAATCACAAGGCACAACGTGTACTGTCCAGCCTCATTGAATATAATAAACAAAACAATTTAAAGTATGGAGGGGACGGATCGTGCACGTTGCACATTGCATTGGAGTTCTGATCAATATTAGGACTCCCGATTTAATATTTTTTCAAGTATTGTCAGTTACTTAGAGTGGTTATAATGTCAAAATTTTTAAAAAAAATCATCAATTTTAAAAATTTCCTCGTGTATGAAATTTAATCCTCAAAAATTTAATTATGATGTCATAATTCCATGAAAGCATTTTGATTTGTTATTGACCTGTTGCTTTCAGTCTTTGGTGATTGGGAGCATGCACCTCTATCATTGTGGGTCTATTCCTACAATTTATAATGCATGGAAACACAATATGTAAATGAACTTCAATCACCATCTTCCTTGTGTGTGTGGGATTAATCCATTGTATTGTATGGAGGGAGTTGCTTATGGTCTCACAATCACCATCTTCCTCGTTGTACTTATTCCTTCGTTTCCCGGTCATAATTTTGACTATTACCTTAAGCTGTGAAAATATCTGTCCAGATGCGGAACTAGGTTACGTCCAGAGTGGATGATTGACATCTTAGAATTTGAAATTTCTCTATATAAATAATATAATGTACATACTACATGCGGAACCAGTGTATGTCTAGAGTCGACAATTGACCCCTTTGAATTTGTGATTTCTCTATATAAACAGTATAGTTTAATATTTTTCTTATGAGATTTAGGCGGTTCAGTAATTCATCTCCTCTGGTCAAATATACTTTTTTGCCCAATACTTAAACTAGGTTAGATATTGATGATTCTGTCTTTATATCTTTCAATGCTCCTCCAATTGACACCGACCTCTCTCAAAATTTGTGAATATTAACATATCACACCACAGAGTTAAGTCCTCTTGGTCAAATTTACTTTTATCTTGTTATACAATAGAATAAATTTGTAACTAGTATTTTAATAAAAGGAAATTTAATTATATGTCATGAAAATTTATTACTTCAAATTTGTGAAATCACGTGTTACAAATGTCCAATTCATCTTTTTTTACAACATATGAAAATAGGGGTGTAAATGAGCCGAACAAGAGCGAGTCTGAACTCAGCTATTGTTCGGCTCGTTAAAAAATACTATTGTTCGTGTTCGGCTCATTTATATTTCGAACAAAAAAAAAAGTTTGTGTTCGGGTCATTTTCTTAGAGAGCCGAACAAGAGCTATTCATGAACAAAAGATCATTTTGACATCCCTAGTCATGCATGCAGTCATTAGAGGTGTAAATAAGCCGAGCTTGAGTGAGTCCAAATCTGGTTTGTTAGAAAGTATCATTGTTCATGTTAGGCTCGTCTAAATATCGAACTAAAAAAATTTATTTGTGTTTGGCTCGCTTGCTAATCTAGTCGAACTCGAGTTATTCACGAACAATGAGTTATTTTAACAACACTAATCACACAGCCGTAAAATAATAATAGTTAGATGAGATCTAAATTTCGTTATTTATATTAAAATATTCATTTAAATAGAATTTAATTATATTTTTATACTATTTTAAATTATATATATAGTTTGAGCCAAAACGAGCTGAACACGAACAAACAAAATTTTGTCTGTGTTTGGTTCGTTTGTTAGTGAACGAATCGTACAAGAGCTTTTTAACGAGCCGAAAATGAGTTATTCGCAAACAACGAGTAGTTTTGACAGCCCTATATGAAAAGCATTATTTTTTTTAAAATATATCATATTTTAATTTTGTTTGTTTTGAGGGATTAGAATTGTGCCATATAATGTCTTAGTACTAAGTTATGTAAAAGAATATAACATAACTTGCATTTTGATTTTCTTTAAGGTCAATGTGTATGCGACACTCTTGTGTATTAGACACATCACTTGAAGGTTGGAGAGCAATAGGCTTGGATTAGAGCTAAGCTCTGTGCATAATGGATGTTAATGGGTGGCCGCATAGAGAATGAAAAAATATGGAAATCATGTAGAACGTGCATGATTTTGAAAAATATGATTAACATCACCACTACCAATATGCATAATATCACCATTTATAGTATTTCAATTAATTTAAATAATTTTAAATATTTAATAATTTTCTAAAGCATTCAAAATCTTTCCAAGATCACAACTAATTGATTTAAAAAATATGTATATATGTATACTCAAAAATAATATGCACGAATCTCGAGTCAATCAGACGGTCCAAAATAAGGAGATTAGAATTCTTTTTGCTCTTCTCTTTTACACAAGGCTAATAATGTAATTTTATAAATTGTCCCTCCTATCCTCTATAAATAGGAGGGTTATGACATGTATTTGGTGGTAGAGCTTTTTGAATCTCCCCACTTGTAGCACTGCAGGAATAATGCCTTTTCAGACGGCCTATTTACGTCGGTTTATGATGAAAAAAACCATCGCTTTTGCTGTTTTTGATGGTTTATCGACGTTTTTAAGCTCGTAGGTAAAAAAACTTGTTTGTAATTTTAAAATCAACTGATATTCCGATGGTAAAAAATCGTCGATGCATAACCGACAAATTAATATCGTAATTTCTTTTTGAGAAAGTTAAAGTCGTCCTTTTTAGTCAGCTCATAGAGCCGACTGATTACCCGTTGGTAATAGCGACAGCTTACACGTCGGAAAATTGTCTCACCCGTCGGTTTTTTAACTCGAGCAAAACCGTATGTTATTTGTTTCTTATGTGTCGGTTTTTATAACTGATTGATTAACCACCGTAAAAGTGTCACGCCCGTCGTTTTTGTATGGCGCACTGAAACCGTCGGTTAGGTGTTGGTTAGGCGTCAGTAAATAAGTCCATCGACTAGACGTTAGTTTTGCCTACGGATATATTAAAAAATATCGCAAAACCAACGATAAGTTGTCGGAAACCTGTAGCATCAACAAAAAAAAAAAAAAAAAAAAAACATGTTCTTCCTTTCGGATATACATTACTACACCTGTTGCCACAACATTTAATATACTATTTCAAGCAATTAACGAAATAGAATAACAGTCGAACACTAAATTATCTAAAATAAAAAAAATTACATTTACTATAAAATATATACATCATTGTTCACAGAAATAATACATATTCAAAAGTATAACATAAAAAATACCCCACCTAATCATCCTCATCTATCTCTTCATCCTCTTCCTCATCATTCTCTACTGCTTCCTTCTCCTCTAATGTTGTGCTGCCTTGCCACACTCTCTCATCCACTACTAGAAGGAATCTAACTAGGCCTTATGCTTAGCCTCTATGTTGGCCTCCAGCTCTGACCTCATCTTAGTGAAGTTGGCTTCCATCTCTACAGAGAATGTGGCAATACAATTGAAGATCTTCTCATCCTGTGCAGTAGAGGTGTTTTGTATGTGAGAGCGCCCCACTAGAGCTTGGTGGGCCCACTCTCTTTTTCTTTTTGTAGTCCATGAAATCCCACGCCCTAATTATCGTGGCAAAGACACCCTCTCCTAGCCACAGAGGACGCTGTTGCGATTTCTGAATATCGCCAAACATGTCCTGGTGGTGATCGTTGCCCTTGAGCTCAAAGTTGCGTCGAATGTGTGCCTCGTGCTCAGGGCGCCAGGAGAATTGTTTTTGCAAAATTATAGAGATTATGTTTGTTTGATAAATAATTAAAAATAACTTAAGATACTTGTGAACGATACATACCACAAACTCCCAAGACCAAAGATCTCGAATGATTATCGGGATCTCCTTCCACGATAAGTATACTGAGTTGTACTTGCTCTGATTGATATCACAAATTAAATGAGTAGTCTTGGTCGGGGGTAGAACCTTAAAACAACAAATTATTAGTTTTGTATTCATTTGATAAAATAAAAGGATTACTGGCAATATCCTAACAAAACTTACATGTTACCAACAGACTCGAAGCAATAGCTGCTGCCTGTCGACTCCTGCACAGAAAAGGCAGCGTGGGCCTTTGATGCACTCAACCCCACTGCAGTTGGGGTAGAGGTAGGGTTTAGGGGTAGAGGTAGGGTTAGGGGTAGGGATTCGGGTGGGGGTGGGTGTAACGGTGGGGGTGGGAATGGGAGTCAAGGTAGCGGTGAGAGTGGGGGTGGGGGCGGGGCCGGGGACTGGGCCAGGGGTGGGTGCGGGGGTCGGGGCGGTGGCGGGGTGGTTGCTACATGCGGATTCAAGGTGCATCGTTACATCATATTCGAGATATGTTGTTACACCATCTTTGTGATGCAACATATATCATGACTCTGCAAGGTGCTTCATTGCAATGTGTGTGGTTACTACATAAGGTCCACCAATGGTGACGAGCTGGGTGGCGCTTGGTGAGCGATGGTTGATAGTGATAGGTGACTGCAGGAGTAGGAAAAGTTCTTCGGGACTTTGGTCTAAAACAACTCTAAACATTTGCTCATTCTCTTCTCCTTCAAGTCGAACTCTAGGTCCAAATCTCTCGCCTACATGAAGAGAGTAGGGTTATATTTATAGAGTTTGGGAGCGACTTTCCCTGCAAATAAATATGAAATTCAGGCCACTCTTTCAGACAACCTAAAGAGATTCCCTCGATTAGACGGTGTTTGTGAACATTTAAGTGCCAAAATGATTTTTGAATTAAAGGATCCTGGGCTCGTTGGATTCGTCGTGTTAAGACGCCAGATTTGACTACAATTATGTTAGATTTGAAATCACATGACCTTCCAATCAGCCACCAAAGCTTTCAAAAGTGGTTTAATAGCTTGATTCGGGATTGGATCTAAGTCCATCTCATTGAGCTAATAAGTTTGACCAAAAGTTTTTCTGAAATTGGAGTGTTGATGATTTTTAATCTGCGTTCTTGCCGAAAAGTTTTCTTGAGCCATGTCATGCCTCGAGATTCGTGTCATATAATATCATGTTGATTTAAGTATCAATACTCATTGTATTTTATTTGCGATGTCCAGATTTAATTTTACATTTAGACTCCGCATGCATTATTTTTCGAGCGGTAAATACAGGAATAGTTAATTTGTATTAGATTGGTAAATCAATAGGAATTGAGTGGTATGTATGTAAGCCATCCAAATACAAAGAACAATTTGCTCTGCAGAATGATAATAGAAAGAGGATTTGCTAATTCCATAAACTTGTTAGAATATGTATGATAACAAAGCAGCTGATTAGCATCAGAACTGCCGTAATCTGCTCTCCATGCCAAGATAAGTGCCCATAAATTTTACAAATCAACCACCCTCTTTCATCCCTTTCTCAAATTCTCACTCGATATCAAAATTCATGGTAAAACCCCGACCCATATTTTTTTATTTTTATCAAATTCTCAATAGTTTGACCGTGACACACATAAATACATCAGTTTGGTGGTTAAAAAAAATCCTATTGGTAGTTAATTTGTAAATATCAATATTTCGAACAGTCAATATGTAATTATCACTAAATTTTTAAACTTCCATCTTCTCTGTTAGTAGTAAGCCACCATACATAATCCTCACCTTAACAATCATCTCAATACAAGAGCCAGTTGAAGTATCCCACATAACATTGTTTCTTGGTGTCCATATAATTTAAGATAATGAGACGGCGCTAGACGACGATGAGACAAATGAAAGTTGGGGTGGCGCTTGACGAGCAACGAGGCGAACGAAAGCCGGAATGACGGTCTCATGTTTGTAATTTACCTTCGTATGAATTTGATTAATTAATAGTGCTCCATTAAGCTATATATGAATTCTCCATCATTATGCCATACCTTCCTGCTTCCAGTTTTCCAATCTCAACAATTTCTGAGAAAATATTACATCAGGCCTCCGCATGTAGAGTAACGTGTGGAGGATGATCTCAGCCGCACATCAACCCCACATGAATCGTTTTTTTATTTATTTAAAAATTACAGTGGGGCCCACTCTCATACATCCTTCGGTGAGTATGGGGTTGATATGCGGCTGAGATCAGACTCCGCACGTAGATGTAATATTTTTTCACAATTTCTAGGGTGAAATATACTTAATATTTTTTGTAAAAGTTTTTCAAGTCAAATTCAATAATGAACAAATTGCCGCGATAATTTTCTTATGAGATGGAGCAGACTGTAGTCATTTAATAATACTATAATCATTTAACAACCAATATAACTTTATAAAGATCTACAACCATACAAAGATATCCCATTAATCTCTTAACATTAGACTTTTGATCACTTATTGATTTTTCTTTTTTTTTTATTTGGTCATTCTGAGCACATGATTGAGAATTCATAACTATAACTTAATCATACTCATCCAATTATATGTTTTGATCCAAAACTAAGATCTAGAATTGATTATTTAACATACTTTTTCATTGAATCTTTAAATACGTGAATTGTAACACGTATTTAAAGATTCAACAACAACAACAATAATAACAATAACAACTATTTATCTCACTAGGTGGGGCCAGCTACGTGAATCATCTTTCTTCATTGTCTTCTATTGTGTGTCATATTTTCATTTAATTCTAATAAATTAAGATTACTATTTATACAACATATCAAATCTTTGAATAAGTATATGAGAAGAACAGTAGATGTGTGACATGACTTTCTCTACTGTCATTGTCCGCACGTACTTACAAAATATATAATATTTCTTTTTAAGTCTTTAAAATTAGATCTAAAAAGAATTGGACATGCATCAAGTTGAATACTTAAATATGGTCAGATCATCTCCTTTAAACACTTGGAACTAAATATTTTTTCAAAAGTTGAGCTCTAATGATCATAGAATCAATTCCAAAGGTTTGAAGTTGAAAACTTAAAGATTCGTGCTTAATTTGTTTATGTTTATAAATCTTATTTAGCGAAACAAATAATAATCAATATTTAAAGTTGTTGAAACTATAAATATAAAAAATTTAATTAAAATCTTAATCCAAATAGAGTTTTTTTTTTTTTTTTTTTTTTATTAACTTCTTTTTTCAAAATTTACTCATATCATACACAAATTCTAGTTTGAAAATTCTTCAAAACTTCTTAGAGGTAGAAAAATATTATAAGTGGTACATCAGACGTAAGGTCGACGACATCGGTCAGTAGGGCTATCAAAAAAACTCGTTGTTCGCGAACAGTTAATGTTTGGTTCGTCAAGGAGTTTGTGTTCGATTCGTTCGATAAATAAACGAGACGAGCACGAATAATTTTTTTTCGTTTGGTTAGTTAAACGAACCAAACACGAACAGTGATGCGTTCCTTTGTGTTCGAATCGTTATTGTTCGAAATATAAAATAATTTAAAAAAATTATATATAAAAAATTATGTTATTTTAAAAAATTAAATTAATATATTAATATTCTATATTAGTAATATAATAATATAAATATTATATATTTATATAATATAGGTTATATAAGTAATACAATATATTATTTATATATATTAATATGAGGGCTGTCAATCTGGCTCGTCGTTCATGAACAGTTCATGTTCGGCTCGTTTGTTGTGACTTCATGAACAATTTCGAAGACGCGTTTATTTCAAACAAACTAAATTTCAAAAGAACCGAACACAAACACAATCTCTGTTCGTTCATGTTCGATTCGTTCACACCTGTATCAATCTGACACGTAGTTTGATGTGGTACGATCCACACGGTCATCGATGATATATTGTTCTAAGAAGCCGGCTTGTTTCCACAATTTTCAAAAATTTGATTTTATTTATGTCATCTAAATCTTTGCTATCACATCAAAATATTATTATTATTTTTTTAATAATCGGCAGATACGTAAATACAAGAAGTTTGAGTGGTTTGCATGTAAATCTGCCCACGATTTATCCGAAACAAGACGATCTCCTGTTCGTCTTCTCCACCTCTGAAAAAAGAGCACAGCTGCTCAGGTAAATCTCCTTCATGGCATTTCCCACCTCCGCCTCACTTTCGTCCATTACGACGCCCCTCCCTCTTTATTCATCGTCTTCATCCTTCTCCGCCCGACCGGTCTTCCCAAATCGCTCCGCCGCCCGCCCACCACCTCCCGCTACCGAGA
Source organism: Papilionanthe hookeriana x Papilionanthe teres (assembly GCA_022702705.1). NCBI lineage: Eukaryota > Viridiplantae > Streptophyta > Magnoliopsida > Asparagales > Orchidaceae > Papilionanthe > Papilionanthe hookeriana x Papilionanthe teres. Next base: position 84,949,177 of record CM040424.1, read on the forward strand.
ACCCTTCCCTCTCCGACCAACTCCGCCCCCTCTCCCTCACCCTCCTCAAGCAATCCTCCTCCCTTCTTCTCACTCCCTCCAATCCGAACCCCATCTGGACCAATCCCTCCAAACCCAAACCCCCCATCCTCCTTCCCCACCGTCACCCCCGACATACCCACTCCCAAAACCCCGATCTCCGCCACCTCTTCCTGGCATCCCGCTCCCTCTCCGCTTCCTCGTCCGACGAAGATTTCAACACCGCCTTCCCCAACCCCCTTTCCCGTTCCTCCTCCCTCCTCCTCCTCAACTCCCTCCACCCATGGCAAAAGGCCCACCGATTTTTCCTCTGGCTCCAATCCAAATCCCCCTCCTCCACTCTCGAAACCATTTTCTATAACATAGTTCTCAAATCCCTACGCGCCGGCCGCCAATTCACTCTCGCCGAATCCCTAGCCAACGAAATGATCCGCCATGGCGTCCCCCTCGACAATATCACGTACTCCACCCTCATCACATGTGCGAAGCGCTGCCGCCACTTCGACCGCGCGATCTACTGGTTCAACCAAGTCTACAAAAATGGTCTCTTGCCTGATGAGGTCACTTACTCCGCCATACTCGATGTGTACGCGGAGCTTGGCCAGCGAGAGGAGGCAGTCGCGCTCTACGAGCGTGCTCGTGCCGGTGGCTGGATACCGGACCACGTGGCCTTCTCCGTCCTCGCAAAGATGTTCGGCGAGGTGGGGGATTATGATGGGATTCAGTACGTTCTTAAGGAGCTGAAGATGCTTAAGGTGAAGCCTAATGTAGTGGTGTATAATACGCTGTTGAGTGCGCTGGGGAAGGCTAAGCAACCTGGGCTTGCACGCGACCTGTTTGATGAAATGCTTGCTGCTGAATTGACCCCGAACGAGAAGACACTCACTGCGATGGTTAAGATTTATGGGAATTCGAGGTGGGGGAGGGATGCGCTGGAGCTTTGGAACACAATTAAAGCGAAGAAATGGCCTGTAGATTTTATTTTGCATAACACTTTGCTGAACATGTGTGCGGAACTTGGGTTGGAGGATGATGCAGAGAAGCTGTTTGATGAAATGCGGCAGTCGAACAAAGGTCAGCGGCAACAACCAGATAGCTTTAGCTATACAGCAATGATCAAGATATATGGTAGCAGTGGCAAGCCCGACAGAGCACTGCAGATGTTAGATAAAATGCTTGAGAAAGGAGTGGAGCCAAATGTGATGGGAATCACATGCTTAATCCAATGCCTGGGAAAGGCTGAGAAGATTGATGATGCTGTGCGAGTATTTAACATAGCACTAGAGAGAAAGATAAAGTGTGATGACCGACTTTGTGGTTGCTTGCTCTCGTTGGTGGCTATGTGCGACGAAGCCAGTAAGAATAAGTTGCTTACTTGCTTGGAGAAGGCTAAGCCAAGGTTGGTTGGATTTGTGGAAATGCTAAGCAATGAAGGAACTGACTTCAACGAAGTTAAGGAGGAGCTGAGGGGGATTCTGAACGAAGCTGCTGTTGATGTTCGTAGGCCATATTGTAATTGCTTGATAGATATATGTAGGAATAGAGGTTATCCGTCTCAGAGAGCTCATGAGCTTCTGCGTTTGGGAACATTGTATGGATTGTATTCTGGATTGCATACAAAAGGGTCTGAGAAATGGGATTTGAATCTGAGGTCTCTATCGGTTGGTGCAGCCTACACTGCTTTTGATGGGTGGATGGAGGTTTTATTGGATTTGATTGAGGATGAAGAAGCTTTGCCTCAGATTTTCTCTGTTCAAACTGGTTCTGGAGCTCACAGATTTTCACAGGGGTTGGGCTCTGCTTTCAGCTCATATTTGAAGGAGTTGGCTACTCCATTCAGGGAGAATGGAGAGAGTGGTTGTTTTGTTGCTAGTAAGGAAGATTTGCTCGTATGGCTGAGGTCTAGAATTTCTTCAGATGTGGCTGTTGCCATGTAGATTGAGGTTTGAGCTGTCTTTCGTTTCTTTTAATGTTAATTAGTTCATGAAAAAGTCTTCCTTTCATGTTTATTTACCGTAATTATGAAGCTTAAGCGAAGGTTAAATGTCTCATTATAATCTTATTACAAAGTTTTCAGATTCTCTTGCTTTATGATGGCTTGATCCAACCATCCAAGGATTAAAAATAAGGGGCTTAAGATTATAGAAACCTTGAAGTAATTTTATTTATTTCTCCTATCCATACATTACACTTTGTCACACACATATATATAATACTAAAATGAAACAAAATAGGAATCCCTTCAAAATTAAAAAAATAAATAAAATAATAAAATATTTAATAAAGGAAATACATTTAGTGAAAAAAATATTATGAGAAAAGAAAATAAATTCCTTCTTAATGCAAATTGACACTTTCCAATACTCTCTTAAGTTGGGTTACAAACCAAGCTTAGACTTCAATTCATCATGCTTGACCCATAGCGCTTTGATAAAAATATCAGCAGTCTGACGCCGTGTAGGAATATAGCTGAGCTGAATAATTTTATTTTTAACCTTTTTTGAGATGAAGTGTCGGTCAATCTTGATGTGTTTTGCTTTGTCATGATGCATAGGATTTTTGGCTATAATAATAGTTCCTTGACTATCGTTGAACATCTTAATTGTGTCCTTCATTTCAATTAAGTTCCCTTAATAGTCTTGAATTCACATTCCTCACATATTCGTAGTGCAAGAGCACGGTATTCAAATTCTACACTATTTTGAGAGACAACTTGCTTTCTTGCTTTTTCATATGATGAGATTGACCCAGATGTTTGAACAATATCCAGTAGTTGATTTCCTACTAGTTACATCTTCTGCTCAGCTAGCATCTGTGTATATATCTCAATCTCAAGGTTTTAATATCTTTTGAAGAATAAATCGTATCTAGGAGCAATCTTCAAATATCTCAAAATTTTGTTCACTGCTTCTAAATGATTCTCATTTGATTTTTCATTTGTTGAGTTTCTACAGTTACTAGGTATGCAAACAATATTAGATCTTGTGTGCGATGGATAAAGTGGTTAGCTCATAAATCATTGATATCTTCCTCTGTCAACTGGACTGCTTTCTTCACTTTTGTTTAGTATTTTGTTAGAATCCATAGGTTTGTCAGCGGATTTACACCCAAGAATATTAATTTACTTAACAGTTCTAAGTTGTACTGCATGTAGGATATGTCAACTCCCTCCTTAAACTGAACACCTCCATTCCCAAAAAATATTGTAGATTTTCGAGGTCATTGATTTCAAATTCAGTTGCAAGTATCATCTTTAGTATGATAATCTTCTGAATGAGTACATATCAAGATAATATTATATACTATGATAATAGTAATTTGTCTTTAGAATTGGATTTAAGAAAAAGTGTATGATCAGCTTGACATTGATGATATCTATTTGTAATCGTTGTTTTAGCAAACATGTCAGACCAAGTACGAAGTCGTATAAGAACTCCTTCAACTTGCACCAACCTGTCGTTCTACCTGTTTTTCAAGCCTAAAGGTATAATCATGTAGACTTCATCTAGGTCGTTATTCAAGAAGGTGTTTTTGATATCAAGTTGGTATAAAGGTCAATCTTGATTTACTGCAAGAGAATAAGATACCACTTTTTGAATGAGTAACCGACGAAAATGTATCTTAGAGACTTCAGCTCAAGCTTGGTAAGGTGTTGTTGATGTATGTGAATAAAGACAGAATAACAAAAAACCTTTAATGATAAGTCGAGAGAAAAAGAGTATTCATATGGGTAGATTTTCATGAGAACATCACGGGAAATTTGAAAATTTAGGACTTGATAAGGCATCCTATTGACGAGGTATGTGGCTCTGAGAATGGCTTCCCCAAAAAAATATTCAGGTACATGATTAAACTATAATTGCACATGTCACCTCAAGTAAATGTATTTTTTCTTTTCATGGTCACATTTGTTTGAGGAGTATTCACACAAGAACTTATATAGATAATACCATGCTTGCAAAGATAAGGACTAAGGATGGCTTTAAAGTATTCCTTAGTATTATCAGTTATATAAATTTGAATTTTATTCTGGAACTGATTGAGAATCGTGGAAAGGAGGGATTGAAATATGATGTATATTTCAGATTTTTCTTTCATAAGAAATGTCCTTGTTGTTATTGTGTGATCATTTATTAATGATACAAACCACGCTCCATTTATATTGTTTATTTTGAGGGTCCTCAGATTTTACTGTGATTATGGAAAAAAGATGTAAAAGGCTTATATTGCAATTGGGAATGTATGTATTGTATGTTTTGCAAGTTGACAAATTTCATATTGATAAAGATTAAATTTTTTTAGTGATAAATAGATGTGTAAACAACTTTTTCATGTACACAAAATTTGGATGACCAAGATGACAATGACTCAACATGACTTGACTTTGAACAAACTTGCAATTTTAATTGATCTTAGAAATATAACTTGACTAATAACATTGGATACTGATGAAGTTATTTTCATCGAGCGAGTGTAGACCTTCATGCATTGCAACACTGTCAATCACCTTCCTCGAACTCACAACATGAAAATAATAACAATTGGAATATAATTTAGTCAAATATTTTAGGTTACAAGTTTGCTAATTGAGAGATTTAATTTCGGAACAAAAAGCATAAAGAAGAAGTGAAGATTCTTTGTCAATTCGACTGATCTAGTTTATGCTACTGATGAAAATAAACCATCAGCTATTTAGAGAGAAGAATGACTAGTGGTTGTAATTTTTGAAGACGTTGATTTCTCTAGTCATGTGATATGAGGCTACAAAATCATTTATCCAAGTTTTTGATTAATTGCTTTGGACAGTAAAATCATGGGATAAGACACTTGTTGTGCTAACAGACCGCTAGGTTGCTCGACAGAGAATTGTGATGATTGTCCAGTCCTAAAATTATTACTAAGCATTTTTTGTAATGCCTCAATTTGCCCCCCTGGTGAACTGGCTGAATTCTGAATTGTAGTTATAAGATATGATAGAGATTGAAGACATAGGCTTGGATATATATGTGACTTTCAAGGAAATTGATTATGAGATTATGTCGTGTTTTGATCATGATAAGACTGTGAAGCTCGAAGTGAGAAGATTTGCTGCTCAAACAAAAGTGAGAGGAGAATCCTTAGTTCGACTCAACACACAACAATATTACTACTCAGAAGTAAACAATACGATAACGACAATTGCAACACACAACATAATATATATCAACAGTACCCCTTCCGGTAAACTAAACCCTTCATGTTAGACATTTCAATCTACAGTTTTTCTGAAAGAACAATTAAATTTAACAGTAAGTTTTCTATGTATATTGTTGTGTGAACAATTACAACCTTCTTATGCATTAAATTAATATACAAATGCTTTGCATGAATGTCTCTTAAGGGCATACAATTTATTGACAAATCAAACTATAAGCTTTCATTTTTAATTTAACCTTCCCAGTTCAATTTATGTATTTACCCTTTTCAACCCCTTAAAGAAAGCATATCAGGATTACCATCATACTCGAATGTATCCTCAAATTGTATCCATAAGTACCCTCAAAATTGTGCACCCGAATGTATACTTTTATCATTTAAATTTTTCTTTTCATGCGTTGGTACATCGCATCCCCTACCAGTATCATCTATATGTTATCGGGAATGAATTAAGTATTTACATTTCATTTTCTTTAAGTACTTCGTTTTAAAGTCATTGAATAATCATTTTCCTTTTTTATCATTTTATTTCTTTTTTTTCAATTATTCTTTTAACTTGCAACATGCATATAAATATAAAAACAAGTATCCGAAGCAATAATGACAATCTTTATTTAATAAAATATCAATTGAATAAATATAAGAAAATAATTACTTATGTTAACATTTAAGCAACCTCTGTAAAAATTTGTTCATCCACTTTACTTCCGCTTGCTCATCTCTGTCAATTAAATATGCATGTGTAAGGATTTTAAATTCTATTTGATTCTAATTCTAACACAAAAAAAATCAATATATTCTTAATGACATTTAATTAAAACAACTTATATGATAGTTCTCTTATTTCAGCTTCACTATATCATCAATCTTTACCTAGCTTATATTAAATATCCTTCTTCCACACTTTCTAATTAAATAAAATTTAATAAAATTAATTTAGCAAATTATATCATTAACTAATAATAACATAAACCTTACATTTATCTTTTTCGGCTCTGCATTGATCTCTTCCCTAACCCGCACTCAAACTTTCTTGCTAGTCTTTCTTACCTCAATTAACATTAATACAAAACTTTATATTAATTAAAAGAAAATCTTTAATATATACTTAATAACACACTCTACTCCGACCTTTATTATTGCATTCAGCTTGGAAGCTTGCAAAGTTGCTCCACTCCTTTATCTAACACACTCGGGCTTCGCTCCACTTCAAGGCCTGGTCGATTCTCCTCCTTAGAGCACGAAGCTATTCGCCTCGCCTTCTCCTTCTCCTATACGGCTTCGTCTCTTCCCCTTATTTGCACAAGACACATGTAGCCCTAATTCCTTCAATTCTTCTTCCTTTGCATTGGAGCCGCTCAACTAGGTTTTCCTCCTTTCGTCCTCTTCATTGCGCACCAAGTCACCTTCCTTCAGTTAGGGGTTGACGTTCTCCTTTTCCATCTTCTTTTTTCTTCCTCCTCTATCTCTTGATCTCCCTCTCGTTACATTTGAATGAAAGGATACATTCGTAGACTCCTAATGGTGAATCTATAGAGACGCGCCTATTCAGTTATCATTATTTGTATTATTATTATTTCTTTATTTTAATATTTTATTTAAAACATATATTTATTATAACAAGAACTAGAGGGAGAATGACCCTAATTCAACTGCTCAGCTAGATGAGAGAACAAGAACTAGAGATATTATATTAGAGAATTCATAAGTTGTGACAACTTGAGAGGGTGGCTAGGCAAGCCAAATTGATTGTTGATTTAGCAACCCTGAAAAGAGGCATGATTTTCAGAACAAATGATTGAACGATCATTAGAAATCAATCATTGGAGCCAAATCGACCTGTGTGTTCAATTAGAACGGGAAGTTCACGCAGTGACTAAGAAGTGGAATTTTGCAAGATTAGCCTACGAGAGTGTTGACCTCATTTTGTGATGATCTATCAACTTCTTGTGGGGACCTAAGATTTACCTTTAGGGTTTCTCGACAACCTTCTTGAATGACCAAAGAAGGAACTCACCCACAAGGGACTTTATAACAAGGTTATCCTCACCTAGGGCTTCATGAGGTTCAACACAAATCCCCAACCCCTAGTTGAGATGGTTTAGGGGTTGGCCTAGTGAAGGCCTAAGCTGGCTACTCATGAGTAAAGGATGTCCCAGGTTGCCCATGAAACTTAGAACCCTAGGAATCCTCTATGGACCCTAGACCCTATGACACCAAAATTTCCAAAGGGAAGAAGCATCTACCCAAATTGGTCCTTGGCCTCACTTAAGGCCTTCCCAACACCAATTAACCAAGGGCCACTAAAGCCTAATTTGGTCCTAAGAGGTTGATATCACCAAGGGCCACTAAAGCTTAATTGAGCCAAGTCAATTTGGGTCAATTATTGGACAATTAAACCTATCACAACTAAATATAGCTTGGCTCAAGGTGGTTAAGGCCTAAGACAACTTGGGAGTCAAATTTGCATTAGCGGAGTGGCCTTTATGATTAACCTAATTATTTAACTGATTAGGCTAATTACAAAGGCCCGCTAGACCTAAGTGGGCTAAACCTAAAGGCATTTGGGCTAGGCCTAATTCTAAAGATCCAAGTGGCCATGAGGGGCCCGTTACCCATCTCCCATGACCCATTTCACATGGGTCAATCATGACCCATTGACACGCCTAAAATATATGTTTTTTGTTATATAATTTTAATCATTTTTTATGATATTACACTTTAAAGGAAGGTATTTTGTATGTTTTTTGGTTTTAGCTACAAGAAATGGTGATTGGAGCAAAAAGAAGCAAAAATGGTGCAATTTGGAGCAAAAACGAGCAAGAAAACAAATTTTGGCTTGACACCTTTCGATAAGTCTTTCTATGTTTAATATCTTTTACACTTCTTGCATATTTTTGAATGAGATTACACTTTAAAGAAAGATTTTTTTATGCTTATTTTGTAGTGCTAGGTTTTAGGAACGTAACGCAACTGAAACGAGGCGAATCGGAGCTGAAAAAGAGTCAAACGGAGCAAAATGGTGGAGCTGAGCAGGATAGGCGCCGGGGGCGCCCAAATTGGCGCCGGCGGCGCCATAAGCCCAAGACCACGAAAAATAGGGCGCTGGCAGCGCCCTATTTAGCGCCAGCGGCGCCCAAGACGGCCTGGATGCGATATTGTGCGGTTTTTGGCCAAATACATTGAATATGGACGTTTTTTGGAGGGTTTCTTCATGCACCTTTTTGGAAATTCGTCCCTACTCTATTTTAAACCGAATTTGAAGCCAAAAATGGAGAGGAGATGTTAGGGAAAACATGGAGAATGATTAGAGATCTTTGAATAGGAGTAGAAATGTAGATTTTCTACATTTTTGGAGAGATTGGTGGGGGGATTTTGAAAGAATCTGTAAGGAAATGTTCTAGCATTACATGGATCTGCGAGAGACTTTGTGTGAGAGATTTTCATCTTTCTTTCAAGGGGAAAAAGCTAAGTATTGTGTTCTTCATTATCTTATGATTTTGTAAACACTTATTTTGTGGATTTGCTTTGAAATAAAGTTTTCTATTTTGTTTTCTTCGTGCTTTGTGATGTCTTTCTCTTACTCTTTCTTCTTGTTGGAAATAGAGGCATAATAAGTTTATGTCATTGTTTTCATTCTACTTTTCTTTTGCAATGTGTAGGATTCATGTTTAGGATATTGGAATGCTTGCTAAAAGATGTTTTAATTATAAATGTGATGATTTTTACGTGCACTTCATTTAGATTACAAAAAGGGCCCGTTGTATTGTTAAAATTTGTTGTCATTGCATTGTCCCAAAAGGGCAGTGTAATTCTCAACAAAATGGAACCACATTCAATGTCCATGAATGAATTGCGTAGTTCATGGGGATTGAGTGCAAATAAATAGGGAAAATGGTTTCATGTGCATCGAATTGGAGGTTTCAGGATGACAGGCTGAGATCCACGATTTGGTCCTAAGATTGGTAACTAAAGTCGAAGGTTAGCCTTCAGGTGAAGAATGAGTGGGAGCTCCGTAGTGACAGCTGGTATCCTCCTAGCCTAGCATTAGATTAGTGACTGAACTTAGGATATGTAAATGTTCTTTACATGCTTGAACGAGAGGGTACTCTTTTGAGGATAAATAATATGATTGCTCCTATTTGACACATACAATATTTAATGCATCTCATTCCTAAACTTTATCCAATTTATTATATAAAAATAGTAGATTTCATTATCTCAAAATTCACCAAACCAATTTCCCCAAAAAAGGATTATCTTTAGAAGTAATATTTACATTTAGGAGTAGTTATTATTATTACATATAATTATCTGCATTTAGGAGTAATTGTTAGAAAAACCACTTATATCACCCTTCCAAACTAAGGCTGTTAATAGTAGACTAGAATTTGACTAAAGACCACTTACTTCGCTTCCCTGTGGGATCGATAAACATGACTTCATTAGAGTCATGTATTACTTGATACGATGCGTATACTTGCGTTTGAAATTGTGACTTTACAAAATCATTATAAATATATAAATTTGAGGTCATAAATTCTTACATATAAAAAAAGTCGCATCAAGTTTTTGGAGCCGTTGCCGGGGACGCTTCGGTATGAATTTTAGGAGAATTTTAGTTGAAGTAATTAGGCTTAGAATTGGAAAACTTTAATGTCGCAAAATTGTGTTTGTGTGAAAAATAAGTTGTTTGTGAAAATGTTTTATTGTGTTGAATATATTTTTCGTTTTATTTATTTTATTGTTAATGTATTGTTTGTTGTGTTACGTATGCAAAAAAAAGGATCTGTAGGACTTGTGCCTTATGGTACCAAGTTAGAAAAATGGAAAAATAAAAATAAAAAAACAGAAATGACTCGAAAAACTAGAAATGAAAATGGAAAAAATTCAAAATACTGACTTGGAAAATCATCATAAATTATTGAGGGATTATGTAAATCCTACGATAGATAAAATTCACTCAAGTATACAAAACTCTGTCGTAGAAGCTGACTCGTTTGAACTAAATCCAGCGATTATCTAACTTGTGCAGAACAACCAGTTTGGGGGAACTCCTTCGGAGGATCCCTATTTACACTTATATAGTTTTCTAGAACTTTGTGCTACATTTTCGTTATAACGGCATGTTAGATGATGCTGTTAGGCTAAAACTTTTTCCTTTCTCACTAAGGGATAAGACTAAAATGTGGTTTTACTCTTTAGCACATGGTTCTATTAAAACTTGAAAGGAGTTAAGTCAGAAATTCCTTGCTAAGTATTTTCCACCTTCAAGGACTACTCAACTTAGAAACGATATTATCTCATTTTGTCAGTATGAAAGGGAATCAATATACGAAGCCTGGGAAAGATTTAAGGAACTCCTAAAAAAGTGTCCACATCATGCTCTGCCAGATTGGTTAATCATTCAAAATTTTTATAATAGGTTAGTAGGATCCCTTAGGTCCATTATTGATGCTGTTGCTGGTGGTTCATTAATGTCAAAAACATTTTATGAAGCGTATGCATTAATTGAAGAAATTACTACAAATGAATTTCAATGGCCATCTGTAAAGGTAAATCATAAAAATGTAGCTAGTGTTCATGATACAAATGCGCTTGTAATTCTTGCATCTCAGGTTGCTACAATATCAATGAAGTTGGACCAATTTGGAATGAACCAACCTCAATTTACTCCTGTAAGTGAGGAAAGTTTATTAGGGCATATGATTGATTCCAACTTATTATATGAGACTTTAAATACCATAAACAACCCGTATTCTAACTTTTACAATCCATGTTGGAAGAATCATTCTAATTTTAATTGAAATCATACTACTGATGGTGGAAACCAACAATGAGAAAACAATCATGCAAATCCTAATGGGAGTTGGAATATGCAGGGTAACACAAGATATAAGCATTCACATCCACTGGACTCTATTATTGATCAACAATTTGAGGATAAGAAGATGTCTATAGACAAAGTGGTATTGCAAATGAGAAACCAATTGCAAAGTCAAAATGCTGCGATTATGAACACAGAGAATCAACTGAGAGAAATTGCTAATTCACTTAGCAATAGACCCCAAGGAACACTTTCTAGCAACACTGAGATCAAACCTAAATAGAATGATAATGAACAACTATTCCTTGTTACTGGACAAACTATGATAGATGTGCAAAAAGGAGAGCTGATTATGAATATTAATGACCAGAAAATCAATTTTGATGCGTTAAAGACTATGAAATATCCTGTGGAGAGAAAAGATGATGAATATTTTTGGATGTATGAAATTAATTATCTAAGTAAAGATCATTTCCAAGAAAGTTTTGAGAGTAAGATAACAGATGAGGTCGGAATGAATTTTCATGATAAGTTGAAAACGTTATCTAAGGAAGACTGTATGTATGTTAAAGAGGTGTGAAATGATGGATGCTGCAAAAAATAGTGAACTTGTAATTCCATTTGTTGAAAAATCTCATGAACTTAAGATGGATGTACCCCATACAATTTTAAAGTCTGCATATTTAAGGAATTCATCTATACCACCAGTCTTTATATCTTCATATTCAACTCAATTACAAGAAAAACATGAATTGAATGATGAACAAGATAAAATTATTGAACTCGGACTTGGAAGAGAATTTGAGGATAAATTTCAAAAGAACTTTGAGTTGAGAAAAGAGGATAAGGATATTGGAAGACCATTGGAAGAAATTCCTAAGGAATTAGAAAAACATATTTCCTCAACTAAGATAGATCCTCCATCATTGAATAATTATAAAGGGGAAGAATTGCAAGATAACTTGAATCCTAAGAGTAAGATAGAAGAATTTGATCATGAATCTGAATTATCTAGAGAGAATCCGATCCAAAATTTGAGAGATCTTGAATTATCTTATACAGATCTATTTCTTATAAATTTCAAGGATGATTCCAATATGCAGATTGATAAAATCAATAGAAGAATATTGGATCTAGAAAGAAATATGAGGAACAATGATATAAATCAATCTGAAAAAAAATGCTGAAAGAAAAATTACAATTTGAGGATTTTGTAGGAATCTCTGGACCTGAAAAAGATTGGGCGATTGATCGAGGATTACTTAATTGAAATTTTGATACATGAGGAATCATTTATCGGGCTAGCGACGTTAAAACCAAACGTTTTATGGGAGCCAACCCATAGTTATCAGTGTGCTTTAATTTAGTGTGCTTGGGAGTCATGATTGTTAGTATTGTATTGTGTTTGCTTTAGTATGAATCAATCAGCTTAAATCATGTTTGGATTAGTGGATTGACTTGATCTTTATGTATCATTATGGATTGATCAGTCTAATTGTTGTTGGTAGATGTTTGGATTGTCAGTGGTTGGATTTGATCTTTGTGTGTCATGAGGGAGGTGATTCATTAACTTCTTATTATGGTTAGACTTGTATGTTCTCTTATAGTAGTTGGATTGATGAATTCACTATAACTCGGGTCTTACTCGGACTTGAGTTTTATAAGAGATATCGTGAATTTGAACAGTGATAGATCTATCTTAATTTTGTTACTTCCTTTCTCTAACTTTGTTTTCATTTGGTAGGAGTCGTGAACCTATTTGATGAATAACATTAGGAGGATCTTGCACTACAATATGTAACTGTTAGTGGTGCTTAATTAAAAGGATTAGATGATGCCTGAGATTGGTGTCCGAAAACTAATTTATCAGGGATAATCTTATCTTTGAGATTATAATTTATAAAATTATTTGAAAGTACATAATTTACTAGTGTAGTGATTCCGTTAGAAATTAGAGGTAAGGTAGTTAGATTGGATGAGTTAAATGATGAATTAACCTCATTTATCTTATGTGTGTTTATGTTTGTGTTACAACTTTATATAATAATTGAAGAACATTTTTATATTCCCTTGTTGATACCTGTTATGCTAGTTAAACTTTTATTTAATGAATTTCATTCTGGTATGATTAGTTTAGATTTATTTTCTGTTGCATATTGTTCTGTCCTAATGAATACTTGTAAATGGTTTTGATAGACATTAGTGGTAGATAGAATTTCTAAATTGTTTTTCTTCCTGCTTATATTTTCTGTACTGAATGCTATATCTGTTAAAAATTAAATTGGGGGTAGGAAGAAAAATAAAATTTTAAAGTGAAAATATTTCCTTTTAGTGTGATTTTATTGCAAGCATATTTTATGTTAGATTTCCTTTCTTCTACAGTCATTCTATCCTGATTATGCATGTATATAAAATTGATAAGATGTTATAGTAGTAAGTAGATTCAACATTTACTTTTTTTTTTCGTGCTACATTTTATGGAATTAATTGCAAAATATTTTAAAATTTAAGTTTGGAGGGAAGAAAAAAATTTAAAATGTAACTTTGTTTGTCCTTAGTAGACTGTATGTAATTTGATATCAGTTTTAAAATGACTTGTGGTATGTGGTGTTACCTTTAGGTTACTATAATTTCGATTTTATGAATGTTAGAAAAATAACTTGGTTGAAATCTTATGCAAAGAAATTGTTCTAAAGTTAAGATATTTTGTAGGAAACATTGGAAAAATGATTTTTCTATTTATGGTAAAAAGGAGAATATTTGAAAAGTTAAAATTCTTAGATTTATACTTAATTAGAATTGAGCCTTTATGGAAAACATTTTTCGAACTAATACTTACACTTATAAAAAGTGAGGGAAAGTTTTGAGTTTTGGATTTTAGAGAGAGGATAGTGAAATTCAAAATTATTAAAAGCCTATACAGATATAGTAATCCTCACATAAAAAAAAGAAAAAAAAAAGATTAAAAATGATCTCGAAAGAAAGAAAAAAAGGGTTAAAAAAAAGGGATTGAAAATGATCCCGAAAGAAAGGAAAAAAAAGATTGAAAATGATCCTGAAAGAAAAGAAAAAAAAAGAGAGAAAATAAGTGAGGAGAAGCTTGAGGAGAAGTCTAATAAAAAATTGGTTTCACTTGAATCTTTTTAAATGAAATGACTTAAAAACAATCCTAAGCTTATTCTTATTTTAAAAGGTATTAGTTAAATTGGTATAGATAAGTTGCTTAAATTCCGTTTTTATAATTTCTATGAATCTTTAGCTTGATAATTTTCAATAACTTTTGAAGTAAAAAGAAAATCATGATTCCTAAGTTGAATATGAAATATTCTTACGCTCTAGTCCTAGGTTGATTTGTCAGAATTTCTCCTATGTTATACTATAATATTTCTGAGATGAAATTATAGGAAATTCTATTGAAACCCACAACCACACGTCAACATATTTTATTTTTAAAGTTATAGTGTTACTTGAGGACAAGTAACAGTTAAGTTTGGGGGTATTGACACGCCTAAAATATATACGCTTTTTGTTATATAATTTTACTCATTTTTGATGATATTATACTTTAAAGGAAGGTATTCTGTATGTTTTTTGGTTTTAGGTACAAGAAATGGTGATTGGAGCAAAAAGAAGCAAAGATCGTGCAATTTGAAGCAAAAACGAGCAAGAAAGCAAATTTTGGCTTGACACCTTTCGATAAGTCTTTCTATGTTTAATATCTTTTATAATTCTTGCATATTTTTTAATGAGATTACAACTTAAAGAAAGGTTGTTTTTATGCTTATTTTGTTGGGATATCTGTTTGGAACGCAATGCAACTGAAACGGGGTGAATCAGAGCTGAAACAAAGCCAAACAGAGCAAAATGGTGGAGCTGCGCATGATGGGCGTCGGGGGAGCCCAAACTGACGCCGACGGCGCCAGCAGCCCTAGACCACGAAAAATAGGGCGCCGACAGCACCCTATTCAGCGCCGGCAGCGCCCAAGACGGCTTGAATGCGATATTGGGCGGTTTTTGGCCAAATACATCGAATTTTGACGCTTTTTATAGGGTTTCTTTATGCACTTCTTTGGAAATTCGTCCCTACTTTATTTTAAACCGAATTTGAAGCCAAAAATAGAGAGGAGATGTTAGGGAAAACGTGGAGAATGATTAGAGATCTTAGAATATGAGTATAAATGTAGATTTTATACCTTTTTGGAGAGATTGGTGAGGGGATTTTGAGAGAATCTGTAAGGGAATGTTCTAGCATTGCATGGATCCGCGGGAGACTGTGTGAGAGATTTTTATCTTTATTTCAAGGGGAAAAAGCTAAGTATTGTGTTCTTCATTATCTTATGATTTTGTAAACACTTATTTTGTGGATTTTCTTTTAAATGAAGTTTTTCGTTGTGTTTTCTTCGTGTTTTGTGATGTCTTTCTCTTACTCTTTCTTCTTGCTTGGAAATAAAGGCATAAGAAGTTTATGTCATTGTTTTCAATCTACTTTTCTTTTGTAATGAGTAGGATTCATATTTAGGATATTGGGATGCTTGCTAAAAGATGTTTTAATTATAAATGTAATGGTTTTTACGTGCACTTCATTTACATTACAAAAAGGGTCCGTTGTATTGTTAAAATTCTTTGTAATTGCATTGTCCCAAAAGGGCAGTGTAATTCTCAACAAAGTGGAACCACATTCAATGTCCATGAATGAATTGTGTAGTTCATGGGAATTAAGTGCAAATAAATAGAGAAATATTGTTTCATGGGCTTCGAATTGGAGGTTTCAGGGTGACAGGCTGAGATCCCCAATTTGGTCCTAAGATTGGTAACTAAAGTCGAATGTTAGCCTTCAGGTGAGGGATGAGTGGGAGCTCCGTAGTGACAACCGGTATCCTCTCAGCCTAGCCTTAGATTTAGTGACTGAACTTAGGATATGTCAATGTTTTTTACATGCTCGAAAGAGGGGGTACTCTTTTGAGAGTAAAGAATAGGATTGCTCCTATTTGACACATACAATATTTAATGCATCTCATTCCTAAAGTTTATATAATTCATTATATAAGAATAGTAGATTTAATTATCTCAAAATTCACCAAACCAATTTCCTCAAAAAGAGTTATCTTTAGAAGTAATATTTACATTTAGGAGTAGTTATTATCCTTACATATAATTATCTACATTTATGAGTAGTTGTTAGAAAAATCACTTATATCACCCTTCCAAACAAAGGTTGTTAGTAGTAGACTAGAATTTGACTAAAGACCACTTACCTCGCTTCCCTCAGGGATCGATAAACGAGACTCCATTAGAACCCTGTATTACTTGATACGATACATATAATTGCGTTTGAAATTGTGACTTTACAAAATCATTATAAATATATAAATCTGATGTCATAAATTCTTACATATAAAAAAGTCGCATCAAGTTTTTGGCGCATTTGCCGGGGACGCTTCGGTAAGAATTTTAGGAGAATTTTAGTTTAAGTAATTAGGCTTAGAATTGGATAACTTTAGTGTCGTAAAATTGTGTTTGTGTGAAAAATAAGATGTTTGTGAAAATGTTTTGTTGTGTTGAATATATTTTTCGTTTCATTTATTTTATTGTTAATGTATTGTTTGTTGTGTTACGTATAAAAAAAAGGATTTGTAGGACTTGTGTCTTATGATCCCGAATTAGAAAAATGAAAAAAAAACAAAAAATAGAAAGGATTCGAAAAACTAGAAATGGAAATGGAAAAAATTCAAAATAATGACTTGGAAAATCATCATAAATCATTGAGTAATTATGTAAATCCTATGATAGATAAAATTCACTCAAGTATACAGAACCCCGTCGCAGAAGCTAACTCGTTTGAACTAAATCCAACAATTATCCAACTTGTGCAGAACAACCAGTTTGGGGGAACTCCTTCGGAGGATCCCTATTTACACTTATCTAGTTTTCTAGAACTTTGTGCTACATTTTGTTATAATGGCATGTCGACGATCGTCGTTAAGTAAGCACTTTTCCTTTCTCACTAAGGGATAAAGCTAAAATGTGGTTATACTCTTTAGCACCTAGTTTTATTAAAACTTAGGAGGAGTTAACTCAGAAATTTTTAGCTAAGTATTTTCCACCTTCAAGGACTACTCAACTTAGAAACGATATTATCTCATTTTGTCAGTATGAAGGGGAATCAATATACAAAGCCTGAGAAAGATTTAGCGCTTCTAAGAAAGTGTCCACATCATGCTCTACCAGATTGGTTAATCATTCAAACTTTTTATAATGTGTTAGTATGATCTCTTAGGTCCATTATTGATGCTGCTGCTGGCGGTTCATTAATGTCAAAAACATTTGATGAAGCGTATGATTAATTGAAGAAATGACTACAAATGAATTTCAATGGCCCTCTGTAAGGGTAAATCATAAAAATGTAGCTAGTGTTCATGATATAGATGCGATTGCAATTCTTGCATATCAAGTTGCTACAATATCAAGGAAGTTTGATTAATTTGAAATGAACCAACCTTAATTTACTCATGTAAGTGAGGAAAGTTCATTAGGGTATATGATTGATTCCAACACATTATATGAGACTTTAAATACCATAAACAACCCGTATTCTAACTTTCACAATTCATGTTGGCTGCCAAAAGCCAATGTAATTCTTCTGCACGTGCTTGACTCGACTGCAATTACGTATGCAAATTAGCTTATTAAGTTATGGCCAAACTTGACCCTAAATCTGATTAAGCGGCTAATGTACGATGATTAAAGATTAAAGTTTTGAAAATCAAAAATATATATTGCACACTAGGTGTACTACACAAGTATACATATCGTTTCAAGTAATATAGATTTTTCTTTAAAAACCTCAAATATCGATCCCACGAGGATTAATTTAGTTACAAGAAAGAAAACTAATAATTAAAATCTTTTCATTTAAAACTAATTAAAATATGCAGATTATGAAAATTAGCTAGTGATACAACAATAAACAAAGATTCTTTCCCCATACGAAATATTCCATGATTAATAAGCAGATCAATCTAATTGAGAGCTTGAAAATGTGGTTTTGTGACAAATATGAGCATATATATCCTTTACTCTTTGGTCCAGGTCATAAAGAACATTAGCTAGTTTTTAAAGATTGGATTATGATGTATTATTAGTAGAAAGAGACGAATTTCTAGACTCTAACTAGTAGGTCCCCCCCCCCCCCCGAATGGTTGCCTATAGTCTGGCCTACTAGTGACCCGTCACCTCTTTTGTAAAACCAAATTGATTGAATTAGTCTGTCACACTAAAATCAAAAATCAATTCTACGCCCATTAAAGATTATCTCCCTATTTATTTGCACCTCTCCTTTTAGAGAAATGTGATACATACAAGTTAAAAATTACTTAGCCCACAGTCAGATCTTAAGAATTATCTGCAGTTTTTAACAATACAAGAGGTCAATTTGTAAAGTAAATTAAGATTAGGTACATTATCATCACAAATTTTAAGAAAAGAAATTAAATTCTCAAATCTAATTTAAATTTGTTATTAATTCATTTCATATTCATAGGGAGAAAGAAAAGAAGACTACTCAGAAAGCATAGAAATTACACTACAAATTATATTCATAAAACTTAAATCCAAAGTACTAAACTTAAGAAACAAGATATAAATACTTATCTGGAATGTAATCCAAGTAATCCTTTGAAGTTTCTCTGATTCCACAGACTCCAACAGGACTTTGACTCTTCAATTCACACTAAACACTCACTAAAATAAAGAATAAGACACTTAACACTCTTAATTAATTCACTACTCACTCACTCTAACTCAATTTGTACACTCCACACACACCTTGCTGTAGAAATGGTCCTCTATTTATAGATCTCCAGAAATGACCAAGGGTTGCTTAAGACACCTCTTCAAAATTCGTGCACATTCATTGAATGATCTAGAATTTAATGGTGGCGCCTAGGCGCCAGGATCACTGCTCGAATGGACGTGCCCCTTCACATTTAGGTCACACCTCTTCATTTAATAAGTGCTCTCTCGTGTCTATTTTCATTGTGTTTAGTTTATAACATGTGGGAAAATGTCCATGGGCTTATAGATTGGTTTGAAAGCGTCAATAACCAACCAATAACCGTCAAGAAATCTCTAGAATGAATCTGATGTGTCTGGCGCCTAGCGCCAGAATCAGCTTCTTTTCTCTTTTTGGCTCATTTTTGTTCCTTTTTAACTCTTTTTCTTCATAAACTCATTTTGTTGTACCTACAACCAAAACATAAGAAATAACTTTCATTAAAGCGTAATATCCTTAAAATATTAATAAAAATTTGATATAAAATTCTATATAATTTTAAGGCGTATCAGTGCTCTGTGAAGCCATCAGTGCTTCCCTAGGTAAGTCATTGCCTCCCCATGGCTTCCTCTGGCTATAAATAGCTCTAACCCGAGAGCTCCAACACACTACCAAACTCCCTAGGCAGCCACCAAAACTCTTTTCTCCCAACACAGAAAAACATTCCTACAACGCTAAGAAACTCATCCTCACCTTCCTTAGGCCATCTCCACCACCATCGAACCCTAATTTCACCACCAAAGTCCTGGAGCTTTTTCGGCCTCGACAGGAATAATGCCTTTTTTTGGACGGCCTATTTACGTCGATTATGATGAAAAAAACCATCGCTTTTGATGTTTCTGATGGTTTTTGACGTTTTTAAGCTTGAAGATAAAAAAAAACTTGTTTGTAATTTCAAAACCAACTGATATTCCGATAGTAAAAAATTGTTGATGCATAACCGACAAATTAATATCGAAACTTTTTTTTGAGAAAATTAAAGTCGTCCTTTTTTGTTACCTCATAGAACCGATTGATTACCCATTGGTAATAGCAACAGCTTACACGTCGGAAAAGTGTCTCACCCGTCGGTTTTTGAACGCAGACAAAACCGTCAGTTATTTGTATCTTATGTGTCTGTTTTTATAATCGATTGATTAACCACCGGAAAAGTGTCACGCCCGTCGTTTTTGTATAACACACTGAAACCGTCGGTTACGTGTTGGTTAGGCGTCAGTAAATAAGTCCATCGACTAGACGTCAGTTTTGTCTACGGATATATTAAAAGTTGTCGCAAAATCAACGGTAAGCCGTTGGAAACTTGTAGCATCAGTAAAAAAAAATAAAAAAAATAAAACATGTTCTCCCTTTCGTATATACATTACTACACCTGTTGCCACAACATTTAATATACCATTTCAAGCAATTAACGAAATAGAATAACAGTCGAACAGTAAATTATCTAAAATAAATAAATTACATTTACTCTAAAATATATATATCATTGTTCACAGAAATAATACACATTCAAAAGTATAACATAAAAAATACCCCTCCTAATCATCCTCATCTATCTCTTCATCCTCTTCCTCATCATTCTCTGCTGCTTCCTTCTCCTCTAATGTTGTCGCTGTCTTGCCACACTCTCATCCACTACTAGAAGGAATCTAACTCGGCCTTCTGCTTAGCCTCTATGTTGGCCTCCAGCTCTGACCTCATCTGAGTGAAGCGGGCTTCCATCTCGGCAGAGAATACAGCAACACACCTGAAGATCTTCTTATCCTGTGTAGTAGAGGTATTTTGTATGTGAGATTGCCTCACTATAGCTTAGAGGGCTCAATGTCTCCACAGTTCGATCACATGTTCTGCGTTGCCCACTCTCTTTTTCTTTTTGTAGTCCGTGAAATCCCAAGCCCTAAGTATCGTGGCAAAGACACCCTCTCTTAGCCACAGAGGACGTTATTGCGATTTCCGAATATCGCCAAACATGTCCTGGTGGCGATTTTTGCCCTTGCGCTCAAAGTTGCGCCGAATGTGTGCCTCGTGCTCAGGGCGCCAGGAGAATTATTTTTGCAAAATTACAGAGGTTATTGTTGTTTGATAATAGTGAAAAATAATTTAAGATACTTGCGAACGTTACATTCCGCAAACTTCTAAAATCAAAGATCTTGAATGACCATCGGGATCTCATTCCACGATAAGTATACTGAGTTGTACTTGATCTGATTGATATCACGAATTAAATGAATAGTCTTGTTCGGGGGTAAAACCTTAAAACAACAAATTATTAGTTTTATATTCATTTGATAAAATAAAAGGATTACTGGCAATATCCTAAAAAAACTTAAGTGTTGCCGACAGACTCGATGCAGTAGCTGCTGCCTGTTGACTCCTGCCCAGAAAAGGCAGCTTGGGCCATGATTGCAATGACACAAGATGACTTGATTTTTAACAAACTTGCAATTTGAATTGATCTTAGAAATATAATTTGACTAATAACATTAGATACTGATGAAGTTATTTTCATTGAGCGAGTATAGACCTTCATGCATTGCAACACTGTCAATCACCTTTCTCGAACTCACAACCTGAAAATAATAACAATTGGAATATAATTTAGTCATATATTTTTGGTCACAAGTAAGTTTGCTAAGTGAGAGTAGGTAGCGATTTAATTCAGAACAAAAAAGCATAAAGTAGAGGTGAAGATCCTTTGTCAATTCGAATGATCTAGTTTATGCTACTGATGAAAATAAACGATCAGCTATTTAAACAGAAGAATGACTAGTGGTTGTTATTTTTGAAGACGTTGATTTCTCTAGTCATATGATATGAGGCTACAAAATCATTTATCCAAGTTATGATTAATTGCTTTGGACAATAAAATCACGGAATAAGACACTTGGTGTGCTAACGACCGCTAGGTTGCTCGACAGAGAATTGTGATGTTTGTCCAGTCCTAAAATTATTCTAAGCATTTTCTATAGCACCTCAATTTGCCCCCTGGTGAACTAGCTGAATTCTGAATTGTTGTTGTAAGATATGATAGAGATTGAAGACGTAGGCTTGGATATATATGTGACTTTCAAGGAAATTGTTTATGAGATTATGTCGTGTTTTGATCATGACAAGATTGTGAAGCTCGAAATGAGAAGATTTGCTGCTCAAACAAAAGTGAGAGGAGAATCCTTAGTTCGACTCAACACACAACAATATTACTACTCATAAGTAAACAATACGATAACGATAACTACAACACACAACATAGTATATATCAACAGTACCCTTTCTTGTAAACTAAATCCTTCATGGTAGACATTTCAATCTACAGATTTTCTGAAAGAACAATTAAATTCAACAGTAAGTTTTCTATGCATATTGTTGTGTGAACAATTACAACCTTCTTATGCATTAAATTAATATACAAATGCTATGCATGAATGTCTCTTAAGGGTATACAATTTATTGACAAATCAAACTATAAGCTTTCATTTTTAATTTAACCTTCCCATTTCAATTTATGTATTTACCCTTTTCAACCCCTTAAAGAAAGCATATCAGGATTACCGTCATATCCTAATGTATCCTCAAATTATATCCATAAGTACTCTCAAAATTGTGCACCCGAATGTATATTTTATCATTTTCATTTTTGTTTTTATGTGTGGGTACATCGCATCCCCTGTCAGTATCATATATGTGTTATCGTGAATGATTTAAGTATTTACATTTCATTTTCTTTAAGTACTTCATTTTAAAGTCATTGAATAATCATTTTCGCTTTTTATCATTTTATTTCTTTTTTGTTCAATGATTCTTTTAACTCGCAACATGCATATAAATATAAAAACAAGTATATGAGGCACAATGCTAATCTTTATTTAATAAAATATCAATTTAATACATATAAGAAAGTAATTATTTATGTTAACTTTTAAGCAAACTCTGTAAAAATTTGTTCATACACTTTACTTCTACTTGGTCATCTATATCAATTAAATATGCATGTGTAAGGATTTTGAATTCTATTTGATTCTAATTCTAACACAAAAAAAAAATCAATATATTAATTAAAACAACTTATATGATAATTCTCTTATCAGCTTCACTATATCATCAATCTTTACCAAGCTTATATTAATAGCCTTCTTCCACACTTTCTAATTAAATAAAATTTAATAACATTAATTTAACAAATTATATCATTAACTAATAATAACATAAACCTTATATCTATCTTTTTAGGCTCTACATTGATCTCTTCTCTAACCCGCACTCAAAGCTTTCTTGCTAGTCTTTCTTACCTCAATTAACATTAATAAAAAAATTTATATTAATTAAAAGAAAATCTTTAATATATACTTAATAGCAAACTCTACTCTGACCTTTATTATTGCGCTCAGTTTGGAAGCTCGCAAAGTTGCTCCACTCCTCTATCTCACACACTCGGGCTTCGCTACACTTCAAGGCTTCGTCTATTCTCCTCCTTAGTGCACGAAGCTATTCTCCTCGCCTTCTCCTTCTCCTATACGGCTTCGTCTCTTCCCCTTCTTTGCACAAGACACATGTAGCCCTAATTCCTTCAATTCTTCTTCCTTTGCATTGGAGCTACTCAACTAGGGTTTCCTCCTTTCTTCCTCTTCATTGTGCACCAAGTCGCCTTCCTTCAGTTAGGGTTTGACGTTCTCCTTTTTCATCTTCTTTTTTTCTTCCTCCTCTATCGTTTGATCTCCCTCTCGTTACATTCGAATGAGAGGATACATTCCTAGACTCCTAATGATGAATCTGTAGAGACGCGCCTATTCAGTTATCATTATTTGTATTATTATTATTTATTTATTTTAATATTTTATTTAAAACATATATTTATTATAACAATAACTAGAGGGAGAAGGACCTTAATTCAACTGCTCAGCTAGATGAGAGAACAAGAACTAGAGATATTATATTAGAGAATTCATAAGTTGTGACAACTTGAGAGAGTGACTAGGCAAGCCAAATTGATTGTTGATTTAGCAACCCCGAAGGAGACATGATTTTCAGAACAAATGATTGAATGATCTTAGAAATCAATCATTGGAGCCAAATCCACCTGTGTGTTCAGTTAGAATGGGAAGTTCGAGCAGTGAGTGAGAAGTGGAATTTTGCAAGATTAGCGTACGGGAGTGTTGACCTCATTTTTGTGATGCTCTATCCACTTCTTGTGGGGCCTAAGATTTAACTTTAGGGTTTCTCGGTAACCTTCTTGAATGACCAAAGAAGGAACTCACCCACGGGGAACTTTATACCAAGGCTATCCGCACCTAGGGCTTCATGAGGTTCAGCACAAATCCCCAACCCCTGGTCGAGATAGTTTAGGGGTTGGCCTAGTGAAGGCCTAAGCTGGCTACTCATGAGTAAAGGATGCCCCGGGTTGCCCATGAAACTTAGAACCCTAGGAATCCCCTATGGATCCTAGACCCTATGACATCAAAATTTCCAAAGGGAAGAAGCATCTACCCAAATTGGTCCTTGGCCTCACTTAAGGCCTTCCCAACACCAATTAATCCTAAATTGACATGAACTCCCAAACATTTTCATTTGGCCCTAAGAGGTTGAGATCACCAAGGGTCATTAAAGCCTAATTGAACCAAGTCAATTTGGGTCAATTATTGGATAATTAAACCCATCACAACTAAATATAGCTTGGCTCAAGGTGGTCAGGGCTCAAGACAACTTGGGAGTCAAATTTGCATTAGCAGAGTGGCCTTTATAATTAACCTAATTATTCAATTGATTAGGCTAATTACAAAGGCCCGCTAAACCTAAGTGGGCTAAACCTAAAAGCATTTGGTCTTAGGCCTAATTCTAAAGATCCAAGTGGCCATGAGGGGGCCCGTTACCCATCTCCCATGGACTATTCCGCATGGGTCAACCATTACCCATCATGACACTATAACTTAAATAAAAACTAATTAAATTAAATTAAGCATGAGACAATCACAAAAGACAAATCATGCACCTTCACCATGGGGGAGACACTTCACAATCAAGCCCACCAATGCTCAAAAACTTAGAGAGCCATACTCAGGTCAAGGTGGGTCAAACCAGACCACTCTGGTCCTAGTCCTACTAAAAGCTCCCCCAATCACTTTAAGCTCTCCTCCATACCACCCCCATCTCCATTTGTGCCACAATGCTCAAGATATCAAAGGTGGAGAAAGCTTTTATCCTGCTGCCAAAAGCCAATGTAATTCTTCTGCACGCGCTCTGTGAAGCCTTCAGTGCTTCCCTAGGTAGGCTATTGCCTCCCCATGGCTTCCTTTGGCTATAAATAGCCCTAACCCGAGAGTTCCAACACACTACCAAACTCCCTAGGCAGCCACCAAACCTCTTTTCTCCCAACACAAAAAAAACATTCCTACAACGCTAAGAAACTCATCCTCACCTTTCTCAGGCCATCTCTACCACCATCGAACCCTAATTTCACCACCAAAGTCCAAAAGTTTTTTCGGCCTCGATGCCAAATTCACCGGAACTAAAAAATAACCCTCTCAAAAGATTCACAGAGGCCTAGCTTCACCTCTCCAATTAAAATAAAGCCTTCCTGCATCCTCTACCACAGTCCAACCCTAACTGTAGCCCCATTTACTCTAGCTTATAGCTAGGGACAATTCCAATCCAAATTGAAGCATGAAGTTGTGCAACCTCAAGGCAAAGCTCTCTATCAAGCCGAATTGAGGCATCACCTATTGGGATAACGTTTGGGTTCAAACTCTTTAAAATGCCTCTCGATTTGGTCTTTTATGAAGAAAAAGAACAATGCATGTTCACTTAACTATATAGATAGGTTCGTCTTACTTAGACATAGCTATATGAACAAATCTCATGCGTTTTGGCTAAGTGTAGGCCAAAATCTTAGGGTTTCAACATGGACGAGTCTTTGTTCTCTGTCTCGCGAGGAGGATGAACGGACATCGTCTATTTCTATGTATTTGAAACGAACAACAACGATGGGATCGGATATCACGATCGTGCGGATCAGGGTAGGGGCAGTGGACCGTTGGATAACGCAACATCAACGTGTAAAGCACAACCAATCAAGAGAAGACTCGTGGCGCTTCGACGGATCCGAGTTTGACGCGGTGCTGAGTGGAATAAATAGGAAATTCATATTTTCATATTTAATTAAATCCAAAAAATATAAACTTTAAAAATTCATAACTTAATAAGAAAAATATCACAAAAATAAAATAAAAATATCTCTGAACTCAA
This sequence comes from Papilionanthe hookeriana x Papilionanthe teres, assembly GCA_022702705.1. Taxonomy (NCBI): domain Eukaryota; kingdom Viridiplantae; phylum Streptophyta; class Magnoliopsida; order Asparagales; family Orchidaceae; genus Papilionanthe; species Papilionanthe hookeriana x Papilionanthe teres. The sequence goes on from CM040424.1 coordinate 84,975,282, forward strand.
AAAATATAGGAGAAAATAATAAAATTAAAATTAAAAACAATTAACTTATAATTAATTTTTAATTAATTAAATACTCCAAAGAGTATTTTAATTATTAAAAATTAAATATAAGACATAATAATGTGAAATTTTCAGGGATTGTTTCCCGTCATTAGAGACATTTCCTGATTTTTCCAAATTCAAGGGATCACCCTAACACCAAAATGCCTACTTTACATTGAAAATTATAATTATTTTGAAAAAGGATTATAAAAAATGAAATAAAAATCAGAAAAATATGAATCAAACTGGGAATTAAAAAAGAAAATTTATGGCAAAAACCCTAAATATTAAAATAACAATTTTAACCTCTGAAAATCTAAAAATGAAGTTAGGGTACTAGGGATAAATATGTAAAAATTAAAATTTTGCATTTTAGCCCAAGCTATCCCCAAAATTAAAGTTAAACACAAAATTTTTTTACGCAACGTAGCCTAATTGAATATTGAAGGGTTGACATCATAATTATTCCTTTATTTATGAAGTTACCCTTAAAAACCTTGGTCTAACCCAAGTGAACTTAAATTGGATCTAACTCGATTAAAGTCAACCTAAGTGTAACCTAAATTTGACCTAACCCAACCCAATTCAAACTTAGGATTGACCTAGGTCTATGTCAACCTGAACCTGACTCAACTCAACTTAAATTCTAAACTCATTTTAGGTTTAACCTAATTTAGGCCTACTCCAACTCAACTTAAACTTCAAACCTAATTTAGGTCTAGCCCAGCATAGACCCAATTCAAGTAGGTCTGACCCAACTCAGACCTAGTTCAATTTAGCTTCAACCCTAGCTGGGTTTAACCTAAATTAGACTTAAGCTTAACCCAATATCACTCAAGCCTAGTCCAACCTAGGTCTTGCTTATCTAAATTCAAACTTCAAATCTGAATCTACCCTAGGCCTAAGCTGATTTAAGTCTAGTCTGACAGAAGTCACCAGGTCAACCCAACCTAACTCGGGTTTACCCAAATCAAATTAAAAAGTTAGTTTCCCGACTTAACTCTGGTTAACCCCAAACCAACCAACAAACCTAACTCTTGTTAACAAAATCAACTTAGACAAATCTGGGCTAACTCGAACTAGCTCGGGTTAACCCAAATCAACTAAACAACTTGGTTCAACTTGACTTTACTCAGGTTAACTTCAAACCAACCAACAAACCACGAGTCAACCTGACCTAACTCGGGTTAACCCAAATCAACCTAAATAAATCTGGGCTAACCTAACCTAACTCGGGTTAACCCGAATGAACTAAACAACTTAGTTTAACCCGACTTAACTCGGGTTAACCCCAAATGAACCAACAAACCCCGGGTCAAACTGACCTAACTCGGGTTAACACAAATCAACTAAACAACTTGGTTCAACTCAACTTAACTCGGTTTAACTCAAACCAACCAAGAAACCTTGGGTTAACCCGACCTAACTCGGGTTAACCTAAATTAATTTAAATAAGTTTGGGCTAAGGCGAGCTAACTTGGGTTAATGCTAAACAGACTGAAACACCCTAGATTAACCCAACCTAACTCGGGCTACCCAAACAAACTTGAACGGACCAACCTGATTTAACTCGGGTCAACCCAAACCAATTTAAAACATGACCCTACACAACCCCAAATTCAATTTATGTCTAACCCTGTTTAGACCTAACATGAACTTAACTAAAATTCATCTCAAGTCTAACCCAACTTAGACTTGACTCAATCAAACCAAACTCAAGACTAACCGAACTTAGACTTGACCCAAAACTCAAACTAAACTTGGACTTGACTCAGCCAAACTAACGCAATTCTAGCCTATCTTACACTTAACTTAAAATTCAACTCAAGTCTAACCCAACTTAGACTTGACTCAGCCAAACCAACCCCAAGTCTAACCTAACTTGGACTTGGCCCCAAGCTCAAACCAAACTCGAATCTTATGTGACCCAGGCTTGATCCTAAATTAACTTAAACGATCTGAGTCAACCCTACCAAACTGGGGTCAAACCAAACCAACTTGAACTCAACCCAGGACGGACCCGACCTAACTTGGGTCAATTCAAGTTAACTTAAACCAAACCCTACCAAAACTCGGGATAACTCAAACTAGTCAAAAATTGATATGAGACAAACCCACCCAACCTGGGTTAAGTCAAATCGACTAGAAATTCATCCTGGATCAGCCAGGCACAACTCAGGTTAATCCAAGCCAACTTAAACCAAATTTAGGTTTGTCTCACCTAACTCAACTCAAATTTAAGTAACTTAAAGTTAAGTAGAGTTTAACTTCTCGTAAGATAACAAAAACACACTTAACACCTATCGTGGACGACTTGGGCTGACATGTCGAACGAACATAAATGTCATAACATAAAATGCACCCTAAAAATCACTAAAGTTTAAATTTCAACCATAAAAATGTGATGCGCCCCCGACGTGTGCTATTTTTCTGTGTTTTTATGTTTGTATGTGCACACACTAGAGGTTATATGCAAGTATACGTATCGTTCAAGTAATACAGAGCTCTGGTAGAGTCTCATTTATTGATCCCACAGGGAGTGAGGTAAGAAATCCTTAGTCAAATTCAAGTCTACTACTATCAGACTTTAGTTTGGAAGGTCGATATAAGTGGTTTTCTAACAACTAATCCTAAATGTAAGCTTAAGTTTAAAATAACTAATAACTACTCTTAAATGAAAATATTAATTCTAAAGATAACTCTTACTGGATAAATTGGTTTGGTGAATTTTGAGAAAATGAAATCTACAATTCTTATATAGTGATTTGGATAAAGTTTAGTATATTAAATATTGTATGTGTCAAATAGGAGCAATCTTATTCTTTACCCTCTTCCGAGTGCATAAAGAACATTGGTTTATCCTAGGTTTAGTCCCTAAATCCGTGGTTAAGCTGGGAGGATACTGGCTCTCACTTTAAAGCTCCTACTTCCCTTCGCCTGAAAGCTAACTCTCGCTTTAGTTTCCAAACATTAGGACTAAATTGGGGATTTTAAAATGTCACCCTAAAATCTCCAATTCTATGCCCATCAAAGTATATTTTTCTATTTATTTGCACTCAACCCCCATGAACTTCACCATCCATAGAATTTGAATGTGGTTCGACTTTGTTGAGAATTACACCGCCTTCTTGGGTCTTAATGCAATTATAACGAATTTTAACACTACAACGAGCTCTTTTTGTAATGTAAATGAAGTGCAAGTAAAAACTATCACATTTATAATTAAAACTTCTTCTAGCATGCATCACAATATCCTAAACATGAATCCTAATCATTGCAAAAGAAAAGTAGAATGAATACAATAAAATAATCTTCTTATGCTACTATTTCCAAATAAGAAAAAAGAGTAAGAGAAAGACATCATAAAACACGAAGAAAACACATCGAAAAACATCATTTCATCAAAGCAAATCCACTATATAAGTGTTTACAAAATCATAAGATAATGAAGAACACAATACTTAGCTTTTCCCCCTTGAAATAAAGATGAAAATCTCTCCCACAAAGTTTCTCGCTGATCCATGAAATGCTAGTACAAACCCTTACAGATTCTCTCAAAATACCCTCACCAATCTCTTTAAAAAGGTAGAAATCTACATTTATACTTCTATTTTAAGATCTATAAACATTCTCCACGTTTTTCCGAACTTCTACCACCCTTTTTTGGCTTCAAATTCACTTTAAAATAGTGTATGGACGAATTTCCCAAGATGTGTTTTAAGAAACCTTTCAAAAAGCATCTGGATTCCATGTATATGACCAATAACCGCTCCTAGCATCGTCGGTTCCTTTTTTGGGCCCTGCTTGCACCCAAATTCATGGCTCTCAGGTTTCTGGCACCGCCGACGCCCTATTCGGGTGCCGCCAGCGCCCATTCTGCGCAGCTCCACCATTTTGCTCTATTTGGCTCCGTTTTAGCTCTGTTTCACCCTGTTTCAGTTGCGTTGCGTTCCTAACAGATAGCCCTACAAAATAAGCATAAAACAACATTTCTTTAAAGTGTAATCTCATTTAAAAATATGCAAGAAGTGTATAAGAGATTAAACATAGAAAGACTTATCGAAATGTGTCAGGCCAGAATTTGCTTTCTTGCTCATTTTTGCTCCAAATTGCACTGTTTTTCCTTCTTTTTCTCCAAGAGTTCATTTATTGTACCTAAAACTAAAAATATACAAAATATATTCCTTTAAAGTGCAATATCATTAAGATTAAGCATAAAATGTATATGTAAAATCAAACATTTTTTTAGGCTTGTCAATTCCCCCAAACTTAACAGTTAGTTGTCCTCAAGTAACACGATAACTTTAAAAGCTAAATATGTTGACTTGTGGTTGTGGGTTTAAATAGAGTTCTTATAATTTTATCTCAGAAATGTTATAGTGTAACATAGGAGAAATTCTAGCAAATCAACCTAGGACTAGAGTGTAAGAATATCTTATATTTAACTTAGGAATCCTGATTTTCTGTTTACTTCAAAATTTATCGAAAATTGTCAAATTAAAGATTCAAAGAAAGTATAAAAATAGAATTTAAGCACCTTATTTATGTCAATTTAACCAATATCTTTTGAAATAAGAATAAGCTTAGAATTTTTTTTAAGTCTTTTTCATTTAAAAAGATTCAAGTGAAACCAATTTTTTATTAGGCTTCTCCTCAAACTTCTCCTCACATATTTTCTTTTTACTTTTATTTTCTTTTTTTTATTTACTTTCTTTCGGGATCATTATCAATCTTTTTTTTTTCTTTTTTTATGTGATGATTACTATATCTGGATAGACCTTTAATAATTTTGAATTTCATTATCCTCTTCCTAAAGTCCAAAACTCAAAACTTTCCCTACTTTTTAAAAGTGTAAGTATTAGTTTGAAAATGTTTCAATAAATGTTCAATTCTTAATAAGTATAAATCTAAGAATTTTAGTTTTTCAAATATTCAACTTCTTTCTACCATATATAGTAAAATCATTTTCTTAATGTTTCCTACAAAATATCTTAACTTTATAACAGTTTCATCACATAGGATTTTAACTAAGTTATTTTTCTAACATTCCTAAAATCAAAATTATAGTAACATAAAGATAACACCACATGTCACAAGTCTTTTTAAAAGTGATATTAAATTAAATATAGGCTACTCAGGACAAATAAAGTTATATTTTTAAAATTTTTCTTCCCCCAAAACTTGAATTTTTAAATATTTTGCAATTAATTACATAAAATGTAGTAGGAAGAAAAAATAATTGAATTTACTAGCTACTACAACATCCTATCAAATTCATATACATGCATAATCATGATAGAATGACTGCAGGAGAAAGTAAATCTAGCCTAAAGCATACTTGCAATAATATTAAACTAAAAGGAAGTATACTCACTTTAAAATTATATTTTTCTTCCTACCCTCAAACTTGATTTTTAACATATATAGCATTCAGTACATATAATATAAGTAAGAAGAAAAATAGTTTAGAAACTCTATCTACCATAAATGCCTACAAAAAATATCTACAATTATTCATCAGGACAGAACAATATGCAGCAGAAAATAAATCTAAACTAATGATACCAGAATGAAATTGAATAAACAAAAGTCTAACTAGCATAGTAGGTATCAGCATAGGAATATAAAAATGTTCTTCAAGTCTTATATAAAGTCGTAACACATAAACAAAAACATATGATAAATGAGGTTAATTCATCTATTAGCTCATTACATCTCACTATCTTACTTCCAATTTCTAACGGAATCACTACAATAATAAATTAGGTACATTTTAAATGATTTTATAGATTATAATCCCAAAGATAATATTATACCTAATGTATTGGTTCACGTGCACCAACCTCAGGCATCACCTAATCCCCTTAATTAAGCACCTCTAACAGTTATAAATCGTAGTGTAAGATCATCCACAAGTTATTCATCAAATAGGTTTGTGACTCCTATCAAATGAAATCAAAGTTAGAGAAAGGAAGTAACAAAATTAAGATGGATATATCACTGTTTAAATTCATGATATCTTTTGTAAAACTCAAGTTCAGGTAAGACCCAAGTCATAGTGAACTCGTTAATCCAACTACTACAAGAGAACATACAAGTCTAACCATAATAAGAATTTAAGGAATAACCTCCCTCATGACATACAAATATCAAATCAAACCACTAACAATCGAAACATCTACCAATCAACAATCAAACTAAACAATCCACACTAAAGTAAACACAATACTACACTAACAATCATGACTTTCAAGCATACTAAATCAAACCACACTGATAACTATGAGTTGTCTCCCATAAAGCGCTTGGTTTAACGTCGCCAGCCCGACAAATGATTCCTCCTGGATCAAAATTCCAATTAAGTAATTCTCGATCAATCGCCCAATCCTTTTCAGATCCAGGGATTCCTACAAAATCCTTAAATTTTAATTTTTCATTCAGTTCTTCCTTTTCAGATTGATTTATATCATTATTCCTCATATTTCTTTCTAGATTCAATATTTTTCTATTGATTTTCTCAATTTGCATATTAATAACATCATTGAAATTTATAAGAAATGGATCTCTATAAGGTACTTCAAGATCTCCCAAATTTTGGATCAGATTGTCTCTGGATAATTCAGATTCTGGATCAAAACTTCTATGCTGCTCTTCTGTTTCAGGTTATCTTACAATTTTTCTCCTTGGTATTGAGTAAATGATGGAGGTGGTATTTCTATATCTATCTTAGTTGAGAAAATTAGTTTTTCTAATTCCATAGAAAATTCTTCTATTGGTCTTTCAATATCTTTATCCCTATCTCTCAACTCAATATTATTTTTAAATATATCCTCAAATTCTTTTTCAAGTCTTAGTTCAATAACTTTATCTTGTTCATCATTCAATTCGGGTTTTTCTTGTGATTGAGTCGAATCTGAAGATATAAAGACTGGTGGTATAGATGAATTCCCTAAACATGTAGGCTTTAAAATTGTATGAGGTACATACATCTTAAGTTCATGAGATTTTTCAATGGATGAAATTAAAAGTTCACTATTTCTGGTAACGTCCATCATTTCACTCTTCTCCTGAACATACATACAGTATTCTTTAGATAACATTTTCAACTCATGATGTATAAGTCTTTGAAGAAATGAAGGTGGTGGTCTTTCCAAATTGATTTTAGTTTGAGATATTAATTTTTCTAGATCCTTAGAAACATGTTCTTCAGGTCTTTTTTTTCATTTGTTTTTCTCACAACTTCTTTCTCTTTTCTAACCACATCCTCTATCTCTTTTCCACTTCTTAATTGGACAGCTTCTACTTTTTCATTATTGTTCTCTTTAGGTTTGATCTCATTGTTGCTAGGAAGTGTTCCTTGGGGTCTATTGCTAAGTAAATTATCAATTCGTCCCAGTTGATTCTCTATGTTTCTAATCGTAGCATTTTGACTTTGCAACTGGTTTCCCATTTGCAATATCACTTCGTTTATAGCAATACCACTTCGTTTATAGAGTCCAGTGGATATGAAAGTCTATAGCTTGTGTTTCCCTGATTATTCCAACTTCCATTAGGATTTGCATGGTTCTTTTCCCATTGTTGGTTTCCAGCCCCCAGTAGTATGATTCCAGTTAAAATTAGGATGGTTCTTCCAACCTGGGTTGTAAAAGTTAGAATACGAGTTGTTTATGGTATTTAAAGTCTCATATGATAAATTGGAATCAATCATATGCCCTAATGAACTTTCCTCACTTACAAGAGTAAATTGAGGCTGGTTCATTCCAAATTGGTCCAACTTCCTTGATATTTGCAGCAACCTGAGATGCAAGAATTGCAATCGCATCTGTATCATGAACACTAACTACCTTTTTAGGATTTACCCTTACAGAGAGCCATTGAAATTCATTTGTAGTTATTTCTTCAATTAATGCATACGCTTCATCAAATGATTTTGCCATTAATGAACCACCAGCAGCATCATCATTAATGGACCTAAGGGATCCTACTAACCCATTATAAAAAGTTTGAATGATTAACCAATCTGGCAGAGCATGATGTGAACACTTTCTTATCAGTTCCTTAAATCTTTCTCAAGCTTTGTATATTGATTCCCTTTTACTCACAAAATGAGATAATATTGTTTCTAAGTTTAGTAGTCCTTGAAAGTGGAAATTACTTAGCTATGAATTTTTTATTTAAATCCTCCCAATTTTTAATAAAGTCAAGTGCTAATGAGTATAACCACATTTTAGCCTTATCCCTTAGTGAGAAAGGAAAAAGTCTTAGCCTAACAGCATCTTCTGGCATGTCGTTATAACGAAATGTAGCACAAAGTTCTAGAAAACTAGATAAGTGTAAATAGGGATCATCTGAAGGAATTTCCCAAAACTGATTATTCTGCACCAGTTGGATAATAGCTGGATTTAGTTCAAACGAGTCAACTTCTACGACAGGGTTTTGTATACTTGAGTGAATTTCATATGTCCTAGGATTTTCATAATCTCTCAATAATTTATGAAGATTTTCCAAGTTATTATTTTGAATGTTTTCCATTTCCATTTCTAGTTTTTCAAGTCCTTTTTTATTTTTTTCCATTTTTTTAACTTGGGACCATAAGACCCAAGTCCTACAGATTCTTTATTTTGCATACGTAACAAAACATACAATGCATTAATAATAAAATAAATAAAACAAAAATTATATTCAACACAACAAAATATTTTCACAAACACATTTTTTATCACACAAACAGTTTTTTTACAACACTTTTTCATACAAAAAATACTTTTCACACAAAAACAATTTTACGACATTAAATTTTTCTAATTCTAAGCCTAATTACTTCAACTAAAATTCTTACCAAAGCTTCCCCAGCAACGACACCAAAATGTTGATGCGCCCTCCTGCGTGTGCTATTTTTTGCATGTTTTTATGTTTGTATGTATGTGCACACACTAGAGGTTATACGCAAGTATACGTATCGTTCAAGTAATACAGAGCTCTAGTGGAGTCCCATTTATCGATTCCACAGGGAAGCGAGGTAAGAGGTTCTTAGTTAAATTCTAGTTTACTACTATCAGACTTTAGTTCAGAAGGTCGATATAAGTGGTTTTTCTAACAACTACTCCTAAATGTAAGCTTAAGTTTAAAACAACTAATAACTACTCCTAAATGAAAATATTAATTCTAAAGATAACCCTTTATGGATAAATTAGTTTGGTGGATTTTGAGATAATAAAATCTACAATTCTTATGTAATGAATTGGATAAAGTTTAATGCATTAAATATTTTGTGTCAAATAGGAGCAATTTTATTCTTTACCCTCTTCCGAGTGCATAAAGAACATTGGCTAATCCTAGGTTTAGTCTCTAAAACCATAGCTATACTGGGAGGATATTGGCTCTCACTCCATAGCTCCCATCTCCATTCGCCTGAAGGCTAACTCTCGCTTTAGTTTCCAAATACTAGGACCGAATTGGGGATTTTAATCTGTCACACTAAAATCTCCAATTCTACGCCCATCAAAGTATATTTCCCTATTTATTTGCACTCAACCCCCATGAACTTCACCATCCATTGAATTTGAATGTGGTTCCACTCTGTTGAGAATTACACCACTGTCTCGGGTCTTAATGCAATTACAACGAATTTTAACACTACAATGAGTTCTTTTTTAATGTAAATGAAGTGCAAGTAAAAATCATCACATATATCATTAAAACTTCTTCTAGCATGCGTCCTAATATCCTAAACATGAATTCTAATCATTGCAAAAGAAAAGTAGAATGAAAACAATAGAATAATCTTCTTATGCCACTATTTCCAAACAAGAAGAAAAAGTAAGAGAAAGATATCACAAAGCACGAAGAAAACACAACGGAAAACATCATTTCATCAAAGCAAATCCACTATATAAGTGTTTACAAAATCATAAGATAATGAAGAACACAATACTTAGTTTTTTCTCCTTGAAAGAAAGATGAAAATCTATCCCACAAAGTTTCTCGCTGATCCATGCCATGCTAGTACAAACCCTTACAGATTCTCTCAAAATCTCCTCACCAATCTCTCCAAAAAGGTAAAAATCTATATTTCTACTCCTATTCTAAATCTCTAAACATCCTCCACGTTTTTCCTAACTTATACCACTTTTCTGTCTTCAAATTCACTTTAAAATAGTGTAAGAATTTCCCAAGAGGTGATTCAAGAAACCTTCCAAAAAGCGTTCATATTCAATGTATATGGCTAATAACCGCTCCTGGCGCCGTTTTTGGGCTCTGTCGGCGCCCAAATTCGTGGCTCTCGGGTTTCTGGTGCCGCCGGCACCCGTTCTGCGCAGCTCCATCATTTTGCTCTGTTTAGCTCCGTTTTAGCTCTGTTTCGCCTCGTTTAAATTGCGTTGTGTTCCTAATAGATAGCCCTACAAAATAAGAATGAAAACAATCTTTCTTTAAAGTTAATCTCATTCAAAAATATGCAAGAAGTGTAAAAGATATTAAACATAGAAAGACTTATCGAAATGTGTCAAGCCAGAATTTACTTTCTTGCTCATTTTTGCTCCAAATTGCACTGTTTTTGCATCTTTTTCTCCAGGAGTCCGTTTATTGTACCTAAAACTAAAAATATACAAAATATCTTTCTTTAAAGTATAATATCATTAAGATTGAGCATAAAATGTATATGTAAAATTAAGTATTTTTTTAAGCTTGTCAAAACGCAACCTGGTTAGAGAAGGAACTTTGAAGGAGGCAACTCATGACTGCTAACAAAGTATCTTTCAATCACTTATGACTAATCAAACTACAAACCTTAATAACCTCGGGAGGATGGATTCTTGACCAGGTCATTTCAAACATCAAAATTAAACACAAATTACAAAATCCAATCGGCTAAAAAAGTCTTTAGCAACCTAAAATTTTTTAACCTTTAAAAATACGGAAAAGATATTGAAGCTTAAATAGAACCCTGGTGTACAAAGATCGTCGAATGTAACTTTAACCCTTACTCGGGTCTACGAAGATCTCGTGGACGACGCAATCCACTGTTGCTGACAGGAATCTTTCGGTCGGAGTTGGTTTGACTGCCGCTCTGAACTAAGTAGATCAAGGAAATCGACAACCCGGGACGATGGAAAGCCATGGGCACCTTGATCGAGTCGTCCTTACTAAAATACATAACAACCAAATTAAAAAATATTTATGCTAAGTCTGTTTTGTAGGGTTGTTGAAGACAAAAGGCGAGAAATCGCCTTAGATTTATTTTAAATGTTATATAGGGTGTGCTAACTCTATTTTGCAAGACAGACATTAACAAATAGAATGTCGTAGTAACCTACGAGTCTTCTTCTCCTTTGTAAGAGTTACACAAAGTTGTGGTCAAACAATTGTAAACATTTGAACTATTCAAGAAAAGACAAAACACGAAGCGAAAGATGAATCTCAACTAAACCATCAACGGTGGTTCGGATAATGTCAGTTGATGAGTTTGACATAGGTAAAGATCGACAAACTTCACCCTAGAACCTTGACGTTATTCATCTAGTTACGACGTAAATCCTCACATTTAGGCTTATGTATGATTGTATGTCGTGCAGTATAAGTCCTAACATTCCAATAAAGTGATAAAATAAATCATTAAAACCATTCAAATCAAATTCACGGGGATGAAATGACAACTTTAATCTAGAGTTTTCTTAAGTGACTCTAATTGCTTAAGATGTAATTAACTACATGAGTTAGTTTCGTAAATCTTTTTCGCGGATATGCCCCCAAGGTGTTTCTAGTCCTATCTCACTTTGAATGTACGCTCTGGGGCTATCCACGTGAAGCTCACTTCACGAAAGTTCTCCACATGCTTCTTTCTGGTTTGTCTTCATCATCGTATGTCATTATCTTTCGATTCTTCTCTTCTAATCATTTACATGATCCGAGAGAGAAATTTACTCGAAGAAGAGCTTACACAATAATGGACAAACCGACGACTCCCACAACAAATAGACCAAAGGTAAGCAGCAACCGACACCAGGAGGCCCCGGGGTGGCTCTAAGAGAGATGGAGACACAGACACTCAAAAAATAAGCGCTATAGTCTTGATTGAGTTCCAAAAGGCTTTCAGAAAGATTGTTGAGAAAAATTGCTGAGCAGAAAGAGCATGCATTTATTCAAGCAGTAGAGCCAGACAAAATAACAAAATGTTCTATTAGAGCAAAAGAGTCGGACGACGCTGCAATTCGTATCTATGAGGAGATAGCTCATGCGCACATAAGAATTGTATCGAATGATAATTGCTGTGCTTTATGTCGGTCCGCCCTCCGCAATAGTGAGGAATAAGGCTGCGTCCTACCAAAATCAAGCCTTTGATACCTTGTAGAAATCATGAAATAATTTTATTTCTTTTACATATCCATCATTACACTTTGCCACACATATATATAATATTGAAAGAAACTAAAATAGGAATCCCTCCAAAATAAGAAAAAAAAAAGCTAAAGAAATATAATTAGATATATTCTGAGTAAAGAAAATAAATTCTTAATGGGGATTGACATTTTGCAATAAAGATAAATCATGTTCTTTTTTCACCATCCACTAAAACAGAATGATACACAAGTTTTATCACATACAACAGAAGATCTGCCATTGTTTTCCCTCCCAAAATACATCAAAAGAATACCATGTAGGAAAATTGTAAAAAAAAACAATTACCCCAATTCTGTGCATCTCTCAAAACAGAAAGAATAAACCAATACGATCCCACCAAAATGAAACAATTCTCCCCATCTTTCCAAACCATCTTCATTTATTGTTCATGAGAAACAGAAGCTGAGAGCTTGGTAGATGTATTATGATTCTCCCAAATTTCTCCGTGAATAAGCAAAATGTAAAGGTTTTGCCGCATTGAAAGAGTTCAGAAACTGATTAGCCAGACCTTAGTTCCCCGCTTGTTTCTTGGAATGGATTTAGCTGAGTCCTGGAGGCATATGGTTGTGCATAAATGGCCCTTCAGTTCTTGGCAGCTCACACGTATTTTCCAGAGGACTTCCATATTCTTCCCTCTAGAGATATAACCATGACAGTTACATCATCGTGGTACTTTCTCCGGTCGCCCTGAGGTATGTCCAATAGTTCATGGAAGTCCATTCCTGCAAGTAACAGCTTTGGTCATTAATTATGTAAAGGTTTCTGTAGTTGCGCAGTATAAACTGGAGCAATAAGGAAAGTTAGGGTTTGGATGATTCATTAATAATGACTTCACATCACATCTTTTGAAGGAATTTATTTCATTAAAAATTTAAAACAAATAGTTTATAAACTTGATTACCGGTACAAAGAAAGGGTAGACTTGATAATTCTTTGATTCAAAAGTGCATTTATTCTTTGGGGCACTTACAGACCACCCGAAATTTACTATTTACAAATTGACCAACCTCTTCATCTATTTTTCAAATTCTCACTCAAATATCAAAATTCATGGTAAAACCCCAACCCATATTTTTCATTTTTACCGAATTTTCAAAATTTTGATTTTGACACGCGTAAATACCTCAGTTCGTGTTCAAAAGAATCACCTAGGTGGTTAACTTGTAATTCAATTGGTCTGTATGAAATTATCCCTATTTGATAGGTAAAGGGGGAGAATTGACATGTTTTTGATGTCAGATACATGTCTAATTCAAAAAAAAATCTAACATACATATCCTGAATACTAAACGTCAACTTAAGAATTATATTACATAAATGTTTCAAGACTTTATTTTTTTATTTGATGTTGAAGTTCCAGATGCCAACGTCAGTCGTGGCATCTTTATTAACATATTCTGCAAGCAAATGTCATATGAGCAAATACATCGAACCTACCCTGGCCTAATTGCTCATCTTAGGCCAGTCAATACCACGTGGAAGTCCTTTTTGCCTCGCATGAACCAATTGCTCCAGTTTTATATTATAACCTGCTACGAAGATTTATTAAAATTTGTCTGCAAGGCTCATCAGATCACTTTGAGATTTATTAACTGGAGCAATTAGGTAACTGCTGCAACCTAAAAGATAGAATTGTGAAAAAGAAAAAATGTAAGTGATTCTCCGATTTTTTGTATGGGTCAATTTTACTCCTAGTCTCTATAAAATATCATTTTAATCCCACTCTTTTAATAGGTGCTAAATTAGTCCTACCTATAGACTATTTCAGCCCATATTGAAAGAGACTAAGGACTAATTTTGCACTTTTTATAGACCGGGACTAAAATAATCAATATTATTATTTACCCTTACTAGAGATGCTCTAAAGAATATTGGTTAATCTAAAGTTTGAATAGTCCTGAAGAGATAGGGAAGATACTAACTCTCACTCTAAGATTCCTAAGAGGACATATCTAGTACAGTGAGTTATTGATTGTTGTGTAAGATTTTATCCTTGTATTTACAGTGAAGTCTTTTCTAAGAAGTCCTAAGATCAACGGCCCAAAAAAAGAGAAGGTAAACTGCCACTCTGACAAACTTACAAGGCAATATAGGAAACATGCTCCAAATTTCAGAACCATTCACAATTATGAGATCAAGCAAGTAGAGGTGTAATTAAGCCCCCCTTTCCCAGCCACTAGTAGCAAGTAGAGGTGTAATTGAGTCATGCCGACTTGTAAGCCAGCTCAGGCTCAACACAATAAATGGCTCAAGAGCTTGAGCTCAATGAGGCAATAAACCAACCTCAAGCCGGCCTCGACTCGATTTGCTAGCTCATAAGCCCGCTCATATAAAAAAAATATAAAATATAACCAAAATATATTAAAATTCAATACATTAGCCTTAAATTATTAAAAATATTTAAGAAATGACATTATATATTTTATATAAAGTAGTTTATTTTTATTAGCCTCCTGAATACTTGTTCTATTTGTCATTTTACTATAACCCTAGCTTGAAAAAATATTATTTTCCCTTTTATAATAAATAAGCCAACTCAAACTCATCTAATTATGCTCAAGTTCGAGTTTAAACTTCATTAATTAATCAAGCTCAAACTCAAATAAGTGTGACTCGAGATCGACTTGACACGTTTACACCCCTTGTTCTACTGCAAGTACATGTCAACTACATGAGAAGCATCCCATGTTAGAGATATAATCAGAGGATACTTCTGACGGTTCTAGCTCCAAAAACAAAGAAAATGTCGAGACCAGCAGGCTGACAAATCCTCAAAAGGTGTATGTAGTGTTTGAAGCTTTCAATGTGAGGTTTGGGTAACGTTTAATATTAAGTTCAAATTGGAATCAAATCTAACCACTACACCAAATTTGCCCTCTTAGACTCTCAATGTTATTTGATGAAAGGTAAACGCTAACGCTATAATCGTCTTCTCCATGACAATGAACTGTACGGGTAGTCAACGGCGGAGATTTGCACCTTCCTCCTACATAAGCCGCTGAATGGTGAGCAAACCAAGATGCTTTACACTAAAATTTCAGCTCATTGAAACACTTGAAAATGTTGACTTGAAAAAAAAAGATAATATTTTGAATTTTAAATAATAAATGTATCGAACACTTAAATTTAAGTATTACTTATGATGTTTCTATTAATGTGTCATTTTATCTTTTAATTCAATATTTTTTATATTTAGCTGAATTTTTAAATAACTTTCTGATATTTTGCATCATAATTAAAATAATACACCTGCGTCATATGCAATTGTTCTACAGAGACCTTTGTGCTATGATGCGCCATTCACCATTGATAAGTAGTAGGATGATGGGCACAATGATTGACCGTCCAATCATCATTTTTCTAGCCTGAACTCAACCCTCTCATAGTTTGTGTTATGTTGATTGCTAAACAATATGTTTGGTACTTTCACGTTACCTGTTTTCCAACATCTATAGATTCTAAACAATATGTTATACTGTGGTTACTTCACTTTACAACGCTGCGAGCTATGAATTCACACTAATACATGCATGCTGAGAATTAACAGCGCAACAACCAACTCTTTGATTTTCTTTAAGCAAAAGTTCAATTACTGACTATCAATGCCATGAGATGGGTACAACAAATGTAGTTTTCTAGCTATCAAGATTACAACCGTCCATTCTTTGGTTAAAACCAAACCAAATCGAACTATTTTGGTTCAAAATGTTTGTTTTCTAAAATATTAATTTTGCAGCTATCGGAAAGATTTTCAACCTTTAAAAAATCAATAAAATCAAAACCCAGCATTTATTACTACTTTGAGAGTACTCATTTCTCCAGTCCTATTAGTCGTGAATTGGCCTGTAACCCAAATCACAATGATCATAATCAAATCTTCCATAATCGTGGCTTCCAATTTCAAAATCAAAATTTGCTATGTATCTGATCTTTAGGTGCATATTATGAATAAAATATAGTGGTATGTACTTAATTTAAAACTTCCTAAAATATATCAAAAAGACATTGAGGCAAGCTTAACCCTTGTTAACAATCCTTCATTTACTAATCATAAGAGGAACATAGAATCATATTTCCAGTTAAAGGTTTAGAAAATAAAACTTACCAGCTTTTTTCGCAGCACGAAATAGAAGCTCCTCAATCAAACTTTGGGCAGGATCACCTTCTGGAAACCTCTCAATAAATCTTTCAACATGCTCAACCACTTCCTCATTGCTAAAATACTGATAAAGACCATCTGATGAAAGCAACAAAAACCGATCATTTGGTCCCAATTTATGGTGACAAAGAGAAGGAGTACAGGAGACATATGGTGCTGTTCCAATGAATTCATTCCTGAACATTTCTAGTAACCCATTATTCCACTTGGCCTGAAATAGAACAAAATAAAAGAGAGAAGCCAGTTTAGTGAAATGATATTAAAAAAATAATTAATATATAAGAGGGTATATCATAAAAACCAAACTATTCAAAACACAAATTAAAACAAGTTGCAATAAATAATAGAGAATTCTATATGTGTAGCACACAATTCTTACATATGTACATATACCACACAAACTTTCATATTTACATACAGAGCATTTCAGTATTTCGAAACCTATGCATGAAAACGTTTATTTCACTTTTAAAAAGCAATAATAGTGCTATTTTTATGTAATACTAAAAAACTGAGTGCTATGTGTGTAAATATGAAAGTTTAGGTGTAAGATTTGAAAGTACATAAGAATTGTGTATTATGAATGCAAATGCCCCTAAAAATAAACATTGATGAAGCTTTTTCAAAAAAAAAACGAGAAGCAGAGAGACGATATCAAGAACAACATCAAATCAGAACATACCTGTTTGAGGTACCCAGCCCCAAAAGCACGGGTCACTTTTAGGCGGCCCTTCACCCTATCATTTACAATACACTGGCTGTCATCAGGATGTTCTTCTTTTATCCTTAGAACCTCCTGCAAATGCCAAAAATTTTGCCAGACTTAAGAATGAATTCATTCTCCACTCATTCCAACTAAGAATTTTTTGTGTTGCTAAATTTATGTTGCACAAATTTTATTTTATTTTTTATTTTTTATTTTTACAATTTTCATTCATATTATCTTTAGAATGTGCTTTTACTTTATAATCCCTAAATCCATCTCATCAGATCATTTTTGAACTATTATTCCAAATTACTTGATGAATGCCAGCTTTATCACGTCTTTGAAGCACCATCAAGGCCCACTAATTTGGTCAAATTTATGAAACTCATTCTCCATTTAGTGGCTTACTAAACTATTCAATATTATTTTAAAACTAAAAATCTGTCTAATGAGTGGAGAAAGAGTATGTTAGTTTCTATTTTTCAAAATAAAGGGGATGCACAAGAATGTGTAAATTATGGAGGAATTATGTTAACGTGTCATACATTAAAATTATGGAAAGAATAATTAAACATAGTTTACGACGTGATATAAAAATTTCTCAAAATCAGTTTGGATTCAAGCCGGTCAAGTCTACCATGGAAGCTATACATGTATTGAAATGTTTGATGGAGAAGTACTGATAGAGTAAGAAGGATCTACATATGATTTATGCTGAATAAGAAAAAACATACGAGAAGTTCCAACAGAAATACTTTGAAGAGTTCTAAAAAAAAATGTGCTAATATTCCTTGTATTCAAGACATTAAAGATAAATGTACTAGAGTGTTACTTATGCTTGAACACAGAGAGGATTGACCAAATATTTTCCTATTTCAGAGTGATTACATCAGGATCAACTTTAAGCTAAAATATTTTTGTTTAACTAATGGGTGTTCTTACTAGACATTTACAGGAGAATATACCTTGGTGTATGTATTTTGCAGATGATATCCTCCCTGTGGAAAAGCTAGAGAGAGGGTTCATGAAAAGCTTGAGTTATGGAGATCAACTTTAAAATCTGAAGGCATTCATTTGATTAGACCTAAAATTGAATACATGTTATATAATAGATCTAGTGGCAAAGTTGTAACAATTGGTGATCAAGTCACTAAAACGAGTGAACATTTTAGATATCTCGGGTCTCTTGTCCAAAGTGATGGTTGATATAGATGGGGATGCTTTTAGTAGAATTTAAGTTGGATGGTTAAAGTGGAGGAATGCATATTGTGTGAAAGAAAAGTATAGCTTAGGCTTAAAGGGAAATTTTATAAGATGGTGGTGAGACCTACAATGCTTTATGGTGCATAATTTTGGCCTGTAAAAGAGAAGCATAGAATTAATTCAAGGGTTGTTGAGATGACAATGCTCAGGTGGATGAGTGGCATTACACTAAGAGACAAAATGCGGAACGAATATGTCCATAAAAAGGTTGGATTAGCACCAACGATAGACAAGTTTAGAGAGAGTCGCCTTAAATGGTTTGGTCACATTAAATGTCAACCATCTGAAAACCCTATTAAAAGAGTAGACGTTTTAGATTTAGCTTATGTTAAGAAAGATAGAGGTAGACCTAGAAAGACTTGGCCATGGTGTATAAAATATGATCTTAATTTATTAGAATTAAATGAAAATATAACACTCAATAGGACACAATGAGAAAAAGGATTTATGTAACTGACCCCACTTATTGGGACAAAGACCTGTTGTTGTTGTATTCTCCACTCTTTCCTATCAAGCATTTCTTGTGATCTTAAGTTTATTTTGCGCCCTCTTTTTTTTTTTTTTTGCATTTTTCATTCAGATCATCTTTAATATGCCCATTTGCTTTATAATCCCTCTACATTAACTCCTAATATTTAAAAATTTTGAATTAATCAAATATTTGCTGCCCACTCAACTTGATTGTTAGACATCTTTATTGCCCAAAAATAAAATCCATATAACACCATTGTTTTAATTGTAATTTTATATAATCCACCCAATTCTCCATAATAAGAAACCCAATTTTTCTGCATTAATATACACAGGCCATTCAGAGTAGAAAGCATAGATGGTTGAAAATCCACTAGGTTCCATCAAAGAAGTGCAGAAAAGAGCTTATGAATTCTATTGAGCACACTCTTTTGCAAGTAAGCATATGCCTTCTTTAAAATTGCATTATATAACTCTATAAATGATAAACATGCAATAGACCCAGACTATTCTATCAATGATCAGTACTCCATAAGCTAGCAAAATGGTTGCATTATAAAAAACAATGGAGACAAACTTTAATATAGAAAAAATGCAAAAATTACATACGTAGCACACAATTATTATGTATTACGTATCTCATACCTAAACTTTCATATATACATACATAGCACTTTAGTACTATAAATCTATACATAAAAAGGTGTACTTGACTTGTAAAAAGTGACAATTTTTATTTGATATTAAGTACTTGGTGCTTTGTGTGTAAATATGAAAGTTTGGTGGGAGATATGTAAATACATAAGAATTGTGTGCTATCTATGTAAATGTGTTCAATAATAAAAAACTTACTTCAGGAATGCTGGTATTGTGATCAGTAGAAAGCTGCAAAGCCTTCAAATCCATTCCTTCTCGACCAAATAAACCCTCAATCTCTACTACTTCATACCCACCCTTCCCTGCGTCTTCCTGCAACCTATACTGAGCTACAATCGCCCTGCTATCACCAACATTCATAACGTATACATCCTCATCCCTCATCAACACCACAAGCAAGCAAGATCCCATCAAAGCCATCTCTGGATTGCTATCCATTGCCCGATCTGTCATCTCCAGGTAAGCAATCTCTGTGGTTTTGAGCGCTCTCGAAAGAGCCCTAAGAACCAAATCATGATCGGAAACCGGTCCGGCCTTCCTCTGCCGACAACTCCTCTCCGGCGCATCTTGGATTTCCTTCACCTTCTTCCTCCAGCTCCCAAACCCGCTTCTCAGCTTATGGAGCGACAAGGCAAAGCGGCCTGAACCAGAGAACTCCAAACCACCATCCTCGTCTCTTTCAGCTAGGAATTCTCTCAAACGCCTTGTAGGCATCCTCGAATCCTCTCTGAAAGAGACACCCTGCACAACAGTCTCCTGTCTTGATTCCTCAACTTCTTCCCAAAACAAACCGCGCAGCTCATTAAATACAGATCGGTAGAGATTGTCCACCAGAAATTCTGGGGCTTCCGGTCCGTTGAACCCGTCGTAGATCCCGACGAAGAGCCATTTCTGCTCCTCCGAGACGACGACGTGAACCCGGTCTTCTCCGGCTTTGCCGTGAGCCCACTGAACGTTTCCGGACGCCGGCGATGGCTCCGGCGCTCCTCCGGCGTCCGGATCGTATCTCCGGCCACGGATTCCATGAAGGGGGACCACAGATGGTCGATTCTTCTCCGAGAAACTTCGCCGGAAAAGCGGCGTACTGTTTCTCCTCTTCTTCCACTTCTTCACCAAAGGTCCTGAGAAGGGAAGACCCGTGTCACCGTCGGCAACATCGATCGGACCGGAGAGAAAGAACCCGCGGTCCAGATCGCCGGCGAGTTGAAGCGGGAGGGTCGAGAAGGAGGAAGAGCTCTGGAATCCACCGGACTGTAAAGTTGAGTTGGAGTTATCGTAGATGGGTAGAATGGTTGAAGAGTTCGCGGAAACAGAGGCGCCGGAGATGGCCTTGAAGGCGATCTCCACCGCCGAGGTGGCGGACGAGGAGCGCGAGTGCGCCGGGGAGGAAGAACGAACATAGCAGAAAGAGTGCCCTAGGGTTTCATCAAGCGGTCCCGGCTCGAACACCGGGATCTCGCCGCCGACGGCTGACGGCCGGAGGCATGATCGGAGGTGACGTGAGGCTCCGCTTCCCATTAAACGATAAGATAATACGTCGATTTTTACGTAATTCGATGCTTTTCTTCACATTTTCTCGGAGAAAAAGAGCAGAGCGAAGATTCAGAAGAAGAAGAAGAAAGAAAGAGAAATGAAGGGAGAGTGGGAACTCTCCGCTCTGTATCACTGCTCTTTTTCGGTCACTCGAAAAAAAAAAAGAAAAAAAAAAATCGGGCCCGTTGATGACGTGGCAATAAAGGGCCGAGCGGTCAGCTCCGCGTGTTAATTTCACCCTTACGCTTTCAATAATTTACCAGGCGAAGTAGGGGAGGGAAATTTTGAAACGAGGGCTGTTTTAGTAATTTCGTGAAGGAATAATGAGAGAAATGAGTGGGGAGATCCGACGGCTGAGATGCTGTTGATATGTCGTCGCGATCACGGAGTCAAACTGGCCGGCAACCCCACTCCCCATAAACGCATCTTTTACACGCATTTGGCTCCCGAAAGAGGAAAATGGGGGCTGCAAGTCAATTGGAGTCCAGAATCGGAGTTTGCTTTGCCTTCGCGCTGCTGCGTTACGTTTCAGCTTTTACTTCTGGGCAAGGTAAAGGGCCGATTGGGACATGAGCGAGAGGTGAGATTATTTGAATATGAGATGCATTTATAGGGCTGTTGGTTGGTCCGATTTCGAGTCGAGTTGGGGTGGGTTTAAAACCGTCTGATAAAATTTTGATTAAAAATTTTGGCTCGTAGTCTGGCTAGTTTATTTTAATTTAATTTTGATCCGAGCCAATTTTGAATTAATTTTTGAGAGATTAACAAATTTCAAGATAAATTCACAGCTTTATGCATGTATGTGTCGTATGTTCTGTGCTGAAAAATTCTCAAATTATAATAATGATTTACGAGTTATTCTACTATTATAATAATGATTACTGTAAGATAATGCCGAGTTTAATTATTAAGTAATTATAATTTGAAGATAATAATCAAACAATAATAATCATATGATATTAACTAGGCTATGAAAATCTTTGGTGGTGTTTAATGATTTTAGTGGTTGTTGGATTGGAGCTCTCTTTGACTTTAAGGGTCTGTTTGGTTTGATCATGAACTTATCAGAATGCAGAATACATGTCATTATGAAGTAATATTGCGAGGAAGCAGTATGGGAAGTTGTCTGTCTGTTTGGTTGCATAGTATGTGGGAAAACAATATTGCAGGTAGAAAATAATAGATCTGCTCTAAAATCGTTTGAAAATTTTCATTTATTAATATAATATAAAGGATTTGCAAATGAAATTTTTAAAAAAAAATTTATATTTTAAATATACAAACTAATAAATATAAATTTGTTTGTGAAAATTTTAAGCGTCATTTGTTGTTAAATATATTGTTAAAATTAATAAAATAAAATATTTATAACCTTTTTAAAATAAAATACATCTTTCATTTGTTGTTAAATATACTGTTAGTATTTTTAAAATATTAAAGTTAATGAAGTTAATATAGAATCCAACCCCTCAATCATATAAAAAATATAAATGAGGTCAATATTTTTAAAATAAAATACATCTTTTTCATGCATATACATAAATATCAAAGTTAGATATTAGATCTATAAATATCTTCTTATTTTTATATTTTTATATATTTTAAAAGTATTAAAATTTTATATATATATAAAAGTATGTTTGTATTTACATATATGCTTTATATTCTTCTTTCAAATTGTGTTGCCTTCATTTACATGAAGGCCTACCCTGACATTCCCAATGGACACAACAACCATTTTGCATCACTCCATTTATCATCTTCATAGCATGCTAGATCTACCCAATCATCCCTAATGGCCACAACAACCTTCCTATTTCACTCCATCTAAGATGTTCGCCTACAAGAAAAAGACCTATCCAACCATCCTCAGTGATTTCCATGGCTTTATTGCGCCTCATAGTAAGTCAAGTTGTCTTTACCTATCCAACAATCTTTTCTAACTACTTAATCCATTGCTTTCAAGAATTTCCTCTTTTACCGCCAAAAGGAGAACTAGGTTGGTCATTCTCAATGGCCTCCCTAAGAACACACTAGCTCTTCGTTCTTCTATCACTCCAAGGACATCCCAACTTTGGCTCCAGGAGAAGGATCATTTTAACCAACCTTGACGGCCACTTAGACCTTCTAGAATGGCCTCATCTGTTGCCCCCAAAGTTGTGTTGACGTCACCTCAAGGTGTAAGACAATCCTAGCCATCCTCAATAACCTCCTTAACCTTCTATTGCCACTTCATCCAGTACATTAAGTTGTGTCATCTTCACTTCTTGAACAAGAATTTCAAAATGGTAATCAACCTTATAACGTACCCAATACTGAGGATACTACCAGTCTACCTTAACGTGCTTTATATTGATTCATCTCTGAGTTTGGAAAGTGTAACACTTTGTAATTTATATTCATTACTATGGAATATGATTCAATTGGGTTGGGCTGCATACTTTTCTAAGTTTCTCAAGCAACAAATCACGCCCCATACTTGCTTTACTTCTCTGATTATGTATGAGTTGAAGTTCATAACAAAGGCAAGTGAGATCTTTGTTTCAATTGAATCAACTTCTAGCACTCAGCAAATATAATCTTATTACGAGATAACAGCCCTCTCAAACTAAACGGAAAAGCTGAACCAAACGGATAAATTAAAGAACATTTTTTGTAATAAAAGTCAAGTATAAAGTGCAGCACATAAATTAAAGAACAATTTTCCTTTTTAAACTATTTTGAATTAGTAATGAGGCCTTAAACATTAAAGGGGTGTCAGATTTGAAACTTCACCAAACTACAGAAATAAATAGCACACTAAAAAGTCATTTCATCACATTCCAAAAGAAAAGAAAAAAAAAAAATTTTACCAGTGGCGGGATTAAACCGCGACCAGAGCTTCTTCCTGAACTCGGAGTCAGCTCTAAGAATCCGAACCCATACTCTCTCGTTATTGCCATCAGCATCTACTGCATGAAGCATCGAACCAGCAATTCCAAGAACCAGAAGAACCAGATCAAGATTTGGATTCACAAGGGGCTGCTGCTTCTTGACAATCCTAAGCCACAGCTCAATCGACTGCATGAGCTCCTCCAGCTTCGACATCTTCATATGTCCAATAGAAAGAATCAAAGAAATACACCAAGAACCACGTCACTCGCTAACAAGAACTAGAACAAGTTGAGAGCGTACTGCAGGTTAATGCCTGACACAGATTGACGAGGAGGTAGGAATCAAGAGAAATGAGACAAAGAAACAAATCAATCTAGGGTTTCGAACTTGCGTCCGGGAGAGAGAAGAGGAAAGGCAAGGTCAAGACGCGAAGGAAATGCTATTAGAAACCTTCGCATCTTCGCGGGAGAAAAAAGAAATAGTTGAAATAGCTGGCTGCGAAGTCCCAGTGAGCACTGCGACTTGTCGAGGAGATGAGGGTCGTCGAATATCAAGCGAAAGCGAACCATATTGTCCTTCCAGAGTTCCGAAGCGGGGAGAAAAGGAGTTCCGGAGCGGGGAGCGAGGAGCGCAGCAGAGCGAGCGAGGGAGCGAGGGCAACGAAAGGAAAAATACGCCTCAAAGTCGAGTGAAAGTCGAGGCCGCGGGGGTTATCCCGCGGTCCTCTTTCACGGAACTTCGCGGCAATTAGCCGCGAATCCGAGCCGCTTCGTCCGCAATTTGCCACAAATTTGTGGCGCTGTAACGCACCGCACCACGAAAAGCTGAACCAAACGGACCCTAAGGGTCGTTTGGGGCAGCTGCAGCTTATCCAGCTTATCCAGATAAGCTGTTGATCTGGATAAGCTGCTGATAAGCAGCTAATCCGGATAAGCTGTCAGTCTGTTTGGTTTGCGCTTATGACGCTCATGAAAAACAGCTGATTCTGGAAAATTGACCGTTCTGCCCCTGTTCTGAATAAGTTGTTTAGCTGTTTGGTTAGTGTGTTTTGTAAACAGAAAAAAAGAAAAAAAATTGGTTACTGTACCACAACAGGCAAAGCGAAACCAATACATGGATCATTGAATTCATGATAATCTACGAAACATATATATGGATCACAACAGGCTAAGCGAAACCAAAAAAAGGTTTAGTAGGGGAATCAAATTCTTCATTTTTCCATAACAAATAACAAATTAAGAGATTGGATGCTGCATTTCTCCCACCTCAAACTCAACGTAAACCTAAATCCTCCCCAAACCCTTATTTTCGAATCTCTGCTCTTCCAATTAACCCACCAATTCAAAATAAAGACAGAAACCACTTCAAAATCAATTGATTCATGTAAATACAACAAAATCAGGAAGAAGAAGAAGAAAATTAAGGTACTGATCTTATCACAATGCACCAAGTTTGAGAAAAATGACTCAAATGAAGGAGAGCAGGATCAGTGATGAAGAAAGAGAGGGAAATAATAATTTTACAGAAAGCTAAGAAGGACCTAGTAGCTCCTTCGACGCAGATGAGCGATCCGATGAGTGAGCAGGGGGCTTCGGGCTTCGGCTGCGACACCGATGAGCGAGCAGGGGGCTTCGGGCTTCGGCCTTCCACCTTCCAGGAGGAATGCGAACGGGGAAGAGAGGGAAGCGAGGTTTGCGAGCAGGATATTTTGGGGTTCATTCGAAAAGAGGAGGGGCATGAGGAGAAAGATGGGAGTTTCGGAAGCCCTTGTATCGCAAGGTTTCGGCCACGAAAGCGAAAGCAAAGACGATGGTTCTCGGGCAAACAGGTAAAATCCCAAAGAAAAACGCAGACCACAGGGGCTCGCCCACTAGTCGCATCCAACACGAAATAGTAAATTGTGTTTTTGAATAAGCTCTAATAAGTGCAAAACAAACATTACGGCGGCATTTTTGAAAACGCCACCGCCGTTATAAGCTGCCCCAAACGGGCCCTAAATTTAACTAATGCTCAGCTGTCCTATGCACATTTCTCACTAGAGCTGTCAAAAAAAGCTCGTTGTTCATGAACAGTTCGTGATCGGCTCGTTAGAGAGTTCGTATTCGATTCGTTCGATAAGCAAACGAGACAAACACAAATAATTTTTTTCTGTTCGATTTATAAACGAACCAAACACAAACAATCATGTGTTCGATTGTACTTGAATCATTATTATTCGAAATATAAAATAATATAAAATGATTATATATAAAAAAAATTTATCATCTTTTATAAATAATTATATACTCTAAAAATTTATCATATTTTAAAAAATAAAATCTTATAAAGTTATCTAAAAAATTATTATCATTTTAAAAATTCATACAATTCAAATAACACAAACAAATTTAAAAAAATTCAAACAATTCTAACTATTCGAATAATTCGAATAATTCGAGTAATTCATTTCAAACTAATTTCAAACAAATCAAACCGAACACGAACAGCAGCTTCAAGAACAATTTCAAACATGAGTCTATTTCAAACACACTTAATTTCAAACGAACCGAACACAAACACGAGCTCTGTTCATTCGTGTTTGGTTTGTTTACAACCCTATTTCTCATTCATATGAATAATGAGGATTTATTATAATTTTTAATAAGAAAAATATTTTGATAAATTTGATCATAATTTCAAGATACTTTATCTAGCAATGTGTGTCGTTTCTTTTGATCAGATTATTTTTTTTTACATGAAGTTTTATAACAATCTCATAATTAAGAAAAATTAGTCTCATTTGTCTCCTCTCATCATGTCATTTAGACTCATATATATATATATATATATATATATATATATATATGTGTGTGTGTGTGTGTGTGTGTGTGTGTGTGTGTGTGTGTGTGTGTGTGTGTGTGTGTGTGTGTGTGTGTGTGTGTGTGTGTGTGTGTGTGTGTGTGTGTGTGCGGGCGCGCGCTTGTTTGTTTGTTTGTGGGAAAATACCTAAGGATAGATTGCTAGATTAACATATTAGTATTGTACAAATATATAACATATAAATATAAATATGAGTTGAAAGAGAATGCATTGAGTTTTTGTATGACAAACCTAAAAAAGAAAAAATAAAAATAAGAATAAGATAGCTTTGGCCTATATAAAATGATTCTACTATCATGTGACAAAATACAAATGATGCATTTTCTTATACTCGAGGACATAAATGGTGTAAAATAAGCTCCCGAGTGTAAGTTGGAATGGCATGGATGCTCTATAGTTGCCTTTAAGAGATCTCTAGAAAAATGCTTCTTCTTTGATAAAAGGAGTTCAAAGAACTAAAAAGTGTTTCATCTTGGAGTGGATGGCATACTTTTATCATCTACTTAATTTTATGCATCAATAATATTGGATACAATAGGTGTTAAGGTTGAAGAGTCTCTACATTGTTATCAATGGGTGATGGAGACCAAATGATCTTAGTTCACTGATAATGGCTATAAGATCATAAAAAAGTGATTATGATTGTGGTTATCTAACAAGGGACACACAACTATAATCGGTTAACAGAAGTTTGGCAGTCATAGTTTATTGATGAAGATTAGAAAGTTGTAAATGAGCAATTGTTGTCAAACCTAAAAGCTGGGACCTATAACTGATCAGGCATTTCTAGTCGGGTAGCAAGAATCAAGAAATCGTAGTCTAAAGGTGACGTTAGAAAATTGTAGATTGGCGACTTTTATCAAGAGAATATAGTTTAGAGCCAAAAATTGGTTAAATGTAGTATAGCAATTGTTGTAGTTTAGAAATTGTGATTAAGAAGTTGTGTAAGTGCAACTATTGTAAAGTGATTGTAGCTTGGAGCCGAGTCAAGCAATTGTAATTTGGTGATAGGAGTTAAAGGATAAAAGTTTTGAAAATGAAGTAGGAAGTTGTAAACATGTGGTTGTTATCAAATGATTGTATTTAGGCCATTGTAGGAGGGTCTAGGGTTTAGGGCAATAGCTTTTAAGAGATTATAAGTAGGCAACTTTTTGATAGTAGCAATTGAGAGGAAGTGGTTTGAATAATGATGGATTGACATTGTTGGCCAAACAATGGTGGTTTGATGGTAGCGATGGCGACAAACGACAGTGGTTCGGCTATGGAAATTTAACTTACCATTATCATTTTGTCATTAAAGTTTAATTTTAACCTATCAAATAAGTTATTTATATAATGGTTTTTAAGGGATTTTAGAATATTAAATTCGTAAGATGGTTTGATTTTTAGCAACAAATTTTTGAATCTCTCTCAAGTGAAGAACCAAAATAAATTGATCACGTTTAATGCCTCAGAGAATGATCCCAAATAACTTTTTCAGTTTCCATGAATTTATAAAATTCAAGATATTAAAGGAAATTTTTGATTGAATGATAAAAAAATGTTGAATTGTAGGTGCTCAAGTTAACCCTTCTACGAAATGGAGTTTGATGGATTAATAACCATAGTTTATAATGAAGAAGGAATATAGTTTCATCAGAATAGTCATTATATGCCATTCAAAACTTCCCGCTTTATAAAGATTTTAACTTACCCAAAAATTAGTAATGAAGAGTAAATTCAAATTAATTGAAGGGTCAATTAAATAATGCTAGAATAGCTCTTACAAATGGAGATAACAGGTTGAATAACTAGAAGTTGATGCTTTATAGAGAATAAAAGAAAGAAAAAATTAAAACTTTAATTGACTAATTGGATATGGTCAAGATAATCTAAAGATATCAAACAATCACAAGTGATCTGGATAAACTCTCTTAGATTCTAGTTGGTAGTGAAAATAGTATTTAAGTTCACTAAAATTATTACAATATGCCTAAATAAAAAGGGATAGAGTAAAAGACTTAAATTTTATAATATCGAGATAATTCAAAATTATTAAAATAAAAAACAAGAGGTATTAGAAGAAGCCTTTCTCTTGATGGAGGGGTGAGTGGATTAAATGATTTAAATTGCTTTTAAGTAAAGATTTTAAAATGATCAATAATGTTAAATTCATCTCAAATTTAGGGTTTTAAAATCTAATGATGCATGAATAGCCCAAAGATACCATAACGATTGACTAAATTGTTAGGGGATCATCTAAGCTTTAAAATTTATAATAATTATAGAGTTCAAAATATTTAATTTACAGAGAAATAGGGTTAATTTAAGTTTCTTTTAGGGGAATCATTGTCCTTAAAAATAATTATTTCAAAATATTCATTATTTTTATCATCAATAATTAGATTAGATTGTACTCTCCACTAATAAAAAAAGTGCTTAGGAGATCTTGCCTTTAAGTTAACTTAGAGTTGTTTGGGGCAGTTGTAGTTGTTTGAAGAAGCAACTATGAAGTTCTTGTAGGAGAATTTGCTACGAAAAAGCTGTTTTTGGTGAATCAATATGTCTATTTGGAATTTTTAGCTATTAATATGTTATGCTGCAACTGTTTCTGAGATAAAAGACTGTAATACTCTTATCTATATGTTAGTTATAAGTTAATAGTTTCATAATGAATTCAAAAAGAACACTATAATAAATTTAAAAAATATACAGCAAATTAGTAGTCTAACATATTACAACAAAAGTTACATATTGTTTAACAACGAGTAACACAAAAACTCAATTTATAATAACAACAAGCAACGTTATCATAATATTACTCTTGGTGTCCAAATGATCAGTCTCTTGAAAAATTTTCTCTCCAAAGCAACTCTTTACACGTGAAATTTATATGTACTTACATTTCTAACAACTAAACATTCATATTTACATATGTATGTAAACGATATACCGCATAATACATATATCACATCAAAACATTAACATCACATCCAAAATATCACCATCATTATCTGTTTAAAAATGGAATTCAATTTTTCATGTCATGTTTCTATGCATTTCCATTCCATGCACTTGTGTATTTAAAAGTGGAGTTCATATATATTTTCATATCTAACACCTCAACATTCATATATAACACCTACACATTCATATGAATTATGTGATATTTATGTAAATGTGTGGAATTCAAACATTCATGACATGAAAAAATTTATAAAAACATAGCGAGATGAAAATGAATCAAAACAAATGGCTCGAATTTAAATGTCAGCATCTATGCCCCCATAGGAATTGGGGACGCATCTTGGATCTAGAAAAGAAATTTTTTTATCATAAATAGAGTCGAACATGTGTGGCAAATATTTTAAGAAAGTTTGAATAAGCCACATCAAAATGGCTCTAAAGGAGTGGCCAAAAGAGAAGAAGCATCCCCAATTCAACTATATAACGCCTACTATGAGTTCATTGCATCGTAGCCCCAAGCCAAAAGATATAAAACCCAAGTTGTGTGATAGTTTTTCATCTATTGCCAAATGATGATACAACTTAAGAATACCTCCCAGAATATTAGTGACAAATGATCGTAGGAAATAACATTTGATAGTAATCATAACGAAGCATATCAACACCATAGCACGCTCAATGTAAGAAAAAATGAGCCAATCACTGCACCTATGTTCATGGTTAATGAGAAGTTGAACTTTGCTATGCTTTTCAAATGTCCAAATAACTTTATTTGTCTGAGGCATTTACGTACATAATTCACATTCTAATATACTTGTATATATCACACCTAAACATTCATATTCTTACACCTAGCTACCAAATCTTTAAGTTTATGATACCAAGATATTATAAAGTGTAAATATCAAACTTTGGGTATTACATGTGCTACCAAATAAGAATTATGTGACATGTATGTAAATTTTCTTATATTTTCTTAAACCACTATACCCATGGACATATACATAATCATCTATGAACCTTATTACGGAATAGCTCACATGAATGTACTACAAAGAAGAAATGCTGACATAGAAGAATATTCATTCATCAAGAATGACATAACTATGACCAAAATGTATGTTTCTTTGATCATTGCTTCAAATCATATATTAATTTCAAGTACTATAGCTACATACCCATGAAGAAATCATTGAATTAATATTAATATTTGGAACTTTGTGCCACGAACAACAAATATAGGTACCAAATTCAATTAAACGTACCAAAAAGCTATCAAATTGAAATCATTATCATTAATTCAAATTATAAAATCACTGAAATGCTCCAACAGTGGAATCAAGCATTCAAACCACAATATCATAAAAAATTGGACTGGCATAAACATGAAGCATTAAAACCACGATATTATCAAAATGTCCAACATTAAAGAAACTGAGAACACCATCAAGCATTCCAACCACTTGAAATAAGCAATTGAATCATTATCGATCAGCTTACATGAAACATTATTCACAAATTTCCGAATCTAGACATAGAATAAACGATCATAAAGATCAAACACATTTAAAAGCTGACAAAGATCTCGAAATCAGAAAAACCTATGAGTCCTTGAAACAAAATAGGAGGCAGAGCTTTTTCCAATCCTCTATCACCAAGAGGAGACGACGAAAGAAAACAAAGAAGAGCTCAAAAGCCAGCCACAGAGGAGAAAAAAACAGAATGAAGAGCAATAGAGCCAGAGAGAAAAAATCAAGGGCATGAAGAGTAATAAGTTTTGAGAAGGCAGTCTCTTCCCGCAAGCCACGATAATAGCTCTAAGGTCGCAAAACAGAGTTATGAAGCCCCTATTTTCTACAAAGTACAAATTTGCGACCCCAAATGATACTTACAACATTGTGTGAATCACACCACAACTGAATAGCCATGCCAAACACATCCTTAATTGACCCATTCAAGCAATAACCAGGTCATTGAAAAAAGTACATTGTGGCCACCAATATTGACATTCACCATTGTCACTAAAGTTGTCTCCACTTACAAGAAGAATAATTGAGCATATCATCAATTGTCTTTTAAAGAAAACTATATTTCCTTGAGATCTCCTAATTCCACCCTTAATTGACCCATTTATATCAACTTATCATATATTGATGTATTATTTTATTACAAGAAAATTCATAAGTTATAATTCATACCATAATTTTCCCTTGCCTTAACTTTTCACATAAAAAACTTATGAGTTATTCTCAGTTTTTCTTATATTTGTTTGTGATGAATTTTTATATAATACTAAGAAGATCAATTCTCTCTAATGTTGTGCATATACACCATACAATCATATTCAATTCAATTTTATGTTTGTTATGCACTAGATAATTTTGAGTGGTAGAGAAAAAATAATTCTTAACTCAAATAGAATATCAAGCACACATATAGATATAAAAATAAGAAATGATGAGAGTTTTATGAGGAAACCCACAGAGAAATAATTTACTATTTTAATTTAAGTTATAAAATTACACTCCTCTATCTAAATAGATAATACATGAGTACAAGGCTATGATCGCTTGATTATTCTTATGTTTTTACAACATTGATTATGACACACAACAATAGCATAATAATAATAGCAAGGTAACATTAAATTGAAGTTAATAATATAAAAACAACAATTGTATGATAATAGGTGGGCAAGAGCAATCGCTAATCAATGTAGTTATCGATAGCTGTTAGCTTCTAGCTTTATTCGCGAGTTGAAGTTTGAGAAAGCTTGTGCAGCAGCTTATCTTGAAACGAGGCCCACGGGTCGATCTTAGGGTTCGACCCGCTGCCTGCATTTAGTGTAAAAACCCAACCCTGTTTTCGGATAAGCTGTCGAAACATGTAATCCAAACGGTACAACGGCGTTTTTAAAAATGCCTTCGCATTTATAAGCTGCCCCAAACGAGCCCTTAGCTCTTAGCTCACTTATCATGCGGAGAATAAGGTTGTGTTTAGGGCTACTTGTGCGTTTTAGGCTAAGCAGTTTATCCTGAAACGCGACCCGCGGGTCGACTGAGAGGTTCGACATGCGGCCTGCATTTAATGTAAAAACTCAATGGCATTTTCGGCTGAAATACACGATGCAAACGGTACCGCAACATTTTTAAAAACGCCCCGGCGCTTATAAACTGCCCGAAACGGGCCTTAAATATCTATTTATAATTTTTAGAGTAATTTTCCAGCAACTTTTGACATAATCTCAAAAATACTAAATGACACCAATATTGGGTGATTAAGATAATCCAAATTTAAAATAATAATAATAATAATCTAAAAAAAGCACGTTACATTTAAAAAATACAATAAAAAATATAAATATAATTATAGGAATTATTTTATCTTGGAGGGTGAGCATTAATAAATCTATTCCCAATTAGGAACGCACAAAATGCATTGAATTATGTATTAATTTTATAATTAATGAGGCCTTCAGTCATTATCATTAACGCGAGAAGGGGGAACAGATCTCAACGCACAAGTCCAAAGGGTTGACCCGACAGTACTCAGTGGGGTCCACTCCCGAAGGGCTACAGCTTTTCCCTTGTCCTCTTCCGACTGCTGCTGCGACCTAAAAGTCCAAAAAAAAAAAAAAAGTAAGAAAAAAAATAAATAAATAAAAAAAAATAAAATAAGTACTTTTATTGGGCTGCCGTTCTTATCTAGATTTTAAATTTTTTATATTATATAATTTCGTATTAAGGTTTGATATTTCAAATTAGGCGACTAAAGTCGCAACACGTGCCAACAACCTTTTGTCGTGTTTTTGGCTGCGAGTCAAACTAGTTAGATTTATATGGTTTTTTTGGGCTGATCTGTGCTTTGTGATCTTTCTAATCTTTCAAACCTATTGATGCTTGATGACGCTAAAATAATAAATTATCATCTTGATATTATATGAGGATATATCACATGTTTAAATTAAAAAATAATCAATAGAGATGGTATAAGATTGAAAATCATAAAAGAAATAAAAAAAATCACATGATCTGACTCGATCGGTCAAAATAATTTATTATGAATTAATGATTACATGTCCAGTGAGACGTGTTGGTGCCCGGTGTTGAGGATAATGTGTTGTTTTTGTCGAGTGTTTTTTTTTTAGCTTACGTTGGGATGCCGCAATACACATTATGAGAATATAAAGAGCTTCGTTGTAAGGGGTAAGTGGGGAGGTTGAAGATGGTCGATAATGGCTAACAGGTGGTGGTTGACGGTGAGTGTTAGTCGTTAAAGTGGGACGTATTCATCAAATTTGCAGTGCAGAAGTGATGATGAATTTCAACTCCTCCTACAAGCTTCACTCTTTTTTTAGCTTAAGGTTTAAGTCCCCTCTTAAGTGCGAGGTAAGGCTCTAATTATAAAGTTTAGGTTGAAAATAAGAAAGGGGTTTGAACCATTCTGACTTAATATTTTGATGAGATTTTCTTGATTGGATGCTCTTATGTGGATATTTATATGCCTTAATGATGTTAGAATTGCATGATCTTAGTTTTGTTGGATTCATCTTATTGAGATATTCTATTAGACTATAAGCTTGTCATATTTGAAATCTGTTTGATCTTTCAATCATACATTGAAAAGTTTCAAAAGCGGTTTAGCGGCTTGATCTGGGCTCGATTTGACTCTGAATAGAAAATTTTTTGGTATAATTAGGTCCTTCTCTTTGAGTCGGTCAGTTTGACTGTAAGTTTATTGAAATTGAATTTCTGAATGATTTTTGCATAAAAAATTATCTCAAGATTCATGTCATACCTTGAAATTCGTGTCAGAAGATGATTTTTTTTAATAGCATATCATCTATAATTTAAAAGAATATCTGGGAGTTGTTTGAGTTGTGAACCGCGTATGACATCACAAGTTTGAACCACTTATGTCGTAGTAGTGAGCTGTGATGACATCCGTAGGCCACAGAGACTGGAGTCAGGAGCTCCATGAGTTGTGGATCACGTGGGCTGAAGTTGGTCACGTGGACTGTAGTGATGTCTGTACATCACAAAACCCAAAGTCGGGAGCTACATAAGTTGCGGACAACATAGGTCATAATTGATCATCTAGGTTGTAATGGTGAACTGTGATGATGTTTGCAAGTCGCGGATGCGAGAGTTAGGAATTGCTCAAATTATGGACCACGTAGGTTGTAGTTGGGCACAAGCCATTGTGGTGAGCTATGATGATATACACGTGTATCTTCGTTGGAAGAAGCAGGTGGTGGTTGATGGTGATCTATGGTGGCCGCCACGAGGTGGTAGACAAGTGCGAAAGTGGGAGGTATTCGCCGGATCTGCAGTGTAGAAGCGATGTTGGACTTCAACTCCTCTTTCAAGCTTTAGTCTTTGTCACATTAAAGATCTTGTTCCCTCTCAAGAGGAGGTATGTCTCTATTCATAAAGTCTGGGATAGGCCTTTCCGTAAATAAGGAAGAAATCCACATTACTTCATCGAACGGTTTGGAGAGATTCCCTAGATTGAATGACATTCAATGAACATTTAAGCGTCTTAACGATTTCAATAATTGAGAAATCATAGGCTCGTTGGGTTCTTCTCGTCAAAACGCTCGATTCCACTATAAACTTGTCAAATTTGAAATCAGTTTGACCTTCTAATGATGCACCAAAAGCTTTCAAAAGCGGTTTAACGTCTGATATGAGCTCAATTTGACTCAGATAGAACAAATTTTAGAACCGTTAGGCCTGTCTTGTCTATCCGGTCAGTTTGACTGTATATTTGTTAAAATCTGACATTTAAATGACTTTTAATCAAAATTTAAACTTTTATTATAAAAAATTTATCTTAAGTCACGTTACGTCTTGAAATTCTTATCGGATGATAAAAATTTGTTGATGTTGTATCAATACAACACTATGCCAAATAAGCCCCAAATATATTTTATTTCAAATTAAAATGTAAATTAAATAAAAATAAAATCTAGAAGTAACCCCGAGCAATTATTGGGCATTGGCAACTCTAATTATATAAATATTTATAGGGATTTGGATAATATTGATGTGAACACAAATAATTATCCATTAAAATAAATAAGATAAAAAAATAATAATAATACGCAATAAAAATCTAGACCCGCAGAATTCGGTCAAATATCGAATAATAAATCCGTTTAACGCAATTATGAACTGACTTTACCCTCCTAAAGTCTTGGTTGAATGTAAATTTAAGACGTGCTTGACCTGCCGAGGAATTGGTTGAAACTTTTATATTTATTTCTTAACTTTATTATTATTATTATTATTTTAATTATTTTTTTATTCAGATTTATTTCTAAACTTTAATTTAATTATCATTAAGATTCAATTTTCCAATGAATAAATAATTAAACTCTATTGAGGATAAATTTAAATTAACTTCTGCTAATTAAGTAAATAATTCTTATGCATCACATACATA
This sequence comes from Papilionanthe hookeriana x Papilionanthe teres, assembly GCA_022702705.1. Classification (NCBI taxonomy): domain Eukaryota; kingdom Viridiplantae; phylum Streptophyta; class Magnoliopsida; order Asparagales; family Orchidaceae; genus Papilionanthe; species Papilionanthe hookeriana x Papilionanthe teres. The sequence goes on from CM040424.1 coordinate 85,011,638, forward strand.
AGACCTAAACTTTCATCTTTTACGTTTATACCCACCAGATCTTTCATGTCATGTTTGAATACTACTATTTTAACTTTTAAAAGTAAAATACACTTTATGATGTGTTGGTTCTTTTTGGAACGTGAGATCTCGTATAATTCGTGAATTAGGACAATCTGGGAGATACTCTATGGAAGGAGTGAGAAAAAGATGGGATTTTTGGAGAGAGATAATTAGAGAGTCACTTCGGAGTCCATGATTGAGAGTTATCTCTATTAGAGGTGTAAATGAACAAATACGAACGAATAGAGTTTGTGTTCGTGTTTGGTTCGTTTGAATTTTATTTCGTTTGAAATAAGCTCGTGTTTGAAATTGTTCGTGAAGTCACTGTTCATGTTTGTTTCTTAACGAACAAGTCGAACGCGAGCCGAACACTAGATATTCGTGAACGACCAGCCAATTTAACTGCCCTAATATATATATATATATATATATATATATATATATATATATATATATATATATATATATATATATATATTAATTATCTTAACTTATATTATATAAATATATAATATCTATATTAGAATATTACTAATACAGTATATTAATATATTATTATTATTAATTTATAAAATTTGATTTTTTTTAAATATCATAAATTTTTTATATATAATTATTTTAAGTTATTTTATATTTCGAATGATTCAAACACGAATGAATGCATCACAATTCGTGTTTGGTTCATTTAACTAACCAAACGAAAAAAAATTGTTCGTGTTCGTCTCGTTTGTTAATCGAACAAATCGAACGCAAACTCTTTGACGAACCGAACACAAACTGTTCGCTAACAAAGAGCTTTTTTAACATCCCTAATATCTACCTCTTTCATTTTTCTTCTTATTTATATGTTTTGGAGCCTATTCGTGTGCTCGAGCAAGAAACTAGGTTTTAGGCATTATAGCACGGAGGTCGAGCAAACTCGTTGTCAACAAGACACCTGGTGTGGATTGCCATGCTATTAATAAATGACAATATATATACTGACATGAAAGGTTTCTCTTCCTTTTGCCTCGAAGAACTGCCCGTCGAGCTCGCTGGTGTAGCCAAGTAATGGTCGGCAATTTGTTAAGAAAGTTCAACCAGTTCACGTTAGTTTAGAATAAGAACTCACACGGTGTTAGCAAGATCAACGAAAAGAACTTGCTTGAAGATTAAGACTTGATAAATCTGTTCTGAGAAACTTGCAAGAATGTTGGCGTGCTTCAAAGATACTCTCGAGATCCTCCTTAGCAGTAGGGAGCTCTATAGCTTGTCACTTCTAAAAATACGGCTAATGAGTTCGATTGATTGAGTCAGTGCTAGACCATTAAGTGCATGAGTAACAGGCTCAATCCATCAAGCCAATGAAACCCATCTAGTACTTAGCTTACCTACTCCCTGAAAATACTCTTCTTTGTATACATTTATGTGCAAGTGTAAAAATTGAAATTTAGATATTAGATATGTAAATATATAAGAATTTAAGTGCCATATATGTATTTTTCATAAACAAATCATAATTTTAATTCATGTAAAAAATACAGTAAAACTTTACACTATTTATACATCTCAATCATGGTTTATAAAAAAAAACTAATTTATTTACAAAATATCTTATTCATCTTCAGGAAAGCATTAATAAATTATGTCCTACAACAATTTTATATATTTTTTATACTACTAAAAATAAATATATTTTACAGTTTTTAAAATTAAATATTCACTAGCTCTTGAACAAAATTTAATCTGTACATAGACAACATGCCTTTTTTTGTAATTAATTTTATGCCATATTTTCCATTGACAAGATATTTAAAATAAATTTCTCCATGAATGTTATCACCACACTTATCCATGAATTGTGTGAAAACGCTGATTACAGCGATTTGAAAACACTGATTTCAGCGGTTTGAAAACGCAGTTTTTTTAAAAAACTGTCAAAACACAATTTACCCAATCCAGCCTGAATGCATTTTCAGAACGTAACAGCGCCTAAAGCTTGGAAGCACCGAATTGTAACTTAGCTATACACAGACCATCCGAAGCTTGCTATTTACAAATCAACCACCCTCTTTCATCTATTTTCCAAGTTCTCACTCAAATATCAAGATTCCTTGTAAAACCCCAAACCATATCTTTCATTTTTATCAAATTCTCAATAGTTTCATCATGAAATAGCCAAATAAATAGGTTCGTCGGTTCAAAAAAATCACCTGGGTGGTTAATTTGTAAATATCAAAATTTCAGGTGACCTGAATGTATTTATCCCACTACTATAAGATTCATACAAATTAATAAAAAAGAGAGACTGTAATCTTCAGTGATCATATAGAACTGATAAAATAAATCAAGAATCTGTATTATGTATTGCTTATTAAAAAAAAAGCCTAGAAAACAGCTAAAGGCTTATATAAAAGACCTTAAATGTTCTCCCAAACAGCTGAAGCAAGGAAATGAAAGTATGATAATAAGACAATATTAATTTAAGGAAGATTTTACATATACAACACCTAAACTTTAATTTTTTGCATTTGTAACATCTTACCTATGCACCAAAAAGTGTATTCCACTTTTTAATTTGATATGAAAGATTTGGATGGTATAAATGTAAAAAAGCTAAATAAGAACAGTGTGGTATACATGTAAATGCCCCTTGATTTGATTGTTATATTTATTAACCCTGCACAGAACTGCAGAATGCCAACTAGCAGAATACACATTCCACAGACATTTACATATCCAACACCTAAACTTTGATATTTACATGCATACCACTCAAATCTTAAACACCACATCAAAATACCACTATTAGTACTTCAGCATGCATAGGTTTATAATACCAAAGCCTTATAAATGAAAATATCGAACTTTTAAGTTTTAGGTATGAAAATACATAAGAATTGTGAGGTATGCATATAACTTTTCCTAAAAACAATAGCATTTCTATTACTGCAACAAATATGAAAGCCAAGGTATGTATTGAAACAACTATCTTCATCTTCAATCCCTTCCACTCACAGCCATGAATTCAAATGGAGCTTATGTTCCTTCTTTGAAAAGTAAGCACAAAAATGTCACAATAGTTACTCGATTCTTCGTAGGAGGTCATTTTAATCCCAGATTATTCTTTTAATAGGGGCTATGATAATCATCGCTGGGATTATTTCATCCATATTAAAAGAACAAGAGGATTAATTTGACACTTTATAGACTCTGGAACTAAAATGGCCCACGTATAAATAGTCATTACTCGAAAAGTAAAATTTACAACATGTTAACCAGAAGCTAGAAAGCTTTCTCAGATTAACTACCGTTTTTGCGAGCTGAGATTTGGGCGTCGGGAGACTCTGCGTAAGAAATAGATATCAGTTTGGATCTATGTTTTTCAACAGCAGCACCATCATTCACTCCCACTTTAGCTGCATCAGAAGCTGAATTGGTTGCAGGGGGTGGCTCAACAGGCTTTTCAGGAAGTAGTTGAGAGATTTCTATGAGTGATTCCCGTGTAGATTCTTCGGTGGGTTCGCTCTCCGGTGAGGCAGGATCCATATAGAAGATCTACAAGTCTTTGGAACATAAGCTCAAGTTATGCAGAAATTGATAGCATGCACATGAATTATGCAGCAGTTTTACTGCTATGTGGAGAAACTGCTTTTCTAACTGATTATTAAAAAGCAATCACCAGTGATGGTGGCGGCCATTGCCACCACCACTGATAAGGCAGTATTCTGCTGCCACCGTTCACCACCACTAATCGCATAAATGAGATTATTCAATATTCAATAAAAATAAAAATCAAGGTTGTTTGCATACATAGCACACGAAACATTGCTATTTACATTTCAACCACCCTCTTTCATCTATTTTCAAATTCACTTAAATATCAAGAGTCACGATAAAATCTCATCCCCATGTTTTTCATTTTTATCAAATTCTCGATGGTTTGATCGTGGCAAGCGTAAATACATCGGTTCGTAGTTCGAAAATATCACATGGGTGTTAGATTTTATAAATAATGATGTTTAGGATGCGATCTATGTAATTATTCCTAAAAACAAACTAGATTTAAGCTACGAAATATATTTTTTCAGATTAAATTATTGATTAAATAATTTTTTAGAAAAACAAAAACAAAAGAGATACCAAATGACCTCTTAGTTATCTCTAGAAAACCAAAAACTAATGTGTAAATCAGAGAAAATTATTACATGCGGCTGACCGGACGTGCGGACAAGACGCCGTATATCGCACGTCGGATCATCCGGACTATCGTCCAGCCATACGATCGCTGCACATAATAATTTATGTCGATTTGTTCCAATTCAAATTTCTACCGCCTTTATGGTCAAAATAGAATAATGATAAACATTGCTTTTTGGGCATCTACATACATACCACACAATTCTTATCAATTTACATATATAACACCAAAACTCTAATATTTACATGCACACCACTTAAATTTTTTAACATCACGTAAAAGAATAACATCATAACTATCTTTTTAAAAGTGAAGCGTACCTCATGCATAGGTTTATGACACCAAAAACTTGCCGGTGTAAAAATCAAAATTTGGGTGTTAGATTCGTAAATACATAAAAAGTATGTCGTGTGTATGTAAATTCTCTCTTTGTTCCCTCACACGCAGGAGTCTGCCCTCTACTTCCCAGTAGGGCTGTCAAAAAAGCTCGTTGTTCGCGAACAGTTCGTGTTCGGTTCGTCAAAAAGTTCGTGTTTGATTCGTTCGAGAAGCAAACGAGACGAACACGAATAATTTTTTTCGTTCGGTTTGTTAAACGAATCAAACACAAACAGTGATGTATTCATTCGTGTTTGGTTCGTTATTGTTCGAAATATAAAATAATTTAAAATAATTATATATTATAAAAAATTATTATATTTTAAATAATTAAATTTATATAAATTATAATATATTATAAATTAATAATAATAATAATAACATTATAATTAATATGTTATACTATATATTAAAATAAAATCCTAAACAAAACCCTAAACGCTTTATTCGGTTTGCTTCGTTTTGAGAAAGTATAAATTACCTGATGTGTACGAATACCTGATCAATTTGCTTCATTTTGAGAAAGTATGCTATCAAAGTTAGGGCTATAAAAAAAGTTTGTTGTTCGCGAACAGTTCGTATTTTGATTTGTTAAACGAACCAAATATAAATAGTGATGTATTCGAACATTTCGAACAAGAACACTAGCTCCGTGTTCAGTCCTTTTACACCCCTACTTCCCAGCAAACGAAAGAATCTGTGTGTACGAAGAACTTCGAAGCTTCCAGTTGTCGCGATTAGGGCTCGCTAGAATGCAACGACGGGATCGCCAAATTCCCATCTTCCGAAGCTGCAAGCGAGCTCCTTCTGCGATGCACGGAATGCACAAAGATCTCCATAACTCTCCTCTTCCGCTCCTTTTCAACTATGGAAAAGCAGCGACAAGATCGCTGCACGGGATCACCAAAAGAAGCCGCTCTGCCTCCCTATACACACTGGTAAGCCGTAACCTACGAAGCACGGAATCAAAGCTAGCTAGGGAAGCAGCGACGGGATCGCAGTGCAAAATGACCGCGAAGCTCCCATCTTCCTCGGCATCTGCTCTCCCTGCTCGAGCAACGGCAGAATCGCAGATAGGGAAGCAGCGACGAGATCGCAATGCAGAAGGACCGCGAAGCTCCTATCTTCGTCGTCGTCCGCCTTCCTGCTCGGGCCTCCTCCCCCGGGTCTCTTTTTGCCGATCTACATGCTCAAAGGGCTACATTTATCTTTGATGCCAAAAATGAGTAATTGCTCTTTAAATCTATTCATTAATCACTTGGGGTTTATATAAGGCCTTACAATATTTTATAAATAACTCTCTAAACTTCTTAAATATTTTCTATTTACAATTAAGATTCTAAACTAAATATAAATCCCAACAATCCTAACCAAGGTTTAAGTCAGGATGTGGATAACCAGCCCACAGAGAAACTAAGGTTATCTCAACTCTCCCCCCTACCATTATGTTCTGTTCTTCCATCCTCTAGTCTATTAAATTACTAGATCCTTTATTAACTACTCCCATTTATCTCTCATCTTAATCAAATTCAATAGTTTATTTAATGTTCTGAGATGAATATGTGGTAAAAATGACAAAAAAAAATTATCATAAATGATTATATTGGAGGGAAGGTTAATACTTACAGAAGATGAGAGGGAAAAAAAGTGACTTGAATTGAACAGTTTGGCATAGGTAAGGAAAGAAAGATCGTAAGGCTTGTAGAGAGAATAAGTGGGCAAGTATGAGAAGGAAAAATATAGTTACATAGAAAAAGAAAGAGAAATATATATTTACATTGACAAAGAAAGAAAAATAAACAAAGTCAATAAGGGGATTTACATCTACAAGGTACCAACCACCAACTTGTATATAATGGGCCTCTTTTTCTTTCCTTAAAGTTCATGTTGAATGAATATTTGAAACCAAAATACCCTTTCACTGGTAATTTCTACAGCCTTATCATTAAAGCGTGTACTATGTTATGTATTATAATCACTCCATGCTATGTGCTAAGACCTTATCATTATAGTTAAAATCTACATCCTCTTCTTCATCTCTTCATCCTCATTGTCGTCCAAAGAAACTTTCGTTTTCTTTACATCCTTTCTTCATTTTTGGCTTAAAAAAAGTTTGTTTCTTTAAAAAATTAGGTTTTGGATTTTAAAATTTTCATTTCTATAATTTTAAGAATATTTCACAAAACTTGTTGTCAGCTTTAGTTTCCACATCATATCATGTTCTTAGCAAAGTGTCAACTCTCACAAATTACATAGCATTTTGTGTTAACTTTGATCTCTCAATCGATTCAAACAAGTTCAGATCCTATGTTAATTTGTGCACTAGTTCTCTCATCATTTATGCTCCTTTCATCTCTTAAAGAAATTTACATAATGGCCCAATTTTCAAACACCAACCAAAACCACAACTAAACATAGAAGAATTCGAAAATTGAAGAGTTGAGCTTACAAGGTCTATTATATATCTTATAGCAACGAATGATTCATAGAATGACTATTTTCTACAATCTCAACATGCAAAGGAGAATTTAAGAGAAAATCTGAACCAATATATTCTAGGTCCTTTTAGATTGGTCATTTAGGCCCATTGTTTATTTAAATTAGGTACTAAATAACATTTTTTAGGTAATCTTGTTCTTATTCATTTGAATTACTAATAGGAGTTGGTTTAAATTTTAAGCCTTACCTTTACAGATATGGTTAAGGTAATGCTACTTTGATTATCATGCATTGAAATTAAAAAGTTCTAATAATTCTCCTTGATTTTTCTCTCATAAATCTCTTTTCAATACAAAATCTCAAAATTTAATCCCCTCCTTTTACATGTCCCCTCACCAAATCTTTCAATCACACTCTTTTTTTCTTTCTTTGTTGCTTTCCTCGTGGGAGTGTCGGTTGCTGAAATGCGTCTTTGATATTTAATTTAATGTATAAGTATATTGATTTTTAAAATATGAAAATAGAAGAATCTCATTCATTTAGTAGTTTGAATGAATGAGCATCATATCGCAAGTAACACATCTATCCCGAAGAATAGACACCCTACTTAACGATATCGTTCGATCAAATAAACTAAGGAATTCATGACATCCGTTTTGGTCTGCGAAAATTTATGTGGACCGACAAATTCTCCTATTTAATACAAAGAGAATTAAATAGGGTTTATATTACCTGGGGTCTTTAAAGCTCCATAAAGAGGCAAGCTCCAATAGTCAATTACCCCTTAAATAACCGAAGTCACTTGAGAGAACTCTCGATTTAGATAAGGGTTTCTATCTTCATGAATTCAAGGGTAAGGTTTTCAACGAAGTGTGGTAGTAGGAAATCTAATAGGTGAAAAGCACAATGTGAAACAGTTATTTCCAGAGTCAAAGAAAAGAGAGGCAGGGGATGTCACAGATCTCGAGGAGGACCTCGATGACTTCCCATACTATCCTAATGTTGGGCTTTAAATTTTGAAAATGGATTTATTTAAGTTTCAATCATGTCAATTAATTATAAGAATTACATTTACATAATCACCTGATTATGCAAATAACCTGAAAAACAAGAGGATTTACGTCGTATCAGACGACGACTTCGGAATCCTAAGCGGGTTAGGGCTTATATTGCACAACAAGATTATGCAAAGGCCTAAAAGAACAAGTGAGGATTTGTGCGGCACTAGGCGGACTACCTCGAAGTCCTATGACTTGTTATTTAGACTAAGGAATGATTTTGTTAATGTAGATACAAGTTTTGCTGTAGACAATGATCGTGCTGCCCTCTAAGTCGTGCTTCGTGCTCCGTGCATCACGTCGTAGCAAGGTTGCAGTTTAGATTTTTAAATTATTAAAAGTGGACATGCAAATTGTTTGATCGGTGTTTTATTTCATTATGATTATTTTTCTTTTGATTATTGTTTTATTTTACTATTGCAAACGTGTGTGCTACAGTGACAGGAGCAGTAGTAAAAGGAAGCAGAAAAATAAGTAAGCAGGAACATGCTATAGTAAATAACAGGCGGCAAGTATCACAAGTAGGTTACATTAAGCAAGTATGCTACACTAAGCAGGAGTACATGCTACAGGAAATAAAACATAATATGTTAGCAGAAATATACGCTTTAAAAAGTAAAACATGTTACTCTAACAGGTATAGATGCTAGAAAGTAAAGCATGTAACACAGTAAAGAGAAAAAAAGAAGTAACAGTGCTGTAAGTGTACCGTAGGCACTGATTACCCGCGGTGTATTGTTACCTATTTATTGTTTTCATTTTCATTATTTCCTGCAAAAGAGGCGTCAACACCAAAACAAAACAAGAGTGAACGTAGTAAGGAAAACCTGAGTAAGTGCGCTACCGTACGTGCAGGAAAAGTGAAGTGTGAAATCCGGGAATAAATCCAAAAGAAAGGCGAGAGGACGAAAAAGAAAACTCAAAAGAAAGATAAAAGGAAGACAAAGAAAATCGAGAAAGAAAAGCAAAGAACTCCTGTGGAAAAACCTCGAAGAAAAACACAAAAAAGGTCGTAACAAAACCACGAATCACTAAAAGACGGGGAAACTCACAGATGTCCCGCTAAACTCACGGGGAACCGTAAGAAAGCCATGGGGCATCTGAAAAGGACCATAAGCATGGTGGCGGGAAGGACTCAGAGCTGGACTGTGTGCGTCCCAATCTTGGATAAGAGCTACCGGACCAACACCCTAGAGAGGGTAGTCTTACCCTCGACTCGAGTAATTAACCGTGGACATTTACTAATTTTTCATTCGTTTTAATTTGCATGCATATAACATTTTATAAGTAAGGTGAATTTATTGTAGAGAAAATTTTGTTGCAAAAGTATTTTATTTTATAGAGTAGTACAGTCCACAGGCTAACCACCATAATCGAACCAGGACTACTAACAACTTAGGGGTATTGGTGGCAGCAGTCTCACCAAGAATTGGCGAATAGCATCGTCGATCCCAAACCTCGACTCGAATGGAGATTTTACGCAATGGCAAAGGGGATATTATTATAATTCCCTCTTTTTTAAGCACACATAAGCTTTATCGTCGCCGTTCTAACCCCAACCACCCGACTTACAGCCTTGCTTGATGGCCCCACATATAGCCTAGAGGGGCTATATGTGCACACCTACACGTCCCCTGTAGGTGAGGACATTGAAGGCTGGTTTGAGTATTTCTCACTTGTGTTATGCTGATGATCTCATTATCTTTACTAATTCTAATAAGAGATCCATTAAAAAAATTTGGAATCTCATTTCTCATTTTCAAAATGCTTATGGGCTGTGTTTTAACACCTCTAAATGTTTTTTCTATGGTTCCAAATTTGTTTCCAATGCTAAACTTCATTGGATTGCCGAGTATACTCATTGTCAACATGCTGTTTTACCTTTTAAGTATCTTGGTTTTACTCTAGACAAGAAATCTAAAAGAGTTTTTCTGTTTGTTGATTTGGTGGATAAGATTAGAAGAAGGATTCACTCTTGGGAGAATAAATTTCTCTCTTTTGGTGGTCGTATTACACTTCTTAAAAGCATTCTTACCTCTTTACCTCTTTATATTTTACATGTTATGAATATGCCTCTTTCTATTATTAAGAGGCTAGAAATTATGTTTAATAGCTTTTTATGGGATGGTTGTGGCAAAAAAGGCTTGCACTGGAAAAGTTGGGAGAAAGTTTGTAAACCCATTACTTGTGGTGGTTTAGGTTTCTGCAAAATTAGTGATTCCATTAAATTTAACTATATGAAATTTTGGTTTCATTTTAGAGAGAATAATTCCATTTGGGCCAATCTCTTAATGGCTAAATATTGTGGTATTTCTCACCCGTTGTCTATTACTCCTTCTCTTTCTGATTCATATATTTGGAAATAGATGCTTAAAGTTTCTCATCAGGCTGAAAGCTTAATGTGTTGGGATATTGGCCAAGGTAATATTTCATTTTGGTATGATGATTGGACTACTTTTGGCCCTCTTGCTAATCTTTATGGTGGGCCACATAATATTAATACTCTTGTTAATGAATTCTGGGAATCTTCTTCCTGGAATTTGGCTCTTCTGCACTGTATTGTTAAGTCTAAAGATGCTTTATTTATTTCTCAAATTCCATCGTCCTCGATAAAGCTGATATTCCTAAAATCAAAGGTAAATTAGGGGATACTATTACTAAGTCTTTTGCTTCTTTAGAACATTTTCCTCCAGGTTTGGATTTATCCTGGATGTGGAATAAGTGGCTTAAACCCTCAATTTCATTCTTTAGCTGGAGAATTTTTCATAATTGTGTTCCTATAGATGATATTCTCGAGCTTAAAGGTTTGAGAATTGTATCCAGATGTTATTTTTGCAAGAATTGTGAAGAATCTATTCTTCACATTTTTAGTGATTGCTGGTTTGCTAGAGATATTTGGTCTAACATTTATGTTTTATGTGGTCGTATGGATTCTTTTTCTGGTTACAATTCTGTTATGGAGATATTTAGGGACTGGAATACTAGTGGTCATCCTTTCATTACTGTTATACCCTCTATTGTCATTTGGTTCATTTGGGTATATCGTAATAATATTAAATTTCAGGATACTCCTATTAATTTGAAACAGGTTATTTGTCGTATATTTTCTTATATTTCTAAACGTTTATCTTTTAATAATTTAAAGCATTATAGTAATGGGTTCATTTGTTCGATTATTAATACCCTGGGTATTGAACTGCAACATTCTGATAGATGTTATATTCATGTTTTATGGGCTAAACCTTCAGCTCCTTTTATTAAAATTAATATCGATGGTTCCTGGAAACCATCTAATGCTGGTATTGGGGGGATATGTAGGGACTGGAATGGTTTAGTCATTTATTGGTTTGCTGCTCCCCTTATTACTTTTTCTCCTTTATCTGCTAAGGCTGAGGCGTTAATCTTTGCTCTTCTTATTGCAAAGAAGATGGGTTGGCAAAACATCGTTTTTGAAATGGATTCTTTATATCTTTGGCAAATTTGTAAGTTTAACCTTAGCTGTCATTGGAGTATCTTATTGCAGGTTAAAAAGATCAATTATCTTGTCTCTGGAATGAATATTATTTGGAATCACACTTTGCGGGAAGGCAATAAAGTGGCGGACTGGATTTCTAAGCTTGGAGCAAACTTAAAGAAGTCAGTGGTGTCGAATTTGATTCCTGATTTCTTATACTCTGTGATTTCCTTAGACTTTTAACTTTGTTTTGTGTTTGTTAGTGTTTTTGTTGGTGTCGTGTTGAGTTGTATTTTTTTTTCTTGGAAAAATGACCCTACTTTTTATTTTTTTGTGGGATTTGTAGGGCGTGTGTGTTTGGGACATTTTTCCCGATTTTGTATCTTTTATTTTGGAGCAATAAAATTGAGCCATAGTGCTCTTTATTAAAAAAAAGTAAACAATTCTTATGCATTACATACATAAGACTAAACTTTCATCTTTTTTACATTTATACCCACCGGATCTTTCATGTCATGTTAAAATACTACTACTTTAACTTTTAAAAGTAAAATACACTTTAAATGATGTGTTGAATCTTTTTGAGACGTAAGATCCTGTATAATTCGTAAATTTAGACAATCCGGAAGAGACTCTATGGAAGGAGTGAGGAAAAGTTGGAATTTTTGGAGAGAGATAATCAAAAATCACTTGAGCGTCCATAATTGAGAGTTATCTCTCCCTCTTTTATTTTTCTTCTTATTTATAAGTTTTGGAGCCTACTCGTGTGTTCAAGCAAAAAACTAGGTTTTAGGCCTTATAGCATGGAGGTCAAGCAAACTCGTTATCGACAAGACATCTGGTGTGGATTGCCATGCTATTAATAAATAACAATATATATACTGACATGAAAGGTTTCTCTTCTTTTTGCCTCGAAGAACTGCCCGTCGAGCTCGCTGGTGTAGCCAAGTAATTGTCAACAAATTTGTTAAGAAAGTTCAAAAAGCTCATGCTAGTTTGGAATAAGAACTCAGACAATATTAGCGAACTCAACTAGAAGAACTTGCTTGAAGATTAAGGTTTGATAAATTTGTTCTGAGAAACTCGCAAGAATATTGGAGTGCTTCAAAGATACTCACGAGATCCTTCTATAGCTCGTCACTTCTAAAAATACGGCTAATGAGTTCGATTGATTGAGTCACCGCTAGACCATTAAGTGCACGAGTAATGAGCTCAATCTACTAAGCCGATGAAAAACCATTTAGTACTTGAGCTTACCTGCTCCCTAAAAGTACTCTTCTTTGTATACATTTATGTGCAAGTGTAAAAATTGAAATTTAGGTATTAGATATGTAAATATATAAGAATTTAAGTGCCATATATGTATCTTTCATAAACAAATCATAACTTTAATTCATGTAAAAAATACAGTGAAACATTAGACTATTTATACATCTCAATCATGGTTATAAAATAAAATTAATTTATTTATAAAATATCTTATTGATCTTCAGGAAAGCATTATTAAATTATGTCCTACAACAATTTTATATAATTTTTATACTATCAAAAATAAATATATTTTACAGTTTTCAAAATTAAATATTCACTAGCTCTTGAGCAAAATTTAATCTGTACATAGACAACATGCCTTTTTTTGTAATTAATTTTATGCCATATTTTCCATTAACAAGATATTTAAAATAAATTTCTCCATGAATGTTATCACCACACTTATCCATGAATTGTGTGAAAACGCTGATTACAGCGATTTGAAAACACTGATTTCAGCGGTTTGAAAATGCAATTTTTTGAAAAAACTGTCAAAACACAATTTACCCAATCCAGCCTGAATGCATTTTCAGAACGTAACAGCGCCTAAAGCTTGGAAGCACCGAATTGTAACTTAGCTATACACAGACCATCCGAAGCTTGCTATTTACAAAACAACCACCCTCTTTCATCTATTTTCCAAGTTCTCACTCAAATATCAAGATTCATTGTAAAACCCCAAACCATATCTTTCATTTTTTATCAAATTCTCTTCATCATGAAATAGCTAAATAAATAGGTTCGTCGGTTCAAAAAAATCACCTGGGTGGTTAATTTGTAAATATCAAAATTTCAGGTGGCCTGAATGTATTTATTCCACTACTATAAGATTCATACAAATTAATAAAAAAGAGAGACTGTAATCTTCAGTGATCATATAGAACTGATAAAATAAATCAAGAATCTGTATTATGTATTGCTTATTAAAAAAAAAGCGTAAAATACAGCTAAAGGCTTATATAAAAGACCTTAAATGTTCTCCCAAACAGCTGAAGCAAGGAAATAAAAGTATGATGATAAGACAATATTTAATTTAAGGAAGATTTTACATATACAACACCTAAACTTTAATTTTTGCATTTATAACATCTTACCTATGCACCAAAAAGTGTATTTCACTTTTTAATTTGATAAGAAAGATTTGGATGGTATAAATGTAAAAAGCTAAAAGAGTACTGTGTGGTACACATTCCACAGGCATATTTACACATCCAATACCTAAACTTTGATATTTACATGCATACCACTCAAATCTTAAACACCACATCAAAATACCACTATTAGTACTTCAGCATGCATAGGTTTATAATACCAAAGCCTTATAAATGAAAATATCAAACTTTTAAGTTTTAGGTATGAAAATACATAAGAATTGTGAGGTATGCATATAACTTTTCCTAAAAACAATAGCATTTCTATTACTGCAACAAATATGAAAGCCAGAGTATTGAAACAACTATCTTCATCTTCAATTCCTCCCACTCACAGCCATGAATTCAGATGGAGCTTAAGTTTCTTCTTTTAAAAGTAAACACAAAAATGTCACAATAGTTACTCGATTCTTTGTAGAAGGTCATTTTAATCTCAGATTATTCTTTTAATAGGGGCTATGATAATCATCGCTGGGATTATTTCATCCATATTAAAAGAACAAGAGGATTAATTTGACACTTTATAGACTCTGGAACTAAAATGGCCCACGTATAAATAGTCATTACTCGAAAAGTAAAATTTACAACATGTTAACCAGAAGCGAGAAAGCTTTCTCAGATTAACTACCGTTTTTGCGAGCTGAGATTTGGGCGTCGGGAGACTCTGCGTAAGAAATAGATATCAGTTTGGATCTATGTTTTTCAACAGCACCACCATCATTCACTCCCAGTTTAGCTGCATCAGAAGCTGAATTGGTTGCAGGGGGTGGCTCAACAGGCTTTTCAGGAAGTAGTTGAGAGATTTCTATGAGTGATTCCCGTGTAGATTCTTCGGTGGGTTCGCTCTCCGGTGAGGCAGGATCCATATAGAAGATCTACAAGTCTTTGGAGCATAAGCTCAAGTTATGCAGAAATTGATAGCATGCACATGAATTATGCAGCAGTTTTACTGCTATGTGGAGAAACTGCTTTTCTAACTGATTATTAAAAAGCAATCACCAGTGATGGTGGCGGCCATTGCCACCACCACTGATAAGGCAGTATTCTGCTGCCACCGTTCACCACCACTAATCGCATAAATGAGATTATTCAACATTCAATAAAAATAGAAAGCAAGGTTATTTACATACATAGCACGCAAAACATTGCTATTCACATTTATAGTACCCCGTTTCATCTATTTTCAAATTCACTTAAATATCAAGAGTCGCGATAAAATCTCATCCCCATGTTTTTCATTTTTATCAAATTCTCGATGGTTTGATCGTGGCTCGCGTAAATACATCGGTTCGTAGTTCGAAAATATCACATGGGTGTTAGATTTTATAAATAATAATGTTTAGGATGCGATCTATGTAATTATTCCTAAAAACAAACTAGATTTAAGCTACTAAATATATTTTTTCAGAATAAATTATTGATTAAATAATTTTTTAACAAAACAAAAACAAAAGTGGTACCAAATGACCTCTTAGTTATCTCTGGAAGACCAAAAGCTAAAGTGTAAATTAGGGAAAATTATTATATGTGGCTGACCGCATGTTCGGACGACGGTCCGGATGCGGACACGCTGTCGTATATCGCACGGCGGATCATCCGGACTATTGTCCGGACATACGCTCGCTGCACATAATAATTTATATCGATTATTCCAATTCAAATTTCTACCGCCTGTATGGTCAAAATAGAATAATGATTACAGGATTGATTTGCCAGCAGAACATTCAAAGCCAAATATTGAGAAGTATTCAAGAATAACAGCTAAGAGTTAACCGTTTTGATCAGAGTTCAAGACAGTGTTGAGCATTTTTAAACCTGATAAACATTGTTTTTTGGGCATCTACATACATACCACACAATTCTTATGAATTTACCAATATAACACCAAAACTTTATTATCTACATGCACACCACTTAAATTTTTAACATCACATAAAAGTATAACACCATAAGTATCTTTTTAAAAGTGAAGCATACCTTCTCATGCATAGGTTTATGACACCAAAAACTTGCAAGTGTAAAAATCAAATTTTGGGTGTTAGATTTGTAAATATATAAAAATTATGTCGTATGTATGTAAATTCTCTCGTTGTTCCCACGCACGCAGGAGCCTGCTCCTCAGGGTCTCTGTTTGCCCATCCACATGCTCAAACGGCTAGATTTATCTTTGATGCCAAAAATGAGTAATTGCTCTTTAAATCTATTCTTTAATAACTTGGGTTTATATAAGGCCTTACAATATTTTATAAATAACTCTCTAAACTTCTTCAATATTTTCTATTCACAATTAAGATTCTAAACAAAATATAAATCCCAACAATCCTAACCAAGGTTTAAGTCAGGATGTGGATAACCAGCCCACAGAGAAACTAAGGCTATCTCAACTCTCCCCCCTACCATTATGTTGTGTTCTTCCAACCTCTAGTCTATTAAATTACTAGATCCTTTATTAACTACTCCCATTTATCTCACATCTTAATCAAATTCAATAGTTTATTTAATGTTCTGAGATGAATATGTGGTAAAAATGACAAAAAAATATCATAAATGATTATATTGGAGGGAAGGCTAATACTTACAGAAGATGAGAGGGAAAAAAAGTGACTTGAATTGAACAGTTTGGCATAGGTAAGGAAAGAAAGATCGTAAGGCTTGTAGAGAGTAAGTGACAAGTATGAGAAGGAAAAAATATATATTAACATAGAAAAAGAATGAAAAATAAACAAAGTCAATAAGGGGATTTAACATCTACAAGGGGCAAAACCACCCTCTTGTATATAATGGGCCTCTTTTTCTTGCATTACGGTTCACGTTGAATGAATATCTGAAACCAAAATACCTTTCAATGGTAATTTCTATAGTCTTATCATTGAAGTGTGTGTACCATGTTATGTATTATAATCACTCCTCACATGTGCTAAGAGCTCATCATTAAAGTTCAAATCTACATCCTCTTCTTCATCTCTTTATCCTCATTGTCACCAAAAGAAACTTTTGTTTTCTTTACATCCTTTCTTCATTTTTGGGGCAAAAAAATTTGGTTCCTTAATAAATTGGCATTTGGCGTTTAAAATTTTCATTTCTATCATTTTAACAATATTTCACAAAACTTGTCGGCTTTAGTTTCCACATCATATCATGTTCTTAGCAAAGTGTCAACTCTCACAAATTAAATAGCATTTTGTGTTAACTTTGATCTCTCAATCGATTCAGACAAGTTCAGATCCTATGTTAATTTGTGCAATAGTTCTCTCATCATTTATGCTCCTTTTATCTCTTAAAGAAATTTACATAATGGCCCAATTTTCAAACACTAACGAAAACCACAACTAAACATAGAAGAATTCGAAAATTGAAGAGTTTAAGTTTACAAGGTCTATTATATATCTTATAACAACATCTGATTCATAGAATGACTATTTTCTACAATCTCAACATGCAAAGGAGAATTTAAGAGAAAATCTGAACCAATATATTCTAGGTCCTTCTAGATTGGTCATATAGGTCCATTGTTTATTTAAATTAGGTACTAAATAACATTATTTAGGTAACCTTGTTCTTATTCATTTGAGTTACTAATAGGAGTTGGTTTAAATTTTAAGCCTTACCTTTACAGATATGGTTAAGGTAATGCTACTTTGATTATCATGCATTGAAATTAAAAATTTCTGATAATTCTCCTTGATTTTTCTCTCATAAATCTCTTTTCAATACAAAATCTCAAAATTTAATCCCCTCCTTTTACATGTCCCCTCACCAAATCTTTCAATCACACACTCTCTTTCTTTCTTTGTTGCTTTCCTCATGGGAGTGTCGGCCGCTGAAATGCATCTTTGAGATTTAATTTAATATATAAGTATATTGATTTTTGAAAATAAAACTTTAAATTTTAAAATATGAAAATGAAAGAATCTCATTCATTTAGCAGTTTGAATGAACGAGCATCATATCACAAGTAACACATCTATCCCGAAGAATAGACACCCTACTTAACGATATTGCTCGATCAAATAAACTACGGAATTCATGACATCCGTTTTGGTCTACGAACATTTATGTGGACCGACAAATTCCCCTATTTAATACAAAAAGAATTAAATAGGGTTTATATTACTGCAAGTGCTTTAAAGCTCCCTATAGAGCGAGCTCATAGTAAATTACCCCTTAAATAACCGAAGTCACCTGAGAGAACTCTCGATTTAGATCAGAGTTTCTATCTTCATGAATTCAAGGGTAAGGTTTTCAACGAAGTGTGGTAGTAGGAAATCTAATAGGTGAAAGGTGCAATGTGAAACAGTTATTTCCAGAGTCAAAGAAAAGAGAGGTAAGAGATGTCACAGATCTCGAGGAGGACCTCGATGACTTTCCATACTATCCTAATGTTGGCCTTTAAATTTTGAAAATGAATTTATTTAAGTTTCAATCATGTCAATTAATTATAGGAATTACATTTACATAATCATCTGATTATGCAAATAACCTAAAAGACGGGAGGATTTACGCCGTATCAGACGACGACCTCGGAATCCTAAGCGAGTTAGGGCTTATATTGCACAACAAGGCTATGCAAAGGCCTAAAAGAACATGTGAGGATTTATGCGGCACTAGGCGGACTACCTCGAAGTCCTATGACTTGTTATTTAGACCAAGGAATGATTTTGTTGATGTAGACACAAGTTTCTTGTTGACGATGGTCATGCTGCCCTCGAAGTCGTGCTCCGTGCTCTACGTCGTAGCAAGGTTGCAGTTTAGATTTTTAAATTAATAAAAATGGACATGCAAATTGTTTTATCGGTGTTTTATTTCATTATGATTATTTTTCTTTTGATTATTGTTTTATTTTACTATTGCAAACGTGTGTGCTACAGTGACAGGAGCAAGAGTAAAAGAAAGCAGAAAAATAAGTAAGTAGGAACATGCTATAGTAAATAACAAGCGACAAGTATCACAAGCAGGTTACGCTAAGCAAATATGCCACACTAAGTAGGAGTACATGCTACAGGAAATAAAACATAATATGTTAGCAGGAATATGCATTGTAAAAAGTAAAACATGTTACTCTAACAGGTTTAGGTGCTAGAAGTAAAACATGTAACGCAGTAAAGAGAAAAAAGAAGTAACGATCTTTGTAAGTTGTACTAGTAGATGCTGATTACCCGCGGTGTATTGTTACCTGTTTGTTGTTTTCATTTTTATTGTTTCCTACAGAAGAGGCGTCAGCACCAAAACAAAACAAGAGTGAGTGTAGTAAGGAAAATCTGAGTAAGTGCGATACCGTACGTGCAGGAAAAGTGAAGTGTGAAATCCGGGAATAAATCCAAAAGAAAGGCGAGAGGACGAAAAAAAAACTCAAAAGAAAGACGAAAGGAAGACAAAAAAAAAATCGAGAAAGAAAAGCAAAGAACTCTCGTGGAAAAACCTCGAAGAAAAACATAAAAAAGGTTGTAACAAAACCACGAATCACTAAAAGACTGGGAAACTCACAGATGTCCCGCTAAACTCACAGGAAACCGTAAGAAAGCCATGGGGCATCTGAAAAGGACCATAAGCATGGTGGCGGGAAGGACTCAGAGCAGGACTGTGTGCGTCCCAATCTTGGATAAGAGCTACCGGACCAACACCCTACAGAAGACAGTCCTACCCTCGACTTGAGTAATTAACCGTGGACATTTACTAATTTTTCATTCGTTTTATTTTGCATGCATATAAAATCTTATAAGTAAGAGGTGATTTTATTGTAGAGGAAATTTTATTGCAAAAGTATTTTATTTTATAGAATAGTACAGTCCACAGGCTAAGCACCATAATCAAACCAGAACTACTAACAACTTAAGGGTATTGGTGGCAACAGTCTCACCAAGAATTGGCGAATAGCATCGTCGGTCCCAAGCCTCGACTCCAATGGAGATTTTACGCAATGACAAACGGGATACTATTCTAATTCCCTCTTTTTTAAGCACACAAAAGCATTATCGTCGCCGTCCTAACCCCAACCACCCGACTTACAACCTTGTTTGATGGCCCCACATATAGCCTAGAGGGGCTATATGTGCACACCTACACGTCCCCTGTAGATGCGGACATTGAACCAAGAAGCAAGGAGAAAATCAAGGGACGGGGAAACAAGGCAAGGAAAGAGGAGAAAACAATTCACCCAACACAGAATCGTAAAACGAGGTGAATTGGTTCTTAAAATTAATCAACTCAAGTCAATCACCCTAGACTCCCGACCATCCTTACACGACCTACAAAGACCTAAATAAACGTCGACACTCTCGGAGAGGATGAGGACCAGACCCTTAGGGAAAACACTTCATTTTCCCAAATAACGGCAGTAAAGAACGAAAACGGACATAAAGTCATCGACAAAGCCCCCAGACTCTAGACCACTGCTAAAGAAAGCTAGACTCAACTGCAGGAAAACAACTCTGTAAAGCCAACACAAAATTCCGATACAAATGCTAAAACTGCGTTCCCAAATGCCACGGGTATAAGTCCAATAAGTGTTATAATTTAAGCCCCTTAAATACTAAAATACAAGTCCAACAAAAATCAAAACACAAGTCCAACCTAAAGGGGACTCGAGCTCACTAAAAAGGCCAACCCGAGAACACCAAAAGGGGAAAAAACTAGCTTATTCAAAGGACAGAAAAATGCCCCAGCTAGGGGCAAAACCAAGAAACAGCAGGAGGCAAATCAGCCCAGCAACAGGGGGCAAAACTGAGACAATAAAGTATTGTGCTTGAGCTGCACTGTTTTGCCCCTAGCTGGGTCTTTTTCTGTCCTTTATGCTGCTCGGTTTTGCCCCTAACTGGGCCTTTTTCTGTCCTTTATGCTG
Organism: Papilionanthe hookeriana x Papilionanthe teres; assembly: GCA_022702705.1. Lineage (NCBI taxonomy): Eukaryota > Viridiplantae > Streptophyta > Magnoliopsida > Asparagales > Orchidaceae > Papilionanthe > Papilionanthe hookeriana x Papilionanthe teres. The sequence continues at coordinate 85,032,489 of CM040424.1, forward strand.
CTCGGTTTTGCCCCCCCTGTTGCTGGGCTGCTTTGCCTCCTGCTGTTTCTCGGTTTTGCCCCTAGCTGGGCCATTTTTCTGCCCTTTGAATGGGCTGGTTTTGCCCCTTTTGGTGTTCTCGGGTTGGCCCTTTTAGTGGGCTCGAGTCCCCTTTAGGTTGGACTTGCGTTTTGATTTTTATTGGACTTGTATTTTAGTATTTGGGGAGCTTAAATTATAACACTTATTGGACTTATACCATGGCATTTGGGAACGCAGTTTTAAGCATTTGTATCGGAATTTTGTGTTGGCTTTACGAGTTTTTTTCTCCGTTGAGTCTAGCTTTTTTAAGCGATGGTCTAGAGTACTGAGGCTTTGTCGATGACTTTATGTCCGTTTTTGTTTTTTACTGTCGTTACTTGGGAAAAGATAGTGTTTTCCCTAAGGGTCTAGTCCTCATCCTCTCCGAGAGTGTCGACGTTTCTTTAGGTCTTTGTAGGTCGTGTAAGGACGGTCGGGTGTCCAGGGTAATTGACTTGAGTTGATTGATTTTGAGAACCAATTCACCTCGTTTAACAATTCTGTGTTAGGTGAATTGTTTTCTCCTCTTTCCTTGCCTTGTTCCCCCGTCCCTTGATTTTCTCCTTCTTGGATCAATATCCGCACCTACAGGGGACGTGTAGGTGTGCACATATAGTCCCTTTAGGCTATATGTGGGGCCATCAGGCAAGGCAGTAAGTAGGGTGGTTGGGGTTAGGACGACGACGATAATGCTTATGTGTGCTTAAAAAGGAGGGAATTAGAATAGTATCCCCTTTGACATTGCGTAAAATCTCCATTGGAGTCGAGGCTTGGGACTGACGATGTTATTCGTCAATTCTTGGTGAGGCTGTTGTCACAAATACCCTTAAGTTGTTAGTAGTCCTGATTCGATTAGGGTGGTTAGCCTGTGGACTGTACTACTCTATAAAATAAAATACTTTTGCAACAAAATTTCCTCTACAACAAAATCCTTCTTACTTGTAAAATTTTATATGCATGCAAACTAAAACGAAAAAAAAATTAGTAAAGGTCCACGGTTAATTACTCGAGTCGAGGGTATGACTGTCTTCTGTAGGGTGTCGGTCCGGTAGCTCTTATCCAAAATTGGGACGCATATAGTCCAGCTCAGTCCTTCCCGCCACCATGCTTATGGTCCTTTTCAGATGCCACATGGCTTTCTTACGGTTCCCCGTGAGTTTAGCGGGGCATCTGTGAGTTTCCCCGTCTTTTAGTGATTCGTGGTTTTGTTACAACCTTTTTCGTGTTTTTCTTCGAGATGTTTCCACGGGAGTTCTTTGTTTTTCTTTCTTAATTTTCATTGTTTTCCTTTTGTCTTTCTTTTGAGTTTTCTTTTTTCGTCCTTTCGCCTTTTTTTTTGGATTTATTCCTGGATTTCACACTTCGCTTTTCCTGCAAGTGAGGTAGTGCACTTACTCAGGTTTTCCTTACTACGTTCACTCTTGTTTTGTTTTGGTGCTGACGCCTTTTCTGCAGGAAACAATAAAATGATAATAATAAACAGGTAGCAATGTATTGCGGGTAATCGGCACCTACTGATACACTTCAGAAGATCAGTTACTTTTTTATTCGTTGCGTTACTACGCTCATATTTTTCGACGATATATACTCGCTAGCAGTAAGACGTGTTTACTTTCCTTAGTGTCTGCTTCTGTCAATATAGCTTGTTTTACTTCCTGTAGCATATACTCATGCTTAGTGTAACATGTTTACTGCCTAGCGTAGCATATACCTGTTTTCCCGCTTTCTTTTACTACTGTTCCTGTCACTGTAGCACACACTCACGTTTGCAATAAAACAATAATCAAAAGGGAAATAATAAAATGAAATAAAACACCGATCAAACAGTTTACATGTCCACTTTTCAATAATTTTAACTTTAAACCCAAACTGCAACCCCGACGAGAAAAAAAAAAGAGGAAAACTAAACCTCGACAAAAGTGAGGTCAACAAGGAGGCACACAACCCATGAATGCAGCCTCTTTATCTCTCTCTAGGATACTAAAAGCTCCTACTCTTTCCTCAGACTCTTCTCTTCAATTCTCTTGTATCTAAGGAGACGAATCAAGCAATTTAAAAAGAAGGAAAAAGCAATAAAGTCGATATGAGGATTTACATCTAAAAAATGTCCATCATCCTCATCTCTTTAATCAGCCTCTTTGCTTACATTAGAGTCATTAATGAATAAAAAGTTGAAGCAAAAATAGCTCGTCAGCAAGCATTTCTATAGTCTTCTTCGCAAATAGCTCGACTTGCGGGTGCTTCCCTTTGTTTGCCATGTGTTCCCACTACACCATGCTATATAGTATAATCACTGAATGATATGTGCTAAGAGCTTCCCTTTAAAGCTCTTATTTACATCCTCTTCTTCATCTTTCCATCCTCCTTATCCTTGAAGACACCTTTTTGTCCTCTCTGTCCTTGCTTCATTTTTTTGTATGAAAAAAAATTTGGTTACTTGATAAATTTACTTTGGCACTAAAAATTTTCATTCCTATGATTTTAGCAAAATATTAAATAAATTGTCAACATTAGTTTCTGCAACAGATCATGTTCCTGATAAGTATCCTACTCTCCACAGAATTAAATTGCATTTTATGTGTGTTCGATCCCAAAATTGATTCGAACAAGTTTAGATCATATGTTAAATGTTACAGTAGTTTTTTAATATTGTAACCCCTCTATATTTTACAGAAATTTAAAAAATGGGCCAAAACACCAACCAAACCCTCAAAATCTAACCTAGAAGAATCTGATCAAGAAATTTAAGAACTTTAGCTTACAAAGTCAACATTACGAGTCTTATAACAAAGTTTGATTAACAAGACCACGTGCCCGACTTGCCTCTATGGCTGATTAACATTCCATTCATGTGACAATGTGTTATTTATATTATCACCACTTTAGTTTGTCTCAATTAATTCATTCTTTCACTACCACTACAATCGCAGACACCTCTATTCCTAATCCAAAACAAACATGAATTTTCTATTTCACAATGTTCATTTAATTAAATTCATTAAATACAGCAAGATACTTGTGCCATGTTATCTAGCATCATGACATATGGGTTTAGGAAGTAAACTAATGCTTCAATTTTGGGTTCTGAAACTTTGTGCCCCGGCCTTCCTAGAAATGATGAATGAGGGACAATGTTATGCGAGTTTCATGTCAAATTTTTAGAAGGCGGATAAGACAGTAGATAATATACTATCTAGAGATATCACTCTCATTTTGTGAGGACTTTAAGATCTGAGGTTCAATGTTTTCCTAAGATTTGAAACTGTTCGACAATTTCTGCAAGGATTTAAATGTCGTTTATGGCCGTTAGACTTGAATAAAATGAATTAATCCTATTCTAAAAATAACCAGACACTGAATCTAAAGCTTCTCCCACGAAAGGCTTCTGTACACTCTCAGAGTGTAAAGTATTGGATTTCACGCTCCCGAATACTCAATTTCTTCGGAGAGCATTCTTGGAGTCCACAGAGTAGCAAAATACTTCTCTATCACCTCTCCAAGAAATTAGGGCACAAAATTGGTATGGATAAAAATCTACATCACCTATGGCATCATTCTTGTAATAGATCAAACAAGATAACTCTTACTGAAAAATAAGCAATTTCTATTAGGAAGATATACATACATACCACTAAATTCTTATGTATATATTTAATACCAAAATTTTAATTTTTTACATCATACCACCATACCCATGCAAGGAAAGATTTTAACCGAAAAACAACAAGTGCGGAAAAAAAAAAGGATTCCATGACCAACACTGTCATGATGAAAATTTTGACTTATTCAGACTTAATATCATCTACGAACCTGAAGTACTAAAAAAATTACATCATCATCTGTTTAGCACAAAAAATAAAATTGAAATACATGAAAAAGCCATCAGGTTAAAGCTTTAAAAGAACCCGTGAAGCAAATATTATCACCTCAAGTGTCATTGCAGCTAGACTGCTCGATTGTGAAGCACCAGACGAAGAAATATGAATGCTCTTTGTATAAGCTACATGTTATTAGTGACTCACAATTACAATTAAGAACTAAGGAGTATTCTTGTACTTTGTGCATCCCTTAGGCCTTATCATTAGGCACCTTCTATTATATATAGAGATGGGTGGGTGAGGCTTTGTACTAGGAGTGTATGTGAGAGCCAAGTGAGAAATCCTGTCCAAGAAACAAAGAGAGGGAGATTAGCTTGTGGCAAAGGTGAGGAGAGCATCTAAAGGGTCTTGGGAGAAAAGAAGATCCATGAAGATGAGGGCTCATCTTAAAGCTATGTACTCTCTTGTAAATGTCTAAGTAAGATTGATGATGTTTTCCCTCCCGTGGATGTAGATCCTTTTGGATCGAACCACGTAAATTGCTTGTTTCTTGTTGTGTTTGTTCTTGTTCTTTCTTAGATGTTTTTCTAGCCGTGACGATTATCCCACAACAATTGGCGCCGTCTGTGGGAAACAATCGGCACTTCTCGGCTAGAGGCATTCGGCATTCAAGAATCAGCAAGGCGGTATTTTCCTTGAAGAATTGCAGTTTTTCGGCTGCAAAGGGGTGTTCGGCCACGCTGCAAAAGGGCATTCTTCACTGTTGCCTTCATTCGGCTTCCAGGTTCTTGGGAGTGCGGCAGGCTGAATTCGGCATTCAGCAGGAAGGAGTTCGGGACTCCTTAGTCTACAGCCTGCTGAGGGGTGTTCGGCTGGAATCAAGAAGAAGGGAGGAACTCGGCACTCAGCAACCTTGCTAGGGAAGAATCTGGTCTTTCTTGGAAGGTCTCGCCAAAGGTGACCTTTGGCAATCAAGAACCGCAGCAAGGAGGTGGAGGCGTCCGGAAGAGCAAGGGCTTGACAGTCGTGAACAGCGAAATAAACAGCCGAATTCAACCCATTCGGCAGACAACTGCTTCACTTGCAGCAAGGGGAGTCATTCGGTTATCTTGCAAGAAGCCTTGCAAGGAATTCGACACTACTGTGGAAGGGAATTCAGGTGTACTGCAGGCTATTCGGTTCCCAGCAAAACATTCATCCTCCAGGTTCCAGGCTTTCGACTCTTCCTGGAATCGCAACTTCAGGGTGATTTCCGCCGCAAGAATTGAAGGAGTCTACAGGGCAGATCAGTCTTCGGCAGTCCAGGAGGCGAACTGCAGCTACAGTAATTTTGCCAAGGAAGACGTTTGGAGCAGGTGGAGTCGCTCGCGGTTCGTGGAGCAGGCGCAAGCCGCGACGTTCAGATAGGCGAAATTGCAGGAAGAGGGGGAAAGGAATCTTATATTCCCTCTCAAAGACACACAGGAAGGTCAAGGCAAGTTGAGAAGAAATTTTAATTTCTGTTTACTACTTGCTCGCTGGTTGATAAAATTCTTGGAGGCAAAGACAGCTAGCAAACGGAGGTGTTCCGCAGCATTTCAGTTTCTGTCAGTGTGCCGAGGGCCAGATTTCAGGCATCTGTGATAACCCAGCCACGAGAATGGGTTCCGCCAAATTTGATATCGAGAAATTCACAGGGAAAAATGACTTCGGCTTGTGGAGAGTAAAGATGAGAGCTCATTGGTTCGGCGGGGCGTTGCGAAGCCTTGCAGGGTCGGCGGCATCGTCGGCCGACTGACGGAGAAGGAGAAGAACGTCATCCTGGACGGGGCTCACGGTCCGATAATCCTAAGTTTGGGCGACAAAGTCGTCGAGGGAGGTGTCGAGGGAGACAAGCTGCACAATCACTCTGGGCTAAACTCGAGGTACTTTATATGACTAAATCTTTGGCTAACAGACTTTTTCTGAAGCAGCGCTTATACTCATTCAAAATGCACGAAGACAAATCAGTCTCGGAGCAGATTGACAAGTTCAACAAGATAATAGATGATCTTAAGAACATTGATGTCAAGATGGACGACGAGGATAAAGCGTTACTGCTGTTAAACTCTATTCCTAAGAGCTACGAGCATTTCAGGGATGCGATGCTCTATGGTAGAGTACGGACTATTACCTTGGAAGAGGTTCGATCTCGATCGAGCCGAGGAACTTCGGAAGAAGCACGACATGAAAGAAGAGGCCGGTGGAGACGGTCGACGGTTAGAGGAAGACCAGAAGCAAGAAAAGTTCCAAAAGCGATCGAACGGATCAAAATCCGAGAAGAAGAGCGAAGTCGGTCTTCTAAGAGATCTAACAAGTGTTACCATCGCCACAGAAGGTCACTTCGGAAGGAGCCGTCCGGATAGAAAGAAAAGCTTTCGGGAGAAGCCTAAAGATTCGGAGAAGCAAGTGTAGCCTCGGATGGCTATGATTTAGCGAAGCTTTGGTGATATCGGAATCGGAATCCGGCAGGAGTGGATCCTCGGTCCGGGTGCTCCTTCCGCATGTGCCCTCACAAAGATTGGTTCGAGACACCTGCAGTCAGCAAACGGCGGGTGCGTACTACTTGGAGATAATAAAGCTTGCAGAGTACTTGGCGGCGGAACGGTCGGAATAAAGATGTTCGATGGAGGCGAGCGGATGCTTCAACACGTCGGGTACGTTCCGAGCTCGAAAATGCGATCTCCTGCAGGTACTGCGGAGTCGAGCGGATACACATTCGAGCGGAGAATGGTTGCATCGGAGTAGTTAAAGGTTCTCTCATTGTCGTGAAAGGGTCGAAAGAATGGGTTATACTCTCTAATCGGAAGAGCGTCGTCAGCAACTACTCGAAATACGGTTCGATCGAGACAGAACAAGACCGGATTATGGCATATGAGACCGGGACATGTAAGTGAAAGAGACTTACAAGAGTCTGTCCAGCGAGAATACGTATGCGGAGATCGAGTCGACGAATTAGAGTACGTGAACGAGTGTGTGCGGGGAAGTGCTGCGGGGTGAAGTTCTCTACGGAATCACACATCGAAGAGCCACTTGATTACGTACACGATGATTTGTGGGGACCAGCGAGACTCGGACTCATGGAGGAGGGAGATACTTCGTATGTCATCATCGACGACTACACTGGGAAGGTATGGGTCTTCATCCTTAAAACTAAAGATGAAGCTTTCGGCGGTTCGGGGAGCGGTTAACTCTCACCGAAAACAAGACGGGAGCAAAACTAAAGACTGCAGAGCGATAATGGTTTAGAGTATTGTTCGGAACGAGTTTGAAGAAGCTGTGCGAAAGAACGGTATTACAAGACACAAGACGATCCGGAACACTCCTCGACGAGAATGGCTCGGACGAGAGGATGAACGGGACTCTCTGCAGAGAGTGAGATATATGCTATCGAATGCGGTCTACTCAAAAGTTTGCAGGGTGAAGGTTCGTGTCAACCGCTCGCAGCCTTATCGACGGATGTCCAGTCGACGGCTATCAATATGAAGACTCGCTGGAGATGTGGTACGGGAAACCGGGTAACTACGATAACTTGAAAGTTTTTGGATGTATTGCTTACGCTCATGTCGGACGGGGATGAGGCTAGACACGAAGCTTTGAAGTACATTTTCATTGGATATCCACCGGAACCAATGGTTACTAAACTTTGGTGTCTAGATCAACAAAAATGCGTCATCGACAGAGACGTGACATTCGATGAATCCAAAATGGTAAATTTGCGAAAGCTACGTTACCAAAAACAAGTGCTCGCTAAGGAGGATTCTTCAATTGAGGTGGAGCTGCAACAACTACTGATTTTGATCGATCAAAGGATCATTTGTGAACAATCGGGATGAAGTGACGGAAGACCAGAAGAGACGGAGCGGAAAACGAGTCCGGATGATTACGGTCGACAAGAGACGGACAAAGAAGAAGCTATCGGACCGCCGGAGAGATACGGTCGTGCGGATATGATCTTCTACGCCTTGAGTGTTCGTTGAAGCGATAGAAGAAGTCGAGACCGAACAACTATAATGAAGCTTTAAAGAGCAAGGAAAGGAATAGATGGGTTGACGCCATGAATGAGGAAATGACTTCTACGATGAAGAACAAGACTTGGGAACTTGTGGATCGACCAACAAACAAACGTGTAGTTGGTTGCGAGTGGACCTTTAAGAAAAAGGAAGGCACACCGGGTATTGAAAAGATCGGATATAAAGCGGGACTCGTTGCGAAGGGATTCACTCGGGTAGAAGGAATCAACTTCAACGAAATTTTCTCGCACGTGGTAAAGCATTGCTCCATTAGGATGGTTTTAGCACTAGCGGTTCAATTCGATTTGGAATTAGAGCGGCTAGATGTTAAAGCTGCGTTCTACATGGAGAGCTGAAGAAACCATCTACATGGATCGGCCGGATGGATACAGACACACGGAGACTAAGGACGAGGTTTGCATGTCGAAGAAAGCTTTATACGGATTGAAACAAAGCGCTAGACTAATGGTACAAACGATTTGATGAGTTTATGCGAAGATCGGTTTTGTCGAGAGCGATTACGACGGTTGTGTATATATGAAGTGGTAGGACGGTTGAAATAAGTACGTATCGCTCTTATATGTAGATGATATGTTAGTAGCGAGCGAAGCGGGGAGGAAGTCCGGAAGATCGAAGGTATGCTCGACTCGAATTCGATATGAAAGACTTAGGACTGCTACTGAAGATCACTAGTGAATGGAGATCGAGAGACAGAAAAAATGGCGAGCTTATTCTTATCTCGAAGTCTTATATTCGAAAGTTCTGCGAGGTTCAATATGCACGAGGCAAGCGAGGTCTGCAACACCGATTGGTCGGACTTCAAATTATCGAACTCTCAAGCACACGAGGCCGAAGCGGAAAAGAATACATGGAGGGTGTCCCCTATGCCGAGTGGGGTTGGTAGCATCATGTATGGTATGGTGTGCGACGGACAGGATCCAGCTGCGCCGTCGGTGTTGTTAGCGAGGTTCGCTAGTTAATCCAGGGCGAGACTCATCTGGAAGCACTAAAATGGATTCGAGATACTCAAGAATCTACGGATTTGGGGCTACTCTTTAAAGACAGGAAGGCAACGAAGAAAAGTTAGTTGGTTACGTGGATTCGATTATCTTTGAAGCATCGACACTGGAAATCAATCGACGGATTCATTTTCACCGTCTTCGTGATCTGCTGTCGATTGAAGTCTAATCTTCGATCCGTTGTAGCTCTCTCAACTACGAAGGTCGAAGTACATCGCCGTAATCGAAGTTATCGAGGAAGCCATGTGGCTAAAAGCATGGTCGAAGAGCTCGGATACCTCAAGGTGGTGATCGTGTATCTGCGACAATCAAAGTACTATTCATCTCACTGGGAATCGGTCTTTCATGAAAGGTCCAAGCACATTGATGTAAAGCTTCATTTTGTGAGGGACATCGTCGCCGAAGGCTCGATAGTGGTGGAGAAGATACCTGCGAGAAGAACCCTGCCGACATACTCACCGAGGCGCTACTATGGCTAAGTTCAAACATTGTTTGGACTTAGTGAACTCTACCACGGGCGAGGGCCCTCGGGGGCTGAGTGGAGGAATCATCTTTTCGAGCTTCGAAATCGAGAGTCGAGGTGGAGAATTGTTATTAGTGACTCACAATTACAATTAAGAACTAAGGGTATTCTCTGTACTTTAGTGCATCCCTGGCACTTATCATTAGGCACCTTCATTATATATAGAGATGAGTGGGTGAGGCTAGTCTTAGGAGTGTATGTGAGAGCGCAGTGAGAAATCACGTCAAGAAACAAAGAGAGGAGATTAGACATGTGCAGTGAGGAGAAGCATCTAAAGAGTCTTGGGAGCAAAGAAGATCATGAAGATGAGGGCTCATCTTAAAAGCTATGTACTCTCTTGTAAATGTCTAAGTAAGATTGATGATGTTTTCCCTCCCGTGGATGTAGATCTTTTTGAATCGAACCACGTAAATTGTTTGTTTCTTGTTGTGTTTGTTCTTGTTCTTTCTTAGATGTTTTTCTAGCCGTGACGATTATCCCACAACACTACATTTAATATTTATGCATTCTTTATAGTTATACAACCCTCTAATTAATATGCAACTCATATTTTCTATTCAAATAATCAAAGTTCAAAACTTTGCATGCAACAATCTTCATAAAGAATTACATAAATTCATAAACTTTATCTCAGTTTATATAGTAGATGTTTATATCTAAAAAAATCACTTTGTAACTGAATATTTTTTTGGTTAATGAATTACGTAAATCACAAACCAAAGTACTTCAGATCACGTAACTTCAAAGGATGACTTATAAATAATAATTTATACGAGCAATACAACAACACCAAGCCTTTATACTATTAAGTGGGGTCAGCTACATGAATCTTTTTTCTCAATTGCGTCCTATTGAGTGTCATATTTTATTTCTAATTTATTAAAATTATTTTTTATGCAGTAAGCCCAAGTTTTTTTTTATCAACCTCTGTCTTTCATAACATAAGTCAAATCTAAAACATATACTCTCCTAACAGGATCAACAGATGGTCGACGTTTGATGTAACCAAACCATCTAAGACGACTCTCTCTAATCTTGTCCCCCATTGGAGCTACACCAACCCTATCACAAATATATTCATTTCCCATTTTGTCTCTAAGTGTCAAGCCACTCATCCACCTAAATATTCTCATCTCAGCAACAATTAACTTGGCTTTATGCTTCTGTTTTAAGGACCAACATTCTGCACCATAGAGCATTGAAGGTCTCACCACCATCTTATAAAATTTTCCTTTTAATGTAAGCAACACTTTTCTATTGCATAGGCCTGATGCATCCTCCACTACAACCAACCAACTTGAATTCTACTAAGAACATCCTCATCTATGCCACCATCACTTTGAACAATAGACCCGAGACATCTAAAACGTTACACCTTTTAATGATTTGATCACCAATAGTTACAACTTTGTCACTAGAGCTACTACAACTAAAATTACATTCCAATATATATATTGGAAATTGTTGCATGCAAAGTTTTGAAATTTGATTATTTGAGTGGAAAATTCAAGTTTACATATTAATTTGAGGGTTGTGTAATTATAGAAAATGAACAAATATTAAGTGTAGCTCTTTGTTCGGTCCTCCACAATCGAGCACTCTGGTCAACAACACTAGCCCAATATGTTCTTTTAAAGCTCTAACCTAATAGATTTTTTTATTTATTTCAATTTCATTTCTTTGTGTCAAACGGATGGCAGTATAATCTTTTAGTACTTCAGGTTGGTAATTGATATCAAGTTTGAATAAGTTTAAATTTCATCATGGTAGTGCTAATCATGAAATTCTATCATTTCGGTTTTTCTGCACTTGTAGTTTTTCGGTTTACACCTTCTAATGCATGGAAATGGTGGTATGTAGTAAAAAATTAAAATGAAGATGTCAGATATGTAGAAACATAAAAATTGAGGGGTATGTATGTATAACTTCGTAATATAAATTGATTATTCTTCCCTGAGAGTTATCATAGTTGATCTATGACCAGAGTGATGTCATAGGTGAAGTAGATGGTCATCCCTACCAAGTTCATGCCTCAATTTCTTGGAGAGGTGACAGGAAAGTACTTTGCTACTCTTTGTAGCTCCATGAATGCTTCCCAAGGAAGTTGAGTATTTCTGAGCATGAAATCCAGTCTTTACATTCTAAGAGTGAACCCAAGTCATTCGTGAGAGTAGTTTTAGATTGTCTATGCATGATTATTATTAAAATATGATTTATTCATTTTATTCAATTCTAACAACTATAGCCAACTTTTAAATCCTGACATAAATTATCAAACGGTTTTAGATTTGTTGAGAAATTTAAGATAAAGAAATGCAAGAATCAACATAAATCCAAAAGAACGCAAAAATTTAATGAGGTTCGGTAAAGATGCCTACATCCTCGGGAGAAGAGAAGCGATTCACTATTTCAGAGGAGTTATAAGTTTGGTTCACATACCCTTAGGGATACACATCTATTTATAGATAAAACCCACAGATAAATTACTAAAATGTCATCGCTCCCCCCAACCCACTAAATTCCAAGAGACACTCCTTTTCACCAGGAGACACACCTCTTTAATCCTAGAGACTCCAAATTTCCGGTATATGAGTCATACCTAACAAAGCTCCACCTTGACGCATATCCAGCCCCTTAGGAGAAATACATCATGGATACTCGAAATCTTTATCTTGTTAGCACCAGCACCTGGGCCAAACTGTTGCCTTGCGATCCCCGAATCCCTTCGCGCCTGTTCGCAGAATACCTTAGCAAAACCCCTGTTTGCGAACAGTCGCGCCTGCTCGCTTCCTGCATCCTGTCGAACTCCACCTGTCGCAAATATTCCTGCGACGAACTGACGAATTTCGCTGGCCGAACTCTTCTGTTCGTGAAATGAGGCTCTTGTTCGCGAAACCGAACTCCACCTGTCGCAACCCCTCCTGCGACAAACTTGCGAACTCCGCTAGCCGAACTCCTCTGTTTGCAAAACGAGGCTCATGTTCGCGGAACCGAACTCCACATCGCGATCCCGATCGCAGACGCTTTCGTGAACACTTAGCGAACTGCTCCGCGCGAGTCTCTTCCTCAATTGCGAAGAAGACCCGCAATCCTTCGCCTGTTCGCGCCTGTTTGTACTCTAAAAACACCTTCGCGAAACCTTCACGCCTGGTCGTACGAGAAAAAACACCTTCGCGAAACCTTTGACCTTGGTCGCGCGAACCCCACTTTGTCGAACGCCGCGAAAGCCTCTGTTCGTGCCGAACTCCTCAGCTCGATTGTCAAATTGCTAAAGTCTGAAATCACTATTTCCCCCTTAATTAAGTATTCTCTTTAATTAAGTTTCCCCGAAAAACAATTTACATTTCTGCGGACAAGAAATTTCCTTTTCTAGCATAAAAGTTTGAAATATTTCCAATTGAGTATTTTTCTTAATTGAGCAATTTTCTTGTCCAGAATAAATAATTGTCTTTCTTTTCTTTCGCAACAATTTTCTTTAAGCAAGAAAGAGAATTAAGTTTCCCTTAATTAAGATTTCCATAAAAGATTTACTTTTTTTCCTGACAAAAATAATTTTATTTCCTTTCTAAACCAGTGTTATTTCCTTCTTTTTCTTGCCTCTGCCAAAAGGAATTTAATTTCATTCATTTTCCTGTCCCTGCCAAAAGGAATTCTCAGGAGGAATATTCCACTAGATCCTTCTCCTTCCTCTGTCAGACCTAGACCTGTTGGCGATTTTCCTCCTCTGTCGGTAACCCCACAAACTTGCTCGCCTGAATAACTTCTGCCTGCTAATTTTTGCGTCTGTTCTGCTCCTGCTTCGCGAACTGCTCCGAGAATTTCCTCACAGAAAACAGGAAGGAATCGCTTGCCACGAAATCTCTTCCTCTGTTCCTCACGCCAAAGCACAAGAATCGACACAAAACCCTCGCCGAACTTCCAGTAAGATGCCGCGATTCGCCTATGGCAGAATAACTTGCGCCAAACGCCTCCTATCTCATCGCGATTCGCCTATGACAGAATAACTTGCGTCGAACGCCTCCCTTGCCTCCGCGATTCTCCTATGACAAAATAACTTGCGCCGAACGCCTCCTCTGCCGCGAACCAAATCTCAAAATTCATCTTTGCAGCGTCGCAAATCTGGTCGCGAACCTCTTCTTTTGGTTGTAATCCTCCCCGCGCGAACTCCCGATATCACGAACCTGCTTATCGAACTTTTTCAGTGAGATGTCGCGATTCGCATATGGCAGAATAACTTGCGCCAAACGCCTCCTCTGTCGCCGCGATTCGCCTGAATCTCCTTCTCTGAACCGCTCAAAGAAACATCAAATCCTTCTTTTTCATTCTTCCTGCGTCGATCTCCTTCGCCCTAGAACCTTGCTCTGATACCACTTGTTGAGAAATTTAGAGCAAAAAAATGCAAGAATCGACACAAATCCAGAAGAACGCAAAAAATTAACGAGGTTCGGCAAAAATGCCTACATCTTAGGGAGCAAAGCGGCGAATTCACTATTTTAGAGGAGTTACAAGTTCGATTCACATACACATAGGATTACACATCTATTTATAGATAAAACCCACAAATAAATTACTAAAACACACTCGCTCCTCCCAACCTACTAAATTCCAAGAGATACTTATTTTCACCAGGAGACAAACCTCTTTATTCCAAGACACTCCAAATTTCTGGTATATGAGCCATACCTAACAAATCTCCACATTGGCAAATATCACGCCCCTTAAGAGAAATACATTATGGAGTTTCTTACACTATAGTGGGTTGGACAACCATGCCTACTCGAAGCCCTAATCCTGTTCGCACCAGAACCTCGGTCAAACTGCTGTCTTGCGAACCCGAGTCATTCTCCGATCGCAAAACGTCGCGTAGAAAAATTCTTGGCACTTGTTCGCGGAATACCCTTGCAAAACTCTTCGCCAATTCGACACCTACTCCACCTGTCGCAACTCTTCCTGTGACAAACTTGCAAACTCCGCCAGACTCACAGCGAACTCTCCTCTGTGTGAAGGAGAACTCCGCCCCTGGTTAGAAGGGAAGGAATATCCTTCCCCTCGACTCCACCTGTGCGTGGAACCGCGCCTCCTCGCACGAACCTCCGAACTCCACACACCCGAAGAGCATTGTTTGCAAACTACCGAAGAATCGACACTCCTGTTCGTGAAAAAAACCTCTGCAGAACCTTTGCGCTTAGCCGTGCGAACTCCATCTCGCGGAACACCGCGAACTTCTCTGTTCTCGCCGACGTCCCCTACTGAGTTGCCAAATTTGAAGCCAGAAATCACTATTTACCTCTTAATTGAGTATTCCCCTTAATTTAGCAATTTTCTTGTCCAGAATAAATAATTCTCTTTTCTTTCGCAACAGTTTACTTTTAGCAAGAAAAAGAATTAATTAAGTTTTCTTTAGTTAAGCTTTCCAGAAAAGTAACTTCTCTTAATTAAGATTTCCTCCTTTTCCTGACAAAAGCAATTTTATTTCCTTCCTAAAGCAGTATTATTTTGTTCCTTTTTCCTGCCTCTACCAAAAGGAATTTAATTTCCTTTCTTTTCCTGTTCTGCCAAAAGGAATTTTTAGGATGAATATTCCACTAGATTTCTTCTCCTTCCTCCGTTGGACCTGGACCTACTGGCGATTTTCCTCCTCTGCCAGTAACAAAATTGCTCCTGTCCCGTGTCAACTTCCTCAGCGACTTTGCTTCGTTGAATCGTGAAAACCCTCGTCGAACTTCCAGTAAGATGTCGCGATTCGCCTATGGCAGAATAACTTGCGCCGAACGCCTCTTCTACCGTGGCGATTTACCTATGGTAGAATAACTTGCGTCGAACGTCTCCTCTGCCGCCGCAATTCGCCTATGCAGAATAACTTGCGTCGAACGCCTCATCTGCCGCCGCAATTCGCCTATGAAAAAATAACTTGCGTCGAACGTCTCCTCTGCCGCCGCGATTCACCTAAATCTTCTTCACTGAACCGTTCGAAGAAACACCACATCCCTTTTCTTCGTTCTTCCTGCGTCAATATCCTCCTATGTCCTAGAACCAGGCTTTGATATCAATTGTTGTGAAATTTAGGATGAACAATACACAAGAATCAACACAAAACAGAAAAAAAACACAGAGATTTAACAAGGTTCGGCAAAGATGCCTATATCCTCGGAAGCAGGGCGGCAAATTCACTATTTTAGAGGAGTTACAAATTTGGTTAACATACCCATAGAGTTACACATCTACTTATAGATAAAATCCAAAGATAAATTACTAAAATGCCCTCGCTCCCATAACCCACTAAATTCCATGAGACTCATTTTCACCAGAAGACAAACCTCTTTATTCTAAGAGACTCCAAATTTCCGGTATATGAGTCATATCTAACAAGAATGATTTAGCAGCATTTACTAAATTCATTGTCAAATAGTTTTTGGGATTTAACCGTTTCAGGTTTTACTAAACACAAATTTACAATATTTACTAAATTCAGTTGCCAGACAACAACTAAAATTCAAGAAGTCCGTGGTTTTATGAATTTTTGAGTAGGGTTGATTTAACAAGATTTATAAGTTACGGAATTAATAAATCCTAATTGCAGCCAAACACCATCATAGAGAGAGAAAAGAAAATTTAAGAAGGTTTATCTCTGTTTAGGTAGAGAAAGTAAGAAGTAGGTGGAGAAGATGAATCTGGCCAGAAGGAAGGGCCAGCGAGGGTGAGCTGGAGCAAAGGGAGGTGGAAAGATGTAACTGGATACGTGAAACAGTAAATGGAACAAAGGGCTGGGACGTGGTTAGGAGAGCTGGAGATGTAGGGTTTTCTTCTGTGCGTTTGAGGTGGAAACGATTGAGTAGCTTCGTTCTGCTGGAGGGGGAGAACAAAGCGGGGAAGCCTGAGCGAATAGCCGGGAAGATGAGTTTCGTCAACCACCGAAGAACGTGAAGCAGAGGAGAAAGTAGAGAGCTAGGAGAGGTTGAGCAGATGGTGATCGGGAAGGAGCAGGGGCCGATGGCTCACAGTAGAAGGCAGAGGGGTGGTCGCATATGTCGTCTGAAGGAGATTTGGGGTGGTATGGGTTCTGGAAGAGACACGTTAGAGAAGGAGAGTGAGCTGGGAGCTGGCCGGAACTGTAGGCCGTGCGAAGGAGACGGGGACAGCTACAGAACGAGAGTGCGGAAGATATACAGTTCTTATATTTACATTTCCTATAATTTTATTTTAATATTAGGGGGCATTTACATAAATATTATCCAATGCTTATGTATTTATGTATCTAACAACGGAACTTTAACAATTGCAATTATACCACAAAAATTTTCCACGTCAGGTCAGAAAA
The DNA here is from genome assembly GCA_022702705.1 of Papilionanthe hookeriana x Papilionanthe teres. Classification (NCBI taxonomy): domain Eukaryota; kingdom Viridiplantae; phylum Streptophyta; class Magnoliopsida; order Asparagales; family Orchidaceae; genus Papilionanthe; species Papilionanthe hookeriana x Papilionanthe teres. The sequence goes on from CM040424.1 coordinate 85,049,258, forward strand.
AACTGAAGTTGAGGTAATAGATACGTAAATACAAAAGAATGAAGTGGTATTTTTGTAAATCTTCCTTAATATTATTATAATTTTTTTTATCTGGAATGACTAAGAGAGAATGTGTAGGAAAATTTTTACATAAGGACTCCGCTCTCGTAGAACTACGTGCGCACTCTAGTAACATCACGTCAAGTGGGGCGTGTCGGAAAAAAAAATAAAATAAAATAACACACGGAATATTTACCGTATATTCATGTGTTATTCATGTTTTATTCATGTGTTATTCATGTGTGTTATTCATGTATTATTCATATGTTATTGTGTTATTATAACACCGGGAATAATCTACGAGCAGAATAACACATGAATAACACACAATAACACATGAATAACACGGAGGGAATATTTCCCGTGTTATTCTGGCCGAATGCTATTTTTTTTGTCACGCGCGCCACGTGACGCGATTTTACAAGCCTCCGCACGCAGCTCTCCGTGCGGAGCCCTGATGTAAATACAAAAGAATGAAGTGGTATTTATGTAAATCTTCCTTAATATTATTATAATTTTATTTATCGGGAATGACGCGACCGAATGGATAAGAAAGAATGGGTAACGCCAGTTCACGGGAGCTGAAGTTAAATTTGCAGACGCTTGCTGGATTGAGATTTGGGCGGTGAAATGATAATGTTATTAATATCTATAAATAATTGATTTTTGTGTTCTGTGATAAATAATTAAGATATTTACATATCTAACATCATAAATTTTATATTTACATGCAAAAACCTACTCCACTCAATTGTTATTTGTTTACACATCTTACATAGCTTGGTTGCCCATCCTATTATAGTGTAAGAAACTCCATGAAATATTTCTCCTAAGAGGCTGGATATTCGTCAAGGTGGAGATTTGTTAGGTATGACTCATATACCAGGTGATGCATTTCTCCTAATGGGCTAGATATTCGCTAAGGCGGAGATTTGTTAGGTATGGCTCATATACCAGAATTTGAAGTCTCTTGGAATAAAGAGGTGTGTCTCCTTGTGAAAAAGAGTACCTCTTGGAATTTAGTGGGTTGAGGGGAGCGATGACGTTTTAGTAATTTATCCGTAGGTTTTATCTATAAATAGATGTGTAACCCTATGGGTATATGAACCGAACTTTTAACTTCTCTGAAATAGTGAATTCGCCGCTCTGCTCACGAGGATATAGGCATCTTTGCCGAACCTCGTTAAATCTCTGTGTTCTTCTGAATTTGCGTTTTGTTCGCCCTAAATTTCACAACAGCATATATACCACTGAAGATGTGTATTTCATCATGTTGAATTTTCTTGACCTATGTACCCCAATTTACCTGTCTCATACTCACTTACAAGAGTTCAAACCATATTAGCATAAGAAAACTAATCTATGGTTATAACTTATTCATTTGATCAAGCCATCCTCTGTAGATCAGATATGAAACTATAATTCAAGTGAAAATCTGAAATAATGTATTATACCTCCTCATATTGATCATTACGGCTTGTTTTTTCTTTAAATTAGGCCTTGATTATCACCATTTCAGCTAATATTGTTTTTATTTATTTGAATTGATAATATAGCTTAGTTCTGAATTTTTAATTCGAGACCTTATTGCATAAATAGGTGTAAGCTAATGCTATTTTGATTATCATGCATTGGAATTAAGAATTAGTAGCAATTCTTGTTGATTTTCATCTCATCTCCCCTATAGCTGAGATTCTATTGTCAAACAAAAATCTCATGCAAGCCACTTTAGCTTGTTGGTTTAGAGTTTAGTCTTTCAACCAAGAGGTCCTGAATTCAAGGTTTTGTATATGAGATGTGCATGTGTTTGCGATTAAATTCCCTCAAATTTTCCAAAGAAAATAAAAATTATAGTTTTTGATTCCCTCTTTCTACCTCACCTCTCATAAAAAAACAATTGAAACCAAAGTACATTGTCAAATATATATATATATATATATATATATATATATATATATATATATATATATATATATATATATATATATATATATATATATATATATATATATATATATATATATACATATATATATATATATATTATCTTCTTGACAAATAGCTTGAGTAATTGCCACTACATCATGTTACATACTATAATCACTTCATGTTATCTGTAAGGGTTTGCTATTAAAGTTCTAATCTACAACATCATCTTGCATCTCTACTCTTCTTTATGTTCATCATCATCTTTCGTTTCCAAGAAAGTTTTGTTTTCTAGATAAATTTTCTTTGCCATTAAAAATACTTCTTTTCTTTGATTTTAAACAGTTTCACAAGCATGGTGAATCTAATTTTCACATCCAATCATGTGCTTAAAGTGCCCAACACTTCACCAAATTACATCAAATTTTGTATTTGATACCTCCATCGATTCAAACAAATTTGAATCCTATGTTAATTTCAAACTAGTATTCCCATCATTTAAACTCCTTTCATCCTTGCAAAAATTTAAAAAATGACCAACCATACACTCAAAGCCAAACCAAGAAGACACCTATTAAGAAATTGAAGGACTTGAGCTTCCAAAATCTATTATGGATCGTATAATAAAGCTTGATTATTAAGATCTTGTGCCTAATTTGCCTCTACAATTGATTAATGTTTCATTCATGTGACATTTTGTTAATCTGCATCAACACCAATGTAATTTGTGTCTGTCAATTCATTTTTCTACTGCCACTATCGTCGCATCCTCCAAGCTATTTCAAGCATTGACAACTTCATTCCAAACACAAAACATACATAATTTCTTCTATTAAACAACTTTCATAAGCCCTATAACTTTGTTTTTCAGCTCTAAAACTTCTCTATGGATATAACTCATTCACTCACTCAAGCTAGCCTTTCCAGACCACATAAATAGCTTCCAATCCCAGTTCCCTAACACAAGAAAGCCTTCTTCTACAGAATGATTATTTCCTTCAATCTTCAATATGGAAGGAGAATTTAAAAGAAAATCTAAAACTACACAGCCTACAGGATGCCTGTTTGCATCTATTTCTACTTAAAGAAAATTTCTTCCTCTCACCAATTTGTTGCAGGACCTAAACTTCCTTCCAAAATAGAACTTCCATGGTGTGCAAAGTGCAAGCTTCTGAACACCTACCTGCTGTTTCTCCATGGGTTTACAGACTAATTAAAAACAGAATTAACACCCAAAAAAAAAAAAAATGATTTCAGTTCAAATATGGCTGCATAGTTGGTTCTGACATCCTGCTCATCCCAATTACTTTAACTAAATACAGCATCAAAACATATATGTTTCAGCGCTAAGAGCAAGTCATCAATCCAATAGGACTGTGCAGATAATGATGCAAAATATTGCAAAGATGAGCTTAATAAGATAATCATAGAATTTCAGAACAGAAAAGCAACAGGAATTAGAGCATGTTGACGGAGAATTAGTCAGCCTTAGGGTAATCTGCTAAAAGATGAGATTTTGCAGACCCATATTTTTTCGAGATAGGAGAAACGATGGGAGGAGTTCGGATACCTTTTGGGAGACGATGAAGTTAGAAGGTCTTCTCAATCTGTGAGCGACGTCGCTGATCGCTTCAGCTTCCCTTCACGCTCTCACTCCGGCGAAAACTCGGTGCTGATATAATTTTGGGAGACTACCCCGTCAAATGCGGAAATCTCACTTTATCCCAAAATTCTATTCTATTTACATATCTAACACCTAACCCTTTTTTATTACATTTATAGCACCTAAATCTCTCTTATTAAATAAACAATACCATCATTTTAACATCTAAAAAGCCAGATGTAATGAATCGATTCTGAATAAAACATTTATATAATTTTATAATATATATATTTATTTCGCGAAATGAAAATTTTTAAATATTGAATCGAACATCTAATGAGTATTTAATTATTTATTTTTTATTGACCATATTTGTAATTTTTTTTCTTACTTTAATGAAATTGGACAAAAAAATAAATATGTCTGGGGCTTTGCGACCGATTCTGAAAGCCCACTGGTTGCTTGTTTTCTAGCATGAGATTGAATGAGACAAAACCTTTCAACCTATATTAATTACAAGTCGATAAAAATAATAAAAACAGCTCTTAAATTAAAAAGAATTATTATTATTTACTTATAAAATTATCTTATCTATGAGGCAGATATAATATTTTACAATTTAGTAAATCCTCATGTGATTAGGATCCATTTGGGCAGCGGCGCAGCACCATACCGCAGTTTGCTCGTTTGGATAAAAAAGGATGGATGGAGGGAAATATACGGGGCTTTTAAGTTAAGATTTAAAACAAGTCCTAATCTTTAACATCTTATGGCTGTGTGATTAGGATTGTCAAAATAACACTTTCTTTGTGAATAGTTTGTGTCCGGCTCTCTAAGCAAATGAGTCGAACACGAACACACTTTTTTGTGTTCGAAACATAAACGAGTCGAACACGAACATTGATATTTTTTAATGAGTCAAATATGAGCTGAGTGTGGGTGCATTCGTGTTCGACTCATTTACACCCCTAAAGGTGAATGAGACGGTGCTTGTCGAGTTGTCGGCAATACGAGAAGATATACTTTCTACTCTTTGGCACACTTCTTTCTAATAAATCTTTTAAATTTGTAAAAAAATTAAATTTACTAAATCCAGGATTTATAGCAAAAAAGATTGAAATATAACTTTATTAAATCTAATGATTTAAAATGCTTATTTCACTCACTATAAATTTGTTACTAAATAACTTATAAATATCTCTATTTGTCCTTCTTTAGATGTACTAGAAAAAAATTTCTCTTTCATAACAATTTTTATTATTATATATTTTTGAAAGAAGTTAAAATTTCATTTTATGGCTTAGCATGTAATGCAATATAGCAATTAATGTATTACTCGATTCCACAAAATTCCACCATTTTAAAATAATTGAATTATATATGGCATGAATGAAAATAATCTTTTAAGCAAAATAAAGATGTTTATGGTTGGTGCTGTCAAAATGGTTCATTGTTCATGAACTAGTCTGGTTTGGATCGTTAAGTAGTTTATGTTTGATTTGTTCATTAAGCAAATGAGCCAAACACGAACAATTTTTTTACTCTCAATATATAAACGAGACGAACACAAACAAAGATATATAATCAATTAAAATTACTAATTAAAAATAGAATAAAAATATATTAAATTCTATTTAAATGATTATTTTAATATAAATAATAATATTTAAATCTCGCCCTACCCTTTATACCCTTCGGATTTGTGATTATAGTTGTTAAAATGATTCATTATTTGTGAACAACTTGTGTTCGACTCAATAAATAAAAGAGCCAAACACGAATAATGATATATCTTAGCGGGCCGAACATGAGCCAAACATGAGCCGAGCCTAGGCTCGATCAAGCTCAACTCGTTTAAACTTCTATTTATGTTATATAACAAACATAACCTTATCACATAAATCAGTTATTGATGCTTCACTCATCAGCAAAAGCCTTTATAATATATTTCCTTAGCTGAATCATAATGTCAACACTTTCATCGTTGTGAGTCGGGTGGTTGTCGACATCTTCGATGTCTAGCATTGACTGACCAATCATGCATTCATAAGTATTATATGAAAAATATGTGTGATTTATCTCTAAAATTTTAAATTCAATGTCATATTTTGAAGGATGAAATTAGATATACTTATGTAATGACATTATCATTATCACTATTTTGACTTTTTTATTAAATGAATATGTAGGCATGTCCCTTAAAAAAATTATTTCCTTCTTCAAAACATCAAAAATCATTTCAATAGTATCACATAATAAAGAGTGTTGCTTGTTAAATATTTATTTTAGATTACGAACCACTTGACTAGTACTTCTAAAATATGAGATATGATATTTTGTTTTAGATATGGCTTCAAAAAACCTCGCTACATCTATTACCCGACATGTATAAGGTAGCAGTTTCCTTTGGGATTACATAAATATTTTCATTTAAATTACTTTTACAGAGATACATATTACATGTGCAATCACGGAGTACCTAGAGGTGAGATTAAAAAAATATATTATTAAGAGCTTGTTGTAAATTTGAATATGTGGTTGTCATGCACACATTCTTCTCATCCGACCATGACAAACTGTTGACATCACTTTTATTGAGGTCTAGTTTCTCTTTAGAATAGCCTAGGGTCTAGCCATAAGACTTTCATGGTGACTATCTTAGAAGACTAGCGATGAAACCCTTACCAAATAGGAAATCAAAACACTTCTTTGATTCACTTGAAGTTTTCAAATGCTTAAAATCTAACCTCTAAATACTTAGGAGGATGAGACCAAGCATTAGGAAGCTCTATGAGGAGCTCCCTATAGGATGGTCAAGCCTCAGGACTTACCTTGGGTGGTCTAGGTGAGGCCCACACACACACACTTGTACATTACACTCTCACACACTACTTCATAACTCTAAAACCAAATTTCCTCACACTTGATCCCCTGCTATTTTGGAAACTCATGTGAGTGGTTTCCCCAAGCTTTTAGCCCTATGTTAGGGTTTGGTTAGTACCAGCGCATGGAGGATCCAAATGGGGAATTTCATTGGTTCATGGCTCAAATGGGTGATCAATCTTATTCAACCCCAATTTCACTAAATTCCAACTTTTGACATCTTTACCCCTAAACTCCACCAAGTGACCAAACTACCCATAAAACCCAAATTTTTGCCTAAAATTCCCAAAATCAACCAAAATCCTATAAAAATCATCCCAAAAAATTCCTCACCACTTAAAATACCAAAAACACCTCAAATTTACCAAAATTTCCGAAATACCCCCAAAATACCCCTCTTAACCCAAAAATTTTAAAAATCCCCAAACATTCCAAAAACTCAAAATATTCCCAATTTCAATTTTGAACCACCACATTAACCCAATTTAGCCAAATTTGCCCATTTAGCTAAAAGCCCCAAATTGCCCCTTATGGCCCAAAATGCCCAAATTACCTCCAATGTCCACCCAATTGACTTTAATTCTCTCAAATTCCAATTCCAAACTTTAATTCAACATCCCCAATCCCAATTAAAACCAAATTAAAGTCCAATTTGACCCACATTTAAGCCTAATTTTAACCCAAACCAAAAAGCCCTAATTTTGACCATATGACAAAATCTCCCCAAAATTAAACCCAATGACAATCAATTTCCCCCAATTTTGAATTCTAAAACTCTTCATGACACTTCCAAACACCAAATTGAACCATCAATTGCCCTCAATTTAAGCCCAAACCTCACCCAAATCCAACACAAGTCAAAATCCCCAATTTTGCCCCAAATTTGTCATATGTCCAAAATCCATCAAATTGAATGCCTTCATCCCAAAATATCCACCCAATTTATATTAATAACTCTTTATGACATCCCCATAAATAATTTTGAACTTTCAATTGAGTCTTGAACCCACTCTAGCCCAACCTAAACCCAAGCTAACCCAACATACCCAAAATTGGCCAAATACCCAAATCAAGTCAAATTAACCCCCCCAACAAACCAATTTAAAACCTCTCCAATCCTTTTCTAAACTCTTTATAACAATCATACACACAACATTGCACAATCAATTGAACCTAACTCAAACTTTAACCCAACCTAGCTCGACTAGAACCCAAGTGACCCAAATTGAACCTATGACCCAATATGACCAAATCAAGCCAAATGTGACCAACCTAAGTCCACCGCAGCCACCAAATGAACTCTAGCAACCACCCTAGATCCACCGAGCCCACTTTACTTGAGCCATGGACCAAGAGTCCCATGATTTAGAGGATTTCTTTCCTAAAGTGCTTAAACCATATAGATCTTTACCAAAATTAATCACCAACTTAATTACTCACCATGATGGCCTGCCCACCTGACCACCTGACATCTGGCCACCTCCCCTGGCCTGATCGGCCGGCCTAGTCACCGGAGTAGCTCAAACCGAGAGCCACTTCCTCCCCTTTAAACCTAAGTTCACACATCATGGCTATCCAGCTTTGATCGCTTACTTGTGTCTTGCTGCCTTCCACCTAAGCAGCTGATCCCACCCATTGCTAAGCCCTGATCTCCACCAGGAAGCTATGGACATAAATAGAGCTCTCCACGGTCAAAGAGAGGTGCTGAAAATTTCTTAAGGGTACTCTGTCAAATTGCTTCCACGACTTCCCTGAGATCTCTTAAGTGCAATCTCACTGTCTTCCAGCTCTAATATCCACTGTCCAGGCCAATTTACCCACTGAAATTCTAGCCGAAACCAGGACACTTTCCACCACAGCTCCACAGTGCACCAAATTCAAATTAATTGTACCCACACCTTCACCACACTGAAAGAGGAAGAACCCCAATATAAGCCCCATCACAGAGAGCCTCCAGACCATAGTTTGATCAACACCTGAAATTAGCCTTGGTCAAATTCAACTCTAGACATTTCACCACAGCTCAAGGCTTCATCTGAAGATTCATTAGGTACAATCAAAGCTGCTACAACCATCTGATTGAGGCCTCCACTCTTAGATAAAGGTATTGAACTCTCTCCCTCTCCCGAGCTATTCTTCGTCCTCCATGCATGTATATTGTATTTCATACCATATAAGCCGTATAGATAGGTTCATCTTGCTTAGATAAAGCTCTAGGATCAAACCCCATTCGATTTGGTTGAGTCTAGCTCGAGTTCTTAAGGATAGAAGGTGGACGATTCTCGGGATGAACCAGTCAAAGACGATGAAGGAGCGTCGTTGGATCAAGCGTGTTTTAGATGAACGACACTGCTGCAGTCAGATGGAGAGATAATACATAAAGCACCAACTGACGGGGCGGCTACGTGGATGGCCGTGTCGAACCAAAGCACGACACGCAAGGCTTTGGAGCTGCCTAGGATGACACGGCGCCGTGCTGGATAAGTAGGAAATTAGGATTTATTTGAATTAATTAAATCAGTGGATATTTAAAAACTCATAACTTGGTGTAGAAAAATCATAAAAATAAAAGAAAAATACACTCTTGCACAGTGAACAGAGGAGAACTATGTGGAATTTCAAGTTCATTTGATATATATTTTATTTTTAATTAATTAAATACAGTATTTGGTATTTTAATTCTCCATTTGTATATACATTTAACCATTGCTTGAAATTTGGGGCTTTTATTCCCTCTGTCATGCGGGATCTTCCCTGATTTTTCCAAAGTCATGAGAGATCTCTATGAGGAGATCCTTATTTTTCAAAGTTATAGTGTCTGTTTTGGTTTAAAAATTATAAAAATTAAAATACTCATCAGAAAATTATAAAAATATTCTGGTAGGTTACTTGTGACCAGAGGACCATAGGAAAAATTTAACTTGGTTTAAATGATCAAATATAAGTCTAATTGCCATTAAACCTTAAAACTAAAAGAAAATTAATTTGGACTAAATATAAGTGTAAATAAATTGATTTTTGCTCTCCACTATGGTTTATGATCAGAGAAACACCCACAAAAATTTTGAAGATATTTGGAATTGATTTGGCCACTTAAATGAATTTTCTATGTTAAATATCACTTTTGGTATTAAAATAATTTTAATAATTAAAATATAACTCAAACAATTATTAAATAGGTTTTGGGAGTTCTCTGTGATCAGAGGAATATAAGAAAAATAAAGTTAGCATTAAAGTAAAATTTTCATTTTTAAGGTTATTTTAAATATTTAAATAATTAAAAATTCATAAAATCATAAAAAAAATAAAATTTGTGGAAATGTTCTAAATTGTTTGTTGATCACTTAGGAACAATTGGAATAAATTTTCTAATTTTCTAAGTGAAAATATTAAATTTTAAAGGGTTATAAACAATTTCAAAAGCCTAAAAATGAATTTTTTTCCTAATTTCTCACTAAAATAATTATAATAATTGAAATAAAAATCATAAAAATATGAAACTTGGTTCTTTGGGTTCCCTCGTCTCAGAGAGATTTAATAAAAATATAAAACTTAATTTTCAAATTAATTAATACTTTACAGTTAAGTAATACTCCAAAACTTAAAATAATTATAATAATTAAATTAAATTTCAAAAAATCATGAAATTTGGTCCAAGTGGTCCCCTGGTCTAGGTGAACCTCCAGTAATTTTCTTAAAATAACTATTTTGTTTTGATTAAGTTATTGAATTATCTCCGAAAATCCCTATTTTTGCATTAAAATAATTATATAAATTAAATAAAATTTTGAAAAATCATATTTTCTTCTATGATGTTTTAATTGACTAAATGGGGTGACATAAAAATTTTAAAATGATTTGAGTTGAATTTGATTAATTATGATGTCTTAAGGCCTTAGGGGCAAAGTTGTAATTTTGAAAAATTTAGCTTTAATTGACATTTACGTCTAATTAAAGGATAAATGTGTAATGAATGATCTTAATTAACATGATTGAATGATTAAAACATGAATGGATAGTGGTAGAAACCAATCTCACTTTTGTCATATTAAAAGATAAATTTGTAATTTCTTTAAATTATGTTAATTTGGAAGATAATCAAAATTAAATGATCCTAAGTTGGGGGTTTCATCTTTGGAAGATGATATTTAATGATCTAAACCCCCTCCAATCAATGGTTTAATGATAATTCAATATTTTGATAAGAATCATAATCGTAAAAGTCAACTTAGCTTCTTTTTCTAAAAATAAAAATATACTCATCAAAGCCTGAAGGGCTTAGTAGTGAACGGGGCTTAATTAAAATTTCACTAATGGGTTTAGAAAAGAAAGCTTAATTAATACTAAATACTTTTGAAACATTACAAGTCCACTTCCAAACTAAATTTGGCTAGGTTCATCAACCAATCAACTTGCCCCTTAAGGGCCTCTAATCACATAATTTACAAATAAAATTTCAAGTGAAATTTACCCCATTTGTGGGAAGATTAAAACATCAATTTACTGAGCATAAGGGTATAAAATAGATGAATCATTTAGTGAGTATGATAAGTTCAAATGAACTCAAGAAAGTTCAAAAGGATTGTGGAATATCTAAGGACTCTTAGGATTTTTTCATAAATATTATGGACATCTTGTAGAACAACTGAACCTACTATACTTATTAAAGGAAAGCATCTCTCAAATGAATAAATAGGATCCACTAAGTTATTACATAAGATTTTGTAGGCTTGTGACAAACCTATCTATAGGCGTTTACTTTCTTGCAAATTATAAATGATTATTGCAAAGATACTAAAAGTTTCAGGTGGAGGAACGAGAAGCCTCGCTAGGTAGGCTTTTATAGTTTACAACACTTTCTTTCCCTGCACTGAATTTATTGTACTTTTCTTGCTTACAAGCTTGCATGACTAAACAACAAATGTCACCCTGCATGAAAACCATAACTTTTAGGATAACCACAAAACTGAAAAATAAAATCAAAATCAAACCAAAATAAGATAAAATTCACTGTCACAACAATCAAAATATAAGACAACTCAAGATTAAATCACTAACAAAACAAAAATCATAATTCCAACTAAATTAAAATATCTCTATCGGATGATCGGGAATACGTCAGAGAATGCAACCTACGGCTGCTAACAAGATTTCCCACGGTATAAATGAAAGGATGGAACTAATTTAGTTGAGTTTAGTAAATACATCTGGACTAAGTGAATCAGAAGAAAATAGTGGTGCCGGATTGAGGGGGACCGTGGGATCCTAACTAGTGTCTCTTTAATCAACTTAAACATTCCCTAATAAGACATTAAGACACCTCAATTTAAAAATTTCCAAAACATAACACTTCTACAACTAAATCTGCTACGACGAGGAGCTTGGAGCATGCACAGTGGGCAGTACGACCATCTTCAATAGCAAAACTCCTTAGAATTAAACAACAAACCATAAGACTTTGAGGTAGCTTGCCTAGTGCAGCATAAACCCTCACCTTATCTTTTTAGGAATTTGCACTTTGTGCAATATAAACCCTAACTCGTCATAGGTTCCGAGGTTGTCATCCGGTATGACATAAATCCTCTTATATTACAGGCTATTCACATAATTAGTTTCAAGTGAATGTGAGTCCTAAATAATAAAAATTAACAGGATGAAACATCAAATAATTATCTCAAATTGAAGTCAAACTATAGGATAGTTTGGGAAAACACCGAGATTTTGTTTGGTTCTATGTATTTCCCCTAGTTTTCCTTCCTTTGGATTCCTATAATAACTGTTACGAAACTTGAGCCACTCACCTATTGGATTTCCTATTACCATAATTTCTTGAAGATCCTACCTTTTGAAAGTCATCAATATAATATTTCCTGATCCATATCAAGCGTTTTCTTAGGTGATTTCGGTTGTCTAAAATGTAATTAGTTATAGGGGCTTGCTCTTACAAGAAACTTAAATACCCCAAATTAATGTAAATCCTATCTAAATTTTTTATATCAGATAGGGGAAATTTTTTGTCAACATAAATGATTCGCAGATCAAACGGATATCATGGATCCTTTAGTTTATTTGATTAAGCCTCACCACCAAGTCATGTATCCATTCCTCGGGATAAATACATGGCTTATCGTTAAGTGTTTAATTATTTAAACTATTGCATATATGAGATTAGTTTGATTTCATATTAAAAAAATGATATTTTCTTAAATTATATATATATATATATATATATATATATATATATATATATATATATATATATATATATATATATATATATATATATATAGATATTAAATCTATCTCCCAAAACCAAAACTCTTTTTGCGACCGACACGAACATCAAACATATATTAAAGTCATAAATTTTCATAACATTTTGCTTCAATGAACCACGTCCTCTAATATAAGCCACATTTTCTTTCTTAGGAAAATGCAAATCTATATGTGTTTCATCAATTTAACCAATACAGTCCTATACCACTTATTATTTCCTTAAGCACATTTAAGTTACTAAAAAAGTATGTGATATCAGGTCTATGAGTTAACTTTGGAGTATGACATATAACGATAATCATGTGATATCTTGATAGGTCAATTATGAAAAGTATGGTTTTTGGGTTTTATAATAACAAATGCCAAACTAATAAAACATCCAAAAAATATTAAAATATCTATTAATTACTTCCGAAGAATATTGAAAGCGCTTACATGCAACCATATGGCTAATTTTATGATAATATATAAAGATTTATCACTAACAGTTCTCTTGTTTGTGTTCTTGAAGAGCCTTGGAGATTGTAACAAGTTTGCAAATTTAGTAAACGATAAATGAAAATTGTGATATACTAAATCTTTTAGTATTGCTTGTAAGGAACTCTCAATTCATTTATCACCAATATATGTTGTTATCATTGAAGAATTTTTATAAAAATATATTTCATAAAACTTATTAATTAAGCATGCAATAGTGAGAAAAAACTTCTAATAAAGCTCTTATTTGTTGTCAGTCATTACTGCAGCGAGACAAGTAAAAATTTATCAAACAATACTTATAAGGGCAACTTCAACTAAAAATATAACAAATCATATAAGATGATATAATAGTTTAAAATACAAAAAAAAAATGACGGGAATTTATGCACAATAGAGAGAAATCTAGAAAATAATGCATAGAATTCCAAAAAAAAAAAAAATGTTGATGTCTGATAATCACAAACTATTTTGAAGTGCTAACCCTTACCTCATTACGAGATTCAAACATCATGCCTGCCATCGAATAATCTTACATAATGAGTATACGTTCAACCATAATTCACATGAACATCTCTCTTCTTAGTATGGCCGTCGAGCAACTTGGTGAAGGGTAGTATAGTGACATGTCATCATAAACTTTAGGTGTAATCTTAAGAGTTATGATGGCATCGGAAATGAAAAGGAGATTCACATGAAAAATCGACCTAGAAGACGTATTTGAGCTTGTTGTAATTCGTTGAGAAATCTAATCCTTTTTTAGTACCGGTTCAACAGAATGTTGACACTTCATATGACTAGATCTACTCTTCTTATTTTTGTCTAATATGAACTTTTCTCGTGGTCATCTGAACCTTCACTCTGTTCCGACTCTCTATAGGCACTTGAATCAATTGGGGCTTCCAGATTAGAAGCCCATGCATAGTCACCAATGGAGACGACTCCACCAAACAACTAGTCAAGCTTCTCCTCAAGTTCATGGTCAGTACCACAAAGTTTGATTTTTTTATTATTATTTTTTATTTTCTTACGTTCAGAACAACTTATATTTCATTAAAGTGAAATTAATATTCATATTGATCTACACATTTTAAGCAAATTAAAGGGCAGGGCAAATTCAACTCCAACTTGTCCTCTATCCATTCATATAAAAGCATCGATATTCTTCTTTATTTGATCCTATTCATTTCAGTTCTTTAAATAACTTTCATCTATTTAGTTTGTTCATTTATTATTTAGTTGGCAACTGTCATATTCTCTTTAGTTTTTTCAAGTAAGTTTTGTACTATATTTTGCCAATTGTTTTTGAAATATGTTGTAGGTCTGTTACTTAATTATACAACTTTTAGATAAATATTAGAAAAAAACTAAGTATAAATTCTCTCTCCCACATAACAAATTAAAATATCTTTATCTTGATTTGCCCTTTGCAATTCACCAGTAAATAAATATTACATAAAAAATGTGATAGAAGAGACAAAATTCTTAAATATTTGCCAAAAAAAAGCTTTTCTTTCATCCATAAATAAAAAATGATGAAATTTAAATTAGGGGAAAAATTAGAGCTTTGAGTAAATCTACAGAGATAAATAATAAGTCATCAAAAGAATGTATATTGCCCATAAATAGAGAAATCTCGATTGTCTTAGAATAACTTAGAACAAACTCATATATATCATAAATCATAACAACATAAAAGCCTTCTAGAAGAACCCCAGGATCATGCGACTCATCCCAACCCTTTGAAGAATTCAAATCATTAAATGATAAGACATGCATCAAACTAAAAAAGAACGACAAGCTACTAAAAGACATTAATGAGGAAAGTCCACGTGCTTAAAACAAAATCTAAATATATGTTTATAGATATTGATAAGGGTTTTCTCAAGGGAATGTCTCCAACTTCATCCATTCAAAACTCTTACATTCTAATATGCTACCAAAATTTAAGTATTGTCGACATCAAGAGTCTTACATCCCTATTTTTAAAATATACTATAATAAGAGCAATATCATTAGTTGTCGTAATTCAGTGTAAGCTCGCAAAAACACTAATAGGACAATTTATGCATGATGCATCACACCAACATTTGTAATTAATCCACATTATCCCATATCATTAACAATACAATATACCAATAATCAAGTGAAAATCATAACAAATAAACTAAATAATACTTGCATTATTGATAATAATAATCAGCATAATCATCATAATAAAACATTATGTAAGTTTCATCATAATAAACTAATGTAATGCATAATCATCATAACAAAAAATGATAATTTAACGCTAATGCCTTTTTTTAATAGTTAATGCCAACCACCTACCTTTGATTATTATGGTAAAAATATAAGTTTGTCCTCTAAAATGCCTCATTTTATATATTTAATCCAAACTATGTATTGGCATTTGTGGCACCTCTTAGATTTAATCAGTTCATGAACATAAATTTTAATAAATTTTATACACTATATTGAATCCTTCATGTAATGGTAAGTTTTTTATTTTATTATTGTTTATTATTACTATTATTTTTTTTAAAGAATGACCAGAGGCCATTATACGAGCTCCTAACCACCTCTAATATGCCTAATAATTCAAGTGCCACCCTCCATTAAGAGACCGTCGCCAAAGGAGGATTCAAACCTCCGACATCAGGGTAAGTTACATGTATGAAGAATGCATATAAAAAAATGTAGAAACACAATCATAGTCAGGCAAGTAAAATGCATCATATCATATGTTGAACATTATATGATTTGAAACAACATATTCAAAGGAAAAATGAAATAACATAGATAACATGCATCTATGTGCGAGTTGTATTTTATATGCCAAATGAGAGATTTAATGAATATGATCATTAAAAACATAACATCATCATCCATATTCTTAAAGACATTATTAAAAAAAAATACATAAAATAAAGCATTACATACATGCGTATTATACTTGATTCACTAATAAAATTTGTTAAGAAGGCCAATAAATTTATATAAATGGAAAAATGATAAAGTATCAAAATTTAAAATTCATATAATAAAATTTATCCATAAAAAATAAAATTCACATTTCATTGAAAGCCATGTGAAGTATTTTTTCTAAGAGATTCATCTCTTAAGCATACTACTATAGTTTCTAAGTCCTTCATTCCTCTCTAACTCTCTATAAATCTTACAATAACTTGAATAGTCATCTATGACAAACACAATAGTGAAATATAGAAAATAAGATCAAATAAGTGGAGTCAGAGAGGATGGAGATCAATATTCCAATAAAATGATAAAGAAGTTGGCAATTATTTTCATAAATAATTAATTATGTGTGTAATATAATTGTAAAAGTTGTTCACAAATGTGACATTATAACACTCCAAAAAAATTAATCATATATGAAAATACCAATTGTATTGTATGGCATTTGACTTTATTAGACAAAACATATTTGATTAAATAAATGTACCATCACATATCAGAGATATAATCATATAATAGAGCAATTCTTTCAATTTAATCATATAATGGCATCACACTACTCAAACATGCATATAGATGAAGTTGGATTTTAAAACATGAATTAGTGAACATGTGAAATATATGAATACACATGAGTGTATGACTAATCAACACACATTCATATACTAAACATTATATTTAAATAAAGCTACAAGTAAAACAACAAGGATGTAGGACTGCTATAACAATAATAATTTTTATGTAGGGCAATCATTGTCGTTGACATTGGTGCACCCTTATAAATTAAGGTTTAGATTTGAACCATTCTTGCTAAAATCAAAAGAGCATTTATAATTCTCAAAATGTTGAATTCTGATATGTCCGTGAGTCACACCCTAAAAAATATAGTGTATGAAGAGAGAGAGAGAGAAAGAGGGAGAGGGAGAGAGGCAGGGAGGGAGAGGGGAGAGAGAAACTCAAACATGCATATAAACGTAGTTCTATTTTTAGACATAAATTAGCGAACATGTGAAAATATATCAATACACATGTGTATGACAAATTACCACACATTCATATATTACATGTTTTATTTAAATAAAAACACAAGTAAAACAACAATGATGAAAGACTAATATAACAATAATAATTTTTATATAGGGCAATCTTTGTATTTGACTTGGTGCACCCTTATTAATTTTGTGTTTAGATGAGAACCATTCTTACTAAAATTAGAAGAGCATTTATAATTCTCAAAATGTTGAATTTTGATTTTGTGAGTCACATCCAAAGGAATAAAACGTATAAAGGGAAGGGGGAGAGAGATAGAGAGAAGAGTGAACAATAATGTACAGTAATACATCTTGTCCATCCCCCCTTTCTTTGGAAACAATCTCCCTATTTAAAGGGGAGATGATACAATATACTTGGATTACATTTCTGCCCTAGCTTTAATGTGGGTTCAACAAGATATTCTAGGTATTTTATATATATGACATTATAGCTCAACTGCTCTATAGCTCAATCTAGTAATTTTGTTTGGGCTTGGCTCGTGAGGCTGTTCTGATCGACTAATTGGAGCCGGTGTTGTTGATCGACTGAGCTGAATTGACTTCAGGTAGACATGATAGATTCGATTAACTAGGCATTGTTGATTAGTTGATAAGTCGGTTGTCTGCCCTCAATCTCTAGATAATAAGTTTTTGTTGGCGAAGCGAGGCTAGACTTTCAGACGTAACTCAATAGGTAACTCATTCCTCAATAAAGAAAACATGTGGAATGGTTATAAGATTCACCTGCATTTTCAATTCTTGGTCCCTGATTAGAAGCCTCAAGGGTGTTTGTGAGATGATAGTGATATTCATGAATCAAACACTTCCTAGGGTTTGATTGGTTTTCTTTAGTGGTTAGCTCAAATGTTGATCTGTCTTGTTGTATTCTGATTGGTTCATATTCATATCGATTCGTTGTCCTTTTGTCCTTCTCTGGGCTCATACGGTTTTCGGCTTTGGCTCAGTGTCTTCTTCCGTCATACTTCATTTTAATTGTTAGATCTTTTCCGTATAACACTAACACATTTTCGTTGTATACAAAAATATCAGAACGAGAGCTCCCATGAAGCACCTGTGAGTTATTCCTCAACAAAAATTAGGTGCTAAATTTTTAAAGAGATCATGGCTCTTTTTAACATTATATTTATTTGAAATTTAGCCGTCCACTGCAGAAAAATTAGAGCCAAAACGGACTTATCATTTAAAGCCTGTTTCGAAATTCGGCTATGGAATAGAGCCCATGGGCGCATTCTGACAAACTTTACGGCCTGGTCACGTGCCCTCAGCAAAATACTTGTGTATTTGCCCATTAGATATATAAGTTCAAAATAATATAAAGAAAATTTTCATGTAAGTCACGAGCCATATATTTATTATTAATTGTTTTTTAAGATTGATTAACAGAGACCGTCGATCAACCCCTATAGGTTGAACTGACCGAGGAGCAGACCACCCTTCCAATCCTGTGTGTTATTCGAATCCTCCTGAAAGGGGTGTGATTCGAACCCCCGACCAAAAGGTCTTACGCCAAAGGCCACTACCAATGAGCTAGAGCTTGGGCACAAGTCATGAGCTATATATATATAGATATACACACACACACACGCACGCACGTGCGTGTGCGTGTGTGTGTGCCGCATATCTTGGTCTATTGGTGGCGAGGTCGCTGTAAGTCCCCTCAGGTCAGGGATTTGATCCCACCGGCGCGGGGGGCTCTCGAATTATAAACACATGATGTGTCTCTCATCACGAAGCTATAATGCACATAAGAAATCGATATTTAGGCCTCTGCCAAATATCGATTTCCTTTTAATATATATATATATATATATATATATATATATATATATATATATATATATATATATATATATATATATATATATATATATATATATACATATATATATATATATATCTTAAACAACTCTTCATTTTTGCCATGAGTCTATTAGTCTAAGTTTCATCGATGGTAACTTTTTCAGAGTTCCAATAACATCTCTTCCATGTCAACCCTAATGAGAATTATACCTACCTCATTATATTTTATCAATAATATACTTGATCAACATGAATAAGATACCTTTCATATCTTAGATTAATTTTATGTTGAAACTTGTACGCCTTGAAGAATTGAGTGTAAATTCTTGATCCCTATGATTCAAATGTCAATGAAAGTAATCCTTTTAAATCTTCTAGAGAAAAATTCTTGGCACTCATTGTATTAATCATTCCCATTAATTTTTTGATCCATTTTGACATTCATTTTCATAAATATGTAGTTTATAAGATACATTTGATAGTATATCAATAGAAAGCTTCAATGAAAGTAAATTTTAAGGTTATTGTACATAATATAAATCTTTATGAATATGGTATTATATGTAGCTCATCAACAACATGAATTTAAAAAGGGTTAATAGAAGTAATTGAAGCTGCATCAACTATATTGGTGGTTATTTCAGGATGCATCTGTGTTTTTCTTATCTATTCATTATTATCACTAGCATCTTCATAACAGTTATTTTCAACGTATCCTTATTTTAGAAATATTTTAATTAATTATCAATTTTAATTATATTTTAAGGGTAATACTTAAAATTTATCTATAAGACTGAGTGATTTTAAAGTAGAATAATATTTGGAATGGTTCATGGAGATAATCTATTTTTTAGATAGACTGGTAAAATTACAGTGCATATTTATTTCAACAAAAAGCATTTATTCATTAAGATCATTAAAAGTTTCATCACTTCAATATTCTACTAAAAAATAAGAATGCATATGATTTCAGTGATATAAGAATGTTTAGATAATTCTTCAAAAATTTCCAAGATAAGGAAGATGAAGAATGGGTAATGGTGAAGAGTCATTGGATGCCCTTGACTATTTTAAATGGTGTAATATCTTTTAAGAATATGCTCATCATACCATAAATAATTTACATATTCGCAAATCTTATGTAGAACCTTCTATTATGATTTAGCAATTATAAAGTAAAACTACAGAGTGTGATTCTCTAATTGATCATGTATTTGAAGGAGAATATCATCAACTATAAGAATGTTTGCTTGGTTTAAATAGTGACAAACAATATGATTGTTCATGGAAAATGCGAGTATTAAATTTTTGAAATTAAGTTTTGGTAGATAAAATTCAATTTATACAAATTTAATTTTAATTTCTTATGAATTTGAAAACATGTTAAATATTAAAGTTTTAGAACTTTAAGATGATGAGAATCAAGTTTTAAATAACAAAGAGATAAAAAATGTTAAAGTTATGATGAAAATACAAAAAACAATAAATATAAAAATTCAAAACTTGTTGAATATTATTGAGGTATCAGATGAGATAAGTTAGCTTAAAAAGATTTAGAAGTAATTAAATAAAAATATAATATCTCAGCCAAATGATTTCAAGATAAATAAAAGTTGCTAGAAATTTCAATACAATTGTATATTAACATGATGTTGTGGAGCGATAATAAAAATGTAGCAAAAATAAGTAACTCCAAACAAAAAAAAAAAAAAAAAACACTTGGCTTAATATTAAACACAAAAGTAAGATGAACTCATCAATATAGCATTAGACTCACACTCAATATGTTATAATAATTATTTAGCTCGATTGATTAATAAGTGAATCTAGAGAATTGACAAGTTGAACAATAGGACTAGTGAAAAATTAATTGAATTAAATTAGGTGTGATTCCTAGCATTAAGGTTATAAGAAATAGCGCAACATGCTTAGAAAAGGGCCCAACACAGGGAGTTAACATGTATGATAACATAATTAGGATAACTTGGGTACAATTTTCACATTATTCTTCATTGTAGGGCACTTCGTCATTCTTTAAAAGCTCTTATCCAAAGAGTAAACACTCACTGAAGAAATCCTTCACTCGAGAGAAAAATAACTAACGCTTTCATCCAAAACAATATAAAATGATTTATATGAAATAGCACCAATTATATATAAACTTTCAAAGGGGAGGCTAAGCAACACATTAGGATGAGAGTACATTAAATATTTTGTTAAGATTGAGAGATCATGTTAAAAAAAGAGTTCCATGTTATTTTAAAATATTTCCAAAAGAATTGAATGAATACTTTCAAGGAATAGTTAGAAAGTTAAATAAATTTAGAGATGAGACGGGAATTTATATGGACTAAAGGTGATGAGATACTATTTGATGTAAAGGTGACCTATAATGAGTAGAAGGAAAGTAAATAAATCTGCTCGCCAAAAAAGTTATGAGCTCAACCAATACAAAACGTATATATATGACGCGTGATTCCACTATATCAAACGTATGTAATAAGAAGTTCAAAATAAATAAGTTCTTAGTTACATATATTTTAATATATATTTATAGCTTCAATTAAAATTTCATTAAAAATACTTCATTCAGTGTCTTCTCATTTAAGGAACAAAATATCTAATGAATGGTTGAAAATGAACAAAATATCTTTGATATTTTAGAATTCAGTAAGCTTGATATAATTTTATGCCACATATAATATCTTAATTTTTATCAAATATGTTATCAAATACCATTTGCTTTTATAACTTAATCAGTAATGATATTTTTGGGTACCATCGTTGTATATGAAATCCAATTCATTGCACTAAATCCAAACTACAAACAACAGCCAATTCACCTAAAAATTTAGAACAATTTTCAATTATACTAGTCTAATGAAAGTTTATATGACACAAGGGCTTAGGAACCGCTCTCGGGTTTTTTGTGGGCTATTATCTTCTCCTTCATCTATCCTTCTCCGCTATTTGTAACAATTTTTCTCTTTATTTTATTTTATTTTATTTTTATTTAATTATTTACTGGTTTCTTCTAGGCAGAGGGGCATTCCCCCAAAGTCAGAATGGCTACGGTGACTTTCCCCCACTTTTAATCTCTCCTACATTCCCTTATTTGAAGATAATTTTCATCTCAGACTTCGAAATGAAGAAGGCCCTCAACAATATTCCCTTATTTGAAGATAATTTTCATCTCAGACTTCGAAATGAAGAAGGCCCTCAACAATGAAACTTGGTTCTTGTGGTATACATGCTTAGTAAACAACCATTCTATAGTAATTTGTTACAAAGTATTTCCAAGATCTAGAAATTAAAAGGTGTGGTCAACTTTATCTTGCTAACAAAAGGATTTTTTTCTATTTAACTTCTCTTGTGTTGAAGATTTTAACATAGTTTTGGATAGATTTCCTTGGTTTGTAATGGTAAGCAATATAGTTTTTAAAAAAACGGACCCCTCTTTTCCAACCTATCAGAGAGGATTTCAATAAAATCTTTATCAAGATTAAACTATGAAGTTAATCTCTGTGTCCTTAATCTAAAAAGGGATTTCAAAGATTGTGAGTAAGATTGGCTTGTCGCTCACTGTAGATCGCCTCACTGCAAAGGGATCTAGACTAACATTCTCTGGAGATAGTGCCCAAATTTGCACTAAGTCGGTCCTACCTGACTCTATAACAATCTTTGTTTCTGATAAATACATTCTATAAAAAACCTAAACTTTGTCTTTCTTGCAACACTTTCGCACATTACAATGCTTCTTATCCTAAATCCCACAATTTCCACCCCGCCTCCAATCTCCCCCTTAAATAGAGGAAAATGTTACTCCACAAGGAATTTAACAGCCCTAACCTCTAGAAATTGAAGCTCTTTTAAACCCAAAACCTCTATCCCTTTCCTCTCCCTTCCTCTCCCCCACCAAAATCCTTCTATCCCACTTTCGCTAACTCCCACTCCTGATCTAAACACCCTCATGCACTTGTAAATACATTAACCCCTCTTCTTCCTATACTACTTAAAGAGAGCTTAATCCAATCAAGGATATGTCTACAAATCCTAAATTGAATAGACCTAACTACGTAACTAGAAAGACTGCTGTAACCCAGGATATCAATAAGCCCGTTCCACCCAGCAGAATACAACCAACCAACTCACTCATTTTATCACCTTTAAAATCTCTTCCTTTCTCCTCCTCCTAATCCGCACTTACCAAAACTGAGAAAGGTAGATATAAGGGTAGTGCCCACTCCACCCAACCTTAACCATCCCTTTGTTCTCCCCAAAATTACTATTTAAAATGTTGTCAATAACTGGATTGGGATTATGTCAGTTGTTTAGGAAATGATTTAATTTAATATAGATATAATATAAAATTTCAAAAGTAATGTTTTAATATTAAAAAATGAGACCAAAAGATCTCATATATTTAACAGTTTAAGTAATCAAACACAATATCACAAGTAATGTCTCACAAGAGATAAACATACTACTTGAAAGTGGGTGGTCGATTGAGCCCGAAAAGTAGGTCGATCGAATCGGGATGGCCGATCGGACCCAAAGAGGGTGATCGTACTAGGATAGTTGATTGAACTGAAAGTGGGAGATTGAACCAGTGCGAGCGATCAAACCCAAAAGATCAGGCGATCAGCCTGGGGAAACAGATCCAACCCAGAAAATAGATTGATTGAACTGGGCAAGGTGATCAAACCCAAAGTGGGTGATAGAACCAGTGGAGTCGACCAAACCCAAAAAGATCGGCCAATCGAGTCGGTGGCTAATCAAGCCCGGAAAGTCAATCGATCGAGCTAGGTTATCGGACCCAAAGTGGGTGAGCGATATGGGGAGGTCGATCAAACCTAAAAGATTAGGAAATTAGGCTGCGGCATCCGATCTAGCCCAAATTAGGTCGATCAAATTGGGATGACTAATCAGACCCAAAGTGGGTGATCGATGTAGGGTAGTCGATCGAACCCAAAAGATCAAACGATAGGGTTGGGGCAGTCGATTGATCCTAGAAAGTAGGTCAATCGAACCAGTGCGGTCGATCGAAACCAAAAGATCAGGCGATCAAATAGGGGCGTTCGATTGAACCCAAAAAATATGTCGATCGAGCTGGAATGCTAATCGGACCCGAAGGGGGTGATCAACGTAGGGCAGTCGATCAAACCTAAGAGATCGGACGATTGAGCTGGGGCGACCAATCGAACCCAAAAAATAGGTCGAATGAGCCGGTTTGACTGATCACATTCAAAATGGGACTGATGGAAAGCATTCAATCAAACCCAAAAGATTGCGTAATCGGGCCGAGACGACCGATTGAGCTCGAAAACTAGCTCGATCGAGCCAGGACGGTTGATCGGACCCAAAGTGAGTCATCGAACTGAAGTGACCGATCAAATCCAAAAGATTAGGTGATCGGGAACGAACCCGAAAAATAGGATGATCGAGTCTGTACAGTTGATCGGTCGATCGTCGGTGTGGCCGATCAAATAGAAGTGATTACGCGGATAAGCACAAAACAAATGTATAAATGCTAACAAATGATCATGCACATGTAATACAACCCAAAGACACTTGATGACACATCGAACTCTTACCAACGACTTCACATAAGTTCTAGGGATGAACTGATGGAAAGAAATGTCAATGATGTATCGTGCGAAACAATGTGATGTTGTCATCCATTTACCCGACATAGAGTGAAGAGTTGACTCTCAAGCGGACAATTCACGATCATGCAAATGATGACCAAAAGAGGCGTCATCATCTGCCCCATCCTTCAATTTCACTTGTCCATCCAAGTCAAACCACCGGAGCAAATGAAGAGGTCTCACAAAACCTCATCTTTCAAAGGATTTTGATGTTGGGGCTCAAGAGGAACGCTCTTATTCATAGGGCGATGTTCTCAAACGGCTTCCTAGCCTAAATGCTTTCTCTATGTACAAAAAAATCTATGTCTGATGAAGTTAGGGAAGAAGCTCTCCTCAAAAGGAGAGAAAACACCCACGCTTTATTTCCAAAAAATGAAGAAGCTCTCTCCGTAAGGAGATTCTGATGACGTCACCAGCTTCGACGAATGTCCTTCTCGAAAGTATGAAGAAGTTGTCCTCAAGGAGGAGATTCTGGCGAGGCTTTTCACAAGATATCCCTATCTTCCTCCATCTTCTCTAGCAAAGTGTGGAGGAAAAAGAATACAAAGAGGAAGAAGGAGAAGAAAATGGAAGAAAGAAATGAAAGGAGGAAGATGGAAGAAAAAGAAAAGAGAAGAACACTCAAAGCATTCAACTATCTCTCCAACAACCCTCCTCAAGCTCCTCACAACTCTTCTCTAGCATCACACCAGCTTCCCAAGCTCTCTTCTTCTCCAAAAATATCCCAAATGAACCCCTTTTACCAAATGGCTATCCCTCCTAAGATATCCCTAGCCAGAGGGTTTATCCCATGTTTCATGGAAATGAAATGACGCCTTACCCCATATGGGAACTTCCTAGGTGATAACATAAGCCAAAAGTGGCCTAAGACTGGTCTATAGCTTATTTCCGGTGGTCTAACGACATCTTGTTGGAAAAATAGGGGTCACCTCGCGAAATATGTTCCAGCGGCATGGCTACGTCTTGGTTACGATGTGGTCATGCAACATACAGGCGTTGCGAATGAGCTAATGGCGTGGCCACGCCCAAAAGATGGTGTAATTAAGCCACCTATTTGGTCGATGCGGCTATGCCGGCCTCATGTGTGGTCACACCGTGTGGTTCAAACTAAACTGGTAAGGCATAACCTGGCGCGACTATGCCCGAAATCGACATGGTCACACCACAAGACGGGCGTGGCCACGCCCAATCTTGGTGTGGTCATGTCAGACCCATTTTGGGTCGAGCCTCCTTTTTGAGGGGTTTTACACCAAGTTCGAACCCGGGAAACCCCGCCCTAAGGGAAAATGACGTTTGGACTCATCTAAACTATCTGTTTCGCGATCCAAGGTCATCTGAATGACGTTTTGTCTACGAGTAAACCAAATAATAGCCTGGTTTGCGCTTACCATGCCAAGCAAAATCTGTAAGTCAGGTCGAAACCGTCTAATGGACGTCATGCTGATAGGTCTTCACCTTAGCAAAGACCAAACCCCAACAAAGCACTTTTGGCCGCTTGCTGGAGACTGAAATTGGATGTCTTCAGCCCCGGGAGGTTGTGCACGCGTGAACATACTCCATAGTCATTCAAGCAGACACCCTACACTGTTGACATCGAAAGTTGATGCCAACAACGCAGCTTATTCCAGTTAAAGTGGATCCATTTTTTACTTTATGTAACAGGGTAAGAAACATCATGCCTGTCACAAAGAGTCCTAAATGGTGCTCCTTCAGCTCCATCTCCAATCTTATTACTGAAATTAAAACTCATTTACATCATACTCATGCAAGACTTGTAAGTAATAAAACGCGTTTCATCATTTTCAACTATAAAGAGAAAAAAAAATCTATAAAATTAAAAGCTTCCATTAGCAAAAAAAATTTGGCCATGCCAACAAAGACAAGTGTAGTGACCTTGAAATCAAACAATCCTTTAAGACATCAACATTCTTGATCCACCCATCAAAAAACCTCAAATTAAACATTTTGTATGAGAGTTATGCATTTTGAATAACCAAAATTTCAATGCAGTGTCTTGATTTGTGACTTTAGCATGACTTATTAAGTGTAAAAGGAGGCAACTATGAGAATGATTTTTACTGTAATTTAAGTATAAGAATACTATATTACCACCAATTGCATCAATCATATACAGAAGGAGTGGTAGATCAATTCATCTCATACTTGTTTGTTTATCCAGTTCAAGCCCTTCTAGATATTCAAATTAGATTCTCATGCTTCTTTTTTCTATATTTTCGGTGCCAACTTTGTGTTAAGAGTTTTCATGTAATTTTGTACTTGTTTGTTTAGTCTCCAATTAGCTCAAGCGACGCACTACATTTAGGCTCAGTTTGGGGAAGTTTATCCACTGTGCTGCCTCACCGTTTGGAAACTGCGTTTAAGCAGCTTATCTAAAAAAACAGTTGATTTTTTACACTAAGGGCCCATTTGAGACGGCTTATATGTGCGGTGGCGTTTTTAAAAACGATGTCTAACCGTTTGTTTCGATCGTTTTTGAAAAAATTGTCTGCTGCGTTTAGGTTTTTTACACTAAGCGCAGGCTGCGGGTCGACCCCAGCGGCCCACGGGCTGCGTTTCAGGATAAGCTGCTTATCCTGAAACGCACAAGCTGTCCCAAACAGACCCTAAAAGCGAAACGTGGGTCAACCCCGCGGTCCGCATATCTAGATAAGCAGCTTATCTAAATAAGCACAAGCTACCCAAACACACCTTTAATGTTTTATGAATTAATCGACTTGTGATATGTGCTGATCCCAATAAAGATCAATTAATCTTGTTTTGATAAAGTGCTCAACCATTAAACACCACAAGAAGAGACTTATTATGGCATTAAAAAAATTTGAATTAAAAGTTTTATTAATAACTTGTGTCCTTTTATATAGCAAAATATTGAAAATTAGGTAAATCTAGAAGTCTTGGATCAGCATAGGAAGCGTTTGAGTGGATTAATCCATTAAAGTAAACAATACACTACCACCATTAAATGCCTTAAAGCTATTTAAATTAGGTAAAACATCATCAACATGATTAGTCACCAATTATTAGTCGATGGAGGCCATATTCACCGTTCTTGTGGTAGAATGTCATAATCAATGAAAAGTATTTTTATGGAAATATTTAAAAATAAATTTATATATATATGTATATGTATATGTATAGGTATAGATGTACATATAATTATTAAACATATTTATTTTTATTTTCTAGAATGCAATAAGGAACTTATAGAAATGGAGAGAGAATAAAGTGCACGGTGAATATTCATAATTGATACATTTTCATATCAATAAATGATATTAATAACTTTTCATGAGTCTAAGTCTGTCGATCTGAGAGTCTTTGAAACGGTTGACTTAACTGATTTGGATCAGCTATTTCTTATCGACTGATCTTTGTTCTGATAAAACGAGACTTTCAAATGGCAATCAATCGACACTGAGATGGTCGGTATTGTTGTCTTTGGTCTGGGTGATTCTTCAAATGCCAGCTATCTGTTTAGCTGGTAATCCTTTCTTCGTTTGGCTTATGATCTTCAGTCGATGGGTTTTATAAACTTCTGTTAGATCATTGAATTTCATATTTTCCCTCATAGGCCACTTAATCGACTTGAGATTCGTGTGGATAATTATCCTACATACAATAATATTATCTTGTTAATAAATATAATTAACTACATGAAGTTTAAAGATAATATCCTTAATCTCATACTGAGCAAATTTTGATTAGAAATATCCAGAATAATTATATAAACTGCTCATTTTATTCTCTTATAAGGTATGCCAAAATGATTTTGAAAAATAATAGTTATATCATTAAATTTGTTTTATTTAGAATATGTATTTTATATATATCTAGCACCCCATTTAAAGATGGACTAACAAATTAATGCATTTACGCATGCCGCGCGCCCGTGCGTGCGTGCGTCCGTGCGTGTATTAAGATTTAATGATATTCTTTAAGATTTAAATGATATTAAAAGAAATACAAATATTTTTATAATCTTTTTAAAGCAACAACAATTATTTAAAGAAACAGTTGTGGTGTTGCTGCAGAAGAAGCTACTCTTCAAAACAGTATTGGCTATAATACTTTTTTTTTCATTTTTTTTTCAAAAAGACAGACCGTAGCTTTCTAGCAGCAACCTCACTTAGTAGATCCGATTTCGAAATGCATCTTCAAACTGTAGCTTTTAAAAAAGCAGACAAAATACAGTTTTGTAAAATACAAGAAAGTGCAGTGCAACACCGCATCACCGCCCCTCATACACTGTTAGTTTCACTTATGATATTATTTATTATATTTGAAACAACAACAACAATTTACTAATATTCCTATGAATGTGTGTGTGTGCGTGTGCGCGCGCGTGCTGACAACCGTGACTCTTTGGTTGACAGAGTTTGTAAGTTCCCTAGGGTCACAGGTTCGATCCCGCCTATGTGCGCGATGTATTTCTTAGGTATATGAAGTTGGTCAGGAGGCTCATCTCATAGCCTCTAGCCATTCATTATATATATATGCGTGTCTGTGTGCGTGCGCGCGTGCATGTGTGTCGCTTTCCCTTACTCTTTTAGTCGGCATCTACAAAGTCAGTTCTAAGTCTTCTAAGGTCAGGGATTCGAATCCGCCTATGTGCGGTTAACCTGAGTGGTTAGACACATGAAGTTAGTTTTGGGATTCGTATCATAGCCTCTACCCAATCTTTTTAAAAACACACACACACAGACACACACACACACATGTAATCTTTAATCTCACAAGCAACTACCATATACCATAAATTTCTTAAAAACTTATAAGCATAAATAAATAAAAAAAATTTGATATAACAATTATAATCATCCAATCATATACTCTTGAACAGCATAAAATTACAATAAAATTATTTTTATAAACATTAAAAAATTTCTAAATAACAGCAATATCCTATAGCATTCATGTCCACACAAATACTATTGCAGTTTCCACTCAAGCAGGAATTCAAAAACACATAATCAATCATAAAGATCATATTAAAAAAAAATGATAATAATAATAGCAAAAAAAATGATTCCTTCTCATCATGTGTTCCAACTGCTCTCACAGTACTGCTACCTCAGCAAACCTTTGCGAACTAATTTCTGGTGCTTGACTAAAGGCACCAACAATGAACGGTGTTCAGCAAAGCAAGCCTTGAATGCTGTTAACGCAAGCTGGCCATCGACGTTGACCTCTCAGTGATAAGTGGAGTTTGACGATTGCAGGAAAATATGGTCACCGATAAGCAGTCGATGAGCTGTGGTGGGTGAAATCTGCAACGAGGAAGACGTGATATTCTTCTCCACTTATACGTCCATATGTTTGGTGTTTTGGATAGATTATCAGAAGTCGTGGTGATTACAGTGGCTCTGATGGGGCGTGTGTAATGATCCTGTTTTGTGGGGTTCTAAGTTTTTTAGATTTGCTTTTAACTGTTGGCGGAATATAAAGATGGATTGATTACTTATGTATTTTTTCTTAATTCGAAGTCCAATTTAAAGTTTTATAATATATTATGATTCATTGTTTTTAGAATATAATGTGCATCAAAAATTAGTCCAAGAGGAGCCACCAATCGTCAAAGCGCAACATGAATCAGAAATGTTCATCGCCTCAGTTCTCTCGAAGTAGAATCCAGAGCTGACCAATCGATCAAAGAAGACGATTGACTAGAATGACTGACCAAGCAGAGATTTGCTGACTTATAAGATAATTCTAGTTGGCCGATGTTAGGTATGGCTCATATACAAGGTAAATGACAGACGCTAGAGCAGAGTGGAGCGAGGCAACGGAGTGGAACGAGCAAGTGTAGTGGAGTAGAGTGGAAACATCTGTCAAATTGAGGGAGTTACGTTGCGTGAGTTGGGGGTGCGGGTCACGCCCCTGCAGTACTGTACGAAGTTAATTTTGTAATTACATATTCTACGTCAGGAATATATATATATATCTTATTTGTAACCCTAGTGTAACTTGTATTTTTTTCTGAAATTGAAACGAAAGTAACCACTCAGCTCACGATGATGTAGGATAGGACCGGGAAATTATTTTAAATTATTAAAATATGTTGTACAAAATATTAATATTTGTATTAATTGCATTTGAATGAATTTAGTTTCGGATGTTTTAAGAAAGCGATTTATTTATTTTTTTAAAAGTAGATAATGGAAAATCATCGAACACCGCTGCTTTTAAATTTTTTTTTTATTATTTGAATTTATTGGAAGCGTAGTGAGTGTGGGACCCAGCGCGGGCATCGACCTAATTACCTAAACTACATGACGTACTGGATTTGGTGACTTGAAATGTTGACGATATCCAATGGTCTAAAATCGCTTTCAGCTATCCATATTTATTTCTCGTGCCAGTAATATGAAAGGAAAATGCAATGTAATTATCAATAGCATGAAAAGTGATGCACCATATTTGTACTTTTTCTTTTTTCTGAGTTGTCGTTAGGGTTGCAAATGCGTGCAAGTGAGCTCGAGTCACTTTCAATTAGGGCTGTCAAAATGGCTCGTTGTTCACGAGCAATTCGTTGTTCACGAGCAGTTCGTTGTTCACGAGCAGCTCGTGTTCGGCTCGTTTGCTAAGTTAACGAGCCGAACATGAACAAAAATTTGTTCGTTCATGTTCGGCTCGTTTTGACTCGAAATATTACTTAACAATTATATATATATATATACAATTATATATATATATATTCTGATGAGTAGTATTTTTAAATAATTTAATTGACTATAAGACTACAATGATTTATAATCGATTAAAAGTATTAATTAAGAAAATATAATAAAAATTATTAAATTAGACTCAAATGATGTTTTAATATAAACAATAATTTGTAATCTTGCCCCAATCCTTAACATCTTATGGGTAAGTGATTAGGGTTGTCAAACTAACTCTTTGTTCATGAATGACTCGGCTCTTGTCCGGCTTGCTAAACAAACGAGCCGAATATGAATACAGTTTTTGAGCTCGAAATATAAACAAGCCGAACACTAGTTAAGCTTGGGTCGCTCGTGTTCGGCTCGTTTACATCCTACTTTCAATTCAAGTTTGAGTCTGAATTTGAATAATTAATCTAAATTTAACTTGAACTCAAGTTTAGTTCTGCGAGTACGAACCACTTATGAATCAGTTCATTTATCTTGCAGAGTTGTGCTCGAATGTTTAAAATATTAGTCGTAAATAAAATAAAGAGTTTTAGCATTTATCCGACCAGATAATAATAATAATATTAAACAAATCAATAATATTTTAAGTAAAAGTTGAAATATTTAAATATAATAAATAATAATAGTAAATAAATTCTATATTTTTTAATCATATGGTAACGCACTAAGGATTATATAAATCATTTTCTTTTTTCAGGCGGCAATGCACTAAACTTAGTAATATTTTACCTAAAAGTAATATTAAAAGAAAATTACAAAGACGAAAAATGCAAAAGTAATGCAAAATATGATTTATTTGCTGTCAAATTGATAGTAAAGTGTGATACATTTATATATATATATATATATATATTATATATAAAATATCATATTGCTTTTCTATTAAGTGCTTAAGAAGTGCCTAACAACTTTAAGAGGGGTGTGACCAAATAGAAGCTTTTATAACAAAATTATAGACCAAATAAAAACATAAAATGTGGCGTGTTATATATGATGGATTACAAAAGTGTCATTGTCATGCAAATCAATGCGAAAAATAAATTCGTACAATAAATAAATAATCAAACACTATGATTTAATGTGGTTCAGTACAAATTCGTCTATGTTCATAGAGAGATGTTATTCCAATATTAACAGACGAAAAAATCGACCAATTAAGGCCACAATTCAATACATTCAAATTCATCGTATATATAAACAATAAAGAATATTTTAAATGTACAAACTTTATAATTATCAAACATTAGATTTTAGTATTTTTCATAACAAGACTCATATGACATGAGGGTGAACTCATAAGCATGCAAGTAGTTGCAATATTTTATATGAAAAAAGGCAAAAGAATTTATCTAAAGTTTGGGGAATACGAAGAGGCTTCTGTAATATGAAAAATTAGAGGAGAATTTAATGCAACATTTTTGTAAATTTACAGCATCATGAATTGCATCATTTAGCAGGTTCCGTTAGCATCCGAAATCCGGACATAAGCTGCGTCCAGAAAATGATTGCGATCTATTGGAGGTCGGTTTTATTATTATTTTCTTTTATCCTTCACTCCTTCCGATGGATCACAGTTGTTGTCCGGATGCAACTTGCCTCTAGACTCAGGACACAATATTTTTTCGCTGTGCTGAGGCTTGGCTGGACCTTTTAGAGCTTGAACTGAGGTGGACTGAATCAAGTAAGGCTCATTCCACCACTAAATCAAAAAAAGTAAGTTGAATAGGACTCGCACACACGCACACGCACACACGCACACGCACACACACATATATATATATATATATATATATATATATATATATATATATATATATATATATATATATATATATATATATCACTTTTTAAAACTTAAAATAGAGGTACTTATTTTGATGTGAAATAAAAATAATTGGATGGTATAAATGTAAAAAAGCAAAGTTTATGTAAAATAATAAAAAAAATTTGTGGGTCCCTTGATGGCTTTAAAATTTAAGATGAAAAAAACCAGGTATTTCATCACAAAAGAAGTCTTTGATATTGTGGCAGACAAGGTTACAAGTTGTTACTTTGCACCAGGCAACTGTGGGAAAAATTTTGACTTCATAGTCATAAAGGTAACTTTTGTGATGAAATTATGCCATGAAAGAGTACTAGCGCCCACAAAATTTCATTATATATATATATATATATATATATATATATATATATATATATATAATGTATATATGTATCTATGTATGTATGTATATATGTATGTATATCTATATCTATATATATGTATGTATGCATTTATAATTTTGGACATTATCTTGCTAGTAGTAAATTCTCAACCTTTTTTATATTTGTTGCATTTAGTTGTGAAGTTCTAAATTGAACATAAATAAATATTGATAATAGATGAAACATAGTTTTCTCAATTGAATTGTAAAGCATAAGCACTAAATTTGATGCGTACTAGAAGATTCAAGGAGGTAGAGTAATAATTATTTATCATCTTAGCATTGCATGATGATCCGGTACACAGTCAGGTAATTCAAGAGAAGTAAATATGAGGAGACATTTCTAACCTTTACGTGGAAAAAAGGGGCCTAGCTAAGTTGAAACAATATACCATGAATGATAAGTACATATGTCCATCTCTTCTTTTTTATCAGGGAGGATGTAACTACAAAGTTGTATTAGGGCTTGAAGGGTCATAGTGGATTGCCACAAATATCATAGTCTAGTTGTGTTCGAGATGATGCCCTGTTTCACAGGTTGCTCCGTGACCTTGCGACGTGAGTTGTTGCTTCGCATGATTCTTCATCGCAAGGTGTGGGTTGTGACTGATGGTGAATTGCAATGTTTGGCGAGTGGTGGTCGAGGGTCGTTGGTGGTGGTCAGTGACTGCTGCAATAGGAAGTAACTTCAATTCATTTTCAAAGATTCAATCTTCTCGAGGCTTCAAGCTCTCTCTCTTTCCAAGAGAGGGGTATGACTATTTATAGAATCACGATTGCAATTAATAAAGAAATATTAATCACATCGAGTGAACAACCTGTAGAGATTTTCTCAATCAGAAGGCATTTGATGGACATTTGAGTGCCCTAACGATGTCGAAATTGAGTGATGTTAGGTTCGTCAGATTATTCTTGTTGAGACTCTTGATTTAAGTATATGCTTGTTAGATTTGACATCTGTTTGACATTTCAAATCTGCCCAAAAAGCTTTCAAAAGAGATTAAAGGCTTGATCGAGGTTTGATTTGGCTTAGATCGGACCAATTTTGATACCTTTAGGTCCGTCTTGTCGAACCGGTCAGTTCGAATGTAATTTTTCTTAAATCGGCCCTCTAAATGACTAATAATTGAAGTTTGAATGCTCCTTTCTTAAAAATTATCTTGACATCTGTGTTTTGCTTTTAAGAATTGTTTGTCTTATGAAATTTATTGGCGGCGTATCAAAACTTAATAACAGTATAAGCAAAAATAACATTAACAGAGAATCATGTAGTTCAGGAATATGAATATTGATCAAGATGATGATATGATGATTGGGAGCATTTCCATACATACCGCCCGATTTTTATGGATTTACATATCTAACACAAAGATTAATTTTTGCATTTAAAACACTCATATCTTCCAAATCACATCAAAATGCCACCATTTTAACTTTTAAATCGTAAAATAATATTTTCATGCATAAGTAGGGTGGTATGTTTGTAAATATTGAAGTTTTGATTTTAGAAATGTAAAGAATTGAGTGGAATTTATACAAATCTTTCGTATAGAATTGAATTAGAGTAGCAAATTATAAAATTTTTTTATTAAAATAAAAAAAAGTATTGTATGGAATAAAATATTGAGCAATCATAACAACTCGAGTACAAATAGATACACATCTTGGTATATATCATAGCACTATATACGAATTGTATTATATAATATGGTGAAAAAGGAAGAATAAAGTAGAGATATATTGGAGGTCAATTTTCCCTTGTAAATATCAGACTTTAGGTATTTACAGTGAAAAGTAAACATCAGACTTTAGGTATTATATATGTAAATAGAAAAGAATTGTGCGGTATTGTACATAAAAACAGTGCTAGATTCTGAGGGGATCTAACGGTCTAGCAAGGAATACTACGATGAAGTTGGACCCACTGATAGAAGATCATGAAGCGAACTTATCCAACTAAGTGAATTTATTTGAGTCAAATGATGCACCGAAAATATGTTTGATTTTTCCTTATATTTTATACTCATTTTTGTTGACATTGCGCTTTAAAGAATGTTATTTTCATTGCTTTGTTGCAGGTATATTGATTTTTAACATTTGGAGCAAAAGAAAACAAAATTGGTGAAATTTATAGTCAAATGAGACGATTCTTGAAAAAAAAATCTCGGGGCGCCGACGGCGTCATCTTACAGAGAGAACATGAATTAAATCGTGGCTCTGCACCGACGGCGGCATTTGACAGAGCCAAAGTGTCGACGGTGCACGGGATGGTCAGGTACGATTTTTTTTTGTAGATTTTACGTATTCGACGACTTTTGGAGGGTTGTTTGAGGCATCTCTTGGGAAACTCATCCCTACACTATATTAAAGTGTTTTAAATGGCAAAAAAAAGGAGGAAGTGAAATTCGCTGGAGAAAAGTGCAATAGTCCCTGTAGAGTCTTGTGGAGTCTTGTTTAGTGTGTGTTTTTAGTGTAATTGTAAGAAGAGAAAGAAAATCAAAGGAACTTCAAGGGATTTGCTTTAGGAAAAAGTTACAGATTAGTTGTAGTTGTATGAACTTTCTTTTATATATAAAATCCATATTTTTTCGCATCTTCTTCATGAATTCTGAGTAGATTTCATTATCTTTCTCCTTGGAATGAGATATGATGAAATGAAGAGATAGATTGGATATGCTAGTTAAATGTTAAATACTTGTGATGGTTTTACACTTCGTTCTTTATTTACTTTTTGATCTGGCCAATTGTAATGTTAAAATTTGTTGTGAAACATAAGATCTGAAAGGACTATGAGTTCTATAACAAAGTGAAAATCACATTCAATTCTATGATGAGAATGTAGTCTATAGGGTTGAGTGCAATAAATGAAGTAATATACTTTGTTGGGCGTAGAATTGGAGATTTTAAGGGTGACAGTCTAAAATCTCCAATTCGGTCATATAGTTTGGTAACTAAAGTGAGAGTTAGCCCTCAGGCGAGGGGAAGTGGGAGCTTTGGAGTGAGAGCCAGTATCCTCTCAGCCTAACCACGAATTTAAGGACCAAACATGGGATTATCCAATGTTCTTTACACACTCGAAAGAGGGTAAAGAATATGAATGATCCTATTTGGCACAATACAATTTCCAACGATCTAAATATTTCAATAACCATAAACTCATTTCAGAGGGAAGGATGCTTTCTCAATTTTGAACCTTTCGTTTAAAAATAGTTAAGTTTTGTTTAGAATTAGTAAATTTACTTTGAAGTATAGAAAGTAGTTTAGTAAACTTAGTTCTATTCACATAATTAAACATTATCAACTTGTACTTTTCACTTATAAGTTTTATATATTTGAACATTGTGTTTGAGTGCTACTATCACAAATTTATGCTTTCCTCGTGGGATTGATAACTAGGACTCCAATAGAGCCCTGTATTTCTTGTGAGATACGCATACTTGCATTTGTACTCTGGTGTCTATAAGAAAATATATTGAAAAACAAAAACACCGCATCACCAGGCTAGCAATGCCAAAATCGATTGAACCTCGAGACAGACCAAAAATAATTTAAGGAATAAGAATGAGCCCACTCAGGCCAGAAATGACATAAAAGGGTATCAAAGCCATTCATCACAAGAGGGTTAACTCTAAGGATCACCTGCTTCCCTGGCATCTCCAATCATCCCAAAGATGCCCGGAGACTTCTCATATGGGGTCAAATATCTTGATGAGTTACATTTGGATACAAAATAAGATTTTTCAGAGCTCCATTTGAGCTCAATTTAAACTAAATTTTGATTCAATTTCAATACATTTTTATTTTTAGAATATAATAAATCCTAAATCCAATATAAATATGAAAAACACATTCTCAAAAGATATAATCGTGATGGGGGCTTAGATGTACATTTACTTTGAGTTTAATACCACATATGACATCCAAAGGCCGCACTAATCTCAACACAAATTCTACGACATCCATAATCTGTTGACCTCATTTTTGATGAGGTCTTCTCTTCTTCTCTTTAGTACTTAGGATCTAGCCGGCTTTTCCTTTGACTGTCCTAGAGGATTAGAATTGGGACCCACCACTTAGAAATTCAAAACCACTTCTTAACTCCCTGCAAACTCCACTAACTTTATTGTAGACCCCTAATCACCTAGAGGGTTGAAATCAAATGTGGAAGTTTAAAGGATGAGTTCCTATAGGACTCTTTGGCCTTAGGACCGCCCAGGTGGCTCAGTCCGGTGAAGGGGCTGACTTACACACACACTACACCTCTACACTACACTTTCACACACCTCCTAAAACCACACCCATACCCAATTTGACCTCCCGACTCATGAAGGTGATTCACATGGATGGTCCTTAACCCTTCGACCCTCGGTAAGAGGTTAGGAACAACATAGATGAATGCCTCAAATGAGTCCTCTCATGGCTCATATAGGCTTAACATGGCTTCATGGCTCAACCAAAATGATTTCATTTCACTTACATTTACCCAATCTTCAATTTTCCAAATTTTTAATTTTTGACCCGGGACCCCGCACCCGCCTAACTTACCCAAAACCTCGAAATTACCCAAATTTCTCAAAATCCTCCAAAATCACCCAAAATTTCTCAAAACCAATCCCAAACATTCCCACATCACTCAAATTGATCATTCATAGCCAAAAATACCAAAAATTCCAAAAATACCTCCCAATACCCTCCAAATACCCAAAATGCCCCTCTTAGCCAAAAAATTAAAAAATTCAGAAAATTCCCAGAAAATACCAGAAAATCCCAAATATTCTCAATTTCATTTTGTCCAACTACACCATGGGCCAATTTTGTCAATTTACCCCCATTTTTGTTAAAATCCCCAATTTGACCCATTTTAACCCAAAGTGAACCCAATGTCAAACCAAACCTACCCAATTGACCAAATTCTGGCCCAATTCAATTCTAAACTTCAATTCAACATCCCCAACACCAATCTAGACCAAATTCAAGCCCAATTTGATTGACATTTGAATCTAATTTCACTTTGGACCTTAAAGCCCAATTTGGACCCATGACCCAAACTTAGCCCAAACTCACCCAATTCAACTCCAATTAACCCCAAATCTTTTCTAAACCTTCCCTAAAATCCTCAAAAACAAAACACTAACATTATTTGCCCAAAATTTAGACCCAAACCCCACTCAAATTCAACCCAAAGCTAAAAAAACTCAATTTTGACCTAAACCCAAACCTAACCCAAATAAGCTCAAACCCCAAAATCAAAACCCAACCAAAGCCAAAACCTCTTTGAAACATTCCCATAAACATTTCCAAACATTAATTTTACATCAATTTCAACTCTAGCCCAACATTGGCCCAAGTTAGCCCAATTTGACCTACATTGGCCCATTTACCAAAGAGGCCCAAATTCAACCCAATTCAAACCCAAACCACCTCAAATCTATTTCAAATTACTCATAACATATCCCTAAAGCAAACCCAACAATTATTTGGCCCAACCTTTTACAAAAATTCCCATCCATGAACTCATTCTTAAACCTAAAGGCCCACTTCCTTAAACCACTTTAAAAGCCCACCCAAGACCATTTCAAAAGCCCAAGTTTTTAATCCAAAGCCCACATGACATTTCCCCACATCATCCATTTAATCAAAATCACCCCTAAGTTTTAAAATCATCATTAAGCCATTCCAAATCAAGCTTCATGAAAATTCTCCACCAAAATACCAAAATTCCTAAATTCTATTTCCATGAAATTGACCAAGCTTTATCCTAAGCCATGAGCAAGCCATTTACAAGCCATATGAAGCCATGGAAGGTTTGACATGTGACCAAGCCATTAATGGCAAAAGGAGGGCCTCCTTTCCTAATCCTTCATTAAGCCTTTTTAACCATAAGCATGTCACACACTAAACCATGCTTAGCCACCTCACAATGGATGGAGACTTCACCACTCCTTCTCGACTGACCCAACTGATTCCCCTGACCAAAAATCAGACCATGGGAAGGTGAACCAAGCCCAAACACATGGGTTGACCCAAACCAAGCCAAAATGGCCTCTTCCCCATTCCATTCCAAGCCATTCCCTTTACAAATGGCAAGGCCCAATCGTCGCACTAAACCCCAGCCCTGACCCACCTGAACAAGATGGTGACCAGTGCCTGGCCGGCCAGCCACCAGGCCGCCGGAAAACACCATGGCCGAGACCTTGGGAGGAGCCAAAAAATTCAATTCTCCCTTCCTGAGCTGCCCCATGCCCAATGGCCACCATGGCTGTTCTTCCCT
Source organism: Papilionanthe hookeriana x Papilionanthe teres (assembly GCA_022702705.1). Lineage (NCBI taxonomy): Eukaryota > Viridiplantae > Streptophyta > Magnoliopsida > Asparagales > Orchidaceae > Papilionanthe > Papilionanthe hookeriana x Papilionanthe teres. Next base: position 85,089,105 of record CM040424.1, read on the forward strand.
TGACCTAAGCAGTGATCCCGGTCCTTAAACCCCCCTGGGAGGCCCTCCACCCTCTCCTATTTAAACACCACCCCTCTCGGCCATGGGAGAGGTGCTGAACCAACCTTAAGGAAACTCTGCCAAAATCATTCCAGACCACTCTCTACACATAAAGCATTTGATTCTCACTGGATTCCAGCCCAATTCCCTCCAGCTGAGCTCGATTTTGAGTTCAAATTTCAAGCACAAAACCGGGACACTTCTTCACAGTGGACCAATCCCCAAATTGATTGATCCTACACCTTCACCGGACCGAGGAAGAAGTCCACCAAGCAAAAGCCCCTCTCCGGGCCACCCATCCGTTCCGGACTCCAAGCTTTGTGATCGGGCTTGGTCGAAATCATACCTAGACAATTCACCGGGCCAAGGGACTTCATCCGGAGCTTGCTTGGACGCAATCGAAGGTGACACAACCCTCGGATTGAAGCCACACTTCTCCGAGCAAAGGTATGAGCTAACTCTTTATCCCGAGCTTCGGAGATTCTCCATTTCAAATGCCTTAATTTCAATGCATGATCACCGTATAGATGTATCCGTCTCTTCGAGACGAATCCATGAAGCACAAGAACATGAAAATCCGTTAAGTATTGAATGAGATATTAGGGATTTAGTGTGGACGGTTCTCGGGTTAGGAGGCTTGGGGACGATGAACGGATGCCGTTCATTTAATACACGCGCGGACGGACGGCCAGGATCGCGCCGGATGAGGAGATGGAACGATACAGTGGGCCCCCGGAGCGCTGAGTTGGACGGCGGCGCCGAATCAGAAGACGACACGCGGCGTTTCGGAGATGCCTAGGTTGAGTTGGCGCCGCGTGGATAAGTAGAAAAATAGGTTATTTTTCTATTTATTTAATTCCCTAAACTTCAAAAATGCATAACTTTGTGTAGAAAAATCGGAAAAATAAAATAAAAATACCCTCTTGCTCAGGTGAATGAGGAGAATAATGTAAAAAGAAATCATTCAATTTCATTGAGTATTTGATTTTTAATAATTTATTTACTCTCTGCACATTTTCAATTCTCCATGCATGTATACAATTCACCATGGCATGAGATCATAGGGCTTTGAAGCCTCCGAATTTGGGAACATTCCCGAATTTTCCAAAGTCGAGGCTATCCCTATGAAGAGTTATTGATTTTTCAACTCTAGATTGCTAGTTTGAGTATTTTAATTCCAATAATTAGCATATTATGAAATAAATTCTAGAAAAATTTGGTGATGTTTATTATGACTAGAGGACCCTAGGAAAAATAGGTTTTGAGTTAACTCACTTGGAATAACCCTAATTAGCTTAAACACCCAAAATGGAGTTTTAATTAATTAGAGCTAATCATACATAAAATTGACTTGAAATCAATTCTCCACTGACCTTTAGGATCAGAGGAACCCACTATAAAAGTTTGAAGTCAATTGGACTTGGTTAGCTTCTATCAAATGGGTTGATTAAGCCATTTAGCCAAAATTAAACTTAAAAAATTCATAACTTTCAAAATACTTTTCAAAAATTCACCAAATTGGTTTTGGAGCTTCTCTGATATCAGGGGAATTTAAGAAAATTAAAATTGCAATTTTCTAAAAAAGTTGATTTTTGCATTATTTTAATATTTTTAATAATTAAAAAATAATAAAAATCACAAAAATAATAAAATTCACCAAAATGTCATATTTTGAATTTTAATCACATAGGAACAAACCCCATATTTTTTTTAGGTCTCTATGATGAGTTATTAAATTTTAAACCCCTAGGGTAATTTTAAAATAAAAAAAATGTATTTTCTAGCATTTCCACTAAAACAATTATAATAAATCAAAGAAAAATCAGAAAATTATAAAAATTGGTTCTCTGATTTCTTTGATATCAGAGAGATTTTTGAAAAATATAAAATTTATTTTTCAACCTTTATTTTATTTTTAAATTAATTAATACTCCAAAACTCAAAATAATTATAATAAAAAGAATATAATTCAAAAATCACCAAAATTGGTCCAAGTAGTCCTCTGGTCATTAGGAATGTCCCATAATTTTCTTAAGGACAGAAACTTCCCCTTGGTCATATTATTAAATTTTCCTTGGGAATTCCTATTTTTCACCAAAAATAATTACATAAATAAATTAAATACAGAAAAATCACATTTTTTCCTCTAATGTCTTTATTGACATATGAGTAAAGTCACATAAAAAATTTAAATTCATTTAAGCTCAATTTAGTGAGTTATGAAATTATTAAGCTTGAAGGGCAAAATGGTAATTAAAATTTTAACCCTTAATTAAAACTTTAGGCTTAATAAAATGAAAAAGTAAAATATTTGATCTTAATCTGATTTGGATGATTGAAATTTAAATAATTAAAGGGTAGAAACCTACTAAACAATTTAAAAATAATTAAAATAAACCTTAATCAAATAATTAATTAAATTTGGAAGAATAATAAATTTGGAATTATTAAAATAGGGATGTCATTAGGAAGAGATTTATTCTTTAATTTAAGAATCCCTAAATTAATCATCTCAATAATATTTAATTCCTAATTAAAATGATAATCCAAATTTAAAATTTAAAATGCTAAAAGACTTAATCATTAAATTAAATTAAAGTTAAATTATCTAAATTAAACCCTTTTAAAATTTCAATTAAATTAATACTTTAACAATTAAAATTAAATCATCTTTAAAACATAAAAAATAAAATATTAAATTAAAATTAAAAATAAAATTAAATTTAAATTTAAATTAAAAAAATTAAATAAAATTAAATTAAAACATATTAAATTAAATTAAATTAAATCAAATTAAATTAAATTAAATTAAATTAAATTAAATTAAATTAAATCAAATTAAATTAAATTAAATTAAATCATATTATATTAAATTAACTTAAATTAAATTAAATTAAATTAAACCACATTAAATTAAATTAAATTAAATTAAATTAAATTGAACTAAATTAAATTAAATTAAATTAAATATAACATCACCTAAGACATAAAGAATTCAAAAATAAATCTAAAACAACTTGAACACTATTCCAAACTTAAGCACATTAATTGAAATTAAGTTAAATCATAAATCATTTGAACATCCATTTGCCCTCGAAAGCTCTTTGTTGTCATAACTCCTAAATGGAGTGTTAAGTGAAGTGTTACTTCATTCATAAGATATTCAAATGTCCCAGGTTCATCGAGCAAGATAATAAACTTGAACTCCGGACGATTAATTCATTTGTATAATTAAATTCTCTTGGACTTAAAATAATCCTTGAAATATCGAAAAGATGTTTAAGACTCGTCTTAAGCACTTCCTCGATATGATAGGATATTTATAAGAACAATTGAACTTAATTGTTCTTTGATGAAGAAAATCGTCCTCAAACACAAAATACAAGAACCTAGACGTCATAGGAGGTGACTAGCTATAGGATTAGGAACTTGGTAGAAAACCATAACCCTTCCCTTAGCTTTACCTAGGAACTTGCTTTAAATGCTTAAATATTCTAATTGTGTTTTAAGTGCAACTTGGGATGACGGGAAGACCCTCCGAGTACGCTTTTATTTTATTGCAATTTATCTTATTGTAATTTATTTAATCGCATCGTACTTACTTTTCTTGCATGATAAACAATCGTTGCATGAAAACCCACACCTTTAGGATAGTCCCTAAAACCGAAACCAAAACTAAATTAAAAGTCATTACAAGATAAAATTCACCGCCACAACATTTCAAAATATAAAACAACTCAAAATTTAATCACAAACGAACAACAAAACTACAACAACAACTAAATTAAAACGTATTGTTGGATGATCGGGAATGCCTCGGATGATGTAACCTACGTGTTGCTAACGGGATTTCCCACGGTCTAAATGAAAGTGTGGAACTCATTCGGTTGAGTTTAGCAAATTCATCTGGACTAAGTGAATCCGATAAAAATAACGATGCCGGAAGGATGGAACCGTGGGATCTTAACCGGTGTTGTTATAATCAACTTTAAGATTTGTTTTAATTAAAACATAAAAAAAAACACACTTGGAAATTAAGACTTTCTCTAAACCAGAACACTTCTCTCATCTCCTGATTTATGACTTCTAAAACTAAACCTCTGGGACAAGGAGCTCGGAGCATGGTGGGCAGCACGGCCATCGTCATCAGCAAAACCTGAGTCTACTTCAGCAAAACTTTCTTAGAATTAAACAATCAAACCATAGGACTTCGAGGAAGTTTGCCTAGTGCAACATAAATCCTCAACTCTTCGTTAGGCATTTGCATGATCATATCATGTAAATTAAGCCCTAACCGGTCTTAGGACTCCGAGGTAGTCGTCCGATACGACATAAACCCTCACATCATCGAGGCTATTTGTATGATTTTGTCATACGAATATAAGTCCTAACTAATTAAAATTGGCAAGATCAAAACATTAAATAAACATTAGGGCCTTCCTAAATTCAAGCCAAACAATAGGATAGTCGGGAAATTACCGAAGTTCGCTTCGAATCTGTGATTTCTCCTACCTTTCTTCCTTCGAATTTCCAAAATAAAATGTTCCAAATTTGATTCATTCCCTATTGAAATTCCAAAATTCAATCCTCGAAAACTTAAACTTTGAAATTCTTGAAAGCAGAACTACCGATTATTATCGAGAGTTTTCTTAGGTGATTCTCGTCACTTAAGATGTAATTAACTATGTGGGCTTGCCCTTATAGAGAATTTTAAGAACCCAGGTAATATAAACCCTGTTTAATGTTTTCATATTAAGCAAGGGAACTTGTCGGCTTATAAAATTGGTTCGCAGACCAAACGGACGTCACAAACCTTTCTAGTTTATCTAATCGAGCCCCATTATCAAGCAGTGTGTCTATTCTTCGGGATAAATACACGATTTGTGGTGTGGTGCTCGTTTATATAAACTATTTGAGATGTGAGATCAGTTTGACTTCATATCTTAAATTTTTTTTAAAATTATTTTCAAAATCAAAACACTACTTCCCAAATTATATATATATGTAAATTAAATTTAAAATACGCCGACAATTTTTGTAGGCGACCTCTTTTCAAAACAAAACACTCAACCTAAAAATATGCCGACATAATCATCCACAAAAATACCCTTAACATATCATGACTCAGATTTTCCCCGTTAGGAAAAAAATGTTTTGTTGAATGGAGCCCTAAGTAGGCTATTTAGGTTTTTTTTCTTACCTATAAGTTGATCTACCACTTTAGGCCTAGTCTTATCTTTTGTTGAGTCATTTGTAGGCATGTACCTTAGGCCCTTTTAGCTTAGTGGCGTCTGCTTTTCTGGTTACAGTGATTCACACTTTGCATGGTGGTCTAATTCTATCTTGCTGACTAGAGGATCTCCCTAACTGGGACTGCAAACAATTTCCTTAGTTACCTATACTTCAGAACTACCTTAAGCAAACACAACACTTCTTACCAAGAGTTTTCCTCAGTAATTATTAGGATGTAATTGATCACGGCGATATTTCATCGTGGGAGGTCTCTTTAAAATCATAAAGAAATAAAATTGATTTTGTACTATGGTTTGGTTACCAAGATCCTTCTATAGGATCGTTCCTGTATATTTTCTCAGGTAGAGTATGGTCTGATTTACTTTGAATTGTTCATCTTCATTATGGTATGATTACTTGTTATATAATAACTTCATAGCTGCTCTTTTTGTTTCTTCTTAATTTTTGTTCCACATTTGATTCATTTTTTCCTTCTCTTGCCTATTTCAAGCGAGGGTGAGCTAGAAAAGGGGATTCAAAGAAGGACAAAGGTTGAGGAAGCTGTTTTTCAATCATAATTAAAAAAAAGGGTGTGAACTTCCAGTAGAAATTTTTTGCTGGCAATGTCGTCGATTTGGACATGTTTTCCTATAGTTATAGGTTTTCGCAGTTGACTGAAATATGCTTAATCAACCTAAAGATGTAATAAGTTCTGGTGGGTCTAATAAAAAACATTCAATTCATTATCTTTGGTGGGCACTCATGTTAGCATCCATCAAATTAAACTATTATTACTTGGAGGCTTATATTTGAATCGTTATTTTAGAATAATAACAAATAAATAAATGTTAGCTCTAAAAAACGACATAAAACATGATAACATAATGATAATTTAGTTAGGGTGAATAACTTTTTTGGATGACGTAAAATGAGAAAAAAAATTAGGAAATTATTATACCCATATAAATAGATTCAATTAGTAATGATCATCCTCTCAAGGATGTGAGATTTAGCCTCTGTGACCTTCGTGTTGCGAGGGTTAAAAAGTGTTGGTCTTTCTAGTTCTTAAAAAATCACATTAAAGCCTGTGATAACAGTGATCAAGCACATGATATTCAACATTTTTCTCGTTGTTCTAGCGTAAATTTGACCATCTAATTCATGAAACTATCAAAACTATACTCAAATCTATCAATTTAGATTCAATTGTATGATTGAGGTATTCATTAAAGCATGAGGTCTCTAATGATCCTTCTACAAGCACCAAGCACATGAATGGTCAAGACATAAAATATGAAAATGATGTGACTCATCCATACATCATATATCTCAAAAAGATGCCAAAATACCCCATTGTTGCAGTATAAATGATATGTCAATGAGTTGTCTTTCTTTGATCATGAAAGATATTTTCTAATAAATTGATTTTGACTTGCTATCTTCATGCTCAATTATTGATCTTATAATTTCATTCAATCATTTCCTCAAGTATTAGAATGACTTCATGGGGACCAAATCTCCATATTAGTTAGGTAGTTCCATTTTGTTTTAGTTGATTGTGTGAAAGATGTAGTATCAAGCTTGAGATAACTTGTTTACCCAAAATTTTTTAATGTACAATAATCTTTCTAGCATGCTGCATTTTTTTTATTGCATTATACTTCCTCAAGTTGGCTCCAAATAAATTTAATTTGATATATATATATATATATATATATATAAAGAAATCGGCATTTGGGTCCGGTGGGCTGCCAACTACCGATTTCTCATGTGCTTATTCGACCCGTCCGCACCACGGTAGGGATCGAACCCGGACCTTCTGGGACTTACAGTGAACCCCGCCTAAACCACTGTGCCATGATCGCGACACACACACACACACACACACACACACACACACACACACACACACACACACACACACACACACACACACACACACACACACACACACACACACACACACACACACACACACACACACACACACACATATATATTGTTATTGTGGGAAGAATTCTTCATAACTTTTGTTTGTACTACAAAGTGCTGACCAAAAAACAACTAATTATTCATTTATATTATTTTTTGAAAAATACAAAAAAATAACTTTATGACACTCAAATAAATTTCCCAATGATCCAAAAGGTGAGCATTTGATGGAACGATTGATTTTCAAATTGGTCAAATTGATTGCAACAAAAATAAAAAATCCAAAAAATAAAACTATTAAACAGTTTTTATAGAATTGAATCAGTCGAATCAATATTTAATTTTGTCTGTACTGTTATATTATGAACAGCCTGAAACTTAGCTGTTAGAATTTGGTTATGAACAAACATCAAGAATTATATATCTTACATGCATGTTTAATGTCAATTTATTACCATGAATAGTCTTTGTAATTTCAAATTTCGAATTTTCAGTTCATTCAGTTAAAATTAAAATCAAACCTGTTGGATCCAAAATTGTCCAGGAGAAATGCCCAAAGAATAAAACGTCTGAGATAAAATTAGAGGGATTGGGGAGAGAAAAAGGAAAGTCGTAGTACCATATTCGATAGTAAAAATTACGTAACATTTATTCATGAAATGGATCGCCTATTTATAGAAAATCTCTACACGAGATTATATATTGTGCCCCTACGGAATATAGGTACGGCAGGGGTACTTCGGTCCATGCTTGAACTCAGCACGTGCGGTGAGATACAGTTGTCTGGCCTTTCAATTGGGGGGATGTTCGGTCAAATAACCTTAGGCCTGTCGTCAGGAGCCCGAGACTATGCCTTCAGGGGGTGTTTTGGGACGATCACTCATTCCTTTTTATTTAACTTGAATGACGGTGGTTCTGTTCTATCAGATCTGATCGCCTGGATCCTCTGGAGTTGATCCTCCTTTCGATTTAAGGTGTCGTTCCTATGACACCCATATTTGTATGGTTGGGGAGGTATCTCTGAGTTGTTGGTGGTAGAGATTAAGGGGTTGTTTACTTACCATCCGTGCAATGTCTTTGTGATTCATGTTGGCTCTTTTGATGTACATATTGAGTTGCCTAGTTTTTCTGGCTCTTTGGTAGTGAGAACTATAATAAGGAAAAGAAAATTTTCATTGTAAAGTCGAAGTCAAAGTAAAACTCATATTAACATTCATTTATTAACATCATAAATAAACCCCTTGGGTTTCTATGTCAACATTCATTGTATATGGAACGCCAGAGGCTATTCATTTATCAAGAATTTGCTCCTATCCTACATTATGTTCTTTGTTCGTGTCTTTGTTATGGAGACGGGATCTGATTCTGTGTTGAAATCCACTAATAAGGCTAAGATGTTCACTGCTCTTTGGATCAAATCATGTCGTTCCAAGGGTGAATACTTAAGGAAGAAGCTGGCCAAGAGGTCGAAAAGGGTTTAATAAGCGTGGCCTGACATAGTTTGTGATAACTTTGCTGAGGCTTTCAGGTAGTATTTGTGTCGACTGCTTACCTTTGTTTATTATTGCAACAGTTCCAGATTTTTTCTCAAAGGCTTTCAATGTCTTTTGCTTTCGATTTTTTAAATGAAACCAAGTTGTTTGGCTTCCTCTTGGAGTCTTCTAGTTTTGCTGAGTAGCTTTTCAAAGGTTTTAATGGTAATACCCTTAAGAAGAAATGCAAGTAGCCCGTAAATACTCTTTAGCAAAATTTTGATCTCATGCTGCTCCTGAGCTATGGTTCACACTTCATGCTTAAATTTCTCTATCGCAGAATGTAATCCACCAGTGTTTCGTCTGGTCTTTGTTTCTCTATCACAATATCACCAATAGTGATGTGGTGTTGAGATCCAAAAAACCGTTTCACGAAATTATTTTCTAATTCTATGAATGTCCTTACATAACCATTTGGCAGCTCTGCATTCCAGTTAAAAGCAATTCCTAACAAGCTGCTAACGAACTGGCGGAACAACAAGACATCTCTACCCCCTGCATTGCAACAACTAGCTCGAAAATGTGCAACATGCTATTGGAGATTTTCTGTTCCATTGAAAATATTGAAGAGAGGTGGTACCCTTGGGATATTGCACAATATCAAATTTTAAAGGGTAGTTCTTCAGGGTATGGTCTACTCTTCAGAATTGATGCTCCTCCTTTTAACTAAGCTAGAGCTTCTTTCACCTACTATTCTACCATATGCTTCATATCTTTTATGGTATTAGAATTTAAATAGAATCTTTCTTTGATTTCTCCTCTTTGTCGACAGAGGTAAATCCCTTCTTATCATCAGCAATATGGATGATTTCTGGTTGGTTTACTTCCATAGGCCCCTTCGGGGGTCGAGGCTGACTTTGGAACGTCATGATAGCAGCCATCATTTCCTCCATCCTCCTCTCCATACAGTCAATAAGTCATCTTTTTATTGAATAAGTCTTTGCAACGTTTCAACTTCATCTTCTGTGGTAGGTAGATGATTGAAAGAGAGTGCTCTCCAGAGAGGAATCTCCTTCAATCATCCACCTTGCCTCCTCCCCATAATGCTAAGCTAGGCAATTTTGGCGCAACGACTGACAACCTTCTTTTAATGCTCAGTCAAGCGATCTTGGATCCATACTTGGAAATCCTCTTTTAATGTTCAACCAAGCAATATAGGCATGAGGATTGGTCTCCTCCCATAAAGCTTATCTTGGCGATCTTAGCGTCACGTCTGGCATTCTTCTTTTAATGTTCAATCAGGCAATTTTGGCTTCACGACTGTCAATCCTTTTTCAATGTTCAGCCATGCAATCTTGGCTTCATGCTAGAAATCTTCTTTTTGTTCTTAGTTAAGTGATATTGGTGCTACAACTGGAAATCTTCTTTTAATACCGAGCCGGAAAATATTGGCATCTTGGCTAAAAAATTTCTTCTAATGCCTAGTTGGGTGATCTTGGCGTTGCAGCCGCCAATCTCCTTATCAAGCTCAGTTAGGTGATCTTGGCACCGCGGCTTGCAATCTTTTCTTAATGCTCAGTCATACAAACTTGGTGCACCGACTGACAATGCTCTTTTAATGACCATTCGGACGATCATAGCTCAAGGCTAGCAATCTTCCTTTAATGCTTAGTTGGGCGATCTTTGTGCCATGACTGGAAATCTTTTCTTCATGCTCTGTCGGGTGATCTTTGCACCGTGGTTGGCAGTCTTCTTTTAATGCCCAGTCTGGTGATCATGCCTTGACTGTAAATCTTCTTTAATGCTCAGTCGAGTGATCTTGGCACGACATCTAACAATCTACTTTTAATGCTTAGCTGGGTGATCTACTTTAAAATTAAACATTTTTATGGATAAATTATTCTTATTTTTTTAAGGATATTATGCTCTAATGAAATGTATTTTTATGTTTTTGGTTGCAGTTATAAGAAAAAGAGTTTAAGGATGAAAAAAACTAAATAATAATAAAAAGAAGCAAAAATGAGGCTTAATGAAGAAAATTAACAAACTAAGTCTAAAGCATAGGCACCATAGACGATTGGAGAAGATATTTATAGTGTTTGGGCGGTTCCAAGGTGTTCTAGAAGGCTCCAAATGATTATGCACATCTCAAATGAGATATACAATGAATCTAGACACATTTGAATGAAGATATGTGTCCATTGAAGCAAAAAGCACTAGAATAAATCAATTGAACTGGCGCCTAGGCGCCAGGACTGGCTCCTAGGTGCCATTTTCTAGAAGATTCTTTGAATGTAAACGAATTTTGAAGAGATGTCTGAAGCAACCCCTGGTCATTTTCGAAGCTAAATAAACAAGGATTAATTCTACTGTAAAAGAGAGTCGTTTTATAGTAATTCTTAATTAATCTTTAGTTTCTTTCACTTAAAGTTCAAGGTGTGTAAGTTTTTAGCGAGTTTTGGTGAATTCCTGAAGTTTAGAGTTCTGTAAAGATTGTGTGGGAGTCAGAAATGTCAGAGAACTTCGAAGGATTGCTTTGGAGTACATTCCAGATAAGTATTTGTAACTTAACTTATAAGTTGGGTACTTTGGATTTGAGTATTATGAATAGGTTTTGTTGTATTAATCCAATGCTTTCTGAGTAGTTTTCCTTTCTTGCTCCATATAAATATGATTTACTAAGTTAAGAGGTTTTGATTTTTGTTTAAGAACTTTTTCTTTTTTTAAAAATTGTGATGATAATTTACCTAAACTTCTTTTACTTTACAATTTGGTCGTTTGTATTGTTAAAACTTGTGGACAAATCTTATAGACCTGACCGCGGGCTAAGATTTCTTAACTTGTAAGTATCACATTCCACTTTGGAAGAACAAAAGTAATCATTTGAAGGGAAGTGCAAATAGATAGGGAGATAAGATTTGATGAGCGTAGAATTGATGTTTTTAGAGTGACAGGCTAGATACTATCAATTTGGTTTAAAGTGAGGAAAAAGGGTCACTGGTAGGTCCTAAAAAGAGGGCATAGTGGATAATCTAGAAGTGAGAGACTAGAACCTACCCAGCACTACTAATAACACTCACGTACCAACCTTTAAACTAACCATTGTTCTTTATACCTTAACCATAGGGTAAAGAATATATATGCTCCTATTGTCACAATACAACATTTTTAAGTTCTAAATAATTTAAAATCATCTACTTATTACTAAACATTTGTAAAGAGAAAGTATCTTTAAATAAGTAATTTAATCATTTGCTTAACACTTTATTGCATAAATTAAATTAAAATTAGTAAGTTTAATTTTACTCTTGTTTAATTAAAACGAAAAATTAAGAATGAGCACTTCTTTTTATTTTCGGTATTTTAAATTTCTTTTAATTCACACTTATTTCCCTGTGGGATCGATATCTTGGGTTTTTAAAAGAAAATTCTATATTACTTGAAATGATATGTATACTTGCGTAGTACCCCTAGTGTGTTTATTATTTTCTAAAAATTATATTTAAATCTTGCACACTAGCTGCTTAATTTAGGGTCAAGTTTCCTATCTTTTAAAAGTTTAATTATCTGCATAATTGTGGGTCGGGTCATTGGGCAATCTCGACTCAACGATTGGCAATCTTCTTTTAATTTTTTAGTTGGGAGATTTTGGAACCACGACCGGCTCTTCTTTTCTTCATACTCCCAGCTTGTATCTCCATCGTCCCCCAACTTTCCTGAATGTTTTCTTATCATGAAAGTTTTGGATCTTCTGCTAGTGTGGTACGTGCGTATATTTAAGGAGGTTACTATGTAGAAAAATTGACAATAATAGAACGGGAATTGAATTTAGTTCAAATCTTTCTTTTTAAGGATTACAAAAGGTGCGGAGGAGGGAAGGAAAATAAATGAGAGTAATATTCATGGAATATCTTAGCAATATGGATGACATTTGTTCGAGCGACCCCAGAAGGGGCCTCCAGCGTTAGCATCTTCCCTTGTCTGTTGCTTAAGGCTATTGCTACCACGAACTCCTTTAGTTTTCCCATCTTGATTAACTCCTCAATGAGATTCCCTAGGTGTTTGCATTCCTCCGTGTCTTGGTCGTGATCCTGATGGAAATTGTAGTATTTTCTCACATCTCGAAGAAAACCTATTGCTCTTATAGATGCAAGCTACTTGAAGTATTATTTTCTTTAGATGGCGTCTACAATTTCCGCCATTGATACTCTCAGAAGAGTTGCTTGCAAGCCCTCGTAATCTCTGAATGTATGCTCATAGCATTGCACTTGCCTTCATAGTATTGAATTGGTCGAGGGTCTTGATATCTCGCTTGCCTATTGTGCTGGTGATGTCGGTCATTTCCTCTACTGTTTTAGGAGGAATGGCCTTCCTCAAAATAACGTCATATGGGTGGCATGTGTTCTTCCCTTCTCTTTGACTGGTGGTTGGGGGAGCTCTTTTCTGGGTCGGGCGACCTTCCCGTTCCCGCTTGGGAGTACTTTCCTCTGCTAGCTTGTGCTTGTTGGCCTTCTCCAATAGTTCCACCGAGGCTTGGAGCTCATTAATGTCGAGTTCATGGGAAAATCTTTCAGACCTCAAGGATTGCTTCAAGGTTGCGACCGCGTCGACTTTGAAGCCCTTTACCTCTAGCATTTGTAGCTAGAAATGTGCGACGAAAGCACGGAGGCTCTTGTATTCTCTTTGCTTGAGTTGCCACAAGGACTGGATGCACTTGGAGGCCCTTCGAGCGCTGGTAAATTGTGCCAAGAACAATCCCTTAAAATTAAAAAAGTTGTCGATGCTTCCAGTTAGGAGCCTATTGAACCACATCAAGCGAAATGACCTCAAGATGGTAAAAAACAGATGACATTTGAATGTGTATGAGCTTTTGAGTAAGCACACAACCACCTCAAATGCAATGATATGTTCATTGGGGTCTGCAAACCCTCAACAAGTTTCTAAGGCCGTCAGCTCAATTTTTTCTGGGGCTCTACTCCAGATATTTATAGGGAGAATCTTTGGTTTTCACGATGCTTCAGTGTGTCCTGCTCGTTGCCTTTCCACCTGTGCATATCACACATTGTCCTAATACTGGGATTTGTAGGTCGCCTCAGTGTCAGGGTTCACCTTCCATCCGATGTGCGCCAAAACCACCACTTGAGGTGGGTTCTGCTCTTGTGGGGTCCAAGTTTCATTTATGGCTAAGAATGCCCTCATAACTTTGGTGATCTGGCTCATCACGTGTTTCATGATATAGATCCGCATCTTCTACATTCCTCTATGCATGTGTTCTTTCCTACCAGCCTTTGGTCACTCCCTTCTTGGATCTCGGTGCTCATCTTCTTTTTGATGGCATATTTTTATGCTCACCGCACCTTTTATGATGTTGAATTCAAATATGTCTGGGAGACATGCCAAAGGAATAGAGCGTCTGAGATAAAAAAGAGGGGCTCGGGAGAGAAAAAGGAAAGCAGTAGTACCGTATTTGATAGTTAAATTGTGTAACTTTTATTCATGAAATGGACCCCCTATTTATAGGAAGAGATTTAGATGTGATTACATAGTGCACCCCTACGGAACATAGGTACGGAAGGGGTACTTTGGCCCATGCTTGAACTCGGCCCGTGCGGCGAGATAAAATCGATTAGCCTTTCCGCAGGCTGATTAGAGAGCCGGGTGGATGTGCTGTCGAATGGTGTTAGACCCGACAACCATTCGTCGGGATGTTTGAGGACCATCGCTCTTTCCCTATTCGTTTGACTTGGATGTCGGCGGTTCCATTACTCAAATCTGATCAGCTGGGCCCTTTAAAATTGATCCTCCTTCTGTTTTGAGGCGTGCCGTTTTTGAAGACACCCATACTCGTTTGGTTGGGGAGGTATATCCATTTCGTTGGTGGTAGGGCTTGAGGACCATTTTTCTTACTTACTGTTCATGGAATGTCTTTCTGATTCGTGTTGGATCTTTTCGATGTAAATAACCAATAACAAGAAGCTAAATTTGAGGTTTTTAAAATAAAAAATTAAAATATATTTTTGAAACCAAATCAAATTTTTTGCAGTTCGGCTTAAGTTTTTGGTTCCAAATTTGAGATCATTATGAAACAAAATTTGAGTCGACCCTAGCACAGAATTTCACAAATAAAATTGATTTAAACAAAAATTATCAATTAAAACTTGAGTTTCAAATGATTTCTTAGTTTTAAATAATTTCATTCTAACCTTAACAAAGGTAAAAAAAAGTGGCTTTGAATATTTTTGTCATCTTCTCTCAAGAGATATTACAAACTTAATTATGCTAATAATGTGCTATAAAGCGACTTACATTTTAATTAAAATATTCTTTATTTTTCTTAATCCTCCCTATTATAACTCTAGAATTTTGAAGTGCTGCTCTAACGCACAACTTAAAAGGAAAATAATTCAAAAGAAATTCTATTATTAACTAAGGCATCTGGTACTAAAATTATTGCAAGCTGACAAAACATAAAAAAGAAGCATGAGTAAATTATTGAGAACCAAAAAAATATATATATATATCTGATTCATGCAAGTTGGAAAGAGGAAGATGCCACATTCATGATAGAATATTATCTACGGAGTCCGTATAAATGAAGACTCCAAGCACAAAATTGTTGTACACTGTCGTACAATAGTGTACAAAATAGCTATACACAATATTCATACGTGTACATATTCCACATCTAATAATTTGTCCATATTTAACAAAATATTGTAAGAACTATATTTCTTATATTCTTAAGGCTAGAAAGAAGAGGGGAAGATCCCCACCAAAATTTTATCAAACAAAGCCAAAGGTTAAAAGAAATATAAGAGTAATAACTATTAGAGTATTAGAGCATACTCTTAGATTTCCTAGTGGCACCAACATACATATGACATGATTAATATAACTAATAGCACAAACATATTAATCCTCCCATAGAAATTTACTCATGAAAAATGCATATGATCATCATAGACCCTAAAAGATATATAATATGTTTTGAAGAGTCCAACTAATTTGATACATAGCATGCTCATGTACAAGAACATAAAAATAAACAATTATTAGTACCCACAAATGGTTTTAATATGACAAGATTATTCGTTGATTTATACCCGCAGTCTACCTTTCAATATTCATCTTTTTGAATTTTTTTTTTTATAAAATTGCCTCTTTCCATGCATAATTTTTCTAAGAATTATTTGTTTTAAAAAAATTGAAGGGTGTACAAAAATATAGGAATATGATTCAAAACAAGTAGAGATAGAACTTCTCATTATTTACTTTTCCTTAAGAGAAGATCAAATGTACTAAAGGGAAATATTCTTATGCTCAGGAATTGAATGGAGTATAATAGTATCTTATTTTGACAAAATTTGAACCAATTAATGTGATCATAAGAAGCACTTGCAAATTTATAATTGTAAGCCTACTATTTTTGGTTCTTTTTATAACTTGAAGTTGTCAGCATGTCTAGTCATCGTCTTAAGATTCCGTTTTCCAATAGACCCTCTTACTTGAACCATATGAACGATACAGAGTAGATGAGGGGTCAAAAAAGAAGGAAATAGGTCGGAAACTAGACAAAAAAATTTATAAGAACCTGGAGAGCTCATGTGAGGTAAATCTTGTGTGATATGTTAAGAGTGTACATCCAAACAGGATAGATCGAGACACCTTGAACCAAATATCCATGAAAGAATACCTACATAAGTTATCTAGAACCAGAGAACTAAAAAACATTTGTGTTGGGGTCAAAACCAACTCCTGAGGGAACGTATCCCTGTACTAAAATTATATAAATTTGTGTGTCTAGTCTTAGTTTGATTTCCTTATAAGAACCATGATAGACAAATTTATAAGAACCTATGAAATAACCAAGTCATCACGTCATGTCTATACTATGCTTCTAAGGCTTGACCAAGTCATAAGGGTAGATGATGAATCACTGTATCCCAAATGGGTATCTGCCTACCCGTAATTGTGGGACTACGAAACAACATCGATGAAGCATCAAAGGGAGCGACAATGCTCATAGTGGATAGCAAAGGAGAGGAGTGATCCTAATCGGGTGGAGATAGCTGGGTCAGGATACCACTGATCCGACGTCCCAAGATATTAGAACCATAATTATACTTGGTCATGAAGGTAGTCGAGCCAACACAAACAGAGACCCCCTAATCAGCAATTAGTGAATTGCACCATCCAAGGTGACCTCGGTAACTTTAAGGTCAAGGGAAGGAAACTCTAATTATATGACCCTATATAGGTAAGTAGAGCAGAGGTGGGACTTATACCCGCCAAAGTGGCATGGATGCCGCTAGAGTGGAAAAGAGAGGGGAGGTCCACCTATAAAGCTAAAACTCTCAACAATGGGCTTACTCCCTGTCTCTGTTGGGGAAGCCTTTGACACCCATAACGCACTAGACAACCACCTAAGTATAAATCTATGTTGGGTCAGTCAGGTTGGAGAAGCATGTATACTTCTCCTAGGGACATGCAAAATGATACAATCATCTATTTTACTCTGAACCGTGGAGGCCCTATTAATTATGACTTTGGTGAATACCATGCTATGCAACTCGTATAAAATCTAGATTAAAGGACATGCAGGAAAGTAAAGTGCATATTTTGAAAAATCCTGAAAGTTCTAATCTTAAATTTTAACTAATCTTAAAATTTTATTAGGATTTTGTAGAAAGTTTAGAAATTTTTTAGTCCTAAAGAGCTTAAGTGATCTGCATGATTCTTAGACAATCCACAAACCAAAAAAGGTAAAAGTGGCAATCACATGGAAGTGTGCAAAAAAGTAAACAGGCATAGCCAAAAGAATTTGAAAAGGCCACTGTTGTTAGGTTGGAAGCATTTCCTAGAAATAGAAAATGGTGGTCAAACACCACATAAGTACAAGCCTAGTCCTAATTCTATACATAAATGAAATTTAGACGTAAGGTACGAGACACATGCAAGCAGTTCTGGTCCTCATCATGTGGTTTCGCCTTCCTGGTGCCTAAGAATCTGTGTCCCTATGATATTTCTAATACATGACTCTCCTAAGGACTCTAAAAAGTACATACAAGAAAGCAAAAAAAAAAAAAGACTCAACCTGTATGAAAATAAAGTTAGCACAAAAGCTATCTAGATGAAACACATATGAGTCATGCCTGGAGGGAAGAGCTTAGCTACACCTGCAGAAAAGTATTAGTCATTCAAATCATTACTTGCTCCTCCTTGTTACACATGTGTGCATGTTTTGGGCATTACTCCTTGCAAGAAAACCACCTCTAACATATGACCCGACCCGCAATTACGCAGTAAATTAACTTCCAAAAGATGGCCAAAAACTTGACCCGATTTATAAATAGCGGCTAGTGTGCAAAGTCTTAAATGATATAACAATTAGAAAATATTTTACACACTAGGGGTACTACGCAAGTATACGTATCGTTTCAAGTAATATAGAGTTTTCTTTAAAAACCCCAGTATCGATCCACGAGGAAGTGAAGTAAGAGGTCTTTAGTCAAATTCTAGTCTACTACTAATAGTCCTTAGTTTGGAATGTCGATTAAAATTGTGTTTTATCTAAAAACTACTCCTAAATGCAAGTGTTAAATGTGATAGTAATTATAACTAAGTGCAAATAATAATTCTAAAGATAACCCTTTTTGGATGAATTGGTTTGGAGAATTTTGAGATATTAAAAACTACTATTCTTATGTAATGAAATAGATAATGTATGGGATTGAGATGCATTTAATATTGTATGTGCCAAATAGGAGCAATCGTATTCTTTACCCTTTGGTCCAGGCATAAAGAACATTGACTAATCCTATGTTTGGTTACTGAATCTGCGGCTAGGTCGGGAGGATACCGGCTGCCACTTCGGAGCTCCCACGTTCCCCTCGCCTGAGGGCTAACATCTACACTTCAGCACCAAACGATAGGACCGAATTAAGGATTTTAGCCTGTCACTCTAAAATCTCCAATTCCGCGCCCGATTAATATTATTTCCTATTTATTTGCATTTAACTTCTATGAACTTCACCATTCATGGAATTTAAATGTGGTTCATACTTAGTTGTAGAAAGCATAGCCCTCTCGGATCGTATGTTTTCACAACAAATTTTAACATTACAACGAGCCTTAATTGCAATGTAAATGAAGTGGAAGTAAAAACCATCACATTTATATCTAAATTAACTTCTAACATGCATCACAAAATCCTAAACATGAATTCTACTCATTAGAAAAGAAAAGTAAATTGAAAACAATGGCATAATCATCTCATGCCACTATTTTCAAAGAAGAAGAAAGAGTAAGAGAGATACGTCACAAAGCACGAAGAAAACGCAAAGGAAACTTCATTTAAACAAAGCAAATCCACTACATAAATGTTTACAAAATCATAAGATAATGAAGAACAATACTTAGCTTTTTCCCTTTGAAAGAAAGAGGAAGATCTCTCCCACAAAGTCTCCCGTCGATCCATGCAATGCTCGTACAATCCCTTACAAATTCTCTCAAAAATCTCCTCTCCAATCTCTACAAAAGGGTAGAAATCTACATTTCTACTCTTAATCTAAGAATCCTAAACATTCCTCTAAGTTTTTCTCCAATTTTTTCTCTCTTGTTTCTCTCTTCTAATCTACACTTTTCTAACACAAATTTGCCATTTTTAAAGAGCATAGACGAATTCCGAAGAGTTTCCTTAAGCACCCCTTCGAAAAAGCGTCCAAATACGTCGAATATTGGCCTAAAACTGCCAAATGTCGGTTCATGGTCGTCCGGGCCGCTGTCGGCGGGTTCGAGGCCGCTGTCGGCGGCCTTTTTGGCCATTTTCCGGTGGTCTCGGGAAAATCTCGCTGTCGGCGAGCAGGCTGCTGCGCAGCTCCACCTTTTCGCTCCGTTTCGCTCCGTTTCAACTCTGTTTCGCCCCATTTCAGTTGTGTTGCGTTCGTAACAGATAGCCCTACAAAATAAACATAAAAACAACCTTTCTTTAAAGTGTAATCTCATTCAAAAATATGCAAAAAGTATAAAAGAGATTAAGCATCGAAAGACTTATCGAAAGGTGTCAGGGCAGAATTTCATTTCTTGCTCGTTTTTGCTCCAAATTGCACCGTTTTTGTTTTCTTTTGCTCCAATCGTCATATCTTGTACCTAAAACCAAAAAAACATACAAAATACCTTCCTTTAAAGTGTAATATCATAAAAAATGAGTAAAATAATATAGCAAAAAGCTTATATATTTTAGGCGTGTCAACATACTAGTGTGCATGTCTCACACCAAGTAAACACACAAAGCACAACAAAAGTGATGCCTTGCCAGGGTAACAAAACCAGTAGATATTTATAGCCAGGACATCGAAAAAGACTACCTAGCATCATAGGCCCTAGCCTAGCACACCATCTAACGTAGTGTGTCTTATCAAATCATCTAAGTGAGTGCAGGTTTAACTCAGAAGGCTGGTGTATGTCGTGACAGGGTCCTCGTCTTCGGCTTCACCCTAAGGATCCACAGATTTTAAGAGGTGTCACTATATACAAATTTTGAATAACTTAATGTTTTAAAGGCTGGCATTATGTCGGTCTAAGCTAAGGATGCAAGTAATTCAAAGTAAATTTTAAAAATATGATGCATAAAGTAATAAAAAATGTAGGTTTTTATAATTTTAAAATAGTTTCTAAGAAAGGAAAAGCTTAAGTGGCACCTGTTATACCCCTTGGAAACCTTAGCACGAGATACACATGCTAATCATGGCATAATAACAAGCAATGGGTCACTCAACTAACGATAAAAGATTCATCATTGAGATAATCATAAATACACATGCAAATGCAAAGTGGTCCAGTGCATCGTGACCGCTTTGTCGGAGTGGAAGCGATCACAAAACAAGACATTCGTCACAAGTATATGGTGGTATATACACATGAGGAATGTGCCACTACTATAAAAATGTAAATGCGGAATTCAAGAGTTTTGACACAAATGTGACATACCGAGGTAGTGTCATGGGCAACACAGCTTGTACACCGAATGAAGTCTGAGGCATTTGGAGCATGATCCATACTAGGTGGTAGCTATGTGCCCATTTGAACACAATTGCATACTTGGCGGAATCCAAGGCCTTTAGGACATGATCCATGCTAATGGATGTGGTGTGGCATTCCTATGGTAAGTGTGAGTGATGTGATAAGAGAAGAGATGATGTGCATCTTAGGTGCACAATGAGAATAAAGTGATGTATTTATGATTAAAGAGAAACACACACCGATTAGGCTTAATGTGCAAGTCGTCCCTGATGAGGATATGTGAATACCCAAGATGAGTGTGCGTAGAGTTGTGAATTAGAAATAGATACGTGTTTTTTGTGAATGAGTATGCGTGGAACAGTGACTCAAAAAAGACTATAAGAGTATAGAGTGGTACCTTAGGAGGTGAAGAAATGTATTTCTCGTTAGAGAGAACTACAAATCAAATGGACTTGGAGGTAAGCAATCCACGACATGGACACGTGGGTATCCAAAGAGAGTACGTGGGGATAATGACTCAAGTAGGCTCAAACATGAGGGTGTTGCAACATGCAAAATGTCATTCAAGATAGTCATGCAGAAGTGCACAAATGTAAGTGCTAACATACAAGATATGGGGCACCACATCATAGGGATGTCAAAAAACAAAGGTGTAGAACAATGTGCCACTGGGAGGTATGAATACTCATCACGAACATATTAAGGTATATGCTCGTAAGTGCACTACAGAGTGCGAATGTGGATGTGCTAATGCAAGCAATGCAAAAAGCTTGCAATGAATGCACCATGCCAAATAAAAATGTTCGATCAATAGATTAGACTAGGATTGACAACAATTGATCAGGTGGATCAAGGGTGGTCGATCGGTCGAGCGTGTGTGCAGTTGATCGATGAAAGATTGGTCAATTTATATGATTTAACCGGTGGAGGTGATCAATTGAAAAGACCATGGATAGTCAATCGAGATGGATTGTGTGCCCGATCAACAAAGGGTAGTTGATCGATATAATTGGGCTGTTGGCGGCTGATTAGTTGAGTGGACTAAAGGATATTGATCGGGCCGATGAAAATCGATAAACGAAGACGGCTTGATCAATATGATTAGGCTGGTGGCTGCCACTCGATCTTGTGGACCAAAGATGATTAATCATGCTGGCAAAGGTCTATCGACAATGAATGGTTAATTGATAAGATCGACTTGGTGGGTGTCGATCAAGTGAGTGGACAAAAGATGGTCGATCGGGCCAGTGTGGGCGGTCCATCGATGAAGGATGATTTATCGATATTTCAGGCCGATGGAAGCCAATCGACTGAGTGGGCCGAAGATAGTCGATCTTGCCGGCGTGATGGTCGATCGATGGAGAATGACAAAATAGATTGTTTTTTATGCATATTTTAAATCCATGCTAAGCACACCACGAAGATGCAAACACATGCGACACGAGACCCGGATCAATGAATCACGGTCGTCCTAGTGAACTCACAGGAAACTAAGGATGAAACAATGGAGAGGTGTACTAATGTCATATTGCGCAAGGCAACATGAGTCCCACCTTCGTTTGAAAGGTACTAAAAGGGGAATTTATCGCGAAGGGATTTCTCTGTGACCGAGAAAATGACAACCGAAGTAATGCTTTCATCTTCTTTATCAGTGGATTTCAAATGTCCATCCAGATGAAATTATTAAGGAAACCAGAGGAATTAATACAACCCTGACTTTTAGATTTTGAGCTAGGAAGAAAAGGGGGTAAGTTTGATTCCTTGGATTTGCAAGAGATGACACAAAGCATCTAATATTATGGGACTTCCTCTAAGAACACAAAAATCCTAACCTAATTCTTGTTACATCCAGTCCTAGGGGACTCTAACAATAGAAATTGCAAGAAATTAGGGGATTTCAACTACGCGATGGTTAATCAAAGCATTGCTCTTGTAGGAAGAAGCTCTCCTCATCAGAGAGAATGATGAGGCTGATCTACTTTTCGATATTTATACTTACAACTATGATGAAAAGTTAGTAACGACACCAAAAACATGATCCCGCACTGAATAGATATAGATACTGATGATTCTGTTATGGATTTATGATTTATATTGTGGATACTACGCAAGTATACGTATCGTTATCAAGTAATATAGGGCTCTAATGGAGTCCTAAATAACGATCCCACAGGGAAGTTAGAGAAATTCAAAGACAAATTAAAGTAAACTTACTTACTAATCTAGTATACGGAAATTAAGAACACTTAGACTAAAATAAACTAATGCTTTAAAGGTTGAATATAAGATTTCAGAAAAAGTATTTTTCTCCTTGATTTAGAGAATTAAGTGAATGAAGAATTAAATGAGTTTTTAAATGTATTGTGCCAAATAGGAGCATTCCTATTCTTTACCCTTTGGTCCAGGTGCAAAGAACATTGACTAGTCTTATGTTTGATTACTGAATCTGCGGCTAGGCTGGGAGGATACTGACTGCCACTTCGTAGCTCCCACGTTCCCTCGCTCGAGGACAAACATCTATACTTCAGCTCCCAAACATTAAGACCGAATTGAATATTTTAGTCGTCACACTAAAATGCCCGATTCTATGCCCGATAGTTAATATTTCCTATTTATTTGCACCCTCCTTCAAGGCTTTTGACTTCACGAATCTTGGATGTAATCTTCACTATAGTTGATAATTCAACATATGTTAACAAATCAATTGGCCAGATTGAAAGTAAATTAAGATTTAAGTAAAAGATTATCACAATTTCTATATTTTTAAGGCACGACTACTTTAATTCATCATTTCACAAAATCTCAATAACAAGGAGAAAGACTAAGGAAACTACTCAGAATGCATGGGAAAAGTAACACAAAGCATAGATTTCATTAAAGTTAACAAACAAATAACAAATATACTTATCTCAATTCTTCTCCCCAAGCAGACTCCTTGAATCATTTGACTCTTCCTTCCAGTACAGCACACCAAAACGCTAAACACTTTATCTACTCACTAAAAAGACTCTTAAATTACACTTAACTTCCACACAAATGACACAAAACTGACACACAACTGACTAGAATTCGTCCCTATTCATAGAAGGGGTCAAATCTCCAAAGGTTGCTTAAGCACCTCTTCAAAAAGCATCCAGGTTCAATATATTTTGGCTCTTTCCAACTGTCTCGCCGTCGGCGGGCTTCTAGAAGATGGGCTAACCGCGCCGATCTCGCGGTCGGTGGGCTCGATCTCGCCGTCAGCGGGCTCCTTATAATATATTCAAAACTTTCGGGAAAAACTCGTTGTCGGCGGCTTTTTCCTCGCCGTCGGCGGGATAGTTCAATTTTTATCTAATTGAGTCCTTTTTGCTCCAAATCCACTTCTTTTGTGCTTTTTACTTTCAGTACTTATAAATCTTCATTCCTGCAACAAAATAAAGAAAATACATTTCTTTAAAGTGCAATTTTATATAAAATTGGTATAAATTTCTCAATACATTTTTCTGTGGTCAAAATCCCCCAATACTTAACTATTACTTGTCCTCAAGTAATTTTAATACTACATAAAAGTAATGATTATTTGTAGTAAAGTTTTAATTCAGAAATACTATAAATTTAATTTAAATAAGTATTATAGTAAAGTTCAATAGAAATATTTTAAGATATTTAATGTTATAGATATAAGGCTATTTAGTTATCAAGTATAAGATTTTTAGTCTTCCATTTATTTCAAGAATGACTATACTTATTAATATTAATACTACTTAAGATATTTAGATGATAAGAATTTCATGAAAGCATTATTTAGTAAAATACTAATCCATATATATAAGTTCAGAAATGTAATTGAAGTTTATCCTTTAGGTTGATTCAATGAAGCCAATTTTTGATAAGGCATCTCCTCAAGCTTCTCCTCACTTTATATATATATTTTTTCTTTTCTTTTTTTCTTTGGATTGATTTTCAATCCCTTTTTCTTTATTTATTAAATTATTATTTTTTTAAGTGAGGATCACTATTTTTGGTTAGCCTGTTAATAATTTTAAACTTCATTTTCCTCTTCCTAAATTGAAACTGGAAACATTCCCTTACTTAATATATATTTCAAAGTTTTTACTTTATTGAGTTTCAATCTTTTCTTTCTCAGCTAAATACTTTAGAATTTTATATTTGAAAATATAGTTTTCCATACTTTAAATAGTTAATTATATTCTTATACTTTTAAACTAAATTTCTTAATCTATAAAATTAGTTAATCATTAAAAGTATTTCTCTTAACTTTCTATAATAATTAAACAAATTAATTCTAGCTTACTAAATTAAAATTACTACAAAAATTTATTTTTATAATAATTTTGAAAATGTAAATTGAGAACAATTTAATAATTAAATTTGTATTTTTCTCTCCCCCAAACTTAAAGTTTTTCTATCTATCTATATAGGGTGAAAATGTAATAAACTGTAATATTTAAATCATACCTTCGAGCTTTAGGTATTTCTTCTTTTTTAAATTCTGCAGGCTTTTTCCATTACTTAATTAATCTGTACTGTTAGTATTTTTCTACACAAAATATTGAAGAAAGTGCTGGGTAAAGAAGTTTAACACAATACTACCACATTTTATACTACATATTATACTACATCTACATACATTTACTAATTCAATCCAAGGTTACAATAATAGTCTAAAAACAATAAAAATTTAAAAACTATATAACTTTAACAACAATATTAAAACAATCTACACTACATCATAATCAAGTTCATAAACTAAAACATTAATACTAAAATTTAAAACAACAAACAAACAATCACAACATCAGAGTCTATAACTAAACAAATAAACATAGCATCTAATCTTCCGCATCAAAGTCCCAAACTATATCGTCGTTTCCTTGATCGGTGGGTGGATTAGGTCGGTAATGAGTATATCGGGGCACTCGGGAAATGCAACATCAAGCTCTCCTCTCCTATAACAATTCTCGGCATCATAATAGAGCTATCTCATACTGCGGATGTCTCCTGGAGATACTCGCTTGTCATAATCATGTCTTCTCTCTAAGCCTCCGATTCTCCGATCAATATGCTCCAGTTTTTCTTCTATTTTCTCAAAACTTTTCCGCAGTAGAGTCATCTCATTCATCAAATCCTGAAGGGTATGAGTACTATAGGAAGGAGGGTCATAACTGGTAGAGGGAATATCTCTACTTGAAGAAGTTACATAGCTCCTAGTCCAAGATCTCCATCCTTCGTGGGATTCATATTTCTTAATATTAGCCTGAGTAATGGTTTTCATAGGCTCCACCCATTCCTCAGCATCTCTTGCCTCTACCCCAGATAATTGGCATAGTGCATAAATCAGATCAGGGTGTCCTAGTCCTCCCCCACTTTCACTTCTTGCGGTGGCTAATATATTCTTATAAATTATACTTCCCACATTAATACTTCTTTGGTTCTGAATACAAAAATTCAGAACTGCTCTATCTCTTGTTACCTCACTATGGTGGTAAGTGGGTAACAAGGTAGAACAAATAAAATAGGGCCAAACTTTAGATGATGCATTCAACATAGAGAGAGGAAAGTTTACCCTTTCACGCTGCTTAAGCTTCCAAACTCATTTCCCGTCAGTGAGAAAGTTGATCACTTCTTCCAGTGGTCCTTCCATAGTTCCAAAGGTATCGTACTCAATGGTGTATATATCTTGTACTTCGTAAAATGAATTAATCCTTGCAGCACTGAAATCTACCAAAAATCCTCTCACCTTGATTGGTGCATCTTCGATCGCAGTTAGGTTGGCATATAATTCTTTTACCACTTCCACAGGGGCTCTGTTGGTTATGTAACAAAAGTTTTCCCATCCTCTTTCTTTAATTATTCGCTCTACTTCACCTCCAGGATTTTTGAAAACTCGATCCTGAATGCATTTTCTTGCTTGAATATTGTGAAAATATCTTGATTGTGCCCTTGCATTCACAAAGCGAGTTTCGTCGTAATCCATTCTTCTCTTTTGTCGTGGAGCCAATTTTCGATCTGTGAAATTTGCAAAAATCTTAACTAAATTTCTAAATATTACTAAGATGGCTTCCAATAGTTACTAAAATCAATCTAAATCAAGTTCCATGAATTTCTTCCAAGTCTTTTCTTCACATTTCAACAATATTCCAAAATCCTCAATGTAGAAGAAATTTATGGTGAAAATAAAAAATTTTTACATAGGAGTGAAGCTCTTACCAAGGGAAGGTGAAATCTGGCGTCAAAATGTGTTGAAATCGCTTCAAATCCAAGATTTCACAAGCCCTAGGTCAGTTTTTCGAAGTTTTAAGGAAGGGGACGATGAATAGTGTCGGTTGACCGGTCAAAATATAGTACATTTCACGATCTCGCTATCAGCGAGAAATTTCTCGCCGTCGGCGAGCTAATTAATTCACCAAGGCCAAAGTTTCGGGAAAATCTCACCGTCGACGGGATTGCTCTCGCTGTCAGCGAGGTTTCTGAAAATTTAATATTTTTTTATTTTTCAATTATATTCTACTTAGATTAAGCCTTGTTCATTGTTTTGGTCACTTAATTTGATATATTTTTAAGATTAGATTTTATATTAACACATAAATTCACACAACACAAACATTATAACTTTATAAATGAAATCTATGAACTTAAAAACTTCAAATACTACAAAACTACAATTTACTTATCAAATTAACCCAAACACATCTAACTCAGCATTGCAATCCACACCACGATACTCTAAATGCTGAGACTAAACAAACAACATACAATCTCATCTAAACTGAGATTAACTACGTAAAGTTCAAACTAAATCAAAAACTAAATTTAAATCAACACACTTACATAAAATATGAATAGAAATTTCTGCTACTCATCGGAATCGAGCTCGATCTCTTCTCCGATGTTTCCGATAGAACGCGAGTGCACAAACAAATTATAGAAAGGCTCGAAAGGGAATTCTGCAGTAGAATCTTCTTCAATCCACCCTTTCTATCTCAATAGTTGTATAAAACTTGCCTCCAGATGTCATGTATGGTCAAAGTGCTCCTTCATTCTCCAATCGATGTGATCAAATAAATCAGAGATATTATCAATAGAATTCATCACATTATGTAGTTCCTTCTCCAATCCTTTAATTTTCTGTAAAATGAAGTTTGTTCTATCAGTCAGGGGCTTAACTAAAGGATTGTTTTGTGATGCTTGATCAGAAATAATTATTGTTTCATCATTGTATCCAATGTAGGAAATATATCTATCGGATCTAGTGGTTTCCAAGGCAATAGCACTTTTTCCCAAGCTTCGTAGGAAACTTGGTACTGACTACATAAAGCAAATATAGTTGATGGGTGTCCAAGTCCATGAATTGACCCATGCACAATTAATCCTAACGCAGACTTCACAATAATAGATCCAACATCAATAGGCAATCCAGATTGAATACAGTAATTTAAGATTGTGCATTCCTTCGAGATTTTGTTTACCCTCATAATGGGTAATAACTTTGATGAAATAAAGAAATGCCAATGCTATGAGACGGGGTTAAGAAGTGACGCAGAAAAACTAACGTGCCCGTCTTCTCGTAATTCCCAATCATCAGGTTCTTCGGTCAGATATCTGTATATCTCATTCATGTTGTGTCTTGTAAGAACAAAATTTGAATAGTGGCAAACAGGGGTATTTTCAATCGAGTATAACTCATTGATTCGAGAAGGAGTGAAAGTTACCCATCTGCCTCTTACGTAAACACTTCCATTATGGATCGCATGCAGATTAGAGTAGAATTCCTTGACTACTGGACTGACTACAGCAGATGTGGTATAGCAGAATACCTCCCAACGTCGCTGAACAATCATTTCTTCAATTGTTGTTGTTGAATTATCCACTCCTCTGTTTACAAACCCTCTTTCTTTAATCAGGTGCTTCTTCATCAGAACCTTGTGGAATAGTTGCTGAGCCTCAGAACTAACGAACTTTGGTCGGTTAAAAACTCCGGATTTCGTGGTTTCTAGTGGTTTGGTGGTCATAATAGATTGTTTTGGAGGGACTCTAATCGTTTCTAAGGAAGAAGATAATGTAAAATTGAAGTTTTAAACATTTTTATAGAGAAATGACCTTAGAACCGTCCAAAACCGCAAAATAACTCACAAAAACCACATTTTAACTATCTCACCGTCGGTGGTAACGATCTCGCCGTCGGCGGGATAGTTAATATATTTAAACTAAATTTGGGCTCGCTCGTCGGCGAGATTAGGTAATTTCCCCAATTTTTGTTCCGGTCCGAATATTTTCTGATTTCTTCGTATAGAATCAAATTTGTGATGATTCTAAAAAGTAAAATTGAGTAGTAGAATTTATTCTATATTTTAATTTTCAAAATCATTAACAAATAGATCATAATTAACTACTATGGGTTGCCTCCCATAAAGCACTTGGTTTAACGTCATCAGCCCGACCTAATTTAGTTAGTAATCAGGTTGACTGAGCATTAAAACCTCTTTAAATTTTAGTCTTCTCCCTTCAAAATAAGGTTTTAATCTGTGTCAGTTTACTTTAAATTTATGCCTAGTTTTTTTATCTTCAATTTCTATAGTTCCGTATGAAAATATTTAAGTTATAGTAAAAGGCCCTAACCATCGAGATTTCAATTTCCCAGAAAATAATTTCAATCTTGTATTATAAAGTAAAACTTCTTGTCCTGGCTCAAAATTCTTCAGGTTAATCTTCCGATCATGCCATAATTTCATTTTTTCTTTATAAATTTTGTCATTATGATAAGATTCATTTCTTAATTCATCTAATTCATTTAATTGCAATAATCTTTTCTCATCAGCTTCTTTCAGATTATAATTAAATTCTTTAATTGCCCAATAAGTTTTATGTTCTAATTCAACTGGTAAGTAGCAAGTCTTTCCATAAATAAGCCTGTAAGGAGTCATTCCAATCGAGTTTTATAAGCGATTACGTATGCCCATAATGCGATGTACTAAGTCTTATAGATCAATCCAATCTATTAGGGTTTACGATCTTTTCTAAAATACGTTTAATTTCTCGATTAGAAACTTCAGTCTAATCCATTAGTTTGTGGATGATAAGCGATTGATATCTTATGAATAATGTTAAATTTGTCTACTAATTTGTGGATATATTTATTTCTAAAATGAGATCCTCCGTCGGTGATAATCGAGTCTCGGCATTCCAAATCTAGTAAAAATATTTTTCATTAGAAACTTTGAAACACTCTTAGCGTCACATCGAGGTAAAGCTTGTGCTTCAATCCATTTAGAAACATAATCAATGAGCAACTAATATATATGAGTTTCCAAATGAAGGAACAAATGGTCCCATAAAATCTAATCCCCAAACATCAAAAATCTCAACTTCTAATATAAAATTTAGAGGCATTTAATTTCTTCTAGATATATTACCTACTCGTTGGCATCTATCACAAGTTCTGATATATCTATAAACATCTCCAAAAAGAGTAAGCCAATAAAATCCAGATTGTAAAATTTTATAAGCAGTTTTATCTGTTCCAAAATGTCCTCCAAAATCAGAATCATGACATTTCTGAATGATTTGTTATGTTTCTTCATAAGGCACGCATCTTCTAATTATAAGATCCTTACATTGCTTATATAAATATGGTTCAGTCCAAAAATATGTTTTAGCATCATGAATGAATTTTTTCGTTGTTGCAAAGTTAACATAGGTGGTAAAATATCACTTACAATATAATTTACTATGTCAGCATACCATGGTATTTTCCACTTATTTATATTATATAATTGTTCATCAGGAAAACTATCAGTAATTTCATTATCAGTGACAGATAGATCATTATATTCTAGTCTTGATAAATGATCTGCAATTTGATTATCAGTTCATTTTTTGTTAATGATTTCAAAATCAAATTCTTGCATTAGTATTATCCATCTAATTAATCTTGGTTTGGAATCTTTCTTTTGCATTAGATATTTAATAGCGGAGTGATCAGTATGCACAATACATTTATTTCCAATTAGATAAGGCCTAAATTTATCAAAAGCATAAACAATTGCTAATAGCTCTTTTTCGATAGCTTGTATAATTCAATTCGGCATTGTTAAGAGTTTTACTTAGCATAGTATATAACTTTAAAATTTTTATCATATCTCCGCCAAATCATTGCTCCTATAGCATAATCACTAGCATCACACATAAGTTCAAATGGTTTCTCTCGATCGGGTGAAACTATTATAGAGTCTTGTGATTAATTTATCTTTTAATAATTCAAAAGCATTTAGGTATTCAGTTGTGAATTCAAATTTCTTGTCCTTTTCTAAAAGTTGGCATAGAGGTTTAGTAATTTTTGAAAAATCTTTTATGTAGCGTCTATAGAATCCAGCATGTCCAAGAAAACTTCTTACCCCTTTTACTATAGTTGGAGTTGGTAATTTAGCTATAACTTGAATTTTTGCAGGGTCTACTGCCATGCCATTTTCTGAAATTTTATGCCCTAATACAATTCCTCCTACGACCATAAATTGACATTTTTCCCAATTTAGAACTAAGTTAGTTTTCTCGCATACTTCTAATACTTTTTTAAGATGATTCGAGCATGCGTCGAATGACGTTCCAAATACGGAGAAATCATCCATAAATACTTCTATTCCATCATCAATTAATTTACTAAATATAGACATCATACATCTCTGGAATGTTGCAGGTGCATTACATAATCCAAAAGGCATTCTTCGAAAAGCAAATGTTCCATAATGACTAGTAAATGTAGTATTCTCTTGATCCTCAGGAGCAATATGTATTTGATGATAACTGGTATATTCATCTAAAAAACAAAAATATTTATCTCCGGCTAATCTATCCAACATTTGGTCTAGAAATGGTAATGGGAAGTGATCTTTTCTGGTGGCTGCATTTAATTTTCTATAGTCAATACAAATATGCCATTCAATAACTTGT
The DNA here is from genome assembly GCA_022702705.1 of Papilionanthe hookeriana x Papilionanthe teres. Lineage (NCBI taxonomy): Eukaryota > Viridiplantae > Streptophyta > Magnoliopsida > Asparagales > Orchidaceae > Papilionanthe > Papilionanthe hookeriana x Papilionanthe teres. The sequence continues at coordinate 85,120,751 of CM040424.1, forward strand.
CTTATAGGTATTAAATCATTATTTTCATTAGCTTTAACGGTCACTCCTCCTTTCTTAGGAACACAGTGAATTGGGCTTACCCAAGCACTGTCCGAAATAGGATATATAATATCGTTATCTAACCATTTTAATATTTCTTTCTTGACTACTTCTTTCATTATTGGGTTTAATCTCCTCTGAGGATCTACTCTTGGCTTATGTTCATTATCTAAAATAATTCTGTGCATACAGATTGAAGGACTAATTCCTTTAATATCTGCTAAAGTCCAACCAAAAGTTTTCTTATTTTTTTTTAATACGTCTAACAGTTTTTGTTCTTGTGATTCATTCAATTCAGCTGATATAATAACTGGTAGGGTAGAATGGTTACCTAAGTAAGCATATTTTAAATGATTAGGTAAAATTTTTAATTCGAGTTCATGAGGTCTAATAATTCATGGAACTATATTCTTTTCAGCGTTTTCAGTATTATCCAACATTTCAAATTTTTCCGTATATAATCCGAGTTTTTCATTATCCGCTTCTTCGATTAATTCGGTATTTTCTTTTTCTAATTTTTCTTCATAATATTCTTTAAAATGTTCATTTTGCAAATACTCGAAGTATTTCCATTCGAAAACATTCATCATCTTTTTCTAAAGCGAGGATATTTCATTGATTTTGCTATGTTAAAAGTTACTTTTTGATCGTTTACTCTCATAGTCAATTCTCCTTTACGAACATCAATCATAGCTTTTCCAGTGGCTAAAAAGGGTCTTCCTAATATTATGGGAATTTCTTTGTCTTCTTCCATATCTAGAACAATAAAATCTACTGTGAAGATAAATTTATCCACTTTTACTAACACATCTTCAATAACTCCCTTAGGATAAGTCACAGAACGATCAGCTAATTGAAGAGTTACTGAAGTAGGTGAAATTTCTCCTAATTCTAATCTTTTAAAAATTGATAGAGGCATTAGATTTATGCTTGCTCCTAAGTCACACAAAGCTTTTCCATAAAATTTTTCTCAAATAGCACAAGGTATAGTGAAACTACCAGGATCTTTTAATTTTTCAGGAAGCTTTTTTTGAATAATTGCACTACATTCTTCGCTAAGTGCAACAGTTTCATGATCTGTAAATTTTCTTTTTTTATTTAAAATATCTTACATAAATTTTACATAATTAGGCATTTGTTCTAATGCTTCTACAAAAGGAATATTTACTGTTAATTTTTTTAAAATTTTAAGGAATTTAGCAAATTGCTTATCTTTTTTATGTTGTTTTAATCGTTGAGGAAATGGTGGTGGTGGTTTTTCTAAAGATATTTTCATAGGGATCAATGGATATTCTAAGTTTTGATCTTGCTGATCCTTTTTTTTTTCGATTTCCACTTCCTCTTTTTTACTTTCTGTTTCTTTCTGAATTTTAGTTTCTAACTCTTTTCCACTTCGTAATTGTATCGCTTTAATTTGTTCTTTCCCTTGGTTTTTAGGATTTATTTCCACTTTACTAGGAAACGTTCCAGGAATTGTATTGTTAGGCGCGGTAGCGATATGTCCAAGTTGAGTTTCAATATTTTTAATTCTTGTTCCTTGATTTTGTAATTGATTTCCTTGATTTTGCAAGTGCTGACCCATACTCAATATTAATTCTTCTATAGATAACTTCTTTTCTTTAAATTGATTGTTATTAAATCTAGGTGGAAAAGAAGGTTTATAATTTGTATTTCGTTGATTAGGTGGATTTCCTATAGAGTTGTTCATCCATTGTTGATTAGTTGTATTGTTATTCCAATTAAAATTTGGATGATTCTTCCAACCAGGATTATAATAATTTGCATAAGGATTATTGGGTCTATTATTAATAGCATTTATAGTTTCATAAGGAGATTGAGAATCTATAATTTGTCCAGATGAGTTTTCTTCTAATATAGTAGGAGAGTAATTCATTCCAAAATGATCTAATTTCTTTTATATAGCAGCTATTTGAGAAGCTAACATAAATATTGTATTATTTTCATGAACACTAGCTATTTTTTTAGGATTTATTCTTTCAGCAGGCCATTGAAAATTGTTAGTACCTATTTCTTCAATTAATGCATAGGCTTCATCAAATGGTTTTGACATTAATGAACCTCCAAGAATGACGATCAATAATTGATCTAAGAGATCCTATTAATCCATTGTAAAAAGTTTGTATAATTAACCAATCTGGTAATGCATGAAGTGGGCATTTCCTAAGAAGTTCTTTAAATCTCTCCCAAACTTCATATATGGATTCTCCATCAAACTGACTAAAAGATGTTATATCATTTCTAAGTTTTGCAGTTTTTGAAGGAGGAAAATATTTGGATAGAAATTTTTGTGATAATTCTCCCCAAGTTTTAATAGATCCAAGTGCTAATGAATTTAACCACATCTTAGCCTTATCCCTTAAAAAAAAAGGAAAAGGCCTAAGTCTAATAGCATCATTAGATACTCCTTCATATTTAAAAGTAGCACATAGTTCCAAAAAACTAGCGAGATGTAAATTAGGATCTTCATTAGGTGAACCACTAAATTGATTATTCTGTACCATTTGGATAATTGCAGGTTTAAGTTCAAATGAGTTAACAGCTACATCAGGATTTTGAATAGTTAGGTGAATTTCATCTAATCTAGGGTTGGCATAATCTCTCAATGGTCTTTGTTGGTTTATATTTTCAATTTCTAGATTATTTGCCATTTGTGTTAAATTTATAATTTCTCTCTTTTGTTTTCTAATTCTTTTAATTGTGCGCTCTAATTCTGAATCGTAAGGTATTAAATTTTCGTTTCCAAATTTACACATACAATTTTTAAATAGTATTTAAAATAGTCCATTACTCTAGTAATTATTTTAATAATTCTATTAATTATCTTAATAATTACTTTACTTTACTTCCCCGGCAACGGCGCCAAAAACTTGATCCACTTTTCGATATTTATACTTACAACTATGATGAAACGTTAGCAACGGCACCAAAACCTTGATCTCGCACTGAATATATATATAGATACTGATGATTCTGTTATGGATTTATGATTTATATTGTGGATACTACGCAAGTATACGTATCGTTATCAAGTAATATAGGGCTCTAATGGAGTCCTAGATATCGATCCCACAGGGAAGTTATAGAAATTCAAAGACAAATTAAAGTAAACTTACTAATCTAGTATACGGAAATTAAGAACACTTAGACTAAAATAAACTAATGCTTTAAAGGTTAAATATAAGATTTCAGAAAAAGTATTTTTCTCCTTGATTTAGAGAATTAAGTGAATGAAGAATTAAATGAGTTTTTAATTGTATTGTGCCAAATAGGAGCATTCCTATTCTTTACCCTTTGGTCCAGGTGCAAAGAACATTGACTAGTCTTATGTTTGATTATCGAATCCGCGGCTAGGTCGGGAGGATACTGATCGCCACTTCGAGCTCCCACGTTCCCCTCGCCTGAGGACTAACATCTATACTTCAACTCCCAAACATTAAGACCGAATTGAATATTTTAGGCTGTCACACTAAAATGCCCAATTCTACGCCTGATAGTTAATATTTCCCTATTTATTTGCACCCTCCTTCCAAGGCTTTTGACTTCCCTGAATCTTGGATGTAATCTTCACTATAGTTGATAATTCAACATATGTTAACAAATCAATTGGCCAGATTGAAAGTAAATTAAGATTTAAGTAAAAGATTAGCACAATTTCTATATTTTTAAGGCACAACTACTTTAATTCATCATTTCACAAAATCTCAATAACAAGGAGAAAGACTAAGGAAACTACTCAGAATGCATGGGAAAAGTAACACAAAGCATGGATTTCATTAAAGTTAACAAACAAATAACAAATATACTTATCTCGATTCTTCTCCCCGACGGACTCGTTGAAGTTCCTTTGACTCTTCCTTCCAGTACAGCACACCAAAACGCTAAACACTTTATCTACTCACTAAAAAGACTCTTAAATTACACTTAACTTCCACACAAATGACACAAAACTGACACACAACTGACTAGAATTCGTCTCTATTTATAGAAGGGGTCAAATCTCCAAAGGTTGCTTAAGCACCTCTTCAAAAAGCGTTCAGGTTCAATGTATTTTGGCTCTTTTCAACTGTCTCGCCATCGGCGGCTTGATCTCGCCGTCGGCGGGCTTCTAGAAGATGGGCTAACCGCGCCGATCTCGCTGTCGGTGGGCTTGATCTCGCCGTCAGCGGGTTCCTTATAATATATTCAAAACTTTCGGGGAAAACTCACCGTCGGCGGCCTTTTCCTCGCCGTCGGCGGGATAGTTCAATTTTTATCTAATTGAGTTCTTTTTGCTCCAAATCCGCTTCTTTTGTGCTTTTTGCTTTCAGTACTTATAAATCTTCATTACTGCAACAAAATAAAGAAAATACCTTTTTTAAAGTGCAATTTCATATAAAATTGGTATAAATTTATCTATACATTTTTCTGTGGTCAGAGGCCGCCGGATTTTGCTTTCTACAAAGATGTAAAGAATCTTTACTCACCGTAGAGCCCAACAAAATTGCCAGATTTCTCCTTCCCCAAACCAGTAAGGAAGCTTTCTTCGTCAGCCCGCCAGAGACGAGAAAGATGACTGGCAAAGTAAAAGAAGAACTGAGGAAAATGGAGGAAATGAGCTTACCTTATCCACTCCTTAAAGAAGAAGAAGATTCCTCTCAAGAATTCCTTTGAATTTTTCTTGAATCCTCCCTTTGTTCCAAGCATCTCTCCATAAGAAACTGGCACACGATCCTTAGCAAAAATGGCTAGCCTCCCCTTTTCTTTGCCCTAAGAAAGATGTCCAGAGGTTTCAAGCCATTTTCCTTGTTTGGCATGGACCAAAAATAGTACCCATGCTATCTTTAAATGACTACTAAGTCAAAAGGGGGTGGATGGCCGGTCATGGCCACCTCACAGGCGGGAATCAGGGAATCAGAGGCAAAAATTGCGAACTGGTCATGGCGGCATGGCCATGTTGCATTCGGGCGTGGTCATACCACGATAGTGAACATTGTGAATGTGGATTTGGCCTAGCCACTCCCAAGTACTGGCATAATTATGTCGGGAGCTTGTTTGTTCAGCATGGTCACGCCACCTACTGGCATTTCCACGCTAGTCAACGAACCGGGGTGTCGCTTACGATTTGGGCGTTGTCACACCCAAGCTTTGGCAAATCTCTTTTTGGCCAGCTTGATCATGTCACCTTTGAGTGTGGTCATACCGACTATAGGTCAGTTAAGCTTTCTGGGGAGGTTTTGGCGTGGCCACGCTTGAATCCGGCTTGGTCATGTCGGACCCTACACAACTCTGTCTTCAGAAAAACCACCCCAAGGAGGTTTTGGGTCTCGTAGGACCTCTAGAGGATTGGATATGAGAACTTATGATCCCGAGATATTTGTGAAGGTCATGAATGCATCTTAAGAGAACACAAAAGTATGATTCATCTACATGTTGCCAAGTAGAATGACTCCAACATGAAATTCGTCAATCTAGACCTTGAGCTTCAATTACAAGCACGATGTGGGGTAACTTCATTACAAGAATATTTGTATCATAAATTCCCACAATTCCATAAATTCTCACCATTAAGATGTAAATGCATGCAATAAAAGATCCGATTAAAATCAACAATGAATCATGCTCATCTTAGTAAACTTATAAGAAACATAGGGTGAAACGATGGAGTGTGTACAAATGTCATATTGTGCAACATTACACTCACCTCCATTTGCACATCTCAAATGAGGCATCCCGCAAAGGGGATTGTTCGTGGCCGAGAAGACATCGAACGAATGAATGTTTTTCATCTTCTTGATCAGAGGATTTTAAACGTCCATCCAAATAAAATCACTGAGGTAAACGGCAGAACTAGTACAACCCATACTTTCATATTATGAGCTAGAAAGAAAAGGGGTAGTTTTCGCTCTTTAAATTTACAAGGGACGATGCTAAGCACATAAGGGTTTCCTCTTAGCACACAAAAATCATAACCTAATTCTCTAACAACCAGATCTAGAGGGCTCTAGGTATAAAAATTGCAAGAGATTAAGAGATTTTACCTACGCTATGGTTGATCAAAGCGCTGCTCTCATAGAAAGATGCTCTCATTGCTATAGAGAGTGACAAGGCTACCAAATTTTTCCTTCTCCAAAGATGTGAAGAACCTTTTCTCATCGAAGAGAAAAAAAATTGCTGGAGTTCTCCTTCCCCAAAGCGATGAAGAAGCTTTACTCGCCATCTCGCTCGAAGTCGTCAGCGACGAGGAAGATGACTGTCAAAGTAGAAGAAGTGATAAAAATGGAGGAAATGGGCTTGCCTTATCTTCTTCTTGAAGAAGAAGAAGAATAATCCTCTTAAGAATCCCTTTGGAAGCTCCTTGAATCCTCCCTTTTCTCTAAGCTTCTCTCCTTAAGCAAATGCAGTCAATCCTTAGTAAAAACGGCCAGCCACTCCTTTTCTTTGCTATAAGGAAGATGTTCAGGGGTCCCAAGCCATTTTCTCCATTTTTTATGGACCAAAAATAGTCGGCATGCCATTTTTAGGTGAATACTCAGGCAAAAGGGGGTGGACCACTCGTCATGTCCTCCTCGCCGGTGGGAATCCGAAAACTGAAGGGCAAAAATCATGAACAAGACGCTGTGGTGTGGCCACGCCACTGTAGTGAACACTACAAACGGGGATCTAGCGTGGCCACATCCGAAACTTAGAGTAATTACGTCAAGAGCCCTATTTTTTCGGCGTGGTTATGCCACCTTCAGGCGTGGTCACACCATTTGACGAACTTGGCCGCCTCCCGCGATTTAGGCATGGTCACGCCCAAGCTATGGCGTAATTATGCCAAACTCTCTATTTGACCGAGATGGTCACGCCACCCTCGGGCATGGTCACATCGACTGCAGGTCACTAGAGCACTCTCGGGAGGTTTTGGCGTGGCCACTTTAAGCATGGTCACACCATAGGTTGGGCATGGCACACTTGAATCAGACGTGGTCACACCAAACCCTACACAACTCGGGTTTCCGAAAAAACTTGCTAAGGAGGTTTCAGGTCTCGTGGGACCTCCAGAGGACCGGATATGAGCAATTATGATCTTGAACCTCTATGAAAGTCGTGAATGCATCTCAAGAGAGCTTAAGAGAATGAATCATTTACGTGTTGCCGAGTAGAACAGCTCCAACATGAAATCCGTCCATCTAGACCTTAGGCTTAAGGTACGAATATGGTGTGGGCTAACTTCACTTGCGGTCCACGTTAAGAGAATATTTGTACCTGTCATATACAGCCCCAAGCCACAGAAACATGCATCAACACAGAGGATGTCGGAGGAGCACAGCTATGATGGTGCAGACCCCAATTATAGTGTTCTGTTTCTCGGCGAGGATGCCACATGTATGTCGCATCAAAACTATATGCCAAAAACTACCACATGGAATCTATTGAAGAAATAACATTGATTTCTAGTTAGTTACCACAAATTGAAATCTAGCTCGAATGATGCTCCCCAAATATGAAATTCTCTATTATTATAACAAGTGAATGTAAACAACTTAGTGAGTCAACGATATATTATGATTACAGAAATCCACATAAACAATTTTAGTCCTAACTTTATTATATCACATTCATGATAAACATCAATTGTCTTTCTAAAAGAATAAGAGCAATATCCATCAGTAGGCTATCGCATGTAACTGTCAAATTCGACTAGAGCTAACTAAGCGTATGATAATCACAAAAAAGAGGCTCAGTTAACCATGCTAACATAAGAAGGATCATGATATGGCTAAGGTTTAAAGTTAGCAATATTTTATTTCATAAGAGGATTGGCAAATCGTAGTAATGTCATCATCAATAACTAATTTATATATTCTATCATTATGTGTGGTTTAATTTCTAATATGATATGGAAATAGTATACTAATATATAAAAGCCTTCATATCGATTTAATAGTTCAAATTAACACACAAAATGTAATACAAAAGAGTATACTTGTTTTAAAAAAATGTTTAATGCAAAGTAATTAAAGCTTTATAGATGTAGGATGTGTGATAAAAGAAAGGGGACTTTCAAGCACTTGTTTATCAACACATTTAATTAAAAAAAGAATTACCTGTGTATATTATTGAAAAATAGTGATCAGGAAGACATGATAACTAATGTTCATATATTTTTAAGACATGATTTTAGAGTTTAACAACGTTATTTTGAAAGTAAAATGCAACCTCACTATACTATGATCTTCCGAGTTTATGTGGGTGTAATTGTGAGCACGGTTTGATTAGTTCAAAAGTCGAACAAATTTATGGAGGAGATTATTTGATGTTTAACTAGTTAGTGGACATAAAAACTTTTCTTAAATTTTTAAACAATAGATATATTATTGGACAAGTTGAGATATCATTAAAAAATAACTTAAACCAAAGGATCTTCTTATATCAATAAATTTAGAGATTAAATTAATAACTTTACAATGCTTGTTGATGAAGGAGGCTACCTGAGGTATTTTAATCTTTATTGATGTCATGATTTTTCATTCATTTTCCCCCATGAATTCCTTGAATCCTTGAAAATGTGAGCTTTGTCTTAGACCAATATGATGATTCTGGTAAATATCAATTTTGAAGGCTGGGTAATGAAGTTAGCATGAAGATCTATGGAGAGGATTATTTTCGTAGAAGCTAAATAAATGATATTCATAAAATAATTATAAAAAGAGGTACGTACAAGACTAACATAAAGTCGATATGCTTAATCATACATAGATAAATTTTATTAAGGCATGACAAAATTAAATACTATAGCTATGTGAAGTGCATAATGTATTGTCAATTTGATTAGAAATTATGAAAGAAAGAATCTATTGAATGATGAACTCAACTAGTTCAATGATTAAGGAGCAATTATTTTTAGTAGAGTTAATATTTAGTATGTACTACACAAAAGGGATTTATTAATGAGATGGGGGAGGTGGAAGAAAAACTTTCATTGTGAATTTACCAATATAATATAGGTTAGATTCAATAATTATCACCTATTGTTGAAAACCCAGAAGCTAACGTCATAAACTATATCATCCTTAGAACATTAAAGAATCAAGTCTCTATTATTAGAGAAGTATTAACAATTATGGTGATGAATATATTATTAATGATCTCGTAAACCATAAAGTTTAAAATTTGGCCTAATTGATTGAATAAAAGGTTGGGGAATACTATTCATGAACATCCTCACTAAGATAAATTCAAGTGAAATTGATAAGTTCTTTAACACGTTCTTAGATATCAGAAAAACGGGTTTCCCCTCAAGTATATACCGAAAAGTGGTTGAGGGTGAAATGAGTAAGAAGAAAACTAACATTGATTAAACTAAAAGGAGTTAAAAAAAAGATGATAATTACGTTGATGAAAGATTAATCACAAATACATTAGATGTAATAGAATTGGCTTGACATATAAGATGGCCTATGGCATCAAAGGCATGATCCAACTTTCTAATAGAAGGGGTAGAGAAGCTCTAACCACAATTCATTACGAAGGAGACAATACTGAAGATCTAGCATACATCTGACTGAACTAGCAAACCAAAGCCAAGTATGAGGGTAAAATTCAGCTTATTCATAGGAAAAAATAATACAATTTCTAGACAGTTGAGGAGTGTCAGGAATGTCAGGAAAGGGAAAGAAACCTTTTGTGCCAAGCTTCAATCAAGACAATCATGGATATTAGGGGCATATGTGGTGTTATGATACCTAGGGAGCAAGTGAAACTTTTATTTATGTGCTAAGGGTCATTTTTAATGTTTACTTTCTACGAAGGGGGTTGTCGTACCTGGGACGTTGAGAATTGAAATTTGGTATTGATGTGATGGATGATTCAGAGGTGATTTGATGGCATCCTTTAAATGTATTATTGAGAGCGGTCGATCATACGCGACTAAATAATTTGAATTCTTTATCACATGATATCTTAAATAAAAAAAAGAGGCCAAAAAAGATAAAAAGTTATGCATGTATTTTTAACACTGGTTACACTCCATCAATATTGTTTGGTCATGTGTAAAATTAGATCCATGGTCCTTAAACTTTATTGAATATTTTTGAAGAAAAATTGAGTATTAGTTCAAATTTTGACTTGAATTAAATTTCCAAGATCAAATTTTGTTATTACCATTATAAATGTTGCATTGTTTTGACTTAAGCAACTAACTTTTGGAGTGAAAATATTAATTCTATAACAACAATATCTGATCATGGTTTTCTTAAGAAAAGAAAACTGTGATTAAAATTACAACAAAAAAATATATCAAAGGCACTACTCCCATTTCAAAGCATGCTGTAAAGTTAAACGTGCCAAAAAAAAGTTCTATAGCCATAATATTTGAGAGAAAAAGTCAGATTATAAATTAATATAAATTTGGACACATTTTTAGGAACGTGTAAATTGTGCCTTGAGAAGAGATGCATCCATGTATAGCACTATACATGGCGTTTTTCATCTCACATTACCAAATTATTTAAAATAATAGTACATTATTAATGCATTACTATATATTATACTTTACAAATATATTAATATTAGAAGGTGTTAGGAATGGCTCATATACCAGATAATGGACAAATGTTAGAGCGGAACAGAGTGAGTCAGTAGAGCAGAGCCGAGTGGAAGTATTTGTCCAATCGGGAGAGTTTCGTTAAGTGGGTTGGGGTGCGGGGGCAACACCTCCACTGTACGGTACACGGGTAATTTTGTAATTACATATTGTACATTAGGATTATATATATATATATAGTATTTGTAACCCTATGGGGATGTGTTGTTTTCAAGAAATTAGAAAGCCTTCGCTTTTGCTCCCAAGGACGTCGGCAAATTGCCGAACCTTGTTAAATCTCTTTGTTCTTTTCATTCTCGATTCCTGCATTTCTTCACCCTAATTTCTCAACTGAACGTGATTCAAAAGTCATTTTATGATTACTAAAAAGGTGAAATTCTTAAACTATTAGTTTAACGAAGGAAATGATAGAAAACAAAAAATGTAGAAAAATGTTGATATTGGGTGATTTAGGAAGGTTTAAATTGTTTTTCTAAAATTAATTGCATATTATAAAATAGGATGGAGCATGCTAATTGAATGACTCATTAATTACACTGTTTCTCCTATTGAAGAAGTATTGGACTGCAGATTTCAAGGAAACATTTGATAAAATTAGGATTATTGTGTGCTGTCAATTTTGCTACTATAGTGTAACTATTCAAATGTTTCATAACTTTAATTTTTGATTTGTTTTAAGAACATAAATGCTCACTAAATCAAAATTTAAGTAGTTACCAGCTGTCATTAAGTACATAGAAATGAGTTCTTATTAATAAAATTTGTTTTGTATTTACATGGATAAGATCTCTAAATGTTGTCGATCGATATATTAGATCTGGTCGCCGACCCTCAATCCCTAACAGTGAGCTCCTGTAAAACAGTGCAGCTAGCCTATTAGACAGAGGGTTGAAAAGATCTTGGGAGATGCCTGAGATCCGCCTTTTTAATTCTTAATGGTGTTCGAATAGGCTATTGAATATCTCGGTGGGAATTTTGGGACCCAAGGGGTTAGTTTTGTTAGCTTTTCCTCTTGGGTTGGTTCCATCATGAGGATGTCCATAAATTCTTTTGTATTGGCAATCGGTCGAAGTGGTCAGGGTCGGGCCGCTTGGTTGTCTTGTTTAATTACAATTTTAATTCTGCCAATTAGATGCGTGGGCACCCGAATCTCTTGTTTGTGGGCCCTCCTTTCACACTTATGTTAGGGCACTCCTTGTTTGCGAACAGTTCGTGTTTGGCTCATTAAGAATCTCGTATTTGATTTATTTGCTAAGTTAACAAGGTGATCACAAACAAATTTATTTGTGCTTGATATATAAACGAGCTAAACACAAACAAAGATTGCTCTTTCGTGTTCGGCTATTTAAAAAAAATAAATGGCTACAATGCTACAAAGATTTATAATCAATTGAAATTATTAATTAAAAAAATAAATAAATAATATATTAAATTATATTTAAATGATGTTTTATTATAAATAATAAGATTTAAATCTCACCACAACCCTTGAAATTATACGGTTACTTGATTAGTTTTGTGAAAACAGCTCTTTGTTTGCGAACAACTCGTGTTCGGCTCACCCATGAACATACTTTTTTTTTATTCGAAATATAACTGAATGAATAGTAATATTTTTTAATAAGCTGAACAAGGGCTGCGTCTGGGCTTACCCATGTTCAACTCGTTTACCCCTCTACTAATCCTATTTGTGCCATTAAGGGTCTGTTCGGGGTAGCTGCAGCTTATTGAATAATTTTCTGATAAGTTGATTAAAAATAATCTGTTGAAAAGCCAGGTGCGATAGCTGTTACAAATTTTTACTTTTTTAAAAAAGTCAGACCGTAGACAACAAGCTCCCAGGTGCGGTGTGTTTTCAGCGTTTTGAAAACGCATAAGCTGTCAAAACGCAATTTACCCAAACAGGTCAGGTGCGTTTTCAAAACGCTACCGCACCAAATAAACTGCCAAGACTCTTTTTGTGTACTTTATGAAAAAATATATATATATATAATATATGTTTATATAAACTTACTTTGTACTATCTTATTATAAAAGGTCAAATTTTTTTGAGAAAATATCTTTCACACATTATTGACAAACTTCTAAAACAGTTAATGTGCACAAAAATCAACAAAATCAACCCATGATATTATTCAGAAAATATTTGAAAATCTGCCCAAAGAAGCTTTCATCATTCATGTGTTTAAAATCTTATAAATTATTATGAGACATTTATGGCAAAATAAATTAAGGCATATTTATTTTTGCTTTGATAAACTGTAAATTTATTTTACTTTCTATCTTTAAATTAAAATTAATTATTTATAGATATATTTAATTTCATTCATGGAAATTTTCATCATCTTAATATAATAATTAAAAAAATCATAAAATTTTAAAAAGACAATCAATTTAATAGTTTTATTTTTATAAGGTTCATAAAATTGTTATTTCTATAAAAAAATTTGTTAATTTATATTCTATTTACACCTAAGAAATGATTAAAAATATATTTTTTATAACGATTGTGGATATATGTAATATTTTTTTCTTAATAACATCCTCAAAAGTTATTACTTTTGCAGCAATAGCTAGTTACGTTCAGAGTCACGACACAAACTACGATCAGAGAACGGCTGCCATCCAGAAAAAAAAATTCAAATTTTATACACAAGAGATTGACATATACATGTATAGCACGAATATTTTTTTTTGTGTTTGATATATAAATGAGTCGAAACACAAATAAAGATTTGTTTGTTTGTGTTCGAATCGAAATAATTAAATTTTATACACAAACAGACATATATATATATATATATATATATATATATATATATATATATATATATATATATATATATAATTGATGAGTGATATTTTTAAAAATTTTAAATGACTACAAGGATACAAAGACTTATAATCAATTGAAATTATTAATTAAAAAAATAAAATAAAGATTTTTGCATTATTAGGTTTGTTAAAACAGCTCTTTATTCGCGAATAACTCGTGTTCGGCTCACTAGCAAACGAGCCGAACACAAACATAATTTTTTTGTTCGAAATATAAACAAGCCGAAGAGAAACAGTGATATTTTTTAAAGACCTGAACACATGCTGAGCCTGGGCTAGCTAATGTTCAACTCATTACCATTAAATCTCCTCGAGATTTGTGTAATATTTTTTTCTGTGTAGAATCTAAAATATGAATGCTATTATATTTCTTTTAAATAATTATAATAATACCCTCGTAATTTATTTTATATTAATAAAATAGAAAAACGACAAGTTGTTAACCAAAAACTATATATATATATATATATATATATATATATATATATATATATATATATATATATATATATATATATACAAAATGCCAATTATTTTGAGAAAATCACTTGCCCACATGATTGAGAAACTTCTAAAACAATTAATTTGCACAAAAATCAACAAAATAAACTTGTTAGTTCATAATCCATGCTATTTTTAAAAAGATATTTGAAAATCTGCCCAAAAATGCTTTCATCATTCATGTGTTTAAAATCTTATAAATTATTATAAGACATTTAAGACTAAATAAGTTAAGGAATATTTATATTTTTCTTTGATAAACTTTAAATTTATTTTAGTTTCTAACTTTAAATTAAAAATAAAAATTATGTATAAAATATATTTACTTTCATTGATTGCAATTTTCATCATCTTAATATAATACTTTAAAAAATCATAAATCTTATAAAGACAATCACTTTATTAGTTTTATTTTTATAAAATTCATAAATTTATTATTTCTATAAAAAAAAAATTCAATTTATAGTCTTTTTGTTTTTTTATTATTTTATTTTTATTTTGTGTACATCATAACAACTGCAGATATATGTATTATTTTTTTTCTTAATAACATCCTCAATTGTTATTAGTTTTGCAGCACTAGCTAGTTACATTTGAAGTCCCGACGCAAGCTACATCCGGACAACAGCTGCGATCCAGAAAAAAATAAATGACCTCTGATGAATCGCAGACGTTGTCCGGACATAATATTTTTTCCACAGAACTACTAAGCATATATTTAAAATTTTAAATGTTGTATGGTTCCTATAAATATGAGAATATTATTATTATTTTCAATAATATAAAAGTCATATTGAGGCTCCTAAGAGGCCAAGTCATTTCCTATTATTATTAAAAATTAAGATAAATACTATTATGAAATCAAATAAATCAGAGACACCTCTTATCCATACATGGATCCAACTAAATGCCCCCAACATATTTTTAACATGTAGCTAGTTTAGTTTGAGGCCCTTTTCTCTTTTCTCCTCCATTCCAAACGCCACCCATCACCCTCAGCCATCCACTTATCCCTCCTCACTTCTATAAATTCATGGCTCTAACCCTTCTTCTCTTCCATCCCTCCTCTTCCTCCTCCTCCTCCTCCTCTGGTTAATATTTGCAGAAGCTTATGGCCAACTCCAAGAAATCAAAAATGGTTAGTCCAACTAGCTTAATTAATGCTTTTGTGAGCATTCCATTTACAAGATGGAAGTAGAATCTCCATGCCTAATTTCATGTGTTCTTCGTTCTTCCTTCTTTCTCTTAAGTAGTTTCCATTTCTTTGATTCTCAAGAAGTTGCACCATCACTTCTAAAAAAAATTATTGCCGGCGCTTATTTGAAGATATTTTTAAGAAACACTGCTAAAAATATTTTAAAAAAAGCATCATTTGCAGTACTAACAATTACAATAATTTAAAATCCGTTGCAATGAAAGTAACAGAGAATTTTATAACTGTGATTGTAGGTATAAAATGCTGCAAAAACTTATTTTTAGTAATGCATATTTTTCTTAATTTTTATATTCACTTATAGATATATAGTTTTATATCATCTAACGCATGATATATAAAATTTTTTTATTTATAAACATTAAAGCATTGCGCCTTACAAATTGCTGTAAATATATAATGATGAAGGAAACATTAGGCGAAGAAGCAAGAGGAGGAGAGGTGGAGCTTGGAAGAGACTTCAAAGACAAAGTGAGTGACTATACCACAGATGGCTCTGTGGATATCAGGGGGCAAGTGGCGGCTAAAGCAACCACAGGAGGATGGGTGGCTGGCAGTATAGTTCTAGGTAATTCTTTCATTTTATTAATATTTTAACTAAGATTATTATTATTATTTCTTTTAACCTTCATTCGTATATTTTTTATACGAAATATCTTCGTATATGGAGAAAATATTACGTCCGGTGTCAACAATATACTGCGAGTGACATAATATTTTTCTTCTTTGAATTACTTGAAGTTATATCAAATGGAGTCTTAATTTGAACTTTTTGTCTATTTTACTTTGAGAAAATACTATTTTGATGAAATTTGAAAAGAAAGCTTTTGACAAGATATAATTGACAATATTGATTAAAACGAGCAATCCAAGCAAATAAATGCTAATTAGTCTTAAGTAGTAGGCCCAGATATGAAAGCATGAAGCATTTAAAATTATATTTGCGTATATGAATGAGTTGGCTGGCATAGTTCATGTCCCACACGCTTAGTTTTGTGAAGAGCCAATTATGTGATGGACAGGTGGGTTCTTTAATTATTGCTCTTCATCACTTAACAAGTTTTAAGTATAGAAATATAAGAATTTGTGTATATATTTGTCCTTATTTGGAGAAAATATTAGGTGTGTTCGCTCGTACGAGAGAGCGTATAAGGGGAAAGAGTGTACATACAGACATACTCTATACTATCTGTTGCTCGTAAGTGAGTTGCAAGCACCTAATAAACAAAAATTAAGTTGTGTTTATTTCGGTAATCAAGTTTGGAATCAAGCCAAACACACAAAACTAGTGTTTTACGTGTGATAAGTGGAAATAGAAAGCAAGTTTTGTGGGTGATTAGAGATATTTTATAGTTTGGCCAAAAGTGATTATCCTATTCTCTTATTTGTAATAATTTATTGTTTGTTTGTTTGTTTGTTTATTGAATATAAGCTAGCTTTGCGATCATGTGTTTCCGGTGGATTATTTTATTAAAGTTATGGTTTGATGTTGATAACATTATGTTGTTTGTTTGTTTTATAATTTTCATCTGTGGGATACACATCACCAATCAAAGTCTTACTTTTACACTATTACATAGAACTTTTGTTTTAACTTTTCATGAACTTTATTTATATGTTTTATGTATATTCTATACTGATATATACAATATTAATACGTGAAAATAAGATCAAAATACCAAAAACTTATCATGACTACTAAGAAAATGCATACATGTTATGCAGTGAATCAAGGATTAGCGACGCTTGCTTGCTTTGGCGTTGGGGTGAACTTGGTACTGTTCTTGACAAGAGTTGCAGGGCAAAACAATGCTGATGCGGCCAACAACGTAAGCAAATGGACTGGCACTGTTTTCATGTTCTCCCTCCTCGGCGCCTTCCTCAGCGACTCCTACTGGGGAAGATATAAGACTTGTGTGGTTTTCCAATTCATATTTGTCATTGTAAGCTCTCCTACCATGACTATTAATCAATCATCTTTCATATATTGGAAGATTTACATATATATCACTCAATTCCTATGTATTTACATATATATCTAACGCTTAAATTTCAATTTTCACATATATGCAACTTTACCCGTGCATGAAAAGTTCCAGTTTATTGGATTTGGTTATGGATTTAACTTAAACTAAGCTAAACATCGAAAAAATAAAAATAAAAATAAATCCAACGCTTCATCGGTCTTCCTCTTCACATGTTCCGTAACTTTTACGATGTAAACTCGGATTTAATAAATCCGACTGTGAGACAGATATATTCTGTCGTCATTCGATAGCAAAATTGTCATAGTGTGGATTTGATAAATCTAGACTTATTGAATCTGATAAATTCTATTTAAAGTAAATCAAACTTGTAGCCAACACCGTCTTAGCTTTTTAAAATTTAAAATAGTAATATTTTTCAATGTGATATAAAAGATTTGGTTAGCCTCAATTGTGAAAAATAAAGTTTACTTGTTATATATGAAAATACATAGGAAAAGGATGGAATATATGTAAATGCCTCCCTTTCTTTCTTCTTTTTATCAATTGCCACATTCTGATAAGAGCATCCCTTCCAATGAAAACTTTTGCCTCACTAAATAAGATATTAGTATTATAACTAGTGTGTTAAATTTCATATCATTAAACTTTTGCCTCACTAAGTATTATTATTGTGATGATGATGGTGATGATGATGGTGATGATGATTAACTTATTCTTGCTATTATTTCAGGGTTTGGTGGCACTATCCCTAAGCTCACAAATGTTCATGCTAAGGCCATCCGGGTGTGGAAAGGCTAATGAGCCATGTGGTGCACACTCAAGCTTGGAGATGGGGTTATTCAACCTCTCTATATACTTAGTGGCCTTAGGAAATGGAGGTTATCAACCCAATATTGCAACATTTGGGGCAGACCAATTTGAGGAGGGTGACCCTAGAGAGGCTCGCTCCAAAATCTCCTTCTTTAGTTATTTCTATTTGGCCCTCAACTTGGGCTCTCTCTTCTCCAATACTTTCTTGAGCTATTTTGAAGATCAAGGGTTGTGGGCTATGGGCTTTTGGGCCTCTGCCGGATCGGCCTCATTGGCCCTCATTCTATTCCTTTGTGGAACCCGGAGGTATCGGCATTTTAGGCCCGGAGGCAACCCGTTGAGCCGAGTTTGTCAGGTAGTGCTGGCTGCTTTGAAGAAATGGAAGGTCGAGATGACGCCACGTGGAGCGGAGGATTTGTATGAGTTGGATGGGAAGGAAATTGAGGCGGGTACTTCTGAGGGGAGCAAAAGAATCCTCCATTCAGAGGGATTCAGGTGAGCTTATGTTTAATTAAGGGTGTGAAAAGTTGAGTTTTAAGTGAGTTTAAAATTTATTTGTGTTTGACTCGCTAAAATTTATTTTTATTCGTGTTTTGCTTGTTTATAATTCAAGCTTAAAGAAATTTTCCGTATTCAGCTCGTTTAATTAACGAACAATTCAAACACGAGCTGCTTGACGAGCTGAACACGAGTTATTCATGAATAACATTTAAATACATACAAATCAATTTCTATTTATTTGCATATCTTACACCTAATTTTTATTTTTTTATATTTTTTATATTTTTTACAAACAATACAAAAAATAATACTAAAAATGATATAATAAATAATATTATTTAATTATTTCAACCCACAATAAGTCGAACGAATAAATAAATTTTTATTTATTTTGAATTTATTTATGAATTGAGCTAAAAAAAATTATTTATGTCCTAAATTGCACACTCACTGTCTAAAAATGAGCGGTTCACATATTTCTATTTTATTTTATTTTTGTTAAAAAATGCTGACCTGAATAAATGAACATTTGAAGGTTCTTAGACCGAGCCGCCCTCATCACCTCCGACGACTTCCCCGTCTCCGGCGACTCCACGACCGCCAACCCATGGAGGCTCTGCACCATCACACAAGTCGAAGAAGTAAAATGCATTCTCCGCCTCCTCCCCATCTGGCTCTGCACCATCCTCTACTCAGTTGTCTTCACTCAAATGGCTTCCCTCTTCGTCGAGCAAGGCGCCGCCATGAAAACCACCATTTTTGCAGACTTTCGCATACCTCCGTCGAGCATGTCAGCGTTCGACATCTTCAGCGTAGCCATCTTCATTTTCTTCTACCGCCGAATCCTCCAACCCATTACCGCTGCCCTTCGCCACGACCCAAGGGGGTTAACAGAGCTCCAAAGAATGGGGGTGGGGTTAATCATCGCTGTCGCCGCTATGATCACTGCCGGAATTGTTGAGCACTTCAGACTAAAGCTTCGTCAAGGCGGAGAAACCAGTTCGCTCAGCATATTGTGGCAGGTAACAAATAAAAATTTAACAAAAAGAGATCTATTTGATCTGTAAATGAGCAAAATGCGATCAAAGTTTGAACTTGAAATCGTTTATATTCAATTCAAGAATTTTTAAAATGGATACATATTGATAGGTGCCGCAATATATGCTGATTGGAGCATCAGAGGTGTTCATGTACGTTGGGCAGCTGGAGTTCTTCAACGAACAGGCACCAGAAGGGCTCAAGAGCTTCGGGAGTGCTCTCTGCATGACCTCCATCTCATTGGGAAATTATGTGAGCGATATTTTGGTGACTGTGGTGATGAAGATAACCGGAAAAGACGACAGACCGGGGTGGATTCCTGTTAACTTGAACAGAGGACACATGGATAGGTTCTACTTTCTTCTGGCTGCTCTAACAACTGCTGATTTTGTGCTTTATCTCATATGTGCAAAGTGGTATAAGTGCATTAAGATTGAAGGGAAGAGGGTGGGAGAAGAAGATGGAGAGTGCAGTGATTAAAATCAGAATAGTTATGTCAGTAAAGGTGTGTTATTTCTGGGGGGAAAAGTTTTAGGTGAGATTAGCTTATCAATGTATTTTTGCTTTGTATTACTTTGTATTGTTCTGTAACGATAATAATTTGGTATCATACAAAGTAGTACAGATTATAAGAAGAAATCTGTCCATTTCAATGTTTTCATGAATAAGAGTTATGATGTATATGATTACTTTGTATTATTGCTGGTTTGATGATCAATGAATGAGAATACTTTGGTTCTAATCAAAAAACGCATCTTAGTACAGTCATATCTGTGTGTGTGTGTGATTAGAAAATTACTTGGTAAAGTTGTAAGTTCAATATTAACTATATAATAATGAGCTCTTATTTTGCCGATTAGATAGAAAAAAACAAGTATATTATTGTACATAGAAAATGTTTCAGTAGGAATCTCGATGCAATCTAGCAAAGAATGACGTGACAGAGCCGGGTGACGCGCACCAGGTGCTGCAAAGTACTGGTGCCTCACGCAAACGTACGTGGTGTATCAGTAGTACCGGAGTTGGAGTCCCGTTCTCGATCGCGCAGGGAACGAGATGAATTTAATTAAGAAAATTTCTCGCTTACAATTCTCAATCCTAGCCTGAAAGATTGATTTAATTTAAGTCCTATTAGCAATCCCACATTATCAACAAAGAAAGTGAAGAGTTATTCAAGTATTTAAAAAGTTCTCCCATGGAATGGTTCAATAAGTCAATACATGTGCAAGTTAAACAAATATATAAATGACAAACAGGAGCAATTCTCTTCCTTACCCCGTTCAGTGAAACAAGAAATTTGATTAATGAATATATTAGTTCCCTAATTCCATTCTTTATCCCATGTAACACTATCTCTCGTAAGTTTGCATTAATTTAGTAAATATATTTCTATTCCACCAAATCAATGCCATTAAATTAGTGGTTTTCATTACTATCTCTTCCGAGATTCAGAACTAAATTTTAACATCACACTTAGCCAAAAATAAAATATAAATTATGCACAACAAGTTAACATCCACAACAATCTGCACAAATCCTCAAAGAGAATTAACATACTCTCTCCTATTTCCCCATCCCCAAGGAAGAATGAGTAATTTACTCACTACGCATGCTTGAACAAACCAACATAATCATTTCACAAAAAGAAAATACAAAATCACAAAATAAGAAATCTAGGAACTTTTCTCCCTTTCTTTACTCCTTAGGAAGTTGGATTACAAGCATATAATCTCTCCAAGTCTCCCCAATTCTTACTTCTCTTCGCTTGATTTAACTTTTAGCCCCTGAATTTCGTCTTCATTTATAACTCTCCCAGGTAAACTGACACATCAAACTTCCGCAACCATCAGATTTCGGGTGCTAAAGCCAGAGTGCCCATAGGTAGTCCCACAACACTACATTCTTCTGTTCTGCAACGCCTAGACGCTATTATCACGGCGCCTAGGCATTGCAATTCTAGCGACCCAACGCCCATTCTCCAACGCCGGGTTTCCAAATGCTCTATATTTTCTCCCAAAATCTAACACCTTGGCACTGCATGCCAGCGCCCTAGTGCCATGTTCAGCACCCCCGGTGCTCCAAATGCAGCGCCTACTTCTTGATTGCTCTGAATTTTCACTCCAACACGACTCATTGCACCTGTTACTTCCATTCAAATACAAATACATTCCAAAAAACATAACATGAACATACAAAAAAGCAAAATCGAGACGATTAATAAGCACATTCTACGAACATGTTAGCGAGAATTCTTTATTCCCAACTTTATCTGCAAAGTGCATACTGACTCACTTCATTGATTGGTTGTTAAAGCAGCAGATCGCAATTTTAATGAATTACAAGAATGACGCGACAAGCAGCGAACCATTAGCAATGCATAAATTATAACTAGAATTCATCATTTTAAGTTTGATTGTGATAGAATTAATTAAATTTGACTATTACTTTGTTCGAGATGCCTATTAGCACTCATAATTTCAATTAAAACCAATTAATTATATGTTTAATGGTAACAATTTAAACAAAACCTGCTTACAATATATATTTAATATTATGCATTTTATCAGTAAAAATATTTAAATTCAGACATGAGGCTATTTATTTGATATTTTTATTATGATATTTTTAATCATATATATAATTTATTAAGCAAATAAAATATTTAAAAAATAATAATACAAGAACATAAAAAAAGCTGTTAAGCCATCACAAAATGAACATTTATCATGTTCTTAAGGAGCTATTTGTTAAAGTATGCTGAAAAACAAAAATGCATTGAGTCAATCTTCAAATTTATAAATTTATATGAGTGATACACCATCAACAAATTTTCATCATCCGGCATGAATCTTGGGATCCATGTCATGCCTCGAGAGTCGTGAGAATGATGAAAATTTGTTGTGACGTATATTTTGCCCTACTATTTTTGGGCAAGACCATTTTATGGTCCGAAAAGATTAAGTTTCAGAGCATTTATGTCGTGTATACTATCAATATATGTATATACTATTTTATTACAATTAGTATAAGTATATTTTTTATCCTTATAAAATTAAAAAGTTAAACTCAAATCAGTTGACTGGTTCTTTCACGTGACAGTGACAAGGTTCAAATCCTGCCTTAGACAGTTCGAATCTTGCCTAAGAATTTTTTTATCTTTGGCAAGATTTGAACCCTGCCACTACCACATGAAACAAAAAAACTAGCCAACTGAGCTGAGTTCAACTTCTTTATTATATAGTGATAAAAATTATTCTTATACTAATAGAAATAAAATAATATATACATATATTGATATGTATACACGACATAAATGCTCTGGATTTTGATATTCTTAAACGATAAAAATGATTTCGCCCAAAAATAGGGGGGCAACTGATATGCCGCCAACAAAATTTTCATCATCCGACACAAATCTCGAGACATGACATAGATCTCGAGATGATATTTTGAGCAAAAATATTCAAATCTTGATAAAAATCATACGGAGCTCTGATTTCAGCAAGCATATAGTTAAACTGGACTGGGTCAATGAGACGAACCTAATGATATAAAAACTAGTTCAATCCAAGTCAAATCAAGCTCAGATCAAGTCATTAAACCACTCTTGAAAGATTTCTAGACGCATTTGAAAGATCAAACGGATGCCAACACAAGCAAGCTTATACTCGAAGCGAGCGTCTCGACAAGAAGAATCCAACAAACCTAAGATCACTCAATTCTAACATCGTTAATGCACTCAATTGACTTTCAAAAGTCGTATGATTGAAGGAAACTCCATGCGCCGTCCAATCAAAATGATTCATATTCATGCATTAATTACACTCAGAATACTATAAACAGATACCCACCCCTCACATGATGGGGGAGCTTAAACCTAGAGAGATAGCTTGAGGTCTTGAGGAGGAGCTGCAGGTCAGCATCACCGCCGGCCGACGACTACCGCCGACCATCGTCGACCTTCGTCCACCACTGCGAACCATCATCGATCACCATCAATCATCGACAATCACCACCAACCATACACTGTCAGTCAATGATGTAATCCGAAAAATATAGTTATCATTTCCCGTCTGTAAGACAAGGGATTTCTGGAATCATCAATCAATAGTGAATTTTCACAACTGGGCCAAGACCTGTAGTTTTTCTCTTTACGGGTTTTCCACATAAAAACTTCTGGTGTCATCCCTGGTTATTCTTATTTCACAAGAGTGTGGACTAAATTCTCGTGCAATGCTAATACGATAATCCATTATTCTACTGCCGCGAAATTTCTGGCACGCATCAATGAGAATCTTTTATAAATTTGTGTATATTTATTTGATTATTTAAATAAAAAATATATAATGAGAGCGATTTTACAAAATAATTATCTAGCTATTCATAGAGTGCATGTATTTGGAGAAAATATTATATTAGGACTCTGTATATAGAGCTACGTGCAGAGTCCAACGAAATCATGAGACGTGGCGTAAGGCAGAAAAAAAAATCTTTCATAATACAGGGAATATTCCCACAGTGTTATTCCGCGTTTTTCAGGTATTATTTTGTATTTTTCAGGTATTATTCTGTATTTTTCATGTGTTATTCTGTTTTGAGAAAATTAATAACACATGAATAATACACAATAATACCTGAATAACGCGGAATAACATGGGGGAATATTCCCTGTGTTGCGGGGTAAATTTTTGTTTTTTTCTGTCGCGCGCCACATAATGTGATTTCATTGGACTCATCACATAGCTCTACGTGCGTAGTCCTGATGTAATATTTTCTCATGTATTTTCTTATAACCCAAACTTTGAGAAAAGCTGCTGAATGGAATTGGCCTTCAGGATTTTGCTGAATTCACTGATTGAAATATCCTGTTAGAGCTGTTAATATCAGTTTTAGCTTAAAAGGCCTCAAGAATTTTGTTTAAGCGTTAATATCAGTATGATTAGCGGAGGAAACCAATTTAAATTTCAACTTAATTATTCTCTAGTTAAGTATTAGATATTAATGCATCAGCTTTGAAGATAGATGATTAAGGTTACGCTGTTTGATCAGTTAATTTCTGTTATTGTTAGTATTTTTTTTAAATTACCCAAAACTTTGAGGATTTGATGGTTCAATTCGGACTAAACTAAATGACATAATAAATAAATTTAACATAAATTAAATAATCCAATGATGATATTCTCACAAATTTAATATATAATAACTTAATTCAGGACATTTCATTCTTGAATATTTTAATTATTCTATCTGTGTTTTAATCTGAGTATTTTATTTCTAATCATCCAACCATAATAAAAAGAGTTAAAGAATTGATTAACAATAGAACTAACTGTTTCATCAAAATTCAGTCAAGCTCGCATCTTCAACTCTGTTTCAACTCTGGTTCCGCTCCATCCTATGCAGAAGCAATTTTAAACTTTGATCAAATTAATCAAACGATCTATTTATAGTTGAACCAATCTGACCGAACAATCCAGTTTTTAGAGCCAGCATGGCTTGTTTGGGATCTTTTTTTTTCATTTGTTTTTAATTTTTTTTTTATTTAACAACCACTAAGTGGGGTTGGTTACATGAACCATTTTTCTCCACTGTGTCCTATTGAGTGTCATATTTTCATTTAATTCAAATGGATTAAGATTATTTTTTATACAATTTGTCCAAGTCTTTTTAGGACTGCCTCTGCCTTTCTTAACATCAGCAGAAGCTAAAATATCTACTCTTTAGACTAGATCATTAGATGATCGACGTTTGATGTGACCAAACTATCTATGATGACTCTCTCTCATCTTGTCTGCCACCGGAGCTGCATCAACCCTATCACGAATATATTCATTTTACATTTTGTCATTAAGTGTCAAGCCACACATCCACCAAAACATTCTCATCTCAGCAACACTTAACTTTGTTTTATGCTTCTCTTTTAAAGGCCAACATTCTGCGTCATAGAGCATTGCAGGTCTCACCACCATCTTAAAAATTTTCCTTTGAGCTTAAGCAATATTTTTCTATCACAAAATAGGCCCGAAGCATTTCTCCATTTAAATGCACTGACTTGAATTCTACATATAACATCCTCATCTATATCACCATCACTATGAACAATAGACCCGAGATAAAATGTTCACACTTTTAATGATTTGATCACCCACAATTACAACTCTGCCACTTGAACTACTACTACAAAAATTACATTCCATGTATTCAGTTTTAGTTTACTCAAACAAAGGTCCTTAGACTCCAATGTAGACCTCCATAGTTCAAGTTTTTCTTGAACTCTTATTTTAGTCTTATCCACAAGAAGGATATCATCAGGAAAAGCATACACCAAAGTACATCCTCCTATAAATTGTCTAGTAAGTACCTCCATAACTAAAGTAAAAAGACATGGGCTTAAAGACGTTCCCTAATGTAATCCAGCTGAAAATGGGAAAATACTTGGTCAATTCTTCTTTTGTTCAAACACAAGTAACAATTCAAGTATACTTATCTTTAATGACTTGAATATAAGTCATATCAACACCTTTTCTATCTAGAACTCTCTGAAGAACTTCTCTTGGAACCTTATCTTATGCTTTTTGTATATCAATAAAAATCAAATGTAGATCCTTCTTATTTTCTCTATACTTTTCCATCAAACCTCTCTATAAATATATAGCTTCCATAGTAGACTTATCTGGCCTAAATCCAAACTGATTATGAGAAATTTTTGTATCACGTCTTAACATATGTTCAATTACCTTCTCCCATAATTTTAAAGTATGACACATCAACTTAATTTCTCTATAATTAGCACGCTCTTGTGCATCATCTTTATTTTTAAAAATAGGGCAAACGATACTCTTCCACAAATCACTTTTAGTTTTAAAATAATATTATAGAGTTTAGTAAGCCAAAAAACTCTCAAATCTTATAACTATTTCCACACTTCAATAGAGATATCATCAGATCGTGAACAACTCGTGTTGAGTTCGTTAAGAAGCTCTTGCTCGGCTTGTTCACTAAGTTAAGGAGTTGAACACGAACAAAAGTTTGTTTGTTCGTGTTCGGCTTATTTTAAGGAGTTAAACACGAACAAATGTTTGTTTGTTTGTGTTCAGCTTGTTTTGGCTCGAAATACTATTAATCAATTATATGTATTAATTAAGAAAATATAATACAAATTTAAATGTATTAATAAAGAAAATAGAATAAAAATTATTAAATTAGTTTCAAATAAATAATTTTTAAATCTTGCCCCAACAATTAACATCTTCTGGTCACGTGCTTAAAGTTGTCAAAACGACTATTAGTTCGTGAACAACTCTTTTTCAGCTAGCTAAGCAAACAAATATTTTTTTTTTAAAATGCAAGATAATAATTGCCCAAACAGATTGGTGGTGATGGTCTAAAACGAAAAACAGACATAACATGGTACCCTTGATTGGACCAGAGTTTCTAGAGGTCGTTACAGGAGGCCTTACTAGATTAAATCATCTAGTTAATATAAGAGCAGTGTAGAAAGATAACACAGCTAAATCCCTCTAAGAAATTCAAGGAAGATTTACATAAAGCTATTGGTTTTAATGGTGCTTTCTGTAATTTGGTTTATCGTATTCTAAGTGGTAATTATTATTCTTTGATTATTAATGGCAATAAGCATGATTTTTTCAATTCTGCTAGAGGGACTAAGCAAGGTGATCCTTTATCACCTTATATTTTTATCATTGCTTTTGATTACCTATCGAGATATTTAAATGGTCTTTTTAATTCTTCTCATTCTCTTCATTATTATCATAAAGGGCATTTTAATATTAATCATCTGTGCTTTGTGGATGATTTGATTATTTTCACTAATGCTTGCAAGCCTACTATTAGGAGTGTTTGGAGTTTGCTTTTGAAGTTCCAGAGCATCTCTGGTTTATGTTTTAACATTTCCAAATGTTTCTTTTATTGCTCTAAGAAGATTTCCGTTTCTAAAAGGCACTGGATTTCTGATTATACTAGTTGTAATTTAGCCATGCTTCCTTTGCATTATCTGGGCTTTAATCTGAGTAAGGGTAGAAATCGTTCTACTCTTTTTTCTTCCCTGTTTGATAAAATCCAGAATAATATTTGTGCATGGGAAAACCATTTTTTTTCTTTTGGTGGTAGAGTAACCTTACTCAAGAGCATTCTTTCTTCTCTTCCTATATATTCTCTTCAAGCTATGAATATGCCTTTGACCATTATTAAAAAGATTGAATGTCTTTTTAATAAGTTTCTTTGGGAGGGATAACACCGTTCTAAATTGCATTGGATGAGTCGGTCTAAACTTTGTAAGCCTACTGATAAAGGTGGCTTAGGTTTTCGTAGTCTTTCTGATTCTATTCACATTAATTACATGAAATTATGGTTTAGATTTTGTTAAAATAATTCTTTATGGGCTTCTTTTATGTATTCTAAGTATTGTGGTAATCTTCATCCTATGGCTATCACTTCTAAGGACACTGATTCCTATATTTGGTGCAATATGCTTAATGTAGCTAAGGATACTGAGGATTTTATTTTTTGGGACATTGGCAAAGGTAACTACTCCTTTTAGTTTGACAATTGGTCAGGTCTAGGCACTTTAGCAAACTCTTATGGAGGTCCTGCTGAGATTGATGTGAAGGTAAATGATTTTTGGCATGATAATATGTGGTATTTAAGAAAGCTTTAGAAAGTGGTTAATTTCAATGATGCCCTCTCTATTAGCAATATTCCTATTATGAATGAAAATCCTGATAAGCCTTTGATTAAGTGTAATATGGGGGAGTCTTTAGCTAAATCTTTACCCTGTTTGCACGGTTATAATGGTAAATGGATTTGGAATCCTTTTTTAAAACCTTCTATTTCTTTTTTATTTGGCGTGTTCTTAATAATATCATACCTACGGATGATATTCTTAAGATGAAAGGGTTAAGAATACATTCTATGTGCCTTTTATGAAATTGCAATATGGAGACTATTACCCATCTTTTTCTCCAATGTTCTTTTACTTTGGATGTTTGGCGGCTGTGTATTGAGCTCCTTAAAATCAATCATAGCTTTTCTGATATTTCCTCTCTTATTGAACTTTTTGATGATTGGAAGAAGATTGATGGAGGTTTTTTTGCTGCTGCTCCTGCGATTGTATGTTGGTTCATATGGATTACTCGTAATAATGATAAATTTAATAATCTTACTCCTTCTGTGGACTCCACATTCTACCTCATTAGGGCTTATTTTTTTAACTTCTTACGTTTTTTAAGTCCTATTAAGAAGTTTAAATCTTCGTCTGTACTAAGTTTGCTTCAGGATTTGGTCTTGGATTTTGAGCGGTTTTTGCCTAATGCTGCTTCGGTTAAATGGAGTAAACCTGCTATTCCCTATGTTAAAATCAATATTGATGGTTGTTGGACTAATAATTCTGCTAGTATTTGTGGCATTTTCAGAGATGCCATGGGTCTTATTCTGTGTTGGTTCTCTGCTAGGTCCTTTCTGGTTTCCCCCCTTGTTGCTGAGGCCGATGCTCTTGTGCTTGGGCTTATTATTGCCCATAAGATGGGATGGAAACTTACTGAATTTGAGACTGATTCTTTAATTCTTTGGAGATGTTGTCTTTTGCAGGAGTTTCATTGGAGTATTTGTCTCCAATTGAAGAAAACTTTTCTTTTATCTTGTAATCTAATTATTAGATGGTCACATGTTAGAAGAGATGGTGATTGTGCTGCACATTGGACGACCAAGTGGGGTTTGAAGATTAGTGATGCTCGGCTTTACTTCTTCATCCCTTTGGATTTGTGGGTGATTGATTCTCTTGATTTTTGATGTCTTTGTTTTTTCTTCTGTCTTTTTTCTTTTTTTTCTTTGTTTTTTTGTTTTTTGGAAGATTTGAGTCCTCTTAGATTTCGTTTTTTTTTTTTTTTTTTTTTAGTTGTATGTGGTGTTTAGTTTGGACTCTATTTTCCTTTGGGTTAGAGTTCCCTTAGAGTCTTATTTTTTTGTATGAGTTGTATGTGGTGTGTAGTGGAAACTCTTTCCCTTTCTCTTTTGCATTCTTGATTTTTTGTTGAAACGCGTAATGAGCCATTAGTTGCTCTTTCTATTAAAAAAAATCGCTCAACCCTTTATGTATTTGCATATCTAACACCTAAACCTCAATTTTTACATATATGCCACCTTAGCTATGCATGAAAACGTGCATTTCACTTTTCAAAAGTTAAAATAGTGATATTTTTACGAGATATTTAACAATTTGGAAGGTATAAATGTAAAAAGGTGAAGTATAGGGTTTATATATGTAAACACATAAGAATAGGGTGTTGGGTATGCAAATGCCTCTTTATTCAATGGTATGAGAACATGACTGTTAGGGGTGTAAACGAACCGAACACCAACGAACAAAGCTTGTATTCGTGATTAGTTCGTTTGAAATTTAGTTTGTTTGAAATAAACTTGTGTTCAAAATTGTTCGTGAAATCACTGTTCGTGTTCGTTTCTTAACGAACGAGTCGAACACGAGCCGAACACTAGTTGTTCGCCAACGACGAGCTAGTTTGACAGGCCTAATTTAATATATATATAAATAATATATTATATTAATTATATAACTTATATTATATAAATATTAAATATCTATATTATATTAATATATTATTATTATTAATTTATTATATATTATAATTTATAAAATTTAGTTTTTAAAATATCATAGATTTTTTATATATAATTATTTTAAATTATTTTATATTTCGAACAATAACGATTCGAACACGAACGAACGCATCACTATTCGTGTTTGGTTCGTTTAACTAAACAAACGAAAAAAATTATTCGTGTTCGTCTCGTTTACTTATCAAACGAACCGAACATGAACTCCTTGACGAACTGAACACGAACTGTTCGCGAACAACGAGTTTTTTTGACAGCCCTAATCACGGTATCTGACAAGCACCCTTGCTTTTGATTTATCACATCTTTTCTCTAACAAATGCCCACAAACAATGCTTTCAATCAATCCTTTGTAAAAAAACTGGCAGCAACAAACAAGTTTATTTCGCATTGAGAAAACACACAACTCACTCACTTGTACAAGAATATTGAACCTAAATTGCAAATTTTATAAATATATACATATATATAAAGCAGAATTTTGATAGAAGATTGCCTGTCTATGGAATACTTCATCTTCAAACCTTCCGAACTTGTATGTGATGTGTGGATTCCTCGCGCCATATCGTATTTGTTCCACTCCGAACAACGGTAACAAATTCTTCATTCTTCAGAAATCCCAGAGCCTATAATAAGAAATATGACAATACAAATTAGAACAATTAGAACAGCAAAGAACATGGAAAATGAATAGCTTTATACCAATAAGCAGTTTGTTGCTCTTGAGAAAGTCTCTTCAGCATCGTCAGAAAATTTCATATAGATAGGCAATACCCCATGATAAAGTGCCAGCCTCTGCTTAATCCTTTTGCTGCAAGAAAAGTTCATTGAGATTTAAGCTTTGCTTTTTACATATATACTCCCCAAATACACCTCATGCATAGGTAAGGTGGCGTTTATGTAAAAATTGAAGTTTAGGTGTTAGATATGTAAATACATAAGAGTTGAGTGGTATGCATGTAAGTATTCCTTGAATTTTCAGGGGGGAATATGCCATTGAATAATGAGGCAAATGGTCTCAAATATATCATCACTTTCTGAAACTAGCATTCACCAATATTAGATCTTTTTTTTGGATTGAAACAGCAGTTCATAGTAAACTAAAATTGTAAGAACTTACTCGTTAGTAAATGCAAAGATAGTTGATGATGGACGATAATGACTAAGAAGTGCAGCCATGGACCCAGTTCTGGTGAAAACAATGATAGGAGTGCCTAGTGTGTCGCCCATTGTAGTGGCATGCAATGCCAACATTGCACTCGTATGGCTTTCACGAAACTCCTCGCTGTCGTCGGCCTACAAAAATAAAACAGAAGTTCATCTCAATATAGAAATCACTATGAATCTTCATTTTAGACGAGTTGAGTAGTTAATTTGTACATACATGGATGATGGTGTCAAGACTTGAATGGGAAATACTAGTTAACTTTGATGATTCGGTTTTTATTGCCACAGAATGCATCACATTAACAGATTTTAGGGGGTATCTACAACCAAAAAATGGAATGTGCTTAGAAGTATTTGGAAAACATTGTAACATTTGTGATATCTGATGACCTGGCCAACGTTGTTTGGGTGGTTGGCTCGATGATCAATGATACTACTTCAATTTAATATCTCAAATATTCCTCTGCGTGCCATAAAGGTCAAATTCAGGCTGACTTTTTAGTAACATGCGTTCTTCATGAAGACTCATCTATAGGCAAATAACAGCTCGTCTACGAAAAATGCTTTAATGTTATTCTAGCATAGGTTTTTCTAAATGAAATCTGAATAAGTAACAAGCTACTTGATTTTTTGTACCTTTTTTTATCATAGATTTCAATATTAAATTCTTATAGTCCAGAATAGTGGTACTAAAATTTTTTGGTCGCGTTCGTAACGATAATCATCGAGAACTTGTTATACAAAGCTACTTACTTTCCGTGAGCTGTTTCTCCAGAGAGCATAACGGCATCAGTGCCTTCACGAACAGCAATTGCTATATCAGAAACTTCTGCTCTTGTTGGAGTTGGGTGATTAATCATGCTCTCTAACATATTGGTTGCAACAATTACAGGCTTTTTCATGCTGCGACATCTTCTAATGATCTCCTCCTGATAAATCATTAGAAAGGCAATTATCAAGCAGCAAGAAGAAAAGGCAGAAATGACGAGTAATTTCTCTGAATGGAAGACGAACATTTAACGACTTACTGCGACTATAGAATCTATATAATGTAGAGCAATTTAAAATCAGGGGGCATCAACATACAAACCACCCAATTCCTATCCATTTACATATCTAACACCTAAAGTTTAAATATTACAGTTATAGCATTCAAATCTTTCATATCAAATCAAAAATACCACAGTTTTAACTTTTAAAAAGTGAAATACACCTTTTCACCAACTAAAACTTTTAGCACAGAATTTGTCTTTATTAAATGCATGCATATTAATGCATAAACATACTAGAGTATTCCCACATATTTGTTAAATTGAACGGGCAAGTAATGTGAGTATGAACCCAAAACGCATGAAATACAGGAATGTTCTTCATATATATGTTTTAGTAACTTTTTGGATACATAAAAATCGGTTATGGAATGACAGAAATAGGACATTTTCCTTTTTGCATGTAAAGGGTGAATGGACATGGCTCTAACTCTACTAAACAAAAAAATTTCATAAAAAAAAGTTCCATATCCTACAGAGGAAATTAGATATCAGATCTATTTTCAGATAAAACCACGCTCTCACTGTTTCTGATCTGATTCGAACTCTTACGTGGACAAAAGAATCAGAATGATCAATCCACAAATACTGCCACACAAATAAGAAAACTCAAATTTTTATTAGCCTACAAAATGCCCCAATAGCTCGTTGCAAATCAACAATTAGTTAAAGAGATAAGTGAATATCACATACTACTTTAAACTTAGTTATTTTAAACATGATATTAATTGGTAAACACTTGAAGTATATAGTTAATAACAATAATGGTTTCTCAGTACACAGATTAATGAAAATAATAATTATGCATACCCACAGCATTTCAATTACACATTTTTATTTGGTATGCATCGCAAATATTCACCTGCAGCAGTGGAACTTCCTCTATTGGAAGCTCAGCTCCAAGGTCACCGCGAGCCACCATTGCCTACAATTGTATACATAGCTTCATCATCGCAAAAACATATGGACAATGAAATACTAAGTAGAAAAAGAAGATAAATTACTTCGTAAATTTAGAAAATAGTTCAATCGCAGAACGTAATTCTTTTTTTGCGCTGATTACATCAGAATGAATTGCTTAAATTATATGTTTACATCACAGAAGTCCTTGTAGAACAAGACTTAATTAGCCTGAATGGTTGCAATTTACCAGTTTATCAGTTAAAAACTTGTTCAATTTAATTTCTATTTTAGTAAAAATAAATAAATAAATAAAACATAGAAACTTAATAAGAATGTCAAAAAAAGTTTCGTACCCCATCAGAAGCAGATATGATAGACTGGAGATTGGGTATTGAGTCAGCACTCTCGATCTTAACAATTACAGGGATATCTGCATTGCAACCTAAAATCCCAACACATGAAAAAAACAAAACTGAACATAGAGCATAAAAACATATCTTAATCAGCACAGACATTTGACTTAAACCTTACTTTTGAGGTAATCTTTCAATTCGCAAACAACTTTAGCATCTTTTACAAATGATAATGCATAGAAGTCAATTTTGTTATCCATCCCAAATTTGATATCTTCCCAATCCTTTTCTGTCGGAGCATACGTCAAAAAAATATTTAAGAAAATTAAAATTACATATCTAGACTTAAGTATGATGAAAATTCTATTGTTGAAAGAAACATGACCAACCTGTTATAGAAGGCAAGGTTGCACTTTTCCCTCGAACATTTAAATGGCGTCTCGATTTAAGTTCCCCGCCATGAATTACTTTGCATTTAACAACATCAACAGTTTTTTCCTTGACAGACAGTGTCATCATCCCACCTAAAAGTATATCAAAATAATACAATATCATAACATCATTATATATATATATATATATATATATATATATATATATATATATATATATATATATATATATATATATATATATATAACTTATAAATGTCATGATGATATGTAAATTATATTTAAGTACTTGAGTTGCAGTATAATAACGATAGACTAGTAGGAGGGCGAAAAAAGGGTTGAAATCCTCCCATATACAATGATCATTAATGCAAAATCAAAATTACAACTTCCTGCAAACTAAAGATGCCATTATGCTTGAGTGGATCTGAGAACTTGTATCGGGAAGCGAAAGGGAACAAAGCTCGAGAAAGAAGAAGAGGAGAAAGTGGAAGAAGATAAAGAGGAGACAATGCAAGAGAAACAGTAACTTCATTATTCACAAGAGCTCAAAATATATGATACAGGTATGATGCTATTTATAGCAATGAGATGAGAGTGGATTGCCAGGTTGTTGGAGCTAAAGACATTCTGAACTCCTTCGACCAGGAGTTGGTTATTTCTGTTAACATCTTTATCATGATTTCTTGCATGTGTTACAGCAGCTGTTCTGAGCTACTTTGGTTATTTCTATCAACTCTTCTATCTTGATTTCTTGAGCTTGGCATTTATATTGTTTGGGCAATTACAAACTTCATCAAAATTTCCAATAAAAATGAAATTAAAAAGAATGGGATTTTTCCTTTGGCAGTACATAATAAGAAACAATAATCATCATATTAAATATTTATCACCACCATATTATTAAAAAGAGCATATTCATTTCAGTAAGAAAGTGAACACTAAGTACCCTCTTCTTTGCTTTTATAAATCTGCCACCATGCTTAGAAAGAGACTCCTTTTTTCTTCCCAACGCTAAAACTAAAGCTCGTAATTATAGTCAACATTTGCATAATTGCTTGAATTTTAGTTGACTTAAAATCAAAATCATGTTGAACTCCTTTGAATGAATTTGATCGAAGTTGAAATTGACTTTATTCTAATGGACATGTGTGGATGCGTGTATACACATGCATATATATATATATATATATATAGACACACACACACACATGCACGCAGACACAGAGAGAGAGAGAGAGAGAGAGAGAGAGAATCACTTAGAATTAGGATAATATTTTAAAAACTAATAGGCCCAACTCAAATTTAGCTTGAAAGTCAACTATGAACCCATCATTTTAACTAAACTCCAAAATCTTTAATAACAAGTTGAGGTCAAGCTCGCATGCACTCTAACGCACCATCAGCCCTACCAACATAACTCCAAACAAATCCATCCTTAGGCAGTAGATTTTTTTAATCGCTCAAGTAAGATAGAGAAAGAATAATAGCTAATATTTAGATTTCAAAGATGAAGATCAAGCAAAACAAATCTCCTACCAAGACACACAAGCATAATATTCTGAGATGCAAATCTCTTATATGCCCTTTTATTAAGGGAAACAATTTCTTTTTTTTTCCCTTTACAGAGCGTGTAGGTTTTGAGAATTTCACAGAATATTTTATTGACAAAAGGAGGATATAGACACTTACATGACTCCTAAAATAGGAAAGTCATAACACATATATCTCACTAAAATTACAATTAATCAACTTCTAATAACTACCCGGAGATAAAAAAGAATATATAAAATAGGAAAACAAAACACCTATATCTCCAATATTACAATTAATCAATTCTTAATAACTACCTGAAAATAAAAGAAAATGCATAAAATAGAAAATAACAGGAAATGAAATAAATCAATTCTTAATAACTTCTAACACTCTCTCTCAAATTGAAACATAAATATCAGTCATGTTCAACTTGAATTTGAAATCATCAAATAATAGGCGAGAAAGATCATCTGGGACGTAGAACATGAAGTCTTTATCCCCAAGAGCATTTAGGGATAATTCTAGTTGATTGCGATTGTCGTTGACAGCAATTTCTAAAAAAAGCAGAAGACTGCTACGGATAATGTTGCAGGGAAGTCTGCAGGGAGGTAAATAACCTACAGGGAAAGCTACGAAGTATGAACTACAAGAAAAAAACTACAGAGGGTGGACTGCATCAAGAAAAATCTGAAAAAGTTTCAGAGGAGTGTCTGCTGCAGGAAAAAGCTCTGGAGGAGAAACTGCTACAGAAAAAAGCTCTGGAGGAGGGCCAGCTGCAAGAAAATCTCTAGAGAATGGCATGTTGCAAGAAAAAACTATGTCGACAAAGTAGAAAGGAAGGCATTATCAATGTCATTTTCTTGAGAGAAAAAACATAAATAATAATAATAATAAAATAAATAAATCATCCTTCCCTAATGAAGATTCTTGACATACACGAGAGGTTGATGAGTCAGATGAGAACTGACTAGAACCAAATAGTTATTCCACTTAACTTTCATTAGAGTCTGGCGAGTCAAGAATGGTCCGAGTAAGGCTGACTAAATTATTTTGGATTTTGAAGCAATTGTGAGACCTTTAGCATTTAGTTGAAGATTTATTTATCCGTTTCCCATGGAGTTTGTGGTGTCAGTTCCTTCGATCTTCGGAGGGATTGAGGAAGAGGTTGAACCTCCGATGTAATCAAGAACAATGTCGGACGGAAGCTCGGAGGTAGAGGATCAATTATGGCTCCAACGAGAGCCAAATAAGAGAATCGGACGACTAGGCATGAAAGGATTCAATTCCTACGTCTTACAAGGAGGGACATGCATCCAGAGAGCAATCTAAATATCCTTTGCATGCATCCAGAGAGCAATCTAAATATCCTTTGGCATAATAATAGCCCACTTCTCATGGATGACACAAAAATTTCTCCTCCAAGAGACCGACAAAGTAACTCTCCACAACCTCCTAAAGTGCAACAACGGCAGAACACTGGAATCAGAGATCGATCTTAAAATCCTGCGCAATTTTGCAAACCAGACGCTGGAAGGGAAGCTTCGTTCTCTTATGGGACATCCTGATCTCCTTCAGCATAATTGTACTCAGACGAAAACAATGGGGTTTCTTCACTCCACCGGTCGCAAGAGCCGACTTCCTGACCGCCTTGGTTGTCATCTGCTTTCTTGGGGGCATTGGCGTCGGTGGATTTGCAAGCAATTTGCTTTGTCCTTGCCATCAAGCTGCTTTGGGATTATTTTTGGTCTCTGTAGGAAGACAGAGATCTGTTGTTGCTTGCTACCGCTGCGCCTCCATTGAAAGGCTGGCTGGATAGGCTGCAAGTAGGGATGCTACGGCCCTAAGGGATAGGAGGGCCTATAGGAAAACTAGATAGGAGATACGACTGCTTACAGTAGAATATTTGGCTATTGCCAAGGTCAAGGAGAAGGGTTGTTGAGCAAGAAGAAGGCCAGCGGCCTTTGGAAATTGTTGAGACAAGGAGAAGAGATACAACGGGAAGACTATCTACTGCAGGAAATAGCTGAGGAATGGACTTCAAGAAAAGTTTCAGCTACCTTCAGGGAAGAATTTCGGGTTGTCGTAGAATTCCTGTAGTAGGAAGATCTCTTGCAGAAAGAAGAAATCCTGGCAGCAGCTAATTGCAGAGAAAGACTGTAGTGCGGAGAGACTATTGTCATAGATTGTAGTGAAAACCTCGGCTGCTAGAGGACTGCAAAGAAAAGTTTAAGCGGCTAGGGACCTACAGGGAGAGAGTTTCGGCTGCTAGTTTCTGCAGGAAGAAGTTTCGAATGCTAGAACCTGCTGGGACAGAAGTTACAGCGGCTAGGGACTTGCAGGGAGAGAGCTCCGACCGCTAGTTCCTGCAGAAAGGAGTTTCAGCGAACAGGACCTGCAGGGAGAGGAGTTTGGCGGCTAGGACCTGTAGGGAGAAAGATTGTCAGTTGCAGGGAATAAAAAGTTTTCGGCAATAGGTGATCTTCTTCTCCTCCTTCGGAGACTCTGGGGTTTGTATTAAAACTCTGATGTCATGAAGGTTTTGAGAATTTAATGAAATACTTATACTAATATGAAAGGGGGTATAAATATAACTTACATGAATCCTAAAATTGAGAAGACATAACACGTATATTTCCAAGATTATAATTAATCAATTCCTAATAACTAGTCGAAGATAAATAAGACATAAAATATGAATAACATAACACTTATATCTCCAAGATTATAATTAATCAATTCCTAATAATTACCCGAACATAAAAGGATACATAAAATAGAAAATAATATGAAAGAAAATAAATCAATTCCTAATAACTTCTAATAGCATGTTAAAGCAACAAATAAAGGAGTCCCAAAAACCTCATCGGCAAGGCATCAACTTGATAACCCAAAATTGAAAAGAAGCATTAGATTATTCTTCTCAAGGCACTTCCTCAAAAGAGGCTACAAAAGAGGTTCTAAAAAAGAAGGAAAAGTCCTTCTCAAAAGTAATAGAATCACCAAAATCCTCTAGTTCCATGAAAGAAAAATAATAGAATGTCGAAAAGCTGAAAAATAATGGAAGGGGCTGAAATAGTGGAAATCGCAATCTATACCAAGAACCCACGTTTGAATTTTCCATTGAATTTTTTAGCTTTGTAAGAATGTTGCTTGATAGCAATTAGTTTTCAATGATTCATTAGTACAAACAGTGGCAACAAGTAGAAATATTCTATCTAGTAAGCAATTTGATAATTCAAATAATGACAACAATTTGACTCAAAATAGTAACAGTTGTAATTCAACAAATAAGAATTTTACTTACCATCAACCAATATAATATCTCCAACATCTAAATCATTAATGAAGTTGTCATAGTTCACACTAACAGTATTCTCAGTGCTAACTCCTCTTTTGATGGTGAAATTGAACTCCTGATCTTCCACAAGTAAAATGGGCTGAGGCACATCTCCACTTCTAACTTCGGGTCCCTATATTAAATTTTATTCGTTTCAACCATTAGTTATGTAGCATTTTTTCATCAAATTTAGAACCAACATATGTGCGTGATTAAAATACACTGGACTAAATCAAACGATCCTGGATAGAACGCGTGCCAAGAGATCGACCCCGAATGAATCAACCGACCGAACCAAGAAAGTCCAACCAAGAGGAAAAATAAATGGTTAGCAACACCGATTGTCTCGCCAACTTATAAGTGGGGCATATGGAGATTTGTTAAGTAATGGCTCAATTACACCTATGGCTATCTCAAGAATGACTAAGGAAGACCGATCGACAGCAGACAACATCACGGGCGTCATCGGCATTTCACAATATGACCCTAATTTCCTATAAATATAGGAACAATAAAATGTAAAGAGACCTTTTGGGAGAAACTTGGCGACACATTAGTAATGTTGTATTCTTAAATCTCCTCTTTCTCTCCCACATTTTATGATCTATTCATTGAGTGTGATTCATGGACAAATTTGTGTTAATACCCTAAAAATAAGATGAGTGTCGAATCATGCCGCAAACAAGTTGACGGGTAACTTCTCTGATAACATGAATTGCACTTGTGAGTTTGTAACTTTGCAAATCAACAAACTCAAAGATCAAATGATGGAGGCAATCAAAAGTGCACTTGACTAAGAACACCTCCAAACAAATCTTCAAAGCTAAACCCTGAATGCTTCAAAATCCAAGCATTCGAACCCTACCATGGACGGTCGGACCCGAACAATCATATTGCTTTCTTCAAATAGGTAGTATGCCTACTAAGAACCAACGACGCAATCAAATGTCGAATGTTCTTCACAACGCTCAGAGAGTTGGCCCTTCCTCGCAACCTTTGGGCCCGGATCGTGCTCTTGAAAAAAAAAATGTCCTATGATAGATAAGCTTCAAGAATCTCAGGTTATCATTCCAACTTAAGTTTTGCTATGCGACTTGTTTGCCAGAGAAAAAAGCAAGAGACACTATGAGAGTGATCGAAAGAGGGAACTTATGGAAAAAAAGAGGAGGCTCGCCTTCGGGTCAAATTGACTCTTTTGGGGCGGTTCCAAGAAGCGCTTCACTCATGGGCATGGGTACCAATTGGACGATTGTAATCGAGCAATGGCTTCACTTGTAGGCCTCGCAACGGCCCACAATACGGTGTGGGGTCAAGACTTTTCGATTCCCACCAATTCCCTGTAGTTCATGCGACTTCATCATCGGGAGCCGACAGTGTATGAGGCGATTAGAGCCATTTGTAAGTTTTAAGCGTTTGGTCGAAATCGCTTTTAATTGTTGTTTGTTGACGATTTTAGCATTCATTCAAGTATGGCATATGACAAGACTCGGCCAGGTTTAGATGGAGTTCTCGTGGCATCTGTCGAGGTTGGAAACAATCATCCTACCAAAGAAGGTGGCGTAGTCAACCGCCTCGATGATCCCTCATTTCCTATCGAGACACGATAGGGGGAGGAACAATCGATCCAAGCGAACAGTGAAAAGTTTGCTCGTTGTCTAGCCGAGATTGAGAGCTCATTCGCTCACAATGCCAGTTTTCAGTGAAGCTCGGAGGTTAGTACTATGTCGGCCCACGTAGCGCAGCTAAAATAGGAGATTTCGACAATAAAGCTGATGATTTGTATTCTCCAACAAGAGCTCACGCGTTTGTCGGAGTTGTCTCGGACCTTCTAAGCCCAGATTGAGTCTGACAGGTTAGGCCAACTCAGATCCGGTAATAAATTTTTGTTCTGGATGCTGGTTCGATCGGGGCATATCTAGGCTGAAGTGCTTCAAAATCATGTCTAGCTTCTTCCTTCGCAGTGAATCGGAGATATGTAATCATTTCCTATAAAAAAGATTTTTAAGTGAAATGATCTTTCCTGATTTTTGCATTAATCTTTTCCATTTGAATTTTGTTAGGTGATCACTTGGGTGTTGCCTCACGAAGGTTGGGATTAATCCTGACTATAAAAACGGGTGTAATGGTTGTGGAGATACTTCTTTTCCTTTGTAACCTTTTTTTAAAGCTCTTGTTTCCTCCTTCGGCGGAGATATGCCTCCCTGTCACCGAGAAGCAGCCCCTCACATCCATCGTCGCCATTCTTCTTGCTAGTTTTTAAGGACCCCACTTTCTGTCACATCTAAGATGTCTTAAGCAAAAGTATAAGAGTGTCAGCTGAGCCGAGCCACATTCATGACTTGCCATCCGTCTCAAGCTCGCCGCCCACAAGAAAGGGCGAATATCATGAAGGAGAACAAGTTGGTGGTTTAATGGATCCAACTTTGAGTCGGCCTCCGATTCCCATTGTGTGGAGTTGTGTCATTTTCAATTGTTATAGGGTAATCCTAAAAAGGTGCCAATGAGTTGAGTCGAGCTCGAGCCGACATCAGCTTGAGCTCGAGCTCAAGCCTACGAGTTTGAGCCAGTTTGTTCATTATAAAAGAGAGAAAATAATATTAATTTAAAGT
This sequence comes from Papilionanthe hookeriana x Papilionanthe teres, assembly GCA_022702705.1. Lineage (NCBI taxonomy): Eukaryota > Viridiplantae > Streptophyta > Magnoliopsida > Asparagales > Orchidaceae > Papilionanthe > Papilionanthe hookeriana x Papilionanthe teres. The sequence goes on from CM040424.1 coordinate 85,162,260, forward strand.
AGTGTTATAATAAAATGACAAATAAAATGAGCAATTATGAGAGAAATAATAAGTAATCACTTACCATAAAATACAAAATATTATTTTTTAAAATATTTTTAATAATTTAAAAATAGTTTTCAAATTTAATATATTTTTTAGTGTATTTTATATTAATATTATTTTAAACGAGCTGGCTCACAAGCTAACGAGTCAAGTCAGGGCTAGCTTGAGCTCAGCTTGTTAGCTCATTGAGCTCAGTTCAAGAGCCACTTATCGAGACGAGCTGGAGCCGGCTCACTAGTTGGCTTGACTCGTTTACACCCCTAGGCCATCCCCATGAAAGTAATGCCAAAGTCAATAGATGTTATAATGACATTTGTGATATTTCTCATCGGAAGGGAATCATTTGATTGATTGAGCTCTTCAGATTATTTATTATCCTTTCGATTGTACTCAGGAGGATATGTTCAATTTTTGTTCGTGGGTCACTTTCACTTTCATCTTGAGAATAAGGTAAAAGATTGAAAGTTGAAGTTTTGTTTTGCTTTCTCTAGAAATGGTTGACTAATCCTTGTAACTTTGAATGCCATCCCCTTTCTAAAGGCTAAGGCAAAGATTTCGTCCAAAGAACAGTGGGAGGTTGACAAGATCAAAAAGGAGACTTTAGACGTCCAACAAAATTTAAGGCTTCGATGATCAACAAGATGTTGGCTCCCAATAAGTACGGTAGGATGGGCGAGGCTGAACAACCCGTTTCTAATGCCATGCAGGGTAAACGACAAAAGGATGATGCGGCTTTGGCCACAAAAGAGCGAAGGAACAACCAGTTGAGGGCCTTTCAATTAATAATCTCACCTTTCAATCTCTCTTTCAACCATCATTTTTCAAAAGGGTGCGAACAAGCTAATCATTATTGAGCGGCTGACTTACCAAAAAGAAATGATGCTTGTACGTGCTACAGATACTCCAGATGATGGAGAGTCAGCTGGCGCGATGAGAGATCTAGTTGAAGTGGGGATGCGACCAACGCAACGCATCCTGAGGACGTGTCGGGTGGCCCTTTGGAAGTTGTATCACAAGATGACCATCTCGATCAGGGATTTTTATCTTTGGAAAAAAGGAGCACTGCCATTTGAGCTTCTCCGGAGGCATCGTTGGTGGGGTTAAGATATAATGAGCTAAGAGGAAAGGATCCATCTGAGTAGAGGATTGTTGTCACCCAGGCCCCTTCTGCAGATGTACTGCAAGTGGGGCCGAGAGCGAACGAGCTAAGAAAGTAGGATACATCTGAGCAGACTCGTTGGGAGAATGAGTGTTGTTGTAAAGGAAAAGCCTTTGTAGAGGACCCTTCCTGAAAATGCAACCTCCGACCTTCCCTGAGATGTCTCGGTCAAAGTGGATTCCCTTATAAGGACGGCGAGAGAAGGTGATGATAAGTCGAGGGGTCCAGTTTGCTCGCCTTGAGCTGAAAAATATTGGAACCCTCGGAATTTGGTTGTCGTTTGATAAGCTTCTGCTCCGGATCGCATCAGTGTGTCCCACAGCTGGCGAGAGCTTCTCAAGATTCAATCCAAACTAGTTGTATTTGGAGGCGGCTCGCTTACATGCGTTACCTGCATGCTTTAAGTATTATGGTAAGCTCCCTCCACCGTGAGTGTTAGGTCCGTAAGAATTTGCTGAGGATAAAGAGGGAGTTGTAAGCGGATTTAGAATCAACTGTTGATCTATAAAAACGACCGAGGAGCTCATACAAGAATATCACAAGACGTATTGTGCAGGAATCCACTATGGCCTTGTTCATATGGAGAAGCGTCACTTAATCCCCTCAGAAAGGATGAATATGCAGAAGTTTTCCAAACTAGTAAAGGATTCTGAATAAAGGGGGACGATGATGTTGGAGCGAGGACGAGGGAAATGATAATCGTTCGTCTGATGTGTGATCACTTTGTACTATTTCTTTTCTTTCTTGACAAAGAAAACGACAAAAAATATGTAACGCGCTTTGTTAATGAAATGAGTTTTTCAGTGTACTTTAGTGTAAATTTTGTTGAGCTTTCTATCTATTTTGAATGACTAGATGTTGATGTGTCGCATGGTCGGTTACTCGCATCGTGTGATGCTAGTCTAGAAGCCCAACCCAAGTCTTACCATGACTGCGTATTTCTCCTAGCCATTCTCAATTAGTTCATCGCCTTTGACGAGTCGTGCCTTATGCTAGACTTCTTATGTGAATCCAACTACTACCTCATAGAGATGACAGACAAGACTCACCACTCCGGTGATTTATGCGCTTCTTCATTTTATAAAAGAAAAATATAACCAAGAGGACTTGAACTGTGTTCCGGTGGCCCCTGGTAGAGGGTTGTGGTGGTATTTGAGCATTGTCGTGCGAATAGATAGTTAGTAAACGGGGGCAATTAAGATATATGTTTTTATCATGGTTCACTTGAAAAGCAATTGTTAGTCGAACCACAGAATAAAAGAACCAAAATGATCCACTTCCTGGCTCCACGATGGTTCCATTTGTGAATTAATTTCTCTGAGTGTCTTCTAGGGAAGCGCAGTAGTTGATAGAGCCTTGGTGTGAAAAGTGGCGCACATGCCATGTATTAGCTTCTCCTTTGAATTGGTGTGTTTTCGATTTCGATGAGTAAGACCCTCAAGCTCTTCCTTTCAACTGTCGAATGCACGTATGAGAGTGAATAATGTGTTAGGTGACTGAGTGAGTAGATGGGTGTGCATATTTTGTAAAGGAGATGGATTGTTTCTTTACACCCATAGACGAAAGGAGTGAAAGTATCTTTATTCAGCGACATATTTTAGCTTTCCTACTTTTGTTTTATGCATTTGTCGGTTACTTTCAATTAAGTTCTCTCAAGGCGGTTAGTCGATTTCCCCAAGTCATTTCAATTGATCCATAACGAGCATGCATCCCTAGCTTTATTATTGTGAGACATTCGAGGTACATTTTTAATAGAAAATGTTGCTTATATGTTTGAATGATAAAACTAGAATATTTTGCTAGGGAAAAAAAGATAACATTACATAGTCTATTAATATATAGAAATTTTTTAGGTCTTCTCCACTCCGAGTGCAAGGTAAATCCTTTCAAGTGTGTCTACAGAATTTGTAAGTCCTTTGTGAGACCTGTTTGCTGACAATGAATGACCCGGTCCATTTCTATCGAGCTTTTCTACAACCTAACCTCGGGTGGCTGGATTAATTTTTTTTAGTACGAGCTCTCCTTCACAGGGTCTTTTTCTGAATGTGCTTGTTATAATATCAGGTGGTCCTCCGTCTAATTTCTTCCTGTCTGGGAGATGATTTTGTTTGTTTTTCTTTGATCGCATCAAGCGCAAGCTCTAGTCCCTACATATAGACTTCTAACCACTCTCCTAAGTTCCCTTTGTCAAATGTTGAGGCAGTGACTACTCTTTAGTTGTGAAGATCACAATCAATGGGAAGTACTGCTTCAACTATGTGTGATAGCATGAAAGGGATTTGACCGATCGTCATCGATGGTGTTGTCTGGATTGCCCAAAGAACATTCACGAGGAGATCGACCGAATTGCCCTTTGCCACTTCGACCTTTTATCTGAGTAGGTTGATTATGATTTTATTAGTGACTTCCCTTTATCCATTCATTTGTTGGTAATGGATGGAAGCAAACCTAAGGCAGATTCCTTGATTCAAGAAAAAAAATTTACTTCTTGATTGGAGAATTGTGTCCCGTTGTCGGTAATGATAACGGGGGGAGGCTGTATTTGCAAATGAGATCAGATTGAATGAAATTTCAGATGGAAGCAGTCGTTATTCGAGCAACCTGTCTTGGTTTCGATCTACTTAGAGAAGTAATCAACTGCCATTAGCATGTATTTCTATTGCCCCTAAGAAGAGAAAAAGTCTGAGAACATCAAGCCCACCCCCCCCGACATCAAACTGCCATGGACTGATTATGGGTTATAAATGGTACGACGGTTGATGCTGCATCGTTGCAAATTTTTTGCACTGCTCAACTTTCTATAGAATTCTTCTACATCTTTCATGAGGTTCGGTCAAAAGTATCCTTGTCGTTGTATCCAGTAGGCCAATGTTTTTATTCCAGAATGGCTTCCACATTTGCGGGAGTGTGTTCCCTAAGGATCCCTTCGACTTTGCTCTCAAGCACACATCTCAGATACAAAGAAGTGGTTGACCTCCAAAATAACTTAACATCCATCATAAAATACTAGGCGGCTTAGAATTTAAAATGGTTTAGGTTGGTAACGACGTTGGAGAGATCTCCTGTCTTGAGAAAGAAAATGTAAGGGTGGACCCAATTCTTTGTCCTTTCGATCTCTACTACCATTACCTCGGCCTTTTTGATAGTCGAGCGTAAGAGTTTATGGAAGGTTCTCCCCCCTAGAAGACTGCATTGGATAGGAGATGCACTATATAGTTATCGTCCCTGGAGATCTGTTCAATTCTGAAGCATTTGCATTTCTCTATTTCTACTTTCATTTTTGTGAGACACATCATCATCATTTCTTCTCTGGCCTCGCATTAGCCCTTTATATGTCCGACCACGGGTGAAAGTCAAATTTTACCAGGCAATGTCGGGCGCCCATCACATAGGTGAAACACAACCCAACTATGGGGGCTTCGTATTGGGCCTGATTATTGACGGTGTTGAATTCTATTTCCATTGAGTGGTATAGGTGATCACCGCCTAGACTGGTGAGTCTGAGTCCGAGTTCCGCTTGGCTTTGGATAGACACTCCGTCAATATGAAGGATCAAAGTAGGATCAGGGGTGATTGGGGCCATTGAGTCGGTGAAGTCAGTCAGAAAGATTGTCATGGCTTGAGCCTTGATTGATGTTCTTGGGATGTAGGATAGGTCGAATTCGCTGAACTCCACAACCCATTTTAGGAGCTAGTTGTTTGGTATTAACTAGAACTGCCTTGAGGGGGTAGTCGGCGATTAATTAGGTGTGTCTAGAAGCAGGAGCAAAGCCTGCGCAGAAAGAATAAAAATAAATGTTAGCTTTTCCAAGATGGGATATATGGGTTATGCTCCTGTAAGGACTCGGATGATATAGTAGACAAAGTATTACTTTCCTTGATCTTCTCAGATCAGGACAAAGCTTATCGTTTTGGGTTTGACTCCTCCCAAGTAGAGCAGGAGTCCTTCGTTTGACTCTAAACTCTGGAAAAGGGGAAAGAGGCTAGGCAATCCGTCAACTGTTGGAAGGCTAACTCGCATTTGTTTGACCATATGAAGCCTTTGGCCCATTTGAGGGTTCTAAAGGTGGCACACTTGTCGCCTAACTATGATCTGAATCGAGTGAGCCGAAAATTTGACCAGATATCTTTGTAATTCCTTAACATTGAGAGGGGATTGCATCCCGAATAAGGCTTGAATCTTCTCAAGGCTGGCCTTTATCCCTTTGAGCGTTAAAAGATGCCCTAAAAACTTTTTGTCTTCACACCGAACATGCATTTTAGAGAGTTAGATTTCATGTTGTATTTTTTTAGAATTTTGAAAGTTTCTTCTGGGTCTTTTATGTATTGTTCTAGTATTTTACTTTTGACCAACAGATCATCCACATGCACAATGTTTCTTCCTTTCTGTTTGACAAAAATTACATTCATGAGGCGTTGGCAATTCACCATTGCATTTTTCACCTTGAAGAGCATTACATCATAAGCAATAAACCCCTTCTCTCGTTATGAAAGTCATCTTTTCTGCATCGGTCATGTATCTTTATTTGGTGGTATAACCCGAAAAAATGTCAAAAAAACTCATAACTGAGTGAATGACGGTATAGTCCACAAGCGCATCGATCTTCGTTAAGAGGTAGCTATCATTCGAGCAAGCTGCATCCATGTCAAGTGAAATCAAAGCACATTCTTCACTTGTAAGATTTTTGGACTATGACAAGTTGGCGACCCAGTCTACGTATTGTATTTCCTGCACATAGCCGAACTCTCGTAACTTTCATACCTCTTCACATATTGGATTCGCCAAAGTGATCACGGTCGACCTTATCTTTTACTTTTCGGTCCGGCAGCCAGATGGATGTTCAGTCAGTGGCATGTGACATCGATTGACACTCTCAACATATCTGTGACTAACCAAGCGGTAACGTCTCAGTGTCGGTGTAGTAGGCAAACTAGCTTGTCTTCGTCCAACATCGAAATTCAATTTTAGTAGGAAACGTTTACCCGTTTCTTCATCCGTGAGGAGATCTCTTAGATGATCTCATTGGTCTCAAGTTTGCTTCCTTTTTGGGTATCGAGTTCAAGGAGCTCCCGGTGTATGGTGTTAACTGCATGCAGGTAGCACGTGGGTGATTGCTTCAAATCTCTTAGTATGATAACCACATCCCCATCAGCCGGAAACTTTACTGCTACGTGATATGTCAATACAACCGCTCGGAAAGTGTTAAGCAAATGCCAACTATAAATATCATTATATGTTGCTGGTCAGTCAACTATAATGAAGTTTGTTGTGGTTCAGAATTACTTACCGTCCCCCCTAAGAAATTGGCAAGACAAGAGTTTCAGACGCTTCCTTCCTCTAGCATGAGAAACTGTAGAGCGATCCAGAGGGGGGTGATCAAGAGGGGAGTGAGGGGCGATTGGAACCTAAACTCATTTTTTAAAAGACTAGCTTGAAAATAATATTTACGGAGCTCCCATTGTCAATGAGTATAATCCTAATCTAGAAATTGGCGATGAGGACGTTAGCAATTATGGAATCACAGTAAAGATTCCCTTTGGCTCACAGGTCTTCATTAGTGAAGTAGATTAGTGGATGTTGTAAGGCGTGTCGCGGGAGCAAAGCTATCGTGCAAAATTTTAATCTTATCCTTTTTGAGCTGACTTGGTGGGTAGCTTCACCGTCTCCTCTAAAAATGGCAAGAACAATACTCATGATGCAGATAGACTGAACCCAAGCAAGTGCATTGAAAGTTCCTTCAACAAACATCTTCCATTATCATTGGATCACTGCCTCGAGAGCAATGAATTATTTGATCTTTTTGGCTTTGATCAGCCCTTCGATCAAGTTATGGAAGTGTCAGCATTCTTCCATTTCGTCTCGATGATCTATGTGGTAGGCGCAGTATTTATTTGGGTCCCAGTAATGGCCTCATGCTTTCATATGTGATATTTTTTAAAGAATTTTTTGCTCTTGATGGTCTTCGCTACCTCCGTCATTGAAACTCTCAATGGAGTGGTCGAGAAAGTTAGTGCCTCGAGGGAGTTAGCCCTCTTTTGGTGCGTCAATTCATCCATTGCACGGGCCAGTGGGATTGATCTTCTTCGTAATCTCCTTTACCTCTCGGTAGTCCTTCGGGGACGATCGTGATTCGTCAAACTGAGCTTTGGCGGGCAGATGACGATTGTGCCTTGGCCCCCAACCTTCTTTGTGAGCGCTTCTCTTCGGGAGTATCATTCGGGCACCCATGTCTCGGTGGAAGTGTAATTATACACTATTGTAGATACGTGGTGGTTGGCAAATTTTAACAGCTCAACCAACATTTTAGATTGTCAACCTTGGGCGTAGCGAAACGGACATTCCCTAAGTCCTTGTGCAAGGGCCATGTGTGCACCATAGGACCGACGTCCCGCACCTTCAGCATTTTCCTCTGAAAAGGAGTTATAAAGGCGCATAAGAGTTTGACCTGTCCTTGGCGTGAGGAGGGCCTATGAATTTCTCTCGGGCTTTTGACCGCTAGCAAGTTGAGCTATAAACATCTGTTTAAAGCCCGCACTAGAGGTGATTTCTCCTAATGATAGGTGGTTGAACCAAAGAAGGTCCGACTCTCGGAGCGATGTGAGGACAGGTGACATTTGAGTGTGTCACTAATCCTCAGTAAGGATATTGTCTATTTGAAAGAAGCAATATGATTGATCGGGTCTGTCTGTCCCCGACAGCGTTCCAATGCTCAAATTTTGAAGTGTTCGAGGGGTTGTGCGAGTAGCGATGCTTCCATGGGCTCATGTATGCCCTGGTCGAGTGGTGCGGAACCATATTATCGGGGTAGTGTGTGGTTTAATCTAGTTCAAGGGCAAGAGGAATCCTTAAAGCGTTCAGGGCGGACACTCTTCATGGGTGATGGGATGTCATTGGTCATGGCAGTTGTACCCTTTCTGAGGCAAGTGAGCTTATGATTGCCTCTGTGATTTTTTCTTTGAGTTCGTTGATCTCCTGAGTCATAAACTCGCGAGTGAAGTTCATGTTGTCAGAGGCTTCCCGAGGTTGGGGATCTTCTCCTTGAGTCACTCTTTTTTTTTGTGGTGTGATTTCACACTAACCGCACCTTTTAGGGTGTTGTACACAGATTCGTTCATGAATCAAATCCAAAGAATAGAGAGTAAAGGGAGAGATAGAGATGAGATGCAAGAATACAATATTAGTAATGTATCTCTACGTTTCTCCCAAAGGGCCCTTTACATTTTATTGTTTCTATATTAATAGGAAATTGGGGTGCTCTTTTGAAATATCAACAATGCCTTGATGTTTTCTGTTGTCGACCGGTCTTCGCTAAATGTCTTTGGGATAGTCATAAATATAATCGAGTCATTACTTGACAAATCTCCATATTCCTCGCTCCTAAGTTGGCAAGAAAATTGCTCTTGCAAACCATTCATCTTTCCTCTCGGTCGGACTTTTTTGGTTTGATCGTTTGATTCATTCAATGCGCACCAATTTGATGGATCTTCATGCTTACCGTGGTCGATCCATTGACACGTGTCTTCGATTTGATCCATCGTATTTAATCACACATTAATAAAACCATACACAGCATTACCTTGGTGTCTAACATGATTGCAATGACATTATCCTCGGACCGAGCATTATACTCTCTAACCAAATCAATACTTCTCTGATGTGATTTATGATCTCCATGAGACATATTAAGCCGGGCGACGTTCATCCCTTCTTGAGCAAGCTTCCAAATCATTTCGCGAGAACTAGTAGAAGGCCCTATTGTGCACACAATCTTTGTTTTTCTTCGTAACTTCGTGGACACCCCCATTTTGCTTTCCTCTTGCTCACCTGGCTGAAAACAATGAGATACTTTCTTCTCCCAAAATCAAAGTTAAAATGAAGAATTAAGTCAAAAAGGAATGAGGGAAATGTGATGATTTCACAAATTCCCAAACCAATATTCAATATTATACCGACCCTAAACTTCCCAAATTCAACACAGGAAAAGCGTTGGAGAACTCACCACACTCACCGGCCCATTGACAGAAGCCAATCCAGCCAGCTCGCTTTTCTCCATCGCCCCCTCCGATCTCACCACCATGCCTCCCCTGAATGCTGACGACGAACGAGACCACCCTCCAGTCACGGGGAGCGAGCGACTTACATGTCGGGAGGAAGCCAAACCAGCGTGATTCCTTCCCGCAGGCGGCTTTCCCCTCAGAATGCTACCAATCTCCGCTGAAGTTGCCATTAATAGATTAGAAAAATCTCCCTGAACATTAGACGAAAGAGGGGCAAGGTAAAAGGAAAAGGTTTTATAGAGATGATTGATGGTTTTAATGGTGCGGGTACTTAGCTGAGCGGTTTCTGTGCGTAGGCGAATAGAAGGACGCAGAACTTGTGGACGGAGGTAGGAGGGAGGAGCCTCTCGTGCGAGAGAGCTTCTATCGCTCTGTTACAGCTACGGCTGCGGGCCGGAGACTGATCTCAGCCTCAATCTGAACTGATTTTTATTTTTATATATTTTTTTTAATTACGGTGGAGCCCACTATCACAAGTGAGTATTGAATTAATGTGCGATTAAGATCAAACTCTACATGTAACTCTACGTGTGGAGTCCTGATATAATATTTTTTTTCCAATTACAGGGCTAGTGGCATATATAAATAGAAATAAATTAGTGTTCATTATTTCTTAGAATTTAATTTTTCTTTAAATACTCTGACAAAGTTAGATCAGTGAGGTGATCTCAAAACTATGATAAAAATAATAAGAATTTATATATATATATATATATATAATTAAAATTATAAATATTTATTTTTTCAAAAATTACAATAATTTTTTATAGCAACTACACCATAAAAATAATTTACAGTAAAAAATGACTTTACATCAGAATGATTTTTAGAAATTAATAACAAATCAATTCTCCCAATATAGTTGTAATAGCGGTCTGAAAAGTGAGAAAATATTACGTGTGGTGACTCAGACGACGGTTCGGAAGGGTCATCGTGCGATCCACAGCGGCGTGCCGCATCCAGACCTTCATCCGGATGTGCGATCAGTCACGTGTAATAGTATTCCTTTTATGAAGATGTTTTAACTGGGGATAGATTTAGGAGGAGTGGGGTGGACAAGAGAAAGACATTACAGTTACTTGTTGGAAGCAATTGGAAACAAAAGTGCTCTCAATCGAGATCATAGAAAAAGAAAGAGAGCACTATCACGAGAAATGAAAAAGCCTAAGAGACAAGAAACCCTAGCAAAGTTTAACCTTCTACATTCCTAATAAGATTACCATTTACTAATTATTAAATTTTGAAAAAAGAAATTATTTTAAATCAGGAGTTTTAAATGAAAGAAAGAAATCTAGTTTCTTTCTTAAAACCAAAGGAAATGAAGATCAAAAAAATCATTTAAACACTTTTATCATTTATATCATTTCATATATATATCTATATATTAGTTTGAATTTTGATTCAAATTAAAATCAAAAAATATTAAATATATCATGATATTCTTGAAAATTATTTACATAGTGAAATATATTTCAATGTTGGTGTGTTTATAGTCAAAACAACAAGCTTGATGTGCCAATTCAACAACACAAGCACATCTAAATTCAAATCCATATCTACCCATATAACTTGCCATTGTAGAGGAGCATGATTCATTTTGTTTAATTTTAACAATTTATAAAATTGGAATAGAGAGCTATATGATTTAGTTGTTGAGGATCTTGAAATTTGCTTTAAAAAATTTTGGATTTAAATTTTGTCTATATCAAAAATAAAACATATAGAATAATAATATCAGCTTTTAAAATTCATAAATCTAGCCACTTCTATGTTATAATTGATGGGTTAAAATATTCGTAATGATGGAGAAAGTCTATTATCTTTACATCACACGAAATTATCAAGAGTCGTATAAAATAAGTTAAGAGTAATCACAAGCGCATATAATTTAATATGTGGAAACCAAAGAAGAAGACAAACAATGTTGCCTAGCCAAACAGAAATGATTACATCACATTAGTCATGAGTTATAAAAAATGTCATTCCTTATAATTAGATAAGGCATTGCTACAATATAACTTGCTTACATGGTTCGGCAAATTGCACGTCGAAAAAACAAACATCAGAGTGACACGCAGATTTACATGGTTCGGCAAATTTGCCTACGTCCACGGAGCTGCAGAGGATTTTATTTCTCCGTGGAATTACACCATTGAGCGTCTCGACTTTTACAAGAATATCTCTATTTTTTTCTCTTCTTTCCTTTCTTTCTCTCTTAGAGGACTTGGCTTGGCCCTTGTTTGGTTCTTGTTTGACACTCTTTCTCTAATCCAAAAGAAGCTATTTATAGAAACCAAGAGAGTGATAGATGGGAGGTTGGTGAGCGGTAGGTGAGATTCTTAATTAGAAATCTAATTAAACTAATATGGAACGAGTCTCCACATTACCCAACAGTTAAAGAAAAAAGATATTGGCATTTGTGTTTTATCTTTGTTAGTGATGATAGGCTTAAATATTTGTGTCAAAGGCATGCATCAATCTTATGGGTGCTATGAGGCATCGATGCTACTAATGATGCATGGACCAGCTTTACTGGTGAGGAATTGAGAGATATTTCGAGCAAGAATAATTCGATAGCGTTAGTCGAGTGACAATAATCTCACGATAGCAATTATTGACATTAAACATGGAACAAAGCTAGAGGATTCTGAAAATCTATGAAATCTCTTCTAATACAATATTATGAAAGTCTATTCATAAGTTTTTAAATTAATTTTTTAATTATTTTTGTTAAAATTTTCAAATATTCCTTTGGATATTTTGTATGGATTCTCTTAATCAAAGATGAAATTTTAGGCATTTAAGTACTAATGCCATTTGAATTAAATGATCTTAAATTGGTTGAATTCCTCTCATTAAAATGCTTTTTCTTAATTATATACCCAAGAGTCAAAATTATTTGGTCCCTTAAACAATGTTGTCAACATTTAATTAAACTTTCAGTGTTCAATTTCTGATCATTTAAACTCCAATTAAAGTATATAAAAAAAAAAACTCTTAACAAAGTGTTATTTTATTGTGGTTGGGTTTATCTTTTCTAAACATTCATTTTACTTTAGGTTTTGCCAAAATCAAGGTTTCAAAAATCTGGCAATTAATTTTGGAAGTTTTGAATTAACATTCTTGCATCAAGATCGGTGATCGGTCAATTGAATTTTCAAGTAGCATACCAACAATAAAAACTATTATTTTTATTTAAATTAATTTTGATCGGTCAAATTTTTTTTCAAAAAAAACTATAAATAATTAACATATTTTTTTAAAAAAAAAAAATCTAACTCGCAACTATAGCCTTCAAGAAATGAGGGATATAAAATGTGCTTGGGGCAGTAGTACGATGGCGGTGCAATGTCACACTGCAGTTTTTTTGCGTTTGGTAAAACTACGTTTTGTCTATTTATTCAAAAATTTATGATTTACAACCTGTCTTAACTATAAGGTGTTTATTAGAAAATTATGGTGTTACTTTAAAAAAAAAAACTTAATAGTTACTGCACCTTTTTGAACAATTATTGCTTCTGTAGAAATATGCGGTCTGATTTTTTCAAAAAAAAAAATGTTGTAATCACTATTGTCTTGTTAACAATTATTTCTTCTACAATAACAACTTTACAATTATATCTTCAAACAGTTGCAACTGCCCCAAATAAACCTATAATCTTACAATTGGCTTGCAGACGTACAATCACACAAATCGTGAAAGGCTGCATAATTCTGAAGACAATATTTAGACCTTGTTGATACAAAAAGTGAAATAGCTAAAGATAACGAGCTAAAAAAGAAACTTATTTTTGATTTTAAGATTAAATGTATGTTTAGATCTCACCGCATATTTGAAAGTCACCTTATATTTGATTCAATAGAAAAGAATCAAGAATGATAAGGACCGTCTCTAAGGATTTATAAATTTGCTATAAAATGGGTTTACTTCAAGCTTTAATTACTATAAAACATTTTATATTATATCAAGAAATTGAAATTTTATTTTTAATACTACGTGATCAAACTGCAAATTTTCACACACAAATATTAGCATTTAACAAACTAATATGAATTTTAATAAATGTAAAATGATAAATAATATCCATGCTCTGTATCTAAATTTGGCTAACTTATTAAATTGTATATTTATAATTAGGAATTAAAACTTGAACTTGGGTCAGGCTGGTGGTTGAATTTGATAGCAAAACAATATTAAATTATTGAAATATTACTTAAATGATACAATGTTGATGCATATATGATAATAAAAAAAATTTATTTCATGAAATATAACAACAATTTAACGAATAAATTCCTAGTGGAATCTGACTTATGGCCTCCTTACAGTGGAAATAGTTAAAGCTACTGATACTATAAGCAATTTCTACAAAACTCTTAACACAATTCTCAAATTACATCAAAATATCATCAGTAATTTAGTCAGGCAAAGACAAGTAGCTGGAACTGTATACAGGAATGAACCAAGCAATACGGATTGCATGTAGTATATATTAAATGAAAGAAGCTCATCAGGCGCAGAGAAATTATGAAGAAACTCCAAAAGGCAGGAGTGCTGCAGCCACCATTCTTCCTTCTTCATTTAATATATTATATGTGGAAGCTGCATTTCTCTGTCAAACATATCACAAAACTACTAATCAATGACCTGTCGCGAATAAAGGTAAAGGTCAAAAGCCTTAATACAAAATTTACATAACATCCAAATTTTGATATTTACACTTGCAACATCTTGGTCTAAGACCTATACATGAAAATGTGCAAGTTACTTCTAAAAATATAGCAAAAGGGGTGTCATTGATGTGCATTGATGTGCTGTTCTATAGTTGAGTGGTAGGCATATATGAATGTTTAGGTGTTACATTTGTAGATATATAAGAATCATATATCATGTATGTAAATGCCCAAAAAAAACATAGCTGAAAATTGCAATTTCTAGGGGTATTATAAGTGCATTAAAAAAAGTTAGGAATAAGAAAATACCGAGTCAATAGCTTCCAGTTTCATGCCTAATGATCGGAGGAATTTTCGAAGCTCTGGATTTACTGGTTCAATATGCCTTCCGCAGCCGAGAATGAGAATCTCTGTATAAAGATTTTAAAAAATAAAAATAAATAAATAAGCGGTTTTTACAGTTCACCACTGATACTGGATAGTTGTCCAAAGAAGAAAAATAAGACTTCAGATTAAGATAAACAGCAGAAAATTTATGTACAAATATATTAGATTATTGGCAATTACTTGTTCACCTACCATGCTCTAGGTTGATCGAAGAAGCTTTTCTGAAGCGCAATGTTGCACTGGATATGTGACATAAAATTTTGAAAAATTTACATACATTACCACTCATTGTTATTTATTTACATATCTAACACGTAACCTTTAATTTTTACATATATGCCACTTTGGGGGAAAAAGCAACAATTGTTAACTGTAAAATGATAGAACTCAAAAGGGAAAAAAAGACATTAAAATGGTCAAATTCAGATCAAATACCTGGAACAGGCCTCAGGATCTTGAAAATGGATAAGCTGCACTATGTTCATAAAAGTTTAGCATTAGTTCTTTAATGCAACCAACTATTTAATATAAGAATATCACTAGATGGGGCTAAGAAAAATATAGGGCTAAAAGAGTCAGCCTAGAAAAAATAATTCTGATTCAAAAACTAAAATGAGTATTTTATACAAGTAACTCTGCTGCATACCTTTCTGCATTGATCTCCGAAAATCTTTTTGGTGCCCAGGACATGATTTTGTTCTCAACAATTAGCAAGCTTCCCTCATAGTTAACCTTATTAATTGTGAAACCTGTGTCAGAGTACCTACATAAAGAATTTATTAATCAAATAGTAATGTGAGCTTCTGCCTAAAAAAACAAGATAACGAGATCAAATAATTTGGAGCAACCTCTAAACCAAAGCGTTTAACATTTTATTACCTCAAAGTGAGCATTTCAAATACAATCAAAGTAAAAAATGGGATATATAGCCAAAAAATAAAAAAAACAAAGCATCATCTTCTGCAAAAGATCATAAACAATGTAATGCAGTTTTAAACTGCATATTGAATTTCGCTACTTACCAGAATAAAAGGTCTAACAAATCACATTCAAAACCTGAAATTTATTACTTGAACAATCCAGCAATTTTAGAGGTGTTAATTACAGGATAAGTGATAAAGAAATTTCTGTGTGACACCCAAAAGCACGCACATTCCCAATATCCCATCTAAGAATATGCATAAATTGCCTTGTAAATACTATAGAAATTATTTCATATAAGATTTTAATAAATCACCACCAATGATCATTGTATTCCGACAACAATAATGAATGTCAACAGAAATATATTATTATTAACATCGATGACAGCTAAAGTTAATAAAGTGCTTTTATATCTCGCTAACAAAAAATATACTGGTTAGTACTGAATCCAACCTCTAATCGAGGGACTAAAAGCCAAAAAAATCTTAAAAATTGATTGATGAATCAGCTTGAATTCTATAAACAAAACCTTATATTGAAGAGCAGACCGCTTCCATAAATTTATGCAGTGAATAATATTTATACAATAAATGATATGACACTTCCCAGCTTCTAAAAATTTTCTTAATTGTCTTCCTCCTAACATCTCATACTTTAATATATGACATTTCTACGTTAAATTTAAATTCCACAAAACCAATGATTTCATTGGTATTAAATCCATTATTGCTAGATGAATTGAAAATTGAAGAGTGAAATAAACTCAGATGTATAGTGATCATGTCTTGACATCATATTAGGATGGGTGCAACTGTGTTGGCTTGTTATGTTAAAAATCATTAAGCACCCCCTAGACGTTTCCTGATAGAAGCATACAAACACCAAACAAATAGTATAGCGGGGTCATCATGTTGCAAACTTATTGTTGTTAGTCAGATCTTATTAGAGTTAACTATCTTGTACTCCATATTATTAAATATATCTTCTAACAATTTAGATGGAATAAATCTTATTTGACTAGATATTATGTGCTTAGTCGGATCATCAGAATTAGCATTCTGATATCAATCCTATACAATTTCGTTGTACTTGATATACTCATTGTTACTAATCATTTGATTTGTTATATAACCATTAAAATATACATGTTTTTTTCATAAATTCATGCTCATACAATTTTGTACAATTTTGCCTTATCATGCTTCCCAAATCTCATCGTTACCCAGCTCACTATCGGTATCATTGCTATTATCTCTTGAACTGCTATACACTATCTCATACCCTTTAACAACTAAAAATAATTCTATATCTGATTCCAAGATTCTTTGAAAATTTTGTAACTACCCACCCTTGAAGAATCATTAACTAAAATTATTTCTGCAAGTGAAATAATAGTGTTATTAATATTTAAATTTATTTTAATAACCCTAATATAAAAAATAACATATATATTATTTACTAATTTGTATTGATATTTTTCATAAGCATGTTCGATGATGGTTCTGATATTATGTGTTTTGCGTAATGATCATCGATCTAAGACAGAACATTCTCCGCATAAAAAATATTATAATTTACATGGAGCTTCAATTACAATAATTTTAGTCACCACATCATTATCAACATTTGTTACAACAAATCTATCATTGACTGGGTAACCGCATACAAAATTCAAAGCATACTTCGACATGACAATTCAAGCTTTAGAACATTAAATTTTCCAACTTCATATATGTCATATGTGGTGGGACACAAATAGGCCTAATTCTACCTCTAAATATTTTGGCACAGGATTGTCAGGTATAGTTAATTCTCTGTCATACCATAGCAACAATTAGATAACAGTTTCACTCATTTTCTAACACACTGCGAAAACTGAATAATATATTATTAATATGGATAGAATTCCTGAATATGATGAAAAAAAATGATACAATTGAATATGCATGACCCAACTATTTATGAAAAAGGCAATGAGTCCAACGTTAGTTAATATTATTAATGGACAAAAAAAATTTAATAAGAGTGGATTAACATAAAACTTCAACATAAACAAAGTGTAAATAATCATAAGCTAAGTAGCACTCAAAAACTTAATAAAAAATGACCATTAACATCTATCATATAAAACAAAAAAGTAGCAGCTTCCTAACTATCATCATCCAGCACATATTACAAAAACAAATCTTCAAAAATAAAAGAATATGGATCTGATTTAAAAAAAATTTCAATCAATCATGAAGATCATTCCATAAATTTTCTATTCTTTGCAAACTTAACATAGAAAATCTAAGAATCATTAGGTGAAAATTTAATTAAACACACACACCCACACATCCATACACGCATCCATACACGCACACGCACACACAGACACAAACTCAAACACAAACATACACGTATATATATGTATGTATGTGTGTGTGTATGTGTGGGCGAATTATTCCATCCGGAGCACGTACGCAGCGTTGGGTGCGGATTTTTTGGGTACTGGATGGGTACTAGATGGGTATGGATGTGTATTGGATATTGGGTATTGGCTATTAGGTGAGTATTGGAGGGTACTAGATGGGTATTAGGAGGGTATTGAATAGGTATTGGAGGAGATGCGTGCGGATGCGTGCGTTCTCCGTATGTGTGTGTGTGTGTGTGGGGGGGGGGGGGGGGGGCAACACATAAATCTTTCAACTTTTTAAATATATTCAACAAACCAAGGACAATAAATGGATTATATAATTCCTTAACAAATTCACAATGAATTACAATCACTTCAATCAAATAAAAAAGTCATTCAAATCAAAATAAAAATGTATATCACAATGAAGACAACAATCATTCTGCAAAAATATATCTTCAGTTGCCTAATAAGTGATGTTATAAGAAATAAGAATATTCTAATAATACAATAAAAAATTCAAAAACGAAAAGAGTGTTCGGATCAAAATCGAACCCATAAAATGAGAGGGATAGTCTTTTCACTGTTAATGACATCAACAGTTGACTAAACATCTTTAAGTTAAACCGAGACGCCACACCATCACCGTAAGAAGCATAAAGATTCCTTTACTAGCCAAGTACACATGAAAGCTACAAAAGATAACTATCAACACCCTTAAACACTCTATGCCACAAATGAAGCAAACTGCAACACAATAGTGCAAATTATGTATATCAAATCATACACATTACACTACAAAAGATATACCACAAATCAATAAAATGAAAAGAATTTTTGGCCCATCACTGGTTGCTCGAGTAGTCAAATGTCGTCCCATGGGGAAGAAGGCAGAGCACATTAGCCTTGGTGAGGGGTCTGGCGCATTTGACGTGGCCAGTGGGTTTCAACGCTGATCGATGGAGAGCCAAAGGAATGCTCGCGGAAAGTGAGAGAGGGTTCGCGCTCGGGAGAAAGAATCAAAATCAAATCACAGTTTGAGAATTTAAGGTTTTAAATCTTATCGGCATGAGACGCCACGTCAAATGACGATTCAGTCATATGGTTACACGAAGTTAAGGGAGTTGCCACGTGGCATGGTGACTCAGTCGATTTGCAATTTTTTCTGTAAATTTAAAATATTATTTAAGAAAATACTATTTTTAAAATTTGCCCATAGATGGTTACAAAAACAAAATGAAGAGTGTAATGTAAACAGCTTTTGGCTTAGAAAAATTTTTAGTTAAATCATGTGTGCGGTTAGTTGGATGTTAACTCATTTAACTATGATGCAAGCATGATTATCAATATCAAAAAACAAAAATCATATTCTCGTACCGTCGTGATGCTTGAATTTTTATGCTTGAGAGTCTTTTGCCATATTTTCTTTCATCGATACAATTCAAAAGTAATTTACGAGCATGATTGATTTTAACCAAAATAATTACCATGGATTTTCTTATAGTGAAGATTCATATTTTTTTTGTTATTTCTTGGTGAATTTTTATTTTAATAATTATTAAATTATTGTTTAGTGTAAAGCTTGCCATGTGTTGGCATGCTGGATATCTTAGACCAATGCATACGTAAATGATGCATGACGTGTAATGGAAGCCTCTTAAAATATTTCCACTCCGAAGGTTATTGTTATGAACACCCTTTAAAATGGGTATAGATCAAAATCAACTTTTTCATTGAGATCACTGCTGGGTTAAAATAAGCAACTTTCATAAATTTCAATTCTTCCTCCAACTATTAATATCTTCCCTCAGTTG
Source organism: Papilionanthe hookeriana x Papilionanthe teres (assembly GCA_022702705.1). Taxonomy (NCBI): domain Eukaryota; kingdom Viridiplantae; phylum Streptophyta; class Magnoliopsida; order Asparagales; family Orchidaceae; genus Papilionanthe; species Papilionanthe hookeriana x Papilionanthe teres. The sequence goes on from CM040424.1 coordinate 85,181,716, forward strand.
ATCTTAGTTATGCAGTTCCATTGTGATATATTTTTCTAAGCTTACACCTCTTTGCTGATATGTTGACATTATGATGCAATCAAATAAAATTCATAGCACTAGAGCGGTCCAACTTGTTTTCCTTTAGAATCCCAAAAATGCAATTTTTAATATTTAACAAGTCCACTTGGAAAATATTGGTTTAGAAAACAATGACATTCGTTTGAAGTTAATCAACTGTTTGGAGTTTCAAAATGAGAGCGGCCAAACTTGGTCCCTTTTAGGTTACCTTCATTCACAAATTTTAAAATTTGATGATTCCATATGTTTTCTTGCAAATAAGAAACATGGTAAGGAAAATAAAATTGATATTTTTTTTATTTGAATGTAATTAGAAATCTACAAAAATTTTAATCCATTAACCCCGCAAATGTGATAGTCTTATGTTCAAGCATAAAATTCATGAAAATAAAAACATAATTTTAATAACATACAAAATGAGTAAAATGCAAAAAATGGTTATCTATGCCAGATTCTTTGCCATAATACTTACACTCGTGAATGGAAAAAAATTGCACTTAAAATAGTAATCTCAGAATGAGAAACAAAATGCAACACAACCAATCATCCTTGGAAAAAAGATATAGACTCCCTTTCCAACTCATTATATTAATGCATGGATAAATGCTGAGGCGGGGGAGAATAATTTAGCAGAAATTGCTCTTAGTTTCTAGAGCCACCTTGCCATCAATGATGAGCAACTAACCACAACCATATAGCTCCATAGAAAATTGTAGACAATTGATTAATCTATCATTATTAAGTAAACTCAAAATAGCAATTTTCCACCTCAACGCCAAAGATTCTCCAGTACATAAAATAAAGCACTAGAACATGGGATCAAGGTAGAACTTATACACACATATGCATAAGCAGTTTCACATAAAAGACTCGGAAGAGTTATTTAGATATCAGTGTTATCAGATCTAGGTGCTATCTTTCAAACATTGAATAGTGTTATGGTTGTTAAAGTTGTTAAATGTTAAACTTTGGTTCAATGGTATATTAAGATCAATATTTTGAATGAAGTTTTGGGGCTCACCACAAGATTGGTAAGGGCGGGACGGGACGGGGCGGGGCGGGACGGGACGGGGCGGGACGGGACGGGGCGGGGCGGGACGGGACGGGGCGGGACGGGGCGGGGCGGGGCGGGGCGGGGCGGGGCGGGGCGGGGCGGGTAAAATGATCTCAGCGCAGTGGAGAGGTCTTTGACCTACTAGGTGTACAATTTGTAAGCTAAGGCTTCGTCCCAAGGCTCATTTTTACACACTCTGAATGAGGCAATAGTGTCATCATATAAATTAATTATTTTTATTTAAAATATCTTTCATATCTTTCTTAAATACAAAGACAAAAATAGAGATTATTTTCCTCTGAATTTCTTAAAATAAGTCCTGTCAAACTAATTCCTCCCCTACAAGTATGTAGAAATATGAAGACCAAAGCCTAACTCGGCTTCATTTCCCTTTCATCTCGTGTTAATCCCATGAGCCCATGGGGTTTAAGAGCTTAGTTTGATAACAAACATACAATTAGAAGACAATGTGTTAAGTGATTTAAAGATTAAAAGTTTGAACTGATTATGATAGAAAATTATAGACCATAAATTGCATGACTGGATGGCCAAAGAAGATTAGAAGAAGTTCAAGAGTCTTTTAGAGTCATCGTGGAGTGATTTTTATAATTGCAAGACTAATGACACACATTTGGTGTGCACACTCTTTATTTAAATTTTATAAAATTATTCAAAATTTTTATAATAATCTACAAATTATGTAAATTTGCTCGATGAATTTTAGCAAAACATTACAACCCATTTGCATTCTATATTTTCTTAATTTTACTAATCAAGGCTTAATCATTTTCAAAATGAATTAAATAGACGATTGATCTAAATATCCATTATATTTAATGTAGTCATCACACACAAAAAATCATATATAATATGTTAAAACTTTGTTTGATATTCATTAAATTATAGAGAAATTAGAATAACCATTCAATTACAAAATTGTCACGTAGTAGTTCTAGACTCTAAGTAATAGTGAGCGTTAGAGTTGGCCCGATGTTACCATGTTGGGGTCTTGACTCTTGATGTCTCCATTTTTGCTTTGTAATATGATGACTCGTACACAACTAATTTTATCATCCAATTTAAAAGCCTTTTTTACAAGACTTTTGTTTAACATTTTTACCTATTTTTAGAATATTTTAGGTTTGGAATAAAACTAAATTACAATAACAAGCCTTTATCCCACTAGGTAGGGTCGGCTACATGAGTCTTTTTTCTCTGTTGTGTGCTATTGAGCGTCATATTTTCATTTAATTCTAAAAGATTATGATCATTTTTTATACAATATGCCCAAGTCATTTTAGGACTACCTATGCCTTTCTTAACATAAGTTAAACCTAAAACAACTACTCTTCTAATCGGATCATCAGGATCGACATTTAAATGTGACCAAACCATCTAAGAGGACTCTCTTTAAGCTTATTGGAGCTACACTAACCCTTTCACGGATATAATTATTTTGCATTTTATCTCTAAGTTTTAAGCCACTCACCCTCCTAAGCATTCTCATCTCAGCAATACTTAACTTTATAAAGCTAAACATCAAGATAATCATTGAATACCTATTTAAAATCAATGCCTTAGAAATTCCAAAATTCCAAATTTCTTGTAAAATCTTTTCCCAAAATCCTAAGGATTTGATTTTCTTCTCTAACCTTGCTAGTCAAAAGTGTTCACAGTTCACAGTTGGCAAGCATTCTGTTGGGTGGTTCTTCAATGATATATATATATATATAATTTTCTACTAATTATCAATGTGACACCTAATAAAAGTGAGAATTTCAGAGTAATAGTGGATAAGATAGTACTTTCCCATGAGGTAACTGGGTAGGCTATGATGATTTATCCAGTAATTAAAAGAGTGATGGAGTTTAGCTAGTGAAAGTTAGAAGTGAAATTTTAACCTAATTTCTGACTAGGGGTGTATATAAGCCGACTGGGGAAAATACATGTAAATTTTCCTTGTGTCTTATTTACTCCACTTACACATAAGTTTATTTGTGATTAAATTTTTGCCTTTTTTTTTGGAAATTAGTTTAATTGATTACAAAATTCATTAGAAAAATTTTTGCAAAGTGGCCCATACATATTACATGGTTTTCTATCGAGCAAAACCAAAGGTCAGTCCACACACAAGCAAATTGTTCTTTTTCTATTGTTGAAAAGACTAGAATGAGGATACAAATCCTCTTTTGTGGAAGCGCATACTTTTGATTACAAACCACATACCAAAAATAGTTGAGGATGTTAAAGTTTAAAAATCATTATGAAATGGACTCATGCAGGGATAGATATTGATAAACTTAATTCAAAAGTCACAAGTGCCTATACTATGCTTTAAAACTCGATGGTTGCATAAAAATTTCATGTCATTACTTGCCAAAAAAATTTGGATAAGTTAATCATTACTTATTTATGAAACTAATAAGATTTGAAATAATAATATAAATAGACGTTTGAACTATTTAACATAAAAAATGATGCACACTAGGTTAGAAAACTATAAATAATTTACATTCTAAAAAAAAAACTCATAAGAATGTTGATCTAGTCCATAAGATTATATAGTGCTTGCCCGAATAAATGGGATCCTAAGGCATCTCTCACCTCAATACCAAGGAAATTGTCAATTTATACTCTTGAACAACTTCCTGCTTCTTTAATAGAACACAAGCAAACTATGCTAGCATGAGAGAATAAAATGCTAAAAAGAAAAAATATAACAAGAAGCAAAGGTTGTAGCCCTTCAAGCTCAAGAATATGAAGTATCCATTTCATAAAAGAAATGAGAATTGGTAGAGCCTGTCATGATCTCATTATATTTGGGATCAATGTTAAAGAAAGGCTTACGAATATTATAAAAATTATAAGATGGTGATATAAGAATTCTTTTGCACAAGAAAAAAGAGTTGGATATTTTGATTGTATAAAAAAAAACCATGGTTTATAATTATATGAGGCTCGTCTCGACATTTTTTGTACAAAATTCAAAATGAAGCTTACGACATGAGACTTGCACCTCACATAATGTGAGGCATGCCTCACTTCAATTCCAATGAGGTATATGCAATTAGATCAAGATTTTTTAGAGTAAATTTAACAAAAATAAACCTAATAGATGTTCCTTACTTACCCATATAGCACACAATTGTGGATATAATTAAAGTAGAAACTACCAACATATTTACCATTTTAAAATCTAATAAATTTTCTAATGAGTTAATATTTAATAAATAAAAGAAAGATGATTAAGATTTAAAAAGAAGAAAAATGAGAGCATGGTCCTAACTGAAGATGAGGTGAGAGAAAAAATGTTGTTAAGTTGATGACTCTAATGAAAGCTCATTAAGTGATAAAAGTGAATGAGAGTTTTGAAATAAAAAAAATTAAGTATTAGCGGCTTGTTATGTATTTACTTTGATGGATGATAGAAGAAGTGTGAGAGAGACTAATTGTATCTTACTTATTTTAAATAGTTATTGTTGAAGTTTCCAGATTTGACCTGTAAATAGATTGGGAGAATATTGTGTAATCAATTAGTATTAATGTGTTTTAATTTGTAATCCCTTAAATCACGGGAATTAATTAGGTAGTTTCTCTTTCTCCGTAATCTCCTCTATATAACACCTTGTATGTTCAATTCAATGGGATGAAAAGAAAAGAATTCTCTACTATTTCTGTTTATATGGTATCAGAGACTACGGGATCACGACAAACTCCTGGGAAGGTGACGGCCGTGATACGCTTGGGAAGGTGACGACGGGATTGCGGCAAACTCCAGCGCAGTGACGACGGGATCGCGCCCTACAGCAATCTCGCGGTGATACGCCTGGGAAGGTGACGACGGGATCGCGGCAAACTCCCGAACTCGCGACGATACAGAGCCTGGGAAGGCAACGACGGGATCACGGCCTACAGAAACCCGAATATTTCATCTCTCTGCTTCAGCCGCACCCTAGCTTTCACCTTGCCAGCCGTGAGCACCCTATCTACCCGAAACCCTAGCCTTCTATCATGTCTGAAAATTCTGCTACCTCCACTCAATTCTCCACTCTGTCGTCGGCTTCCGCACCACTCTCCTCTAGAACCACCGAAAATCATCCAGTCCAAATCACCACAATCCGACTCAATGGTGATAATTTTTTACGCTGGTCACAATCGGTGAGGATGTACATTAGAGGAAGAGGAAAGATAGGCTACCTAACAGGAGAAGTCCGAGAGCCGACTATCGCGGATCCATCCCATACAATCCGGGATGCCGAAAATTCCATGATAATGACCTGGTCAGTGAACTCTATGGAAGAGGAGATAGGCGCAAACTACATGTGTTACTCTACTGCAAAAGAACTCTGGGAGAATGTGACCCAAATGTATTCAGATATGGGGAACCAATCTCAGGTTTATGAACTCTCTTTAAAACTTGGTGATATTCGTCAAGGTAATGATTCTGTCACAAAATACTTTAATACTTTAAAAAGAATATGGCAAGATCTAGACTTATTTAATGATCAAGAGTGGAAGTGCCCTGATGATGCTAGTAGGTATAAGACCATTATTGATGCAAATAGAATTTTTAAATTTCTCGCTGGTCTTAATGAGGAGTTTGACGAGGTAAGGGGTAGAATCATTGGGAGAAGCCCCCTACCATCAATCCATGAGGCCTTCTCGGAAGTTCGCCGTGAAGAAACTCGAAGAGTAGTGATGCTCAATAAGAAATCCACTCCTACCAGCATACCTGAGACCTCGGCATTCAACTCTGAAGTTCATATCAACAAGCGAAATGTTCCATATCCATAAAAGAATGAGGAGAAAACCCAACAAGCCGCGACACACTAAAGAAACCTGTTGGTATCTCCACGGGAAGCCTGCCGATTGGAAGCCACGAAACAAGCGCCAGCTACCTATCGCAAACACTGCTGCAGAACAGATCAACCCATTCAGCAAAGAGCAAATCGATCAACTCCTGAATCTGCTAAACCCCAATTCAACTACTGGTACTCCAAAGTGTTTTATGGTTCATGCAGGTAGAAATTTAAACCCTTGGATTATTGACTCTGGAGCTTCCGATCATATGACAAATCTACCCCATTTATTTTATTCATATAACCCATGTTCTGGCCATGAAAAATTCGTATTGCGGACGGTAGTTTCTCTTCCATTGCTGAAAAAGGCAACATTAACCTGTCCAAGAGTATAGATCTTAAATCTGTACTCCATGTTCCAAAACTCAAATGTAACCTTCTATCCGTCAGCAAATTTTCAAAAGATCCTAACTGTCGTGTAATTTTTTGTGAATCTTCTTGTATTTTTCAGGACCAGAAGTCGGGGATGACGATTGGGAGAGCTAAAAGAGATAGGAGGACTTTACTACTTTGCTTACACTATTCCTAGTAATAAAAAGGTTCAAGCTTACAACAGTATAATTTTGAACCCTGCATTAGAAAAAATAATGGAATGACATCTTAGACTAGGCCATCCAAGTTTTCCTTATTTAAAACACCTGTTTCCTCATATGTTTAAGGGTGTTAATTGTACCTTACTCGCAATGTGAAACATGTTATTTGTAAAAAGTCATCGCATAAATTTTGCTCCAAAACCTTACTATCCTTCAAAACCTTTCTGTCTGATCCATAGTGATGTTTGAGGACCTTCAAAAATCAAAACTTTATCTGGAAAAAGGGGTTTTGTAACTTTTATTGATAATCACACCAGAATATGTTGGGTCTATCTCATAAACAAAAAATCAGAAGTCGAAAAAATATTCCAAGATTTTTACAATATGATTGAAACTCAGTTTGAAACAAAAATATGCATCCTTAGGTCAGATAATGGAACTTAATACTTTAATGAATGTTTGGGGAGTTTTTAAGAACAAGCGCATAATTCATCAATCTACATGTCGTGACACTCCACAATAAAATCGAATCATTGAAAGGAAAAATAGACATTTACTTGAAGTTGCTTCGAGCGATGATGTTTTGATGAACGTTCCTAAATATTTATGGGAGATGCCATTTTAATGATTCTCATATTTAATAAATCGAATGCTCTACTCGTGTTTTACAATATACTACTCCTCTAAACAAACTAAAAAACTATTTTTCAAATCTACGAATAACTTCAAATATTCCTTTAAAAATATTTGGATGCACATGTTTTGTCCATATTCCGAATAAATTTCGATCAAAATTGGATCCAAACTCTGAAAAATGCATTTTTCTTGGATATGGCTCAAATAAAAAGGGTACAAGTGCTTTAATCCTCGTCACAAAAAAACTTACATTAGTATGGATCCGATCTTCATGGAAAAACTCCTTTCTTTAACCAAAACCCTCTTCAGGGGGCTAATATAGATGAGGAAGATGATTTTTGGCACATTTCTAATCCTTTACCTAGAATAGTTCTAACACCTGAAGTTCTTGATAAAAATGAATCTGAAATAGTTGTTGAAAATAATAAAAACCAGGAGAATTCTAGTTAAGAGATATCAGAAATTATCTTATCTAACACAGGGGGAGAAATACTGCAGGATAAGACAGCTGAACCGATGGTTTATTCAAGGAAGAGATTTCATCAAAGGAAAAATGTCCAAATTGAATCTTTAGCTCCATCCCAATCTGAAAAACCGAATGATGGTCCTCAAGAAACACAGGTAATTTCCAATCCCAACCTTATTTTTACATCAACAGAAGCTCAAAATCCGGAAGATATGAATCTGGATCTTCCTATAGCCTTTAGAAAAGGAACACGTTCCATTTCTACCAAACATCTTATTATAAAATATCTATCCTACAAAACAATCTCACACAAACATCAAGTTTTTTTGTCAAAAATTTCTAACTCAGTTCGAACCTGGAACAATACAGGAAGCACTTAAGTAATCCGAATTGGAGAATGGCGATAAAGGAAGAGATGGATGCTTCGTTAAAAAATGGAACTCAGGAAATTGTCACGTTACCACAAGACAAGTACATCGTTGGGTGTAAATGGGTCTTCACTGTTAAAGTCAAAGCTGATGGGAGTATCGAAAGATATAAAGCACGACTAGTAGCGAAAGGATTCACTCAGACTCAAGGAATTGACTATTAGGAGACATTCGCTCCAAGTAGTCAAGATAAATTCTATTCGTGTTCTCATCGTCCCTAACGACAGAATCGGGATTGGCCCTCGCACCGACTTGACGTTAAAAATGCCTTTCTAAATGGCGAATTAGAGGAGGAAGTATTCATGGATCTTCCACCAGGATTTGAGAAGAAGTTTGGAGAAGACAAGGTGTGCAAATTGAAGAAATCCTTGTATGGGCTCAAGCAATCTCCCCGCGCCTGGTTTGAGAGATTTGGAAAGGTGATTAAAAAGTATGGATATGCTCAGAGTCAAGCTGATCATACTATGTTCTACAAACATTCCAAAACAGGTAAACTTGCTATACTTATTGTCTATGTCGATGATATTATCCTTACAGGAGATGATACTAAGGAAATTGAGACATTGAATGAAAGATTGGCCATAGAATTTGAAATAAAAATGCTGGGCCGGTAAAGTACTTTCTCGGCATTGAATTTGCCGAGTCAAAGGAAGGGATTTGTATTAGCCAACGGAAATATGTACTCGACCTACTTAGTGAAGCTGGATCTTGGGATGCAAAGCAATTGAAACCCCGATTGAACCAAATAAAAGGTTACAAGTAACAAACGAAATAGATGGTGTTAATAAAGGACAATATCAGAGATTGGTAGGAAGGCTAATCTACCTATCACATACTCGTCCTGATATAGCTTTTGTTGTTAGTACAGTAAGCCAGTTTATGCACTCTCCAAATACTCATCACCTGGAAGCAGTATATCGGATCCTTAGATATCTGAAAGGAACGCCTGGAAAAGGACTACTATTCAAAAAAGGTGAGGACTTACAGATAGAAGCATTTACAGACGCAGATTGGGCTGGGAGTGTTACAGATAGACGGTCAACCTCAGGGTACTGTACTTTTCTGGGAGAAAACTTAGTGACTTGGAGGAGTAAAAAACAAAGTGTCGTAGCAAGAAGCAGTGCTGAAGGTGAATTCAGATCTGTGGCTCACGGGATATGTGAAGTTTTATGGATTAGAAGAATTTTGAATGAGTTAAAAATTTATAGTCCACCACCCATAAAGGTGTACTGTGATAATAAATCCGCAATTATCATCGCCCATAATCCTGTCCTTCATGATCGAACAAAGCACGTAGAGATAGACAAACACTTTATCAAAGAAAAAATTGACAGAGGAGATATTTGCATGGTGTACGTTCCTTCCCACAACCAAACAGCAGATATTTTAACTAAGGGTCTTCACAAGAGACAATTCGATAATTTAGTGTGCAAGTTGGCTCTAAAAGACATTTTCATGCCAACTTGAGGGGGAGTGTTGAAGTTTCCGATTTGATCCAGTAAATAGATTGGGAGAATATTGTGTAATCAATTAGTATTAATGTGTATTAATTTGTAATCCCTTAAATCGAGGAATTAATTAGGTAGTTTCCTCTTTGCTTCCCTGTAATCTCCTCTATATAACACCTTGTATGTTCAATTCAATGGGATGAAAAGAAAAGAATTCTCTACTATTTCTGTTTATAGTTATCTTATTATATCGAACTTTGATATTTGCATAACCCTTTTTATTTTATGATTTGATGTTTAAATATTAATATATTAGTTCTTACATTGAATAATTTATTAACTTTACAATATTAGAATGTTAATATGTTACATTTTAACCTATTAATATGTTGGGATGCTAATATATTATTTCTTATTACATATTGTAAACTCAATACAATAATTATCGCTTGGTATAATCTATTGACTTTAAGGCTTACACCTTAAAAAGTCTCAAGGCCTGTTCCTTGTCAAAAGGATAAAAAACACGTCAAAATCTAAGTGAGCAATTTTCAAGTTTGGTCAGAACATATCAAATGGGATGTCTATAACTATTTGAAAGTCGAAAGAATGAGAAAAATAAAAAAAGGAGGAGAAGCACAAGAATAAGAAGAAAAAAAAAGAAAGATATAAAAAATAACATCATCTTAGAGTAAAATCAAAATAAAATTTTGACTTGTGATTAGAGGGTATTGTGAATCTCAACAGGTATGTATTTTAGAAGTTTCTTACAAAGAATAAAATAATGCTTGTAGAGTGACTGTGTTGGTTTAGACGTTTTTTCCACTAATTCAAAGGGCAAAGTAACTTGGCTAGCAGCGACTAGTAAGGAGTGTAATCCTAATCTGCATGTGAATTAGATGCAGGCATAGGCCAATTGAGTAAAACCTCGTAAAAATTGTTTTATGTGTTCTTTACTTGCACTTAAATTTATGTATGATCTCAAAAATTTTGTTGCACTTAGTTTAGTTTAGCTGATTAATTTTTTTTAATAAATAAATTAATTCCTCCGTTTGTTGTTTTATGTGTTCTTTTCATTTTTACCGTCGCATTAGTAAAAAAATAAGTTGATGAGGCTTTAAAGAAAACCAAGGGGGGAAAGTTTGTAGGACCTGATGATATCCCAATTGAAGTGTGGAAATGTTTAGGTGATTTAGGGGTTTCCTGGCTTACTAAACTTTTTAATATTATTTTAAAAACTAAAAAGATGCCTGAGGAGTGGAGAAAGAGCATTTTGGTCCCTTTTTTTAAGAATAAAGGAGATGCACAAGAGTGTGCAAATTATACGAGAATTAAATTGATGTGTCATACTTTAAAATTATGGGAGAGGGTAATTGAACATAGGTTAAGACGTATTACGAAGGTTTCTCATAATCAATTTGGATTTATGCCGGGCAGGTCTACCATGGAAGCTATACATTTATTGAGAGGTTTGATGGAGAAGTACAGAGATAATAAGGAGGATCTACATTTGATTTTTATTGATTAAGAAAAAGCATACGATAAGGTTCCTAGAGATGTTCTTTGGAGAGTCCATGAGAAGAAAGGTGTTGATATGACTTATATTCAAGTCATTAAAGATATGTATGCTAGAGTTGTTACATGTGTTCGAACTGAAGGAGGATTGAGCAAATATTTTACTATTTCTGTTGGTTTACATCAAGGATCGTCTTTAAGCCCATATCTTTTTGTTTTATTTATGGATGGTCTTACTGGGCATTTACAAGAGGATGTACCTTGGTGTATGCTTTTTGTTGATGATATCCTCCTTGTGGATAAGACAAGACAAAAAGTCCAGGAAAAACTTGAATTATGGAGGTCTACATTGGAGTCTAAAGGTCTTCGTTTGAATAGAACTAAAACTGAATACATGGAATGTAATTTTAGTAATAGTAGATCTAGTGACAGAAGTGTAACTTTGGGTGATCAAATTATTAAAAGGTGTGAACGATTTAGATATCTAGGGTCCATTGTTCAAAGCGATGGTGATATAGATGGGGACATTAATAGTAGAATTCAGGTTGGTTGGTTGAAGTGGAGGAATGCGTCCGACCTATTGTGTGATAGAAAAGTACCGCTTAGACTGAAAGGAAAATTTTATAAGATGGTGGTGAGACCTTCAATGCTCTATGGTGCTGAATGTTGGCCTTTATAAGAGAAGCATAATGTTAAGTTGAGTGTTGCCGAGATGAGAATGATTAGGTGGATGAGTGGCTTTAGAGACAAAATGCGAAATGAATATATCTGTAATAGGGTTGGTGTTGCACCAGTGACGGATAAAATTAGAGAGAGTCGCCTTAGATGGTTTGGTCACATTAAACATCGACCACCTGATGATCCGATTAGGAGAGTAGATATTTTAAATACAACTTATGTTAAGAAAGGCAGAGATAGACTTAGGAAAACTTAGGCTTATTGCATAAAAAATGATCTTAATTTATTAGAATTAAACGAAAATTTGACACTAAATAGGACGCAATGGAGAAAAAGGATTCATGTAGCCGACCCCACTTAGTGGGATTAAGTCTTTGTTGTTGTTGTTGTTGTTGTTTGTTATTTTACACATCTTTTGTTGGATACACCCTTACTGCTCTTTGTTTCTCCTGTTAACTTGTTATATGTCTTAATTGATGCCCTAAAAGACCTCTACTCTTATTGTGTCTCATTTTAGCATCTTATTTTGCTTGACTGTATATTTTTATGATAATTGGGCCTTAGAGTTAGAATATGAATAGTATGGATATGGACTTCAGATTTTAGAACATTTGAAGCCCTTTGTCTTATATTTGATTTGTAATCATCATGTTTAATCATTAAAAAATTAACAATATAATATTCATAGAACTTATGCCCCACCTCATGATAAGCAGAACGCCTCACTTCCTATCACTACGTTTTGGAACTTTGTTTACGATTACACTAAGAGATTCTCTAAGATGTTAGTGACATCTAAAGAAGTTGCCAGATTTCAGCTAGCACCTAAATGTTACTAACGTAGGATATGGATGTCATTTAGACCTTTGATATGTAAGGATATCAGTAAACCAAAGAATTAACATCTTCAACTATCACCACCTTGCATTGCAATGTTTGTATACCAAACAGCCCCTCAAACTGGTTTAAAAACCCACATCTAGTTAGATGCAAGGAAAAAAAACAAATTGTAAACTGAATTTTTAGAGTTAAGAAACCATTGCATCTAACAATTCCTTTCCCATATAAATAAGTAGAACCAAATTTCACATTTACTAAAGTGCAATTTTAACCATAAAAAACCAAATTGACCATAAATAGATCCTTAAAAGTTTTAAATTTTCAGAACGCGGAGCAAAAACTCCAAGAAAACAGTAGCAAATACATGCTAACATAAAAATGTACGTTGATGAAGATCCAACAACTTATCATAAAGATAGAGCGTTAAGGGCATAAAACATACCCATTAAATCGGAGTTGATCTTCCGGGACGTTGTCGATGATATTTATCTGATCGAATAGGGAAAACATGCGCCTGGTAAAAAAAAAAAAGCAGAGGTCGGTAACTAAACTACCGATTTCTCCACTACATTTTCAAATGGTACAAGAATCAGAACGAGATGGGCTATGGAATAGTCAGGAAGAAGAAACTTAAAACCTGAGAGAAGGGAGGGTTTGATTTGCAGGAGTTAGGGATTCCTTCCGGAGGGTTTTTACTACATATGGTAGCAGGGATGCTACCCTCTGCCTCCCGGCGCTAACCGCCATGATCAACTGGTTCTTTAGCTCGCGCCGTCGGCTGTATCTCTCAACAGACCCAACGAATCGCCGGAAGCTTGGGAGACGAATACCGGCGGAGGAAGCTTTACCAATTTATTTTAACAAAATCAACTCGAAATATTATATTTATATCGCGTTTTTTTTATTATAATTTTTTTTCCCCCAAAACAGTGATATTTATGTATCCATGCCCAAATAGCTCGTGTTCGGATCATTAAGATGCTCATATTCGGCTCATTCTCTAAGTTAATGAGTCAAGCACGAATAAAAATTTGTTCATTTATTTTTGACTAGCTGCAGACGCACCATGGAATCAATCTCTTCTTTCCCACGGTAAGTCATTTTTAGCCCTCCTCCATACATACATTTATAAAGCTAAAATGGCATATTCAAATAGGTACTCTAAGAATTTAAAAGATGGGTGAGTTTTTGGTGAATAGTTTTGGAGTTGAACTCTTAAGTGGAATGAACAGAGAAGGATTTAAAAGGGCAGACTCAAATAGCTACTCCAAGGATTTATAAAGCAAAGCTTGTTAATAACATATTCCCTAGTGGCGGAACTAGAGAGCATGTCCATTCTTCTTTTATCTGTAAATGTTTGGGAATCATGTACAACCATTTTATAGAAATATTGACGGTCTCAGGTTATAGGAGTTGTTTCCACAAAACCTTAATGAAGTCATGTTCACCATCAATGAGCTAAAAAGGATGGAAAACACAAGACAGCAGCATGAAAAATTTTGAAAAAACACAGGATGTCACAAGCCAAAAATGGCAGAATTCCTGTTACTCGTAAAAAACGAAAAGATAAACAACAGCATTTCTTCATAGGTGCGGTGGCATGTATGTAGAAATTGACGTTGAAGTATTAGATATGTAAATACATAGGATATGACTGGTATGTATGTTAATCTTCCTAGTTATTAATACTCTTTATCCATGAAGCTTGATATTTGCAAATAACAATTTCCAGCTAGGAGAGACAAAAACTTATTCAAATGCTTATTTATAGGAATAAATGGATTTTTAGAAGCTGAATTTCCTGCATATGTTTTCCTGATTCTGCTCTTCTCCTCATTAGGAATAAAAGGATTTTTACACACATTTTCCCGCATTAATGGCTGTTGATTCTGAATGTTAGGAATAAAACAAAGTAACTATGTATGATTGAATAGGGAGTGGGAAGCAGATAATATGAGATTAAAAAGATTTGTGGTTGTAATTCATGATGATATGAAACTTATTTTGATTTAACAACTCTGCTTCCAAAAACATATAAATCTATTGTCACACAACATACTAACTTGTATTATTGTAATTCATGATGACATAAAAATTCTTTTGCAGTTAAATTGTATCATAAGCTTGTTAAGGATCTTTCATCACTTTTTCAACTGATGGACATGAACATGGAGCATTGATATGGATATAGAGAGAATAAGGTAGCTTTTGGTGAAATTATTTTTTTTACCCAAAGATGAAAAATTTTATTAGTTTATTAACCTATGTTTTATTTATTGCAATGCAGTGGTCATCATTTCAAATTTGGGATAGGCAACCTCATATTAATGAGCACTTGCTTATAACTTTTAAATTTGGTGGATATTAGACTCAAGTCAAGAACCAAGAGAGGAAGGAAAATGATGGGGGTAAGCAAAGAACTATGAAGATTAAAGAAAATATGTTGAATCTTCATTCCTTAGAAGAAGAGATTGAAAAGATTTATGGTTTAGCTAAGCGGGCACCAAGCCAAATTATCATATAATTGGAGTTTTACCGAAGGATTACAACTTTCTTGCAAGTGATGACGATGTTTTCACAATGAATTCAAGTTCCAAGGGAAGAAGCCGAGTTGAGATTGTGGTCATAACTCAAATGCGAGTGCAGATGTGATGATGCACTCTCTTGATGTAGCACCAAGCGATAGCAACTGGACAGTAGATGTAGTCCCGATTTCTGACATTTATAATATTAATTTTAGAGATTCTGAAGATTTTGTGGTGGGTGTTGTTTTTAAGGATTCTCTTGCTTTCAAAAATGCTCTTTTATCCAATGCCATTAAGAATACCTTTGGAGTGAAAATTCAATCTTGTAACAAACGTCGACTTATAGCCTTATGCTGACGTAGAGGATACCCTTAGAGATTGTAAATGAATGATATTATATCAAATTAGAGCAGAGCTATGAAAAATTCTACGATTCGTGCAATCAAATCTTCATGGTCTGGAACATTGAATCTCTTATTTTGGCCTTTAAATTATGAGGAAGCAGTCAGCTGTTTGATGTTTGTGATTTTAAATTTGTTGCACTTTCGATATGTAGTTTTTTGTAAATCCTTGTATTTTTGGATATAATTCTCCATCATTGTAACAGTTAAAGATGGCCTTTGCATTTTTAACCAGTTTGAACTGCAAAATTCCATGTTCGCTGGTTTATCATCATCTAGAAAGCTCATCTCAGTCGTCAGGGCTTCCTTGAATTGTGGTTCCAGGTCTATCAAGCAAAGTTCTGTTGGCCTTGCTTAAACAGTGAAGACCAAGAAGCATTGCCAAGCCTTGCTTGATAGAAGGATTGCAGCTCCTCCCATAAGAAAAAGACAATTTGAGACGGGCCTTGAACGAGTATTGCCAAAATACAAGTTCTAGGTGATGTTCTCCATGCTCATGTATATTGCAAATTTGAGACATCAGGTTTTATTGACTTTTATAGAATTTTGATGATCATACTTTTTACATTCATTGCTTTCAGATCATGTATGCATCTCGGTAAGGAACTAATTTTATTATGATGTTTTTTTTCCGGGTAGATGGAGTCCACCTCCGGCTTTAAATTGTAGAATGAATCTTATACTAATATCATTTCTGTAGGTGTTCAGGAAATTGCAGAAGCTCATGTCAGGAATGAGTTGGAGGTAGGATATTACTTGAGCATAGTTCGGCAGTTTGAAGACCCTTCCAAACCTCTATCTAGAATGGCTCGAATAGTAGAATGCAGCTCTAAGATTGATGTGCCGTTATGGATGAGTGCTTTGTACCTATAATAGCAATATTACCTTTCTACAAAAATATATACTGAAACTTATAGGAATTTTGATGTACATATTATTTTATCATCTTATAATAAATCTGTATGCTCTTCTATTCTTATTCACACTGTAAATACATCAGAATTGTTTGCTACATATGTAAATTTCCCTTAATTTTGTTGTCATTTTGAGTTTTGTAGATTTAACAAATCTTTCTTGATTTATAATGGGACGCTGCAGATAATTTAAAGGGTTTCTCCTTTTGGTAATTCCATTTGAATTTTTTCCTCATCTGAATGAAATAATGGACACTATTGAGATGCTTAAGCCGGTGAGAAACTGTTCCTGCTCTAGTTAGTTACTTTGAGATTCTTTTAACTGATTGTGAGTTAGAAGTTTTGCATAAATAATGAAGTGATTGCCTAATTTCATGAAATACCAAATGTCAGCAATCATACCAAATCTGAGTGGGCATATTATATGTCGTTTAAAATCTGACACTTTAATGGTTTGCTCATGTATAAAAGCGACTTTGATTGCATCCTGTTGATATTAATTTCTTAGCTTTACTTTTGCTGAAGTGCTGCCATTTTTGGAAGCAGCGACTCAGCAAACCAATTTTACAAATTTCATATCAAAACAATTAAATGTTAGATATGTATATACATAAGAATTGTTTGGCATGTATGCAAATTTTAGTATTCTGTAAATCCAGTTTCAGTAAATGTTTATTTGTAAGGGTGCACTCTTCTCCCCCAATAGGAAGTACAATGTAATCAAAAATATCACTTGTCTTTATACAACATAGAAAATACAAGTGTTGGACACAACAACCGTAATTGTTCTTCGCCAGGTCTTCATCACAGATGTTGCATGCAACAATTGTATTTGGAATACAACAATTGCAAATAGGGATATGCAACAGCCAATGGTCAGGAGCGGTGGGCATTGACGACTGACAGATGTCGATAACGGCTGACAGACATTGGTCGATGGTGGTCGGCAACTACACATGCCAAGGGTTATCGTCATGTCTTCTCTCCAGAACAACTCTGAAATTCCTCTCCTTCTTTCTCCCTCTCAAGTGAAGTGAGGGGGCCTATATATACTTTTAGGGATGTGCATTTTTAGTGTTTTTGGCTTGTAACTTCTCTAACCACTTCATCGAAGAGTCCATATTGATCCCACTTGATTGTAGGTGATTTTTCAAGAATCTGGGTGACTTAACGAACGCATAATTTAATGACCTTGGGGTCATTGGATTCTTCTCGTTGAGCCGCTCGATTCGTCTATAAATATGTCACATTTGGAGTTCATTTTACTATTCAATTGACGATACAAAATCTCCAAATGCGCTTTAATTGCTTGATCTGGGCATAATTGGACCTGGATTAAACTAATTTTGGCACCATTTTTTTTATCTTGTCGAGATGGTCAGTTTGACTGTAAACTAGTTGAGATCGGAGCCCAGATGATCATAAATTTGAATTTGAAAATTCCTTTAAAAAACCTGTATTGAGTGCTGATAAAAATTTTTCATTAAAATAATTAATTTTCATTATAAATATCTTAGGAAGATTTACATGCATACCTTAAGTAATGAGTGTGTGTTGCTCAAATATGTAATCGCAAATACACTGAAAATAAAATACCAACTCTTCCCCTTGCATGATTGCAATTATTATACACAAATCTTATAGCTAATTTGATTAAATTTGATAAATAATACGCTCCCAAACACCGCCCTAGAGAGTTGTTATTTTGTTCACATCCTATATTATGTTGAAAAGAGAGGATGACGAACCCGATCAGCCGCTGAGCGATAAACGATAGTGTGGCCTTATTTGAACCGTCGTCCGGACGTGCTGTCCACCACACAATATTTCTCCTCTTTTTATCTAGAATATTGTGTTTTAGAATCGAAAGGCCAACAACCTTATATTTATGTTTCAATAAATTTAGACATGCTTCTAATTAATTTTTTCGTCCATTTAACATGAGATATATGATGATTTCTATTTTTCATCGTCACAGTTATAACTCAAATTTTGTAATAGCAAAATGTGGTTATTAATGTTATGATTATTATTTTTTATAATGCGACTATACTCAAACTAGTAAAAAAATGTGACTATAATGTAATATTGTTGTAATCTCTTTAACATCATTATATCCAAATGCACAAATTAAAAAAATATATATTTGAGTTATTTTTAGATCATTTTAATCTGTATAAATATTATCTTAATGAATGACTCCAATTTCATAAGAAGATAACTGTTATTTCAAATTATGTAGACTATTGAGTGGCTGCTTGGAAATCAATGTATGGTTGTTCATTATATCTTGTGTGTATTAAATATTTTTTATCATTAAAAATTAATTTAATAACCTGATCTGATAGGAAAGACTGTGAGGAACGATCATGTAAGAAGACTGAATTCAATATCAGTTTCAAAAATGCAGAATTACAGAGATCAACCAGATGAATTGGAGTACAAAACATATGCCATAATAGAATGTTTTCATATAAGCTATGTGTAGATATTTAAATAGCTAACGTTGCAAACTGTATGCAAGTATATAAAGGAAGAGATGAAGTCTTCAGAGGTGATTATGTGGTCCCTGATGTCAGGGTTGCGAAGACTCGATATTCAACTTTTGTAGATCACCAAACAACTATTTTTTTCTTTTATTTTTTTGTATTGACCATGAGATGAGATTGTTGCCAAGAAATGAACTGAAGCCTATTGTGGATCGGCTATCTTGTGAATCTCCAGCCCAGTCGGTGTCTGGATAGGTTCAAAGCTGCAGATTGCCTTTGATGAGTGGAAGTGCAGAGTGTATGGTACCTTGGAGGTAACAAAGAAGACACTTGTATATCTGATAGTGATAAAAGTAGTGGTTTTTGTATATGTTGGCAATGAAAAATTATAGCAAATGTTATGTTCGTCTTGGTGATCATTAGGAACTGAAGAGAACCAACTAGTTGTCTGTAGTGAATCGTCTCTGTGCACTTATGCAACGAATTAGGATTGGATTCGAGTTTGTGAAGAAGTTGGGTGTTTATGGGTTGCAAAATAGCATCCTATGTTATTATAGGAGAGATTGGAAAAGTGTTTTGGGTAAGATGGTAGCCTTGTGGTGTTTGCATAACGTGGATGCTAAGAAGGGTTTTGACCTGCCCTTACTCTTTGAGTTTGAATGTTGGTTTGAGATGAGAAAAGTGGTTGTGTGTAAGAGCTTGATCATTTCTGATTACAAGTATGTCATCCTCATATACTAAAATGTAGATAATGACTTGGTTGTGTTAGTATATAAGAAGAGAGGGGCCGACGGTGCTGAGACTGAAACCTTTGTCTTTATGGTGGTTGATGAGGGTGTATGTGATAGCACTATTATGATGCTTGTTTGTGATCATAGAGAGCCCTAGAGAGCAAACATACATTTTTGGGTGTTAATGTTCTTTGAACTCTTGAGGTTGAAACATGTAGATGGTTTCATCAAAGAGCCAGGGAGGAAGGTATTGGACACATCCAATTGGTGAATCTGTCATTGATGTTGAAGAGCAATTAAGAGGAGAATACAGAATGTGGGTAGCTTGGCGACAATGTTAACTATTTATGTATAGAGTCCTTGTTGTGGCTTAAACCCTTGAGAAAATAACCTTGCTTTATAGTTAGCTACATTCTCATCTGAGTTATATTTGGCTATGTGGGTCTACTTACAACCTATAAAATTTTGATGAGGTGGGAGTTCAACTAGAGTTAAGGTTCTTTGTTGCTAAAGATCTTAAAATTCTCAGGGCATAGCCTTTCTCCAATGACTGTGTATCACTGCATGGGTGTATCAGATTGGATCCATTATGGTGGAGGTCGATGTGTGTGAAGGTTAAAATTTGTTTGGGTATTAGTGAACTTGTTTTAGACCTGGTTAACATTGTATGCTTGATTTTAGTGGGACTTTGGGTGTGGGTATGTATGCTGGTATGGATTTGGTTTGTGGTGGTTGAAAGAGATAAATTGCTTTATATCAGAATTTGATGCATGCAAGTTGAGACTATGAGGAGGTTACAAATTTTGCAGGATGAGTTTGAGTTGGAGTTAGTAGAGTACGGGGAGTGTAGGTAGTAGAGATGGAAGCTGTTGTTGTGGTGGCAGGATAGGGAAATAATTATTCATTAAATACAACATCCTTTGAGATGATGAGTTTACTAGTTTGAGGGATATAATAATAGTAACCTTTGTGAATTGGGGAGTATCCATTAAAGATGCAAGGTGGGGCCAGTGGTGAGAGTTTATGCAGTGCCCGTAGTTGCTGCCATAGGAAACAGAGGCAGCCGATGATGCTTGCATGAGAGTAATTAGTTTGAGCCTGATGTAATATTTCATAGAGGGACTTCGGATTGTTGTTTTTGGATGTCATTCTTCCGTTTATGAAGTATGTTGTTGTCATAAGAGTCGTTGTCCAGAATTTGGGAGATAGATGAGATGTGAGGAGTAAATTTCATGTCGTCTTTATGAGATGTCAATGCTTGTGCTCGCCATGCCATTTTGTTGGGGTGCATAGGGCCAGCTAAATTGTTAAAGAATAACATGGAATGTAAGGTAATTTTGCAAAGTATGAGATGTATATTCCTCTCCTCCATCCAAGTGTAGTATCCTTATGTTTGTTTAAATTGGTTGTGGATCAATTGATGAAAGAAAATGATTTTGTTGTGAAGATTTATCGAAAATAGAAAATACACAAGTATAGCGAGAGTAATCATCACTGAGAAGATGACAATATTTACCACCATATATTGAGTTAGTAGATGTTGGATACCATTCATATAAGTGACCAAAGTTCAAATAGAAATATAGATTGAAAAACAAAAATAAAAAAAAAATTAACTTGTGACTCTTGTAAGAGTTACAATCACAACAAAAATTTGAGAGTCGAAAATTATTATAGGAGTTGTTTTCCTATAAGATATGTATGCATATTTGAATTAACTAGCATTGTAATTGTTTGTGAGAAGTAGAAAGTGATGTCTATATGGTATGATCGCATATAGTGGTTAGAATTGTTATGAAAAAACTATAGCAATAAAGCAAAAAATTGGAACGAAAAAATCACACAGACGACACAACACACAGATTTATGTTCGACAAATTGTCTACGTCTATGAAATTGCAGATGATTGTTTTACTTTAAGATTTACACATTGAAGATCCCGTCGACTTACAAGAAAAAGAAAAAAGGAGGCTCTCTTCCTCTTACTCTCTCTCTCTCTCTCTCTACACCGTAAGCCATAGCTGAAGCCACAAAGGGAGCATGAAACATTTAATTGCAGCTCTAATTCAATCTTTCCTATTCAGCTCAGCCAGCCTTACATTTATTCGCGAAAACCGGACGAAGGCGGGAGAGCAGAGTAAGCAGGCCAGAAATTCGGGCAAAATAATAAAGAAATAAGGCTCCATGCCTTATTCAAGAGAATCAGAGAAAGGAAGGAGGGACCTAGGAGGAAGAATCGATAGAGCCTTTCATTAAGGAACCAAATAACTACATTTGAATACATTAAATAATTGTCATAGATGCTAGAACTGTCAAACACACGCAGTGGATCAGGATCCGCAGCACTTAACAAGAAACACGCTCTATAAATATATATATGAAAAGAAAAAATAAAAAAATAAACCATTTGGGTTAAACAGTTCCAACACCAGTCAATATATACATATTATACAAATATAAATTATTCTCAAATAAAACATGATAGTATACACAGTACAAAATATTAACACAACACGATTAATAGTACGTATGTTTGCATAATCAAATTTCTTATTTATTTCATGATTCATGCAACATTCATAGCTGCTTCTTTCTTTGAGGACACCAAAATCTCATTCGGATTCTCCTCCCCCGCTCTCTCTTCACTCCTCACCATCTCCTCTCTCTTACCATCCAAGCTATCAAGATATTGCTGATAAGAATAAGAAGCCAAACCCCACATAGCCATTAAGAAACACACCACCTTAATTCCATCCATCTCTTCTTCAAAGAAAATCAACCCAAGCACAGGCATTAAAAGTATGCTCAGGGTACTCACAACTTTAGATAAAAGAGAAGAAACCTCTGATATCAACCCTAGCAACCCTACATTGGAAGCCTGCCTTCCAATACCTATCAATACAAAAGTCATCACATAACACTCCCTCCCATTCTTAAACTCCTCCATCTCTTTCATCACTCCTTTCGCCTCCCCACTCCCAACGAACCCCGCCGTAATTGCCATCGTTGCCACTGCTGCCGAGCACACATGGGTTTGAAGCAAAGTGTCAAATGTTTATTGACCAACAATTTTTTTGAATGCAAGCTCCACTAGAGAGAGCTTGAGGGAGTATGTGGCACACGTGGCAAGTATGGATATGATGGCAAGTGCGGAAGAGGAGGTTGGTGTGACAGAACCATGGAGGGCAAGTATGATAGTAGCAAAGGCTTTGAGAACGATGGTGTTGAGGGTGAAGTAAGTCACATGATGTGATTTGATGAAGAAGGAGAAAAGGGCGTTGAGGCCTAGTTGCGAGGCACTTTCGAGGCATAAAGTAGAGATAGGGAGGTGGAGGATGGCATAGGAGAAAAAGAAAGTATTTGAGGCACTGAGAAACCCAAGAACAACGAAGGCGGCAATGAGTTTGGTGACGGGAGGTGATGATGATGATGATGATGATGAAGCTCGACGGAAGAGGAGAAGTGTAGGGAGGAGAAGAGGGAAGAATGTGCATAAAGCGAGGGATTGCAGCCATTTGCTTTGGCCTCCATTTTTGAAGTAGAGGCGGCTGAGGAGAGTGGTGAGTGCTTGGCCGGCGAGGTCGAGGACACTATAGAAGAGGATTTTGAGCCAGCATATCCATGGGAGGGGAGTTGCTTGACGTTCGTTTGTAGATTGGTTCATAGTCTGTCGGAAAGGAGGAAATGAAGAAGATGAGTGTGTGTTTGGATTACTGTGGTATGGTTTTTGTATATAGAGAATGGTAAGCCAAATGGTTAGGTTTGTTTGGTATGTTAAGGGTCTATATTGTTTTCTTTTCCCTTTCTTGTATGGACTGCTCAGGTAGAACAAGTAGAGTTCTACAGAACTCAATCTCAATTGCCCTTCTCTAATTTGAACGTGTTGGCATCATCCACATATGATAAAATAAAATTCGGTGGGAGAGAATTTTGCTCAGAAGTGATTTAAATATGTGATAGGTTTTATTATTATTATTAATTAATTTATAAGGTTGTTATTTAAGAAAAATATATAACATTTAATGTAAATAAAAGATAGCGTAACCAAATAAATGTTGAGTTGTGGAGCCCGGTCCACTGAATTGGCAAATATTTGAATTTAATTTGATTAAATTAAATTCCTTCTTTGCTTTGCCTATTTTTGGGAGTGCCTCCTTCCAAGTTTACTGCATAAGAGAAAAGGAAGCAATTAATGGGATTTTCCTTAATTACTTGATTAATTCCTTAATCAAGGCATCATTTAATTCATGCTGGAATTAAATTAAATGCGTATCTCTCCCTTTTCTAAATCAATGTCCTACCATCCCAGCTCTCTTGTTTCCGAAGGAGGGTCCTGCCACCATCCATTATATATAGCACAAAGAGAATTCTTTGTAGGCTATGCTTGATGCGTGAAACGGTGAGATAGGAGGTGAAGAAATTTGATTTTGGCGTGAAGGTTGCTACTCCCTTCGGTTCTCTTTCTCGGTGTAGCTCTCGGGCAAAGAGTGAGAGAGAGAAGGAGAGAGAGAGACAGTTCTTTCTTGTAAGTCGACGTGGTCGACGGTGTAATCCTCAAACTAATAAAATCCTCTGCAGCTCCGTGGACGTAGGCAATTTGCCGAACCAAGTAAATTTGTGTGTCGCCTTTTTTTGGTGTATTTTTCTCGTTCCAATTTTTGTTTTATTATCGTCGTTTTTCATAACAATAAAAAGGGCGAATGAATGAGAAGTTAACTTCATGATTGCATATAAAATATACACTAAAAAAGTAATAATAAAACGGATAAGAGCAAGAAAAATAATTCTCAAATATGCAAAACGTATGCATGAAAAGAAAATTTAAAAGGTATTTTTAATTTGTAATGATGTAATTTGATGGCACGTGATATATAATCACTACAGAAATTTAGCATATTTGCATCGGATAGATCAGATGCAAATTAGATGCAAACTCGAAGATATTTAAAGGTTAGC
This sequence comes from Papilionanthe hookeriana x Papilionanthe teres, assembly GCA_022702705.1. Classification (NCBI taxonomy): domain Eukaryota; kingdom Viridiplantae; phylum Streptophyta; class Magnoliopsida; order Asparagales; family Orchidaceae; genus Papilionanthe; species Papilionanthe hookeriana x Papilionanthe teres. The sequence goes on from CM040424.1 coordinate 85,206,249, forward strand.
GTCGGATTTGCGTCTGATTTTTTCTGATGTTAAATTAGGGGTCGGTAATGTTATTTCCGTCTAATTTATGTCGAAATATTCCGACGCAAAAAATTTGCATCAGTTGTTGCATAGTATTAGCGTTGCACTTGTTTACTCGTAATGTGTGTCGAAATTTGCTTATGAAAATATCTGACAATGAATCTTAGCATCGAATTACAGTCTCATTTGCGTTAGAAAATATCATAGAATGACGACAAATTATTGTAGATATAGTGTCGGATTTTGCGTCCGAAAATGGACTCAAATACGACGCAAACTTGTAAAAAAATTAGAATATCAAATACATTTTTACAACCTGCACAAAAACACATTCAATATCACAGACCACAATAAGCATAGTCATATCACAGATTAAATTTGTAAACAATATCTCTAATAAAAGAAAGATATTGTCACAAATTGCCCCAAATAAGAATATTAAAGTTAATACAAAAAGTTTCACAACAAATGTTTAATATAATGTTTACAAATTTAAAAAGAAAACATGAAATAAAAACTACCAATCTCCATCTTCCTCCTCCTCCACGGATGTGACCGGTTGCTTCCCCTGTATATTTGTTAAGTTGTCTGCCATACACGCTATAGAGTCCTCCACTCTATGTTGCCTTGTAGTATCTGCTCGCGTAACTGGCAGATCTGTTCGTTCATTGCAGTCACCTGCCTAGCAAGAGCCTCATTGTCTAGCTGTGAGGGGCTCCGGGAACTAAGAACATGACCACGGGTGAGCTCAGCCTCGAAGGCTATGCCCTTTGCTTCAAGGCCATAAACCATTCTCTTATTCCTCCTTGTCGGTTAGGTCTAAAGCTTGTACTCAGACAGCAAAGTGGTAGACTTACTACCACTGCTACAGACATCAGTTTGCGCCTGAGTGGTTAAGTGCCTCTTCCGGAGCTGCTCGAACTACTTCTACAGAATGAAAATCAGTGTTTAATTGACCCTTTCAACAGCTAAAGTAAAAATAAACTTTTAATTTATGCTTTTTAACTTAAAGTAATCCACTGAGAATGGTCTAAGACCCATCGCGCAATCCTTCGGCGCTGATGTGTTCTGACATTCAACTTCGCAACTGAGGGAGCATGACTCAATTCTTTGGTCTATGTAGCATAGAAAAATGGTCAACACTAAATAATTACTCCAAAAATTGACTTAATGTTTCAATATCTAAAAAAATCTTACCAGCCTCCTATAGTGATTCGTATGAGGGACTGATCCGCCAACGTGGAGCGCAGCTCTGCTGGCCCCTTTCATCGCCTCATTCGCTCGGTTCATCTGCTTCTTCCTCTTTAAACAAGAGAGGCTCAAGCTGCAGTCAATTGACCCCAAAGACCCTCACCAATCCAGGCAGGCTGCTCGCCCCTTCGGTGGGCTGTCGTAAACACGTCGGCAAGGCGATGCCTGCCATGAATCTCGAAGATTCGACGGATCTGGTGGTGGAGCTCTGTGAGCCAGGTGAAGGACCTCTGCGATGTAAAAATAATCCATGTGTTAGTATGAAAAATTAAACCAAATTAACAAATCTGATTCAGATTATATGATAATATCTCAAACTCCCTGAACCACAAGTCCTAAGTGGCTACGAGTATCTACTTTCATGACAGAAGGGTCTCATCATACATGCTGATAATCTCTGTGATGTTCGTGACAGACATTTTGTGGGGAATGAATCCGCTTAAGAACAAATCAGTTACCAAAAACATATAGTATGAAGAATAAATGTAATACGATATTAAAAATAAATTATGAGTCCCCCTCTGGAAGTAAATGTATTATCGAGTGGGCAGAAGTCGATGAGATATGTTCAAGAGTTGTGCGAGCAGTAGATGAGGGAGTAGGTGCGGAAGCAGTAGTCTTCTTAGAAGATGGGGCAACATTGGGTGGGAGCAGGTGTCGCATGAGGGGTGGCAATAATGGGTGCGACAGGAGGTGCCGCAAGAGGTATAGAGCAATCTCTGGGGGAGGAGGTGCCACATGAGGTGCAACAGCAGCGGGTGGGGGAGGTAGTGTTAGAAGAGGTGCAATACTAGTGGAAGCATCAACATAAATAGATGACCTCCTCTTCCTACTGTAATAGGTGGTCTCAAGAGTCCCCAGAACACGGGATCTATGAGGTGGTTGACCACCTGCACCATCTATGAACATCTTTAAACAAGAAATTACATTAAAAAGATTAATACTTGCAAAAAAAAAAATCATAAGTAGAAAGAAACAGTGTGGTAAAGGTAAAACACAAGTAGCAACTATGTCTAAAAATAGGAAAAATGAGAGTAAAGAAGTAGTAGTAGTAACAACTAATCTAAAATTTGCATACATTTGCTATTAAGTTTCATTAGAAGAACTCACCATCGAAGATGAACCTACAATTTCTTCTTCACTCTCTTCATCATCCTCATCCAAACCATGAGAAACCTCTTCAAAAATCACTGTGGTATCCTCTAATGCAAACATTTCATCATTTTTTCCACCCTTAATATCACTGTGGTATCCTCTAATGCAAACATTTCATTATTTTTGCCACCCTTAATAAGGAAATATGACATATTTTTCTTTTGGCAATTGGTTCTATAGAACTATGCTGCTCAAAAGTTTTCTTCATCTTATTCTTCACAACCACAACCCAATCAACTGTATCCCTTACTTTATCAAGGTATTAAAGGTAATAAAAATGTCTAGCTTGGTGTGATATAACAAAAGGATCAAACTTCACATATCGTCCGTTCAATTTAACCTCAGTGATATCATAAGCTGTGAGTATTCAAGTTCCTTAATTCGGAGCAGTATCGAACCACTAACAATTGAATAAGTATACAATGTAGGTGATATTACCTAGATATTTTAATTGAATGACTTTGTCAAGTAAGTTGTAATAGTAAATCGTGATGTCGATGTGTGTGTTTCCTTTAACTGTGACGCCACAATTATATATTTTTATTTGGAACTCGTATGGAATGTATAACCTTTTACATCAAATAATTGTCATGTAGTCAAACTACGATTAGGCCCATAGGCAAGATCTAATAATCTTTAATCAGTGATTTCCTTGTCTCTATTGTGAACCTATAACAAATAGAGAGGTACCATTAATATTACATTAAATGCGATGATCATATTACACACAAGTGATTAGAAGTGTTCATTATACGTACGTATAGTTTGAAGCATGCTGGAAATTCTGCTTCAACCTTCTTGCTTATTAAAGACTCATCATTCATGTCCAAGCTATCGATAAATAATCTGCTCACAATACTATTATTTGTATTTTTGAATTATTCAGTATATAACTAACATTATCGATAATAAATGACAGTATGCATTTATTTTATATCAGATTTACGAGGCTGTATCGAGGGGGGGGGGCGGTGGGCGTGAATCTTACTATATAAATGGCTGGACTTCGTCATAGTTCATCAAGACATATAATGCAGCACCCAAATCTCTTTATCACTTAGATATCTTGTGTCATGTCTCCCTGATGGCTCACCTGACATTTGCTATACGAATAATTCTGGCTATGGAGGCATGTCACCTACAATATGAACTCTTCAATGATATTGCTCAAAACAATATGACCAGAAGTTATCGACTCCTACAATAGATATGCTTTGCAGATCGATCCTTCAGGATGTGCTTTATTTTTAACAATTTTTAAATTTATTTAAATATTGTAGTACATGAATTTTACATTGAAAATGGTGGTCGTTTAGTATGAAATAAAATACTACTTGTATTGTTTATATTAGGAAGACATGCCTCTCAAAGGGATACATCTATTTATACTGCACTGGACCCCCCGATACAGCCTCGTAACATAGATGTACAACCAGATGTTCCATATAGTCGAAGTAACTAAAAGGAAATATCCACTCAAGCTTACATAACAATAGGGGAACACTCACATCATGATTTCTCAACGAGTAAACATTCAGCGCCTCTGCACACAACTCTCTGAAGAATATACTGACTTCGATCAAGGGATTCAGCACTGGCTTCGGCAACGAGGGATCGAGCACCTGCTTCGGCAACACATGAAATGCAATAGGTAATAAACACTGTAAAAATATATGACGGTCGTGACTCTTCATTCCAAATAGCTTACCATGTTCTTAAGTCAAAACAACGACTTAAATTTGAAACACTGTCGCTGGGAAACTTCAAAGAATTCACCCACTCAAAATTTGTTCTCTATTGATCTGGTGTAAGACAGTATGTAGCTTTAAGCTTTATTTATTTACCTTAATTTGTCTCTTGAAGCTCTAAAGCCCTCCTTTTGCAATACTCAATTTGTTTTACTTGTGGTATCCATCACAGTGTTGAAGATGTTATCAAAAGAATTCTTCTCAATGTGCATAATATCAAGATTATGTCTAATTAGATTAGTCTTCCAATATGAAAGATCCCAGAATATACTTTGTTTCATCTAGTTTTTCATGATAATGAAATCAGGAAGACAATTTGAAGCTAGTTTTGGTCACTTGGTGATCTTCGACACTTCACTGATCTTCTCCAATATTTTGACTAAAGTAATCCTGAGGGTGGAATTGATCTCTCAACCCTGTTTTTGAAGAATGCTTCCCTGTTTCTTCTGAAAGTGATCGTGGTTTAGAAACCTTCGTTGATATTACAACCAGTTATTTCTATCATGTTTTAGAGTAGATGCCTTCGACATATCCATGCAGTAAGGACAAGCCAATTTCTCTGTTGTGCTCCAACCAGCTAGCATCTCATAGGCCGAAAAAACACTAATTGTCCGCATATGAGCCGCTCTCAGTTGAAAATTCTACTTTGGAGCGATGTCATGTGTAAGCAAACCTGACACCCATAACATTTGAAGTTCTTCAATCAAAGGTTGTAATTAGATGTTGATTTTTACCTTTCGGGCTATGTGGACCTGGTATGATCAACATCAGAAATAAGAACAACACGGTCATGAACATATCAAGGGACAAATTGTATGTCATAATGATGACTGGTCAACATGAGTACGAGGTTGCAACATGACTATAAGGGGTGAAGCCATACACATATAACCTAATTATAACATTGTCTAATTTAACTGCAAAATTTGTGTAAGTACAATCAAAATGTCTCCAGGACTCTCTACGTGACGAATGACTCATCGCGTTAACATTAATAGATCCAGTATTATGCCAAGCATGTATAAAGTTGTACGCATGAAAGTGAAAAATATCTTAAGCCAAGGTATGAGCGGAAAATAAAATTGACGCTTCAATGTAGTATTTTTTCTGATTTTTATACTTTCTCCGCCTTTGTTTGAATCTATCTGCACCACAAAATCAGCAAGTTGTTTTGACTGCATTGAACTTGTAACATATAATGCACCAATTAACACATTAATTAATATTCTCACATCGTAACCCTAACTTTGAAACTGACTTTTTCATTCTATACAGGTTATCCGACACTGAATTCCCTGCAAGGTTAATCTCTTTCAATAAAGTTGCTACCTGATTGAATGCTTCTCTGGGCATGTTAAAATCAGATTTGATGGGAAAGCTCTTAATGCCACTGATAACTCTGTATGTGTGGTGCAACAATCCCATAAAAGTTGTGGTGGAGCGTTCAATGAGTCATAGAACATTTTTGATTCATTATTCGGTGTTTCAGCTTCATGTTGAACACACCCAACAAATTGAGCTCTTTGAGCATCATGAACCATTTCTTCATAAGTGTTAGGATCAAATTCCTCTGCATGGGGTGCAAAACCTGTCAAGGCACCTACTTGATCGAACAAAACTTTATGTTCTTACTCACCATGCACAGTTGAGTACCAATGATTATATATGAATCCCTTGTGGTAAAGACCCAACTTAACTTCTTTGGATGATAGAAGTACTTGATTTTGTGCTTCACTCAAGTATACAATAACTTACCTCTCAGATGCCACCTACACTAGTTCCTCAATACCATTCAAGAAATCATATGTAAGTCTTTTCATTGTGGATATAATATGTTACACATACAAGCTCACAAATTATGGATATACATCTGCATCATAGATGTAGTTAAACCAACTGCAAGCAACCAACTTGAATTCTACTAATAATAAACCCCTCTATATCACCATCACTTTGAACAAGACCCGATGTGCTCCTCTACTTCAACCGACAAACATTAATTCAACTGATAACATTCTTATCTATATCACCCTCACCTCGAACATTTGACCGATCGGTGCATTCCTCTAATTCAACCAAACAACTTTAATTCTACCAATAGCATCCTCATCTATATCACCATCATTTTGAACAATAGACCCGATGGTGGCATTCCTCCACTTAACCAATTAACATGAATTCTAGTAATAACTTCCCCTTCTAGATCACCATCAATTCGAACAAGACCTAATGCATATATTGTTTCACTTCAACCAATCAACTTGAATTCTAATAATAGATAAATACATACCATTCAATACTTATGTATTTACATAGCTAACCCCTACACTTCAACTTTTATGAAGATTCCATACATACCACTCAATACATATGTTTATACATAGCTAACTCCTTTCATTTTTTATGAAGATATACATTATGAAGATATACATGCATACCACTCAATTCTTATGTATATACATACCTAACACCTAAATACCCACTGTTATGTTGATTACAAGAGTTTCGGTGGTCTCTGTATGTGTGTGTCATTACTTTCCCAACTAGTTCTAAAGGATATTGTATTGTGAAGGTTCATTCAAGAAGGCAATGGATTTGAGCGAACTCGTGAGGGAGAGGTTAAGGCGTGAGGCTTTCAAGCGAGGTTAAGGTGCGAGGCTTTCGGGCAGAGTGGTAGACGAGCGTGAAGATAAAATGAAATTTAAGTAAACGTGATGAGTAAATTAAGTTATTTGTGTCGAATTTGTGTCGATGTTGCGTCAGATTACTTCAACGCAAACAAGGTATTTGCGTCAATTTTTTAGACACAAAGTTGATGCATAATCCGTCATAACTCCAAAATAAGTTTTGCCATTATCAAAACACTTTTACCCACAAATAATATGATGCTAAATCCAACGTAAATGTCATAATTTATTTTTTTACCACTTAGCAACTTCTAATCTGACTCCAATGTTCACGTTGGAAATTTTTTACGCAAATATCAGACAAATGTCAGAGATATTTAGTCCCACATTGGCTATGTGTAGAGCCAAAAAGTAGTATATAAGCTCCAGTTGCCCACCTCTCTAAAGAGCTCTTTTGGGAGCGTGACAAGTATTATCAGAGCAGGGTACTGCCTACCGAGTGTGGGGACTCTCCACGGTGTAGAGCACTCGGTGGAGCCGATCTGTGACGAGGGCATTGAATCTTACATAAAATTGTATTTGTTATGACATTTCTACATGTAACATTTCATGAAATTTTATTTTTTTCAATATATCGATTTGAATTTGAGAACACTAATTTATTAAAATTTTATTAGCATTTACATTTTAATGTTCACTATTTTAAAAAAGGGTGATTTTTATAATTATAAATTTATATTTCAGTTTATATGTTCTTTTGTTAGTCTTAGATTGTGAACTCTTCCCACTATTCAGTTAGTTAGGTATTTCTTCAAGAGTGGAGTGTGGGATTATTATTTATAGGATTTTTGTTCTAAAATTATATGAAGAAGTTGATCATTTTATTGGGCATGTTTATTCATATTTTGACTGTGTATAGCTTTGTAATTTTATTATTTGCATCTATAATGTAATATTTATGCAAAAGTAATATAAGTATAAATACAAATTAGTTCAGAAATTATAATAGTTTCATATGGCAGAATAAAACACAAATTAAGTTTCATTATTGGAAATCAGTTTAATTAGTTTATTATGCAATTTAATGTATTAAAGTATCTATAGATCCTATTTGCTTATTAGGTATGACTTATATACTAGATAACGGACAGATGTTGGAGCGGAGTGGAAACATTTGTCAAATTTGAGGAGTTTCGGTAAGTGGGTTGGGGTGCGGGGCAACATCCTCGCGGTACGGTACATGATAATTTTATAATTGCAATAGGATTACACACACATATATATACATCTCATTGATAACTTATTTTACATTATACAACCTTTTGTCGAACTCAAAGTATTAGTATCACACCGACATACAGTTTCACACCTTTCATACATCTTCATAATTTGTGAGATCCCTCAAAACTTGTTCATCTCCTTATTTCATTAATGTTATTATTAATATAAAAAGGAGTATTAAAATTAATCTCTTATAGTGAATTATTTAAAAATATATTGATATTAAAATATTAATCATTAACTATCATCATGACACTCACAAACTCCACTTTCATATATTAAAATTAAAGATAAAAGTAAAAATATGTTATTAAAAACTCCATCATAAATGAAAAGATTAGGATTTGGCCTATAAGTGAAAAAATTTTACGTTTGTCTTATGAATGATGGTGTGGATCACACCATGTCGTGCATCCGACAGCATGATGAGATTCACACCGTCAGTCACAAATCTGACTTACCAAACATAATATTTTCTCTTATCAAGGTCTTTGTACTTGAACCGAGACTTTTAGGCCGAGAAAACAGTAATTGCCGAAACTGCAAATAAAATAATGCATTCCTTCTTCCACAAGAGAAACTGTTGCTGGCCCTATCTCAAAGCTTCTGAAGGCATTCTCAGCACTGCAGCTCTCAAACTCTCTCCTTGAAACCTGCTTCACATCGTACAGCCCCGTTTCAAACCTGAAAACTTTCCTCCACAACATCCTTATGTTCAGAAGAATATAATAAATCCGACAAATTTAATTAAATTTAAGATGAATTCAATAATATAGTTGATATCTATAAGGGGGTGTTTGGAAGCATAGCATTAATAAGATTTACAGGTGTTCTTAACATAATCCACTAAAATGTGAAAAAAATTTGAAATAAATATGTCAATTTGTTAATCAAAATTTTTCTCCCTCCATTAAATTTTTACATAAATTCGGTTTTATTAAATCCAATTTAGGTCGATTTAACGGAGTTAGTTCAGAAGAAAATTAAATTCTAAAATAAGATATCGGTTTAATGCGTCAAATAGATTTAAGTGGGATTAATCTTCACTGAACCAAATATTATTATATGACTTTTATAAACTCAGATCTATCGGATTTACTGAATTTTATTTAACTCAGAGCCCGTTTGGGACAACTTATTTAACGCAGTGCGTTCTTAAAATGGCAGATGAAACTTTTGAAAATAGCGGCGCGACAGCTTTCCTTAAAATTTATGTTAAATGTGGGCTGTGATTTCGACCCCACAACCCTCGATTCTTCTCTTCGCAAACCTATTACTCTTCTATCCGCTTGCGCCCCCCTCTCACTAGTCACCACTGCCCTTTCTTTTGTGTTTCTTCTATCCTAATCACGCCTTTGTCGCGGCTCTTTTCGATGGCAATGGATACCTTACTCCTTTTTCTCTTCTCTCCGATCTCTAGCGGCAATAGTTTGCTTCTCTACTCTCCCTCTTCCCTTTGGTTCCTACTCTCACTCTGTTAATTGTGCTCTTCATTCTCCCACGGTATCATTTATTTTTTTCTATGGAATGGCACTCTCTTTACATTTGTGGCTTTCACATTTGTTGTTTGAATTGAGAATTTAGATTTTGCTATTTCTGGCTTTTTCATTTGCGATTTGAAGTGAGAATTTGGATTTTATGATTTGGAATTTAGATTTTGTGTTTATAGTTAAATATGATATAGAATGGGGTTTTATCTATATCTTTGACGTTTGAGTAAGAATTTAAGAAATGACTGAAAGAGGGCACTTAATTTGTTGATAGCAATGTTTTGGGTGTCATGTATGCAGTAACATCAAATGAAAAATAAGGGGTGCAGTTTTATCTTTGCCTTTGATATTTGAGTGAGAATTTGAGAAATGACTGAAAGAGTGTGCTTGATTTGTTCATAACAATGGTTCAGGTGCCCAATATGTAACTGCATCAAATGGTAAATATGGGATGGGATTTTATCTATACATTTGATGTTTGAGTGAGAATTTGAGAAAAAGTGCTTGATTTGTTGATAGCAATATTTTGGGTGCTCCGTATGTAGTGGCCTCAAAAGAAAAATCTGCAGTGGGGTTTTATCTTTATCTTTAACGTTTGAGTGAGAATTAAGGAATGGTTGAAAAAGGGTGTTTAATTTGTTGATAACAGTGTTTATGGTGCCCTGTATTAGGGGCCTCAAATGAAAAATATGGGGTAGGTTTTTATCTTTACCTTTGATGTTTGAGTGAGAAATTGAGAAATGGCTGAAGGAGGGTGTTTGATTTGTTGATAGCAATGTTTCAGGTGCTCTGTATGCAATAGCCGCAAATGAAAAATATGGAGTGGGGTTTTTTCTTTACTTTTGATGTTTGAATGAGAGTTTGACAAATGGCTGAAAAATGATTCTTGATTTTTTGATAGCAATGTTCCAGATGTGTTGTATGTAACCGCATCAATGAAAAATATGGGGAGGGGTTTTATTTTTTCCTTTGATGTTTGGTGGAGGTGTACCTTAGTTTGTGTGTGGAGGTGGTGGTGATTGGTGTGTGGTTGTGTTTGTATTAGAAGATGTGTTGATGGATGTGTGGAGGTGGTGGTTAGTGTGTGGTTGTGTTTGTGTTAGAGAATTTATTTGTGGATGTGTGGAGGTGTCGTGTTGCGGAGGTGGTGGTTGGTGTGTGGATGTGCTTGTGTTAGAGGATGTTTTCGTGAATATGTAGAGATGATGATGTTGTGGAGGTGGTGGTTAGTGTGTGGTTGTGTTTGTGTGGAAGTGTTGGTGTGTGGAGTTGGTGGTGGGGTTGTTGTGGATGTGTTAGTGTCTTGATATGTTGTTGTGTGAAGGTGTTTGTGAGTGGAAGTGGAGGCAGTAGTGATATGCAGGTGGCATTGTATGGTGATGCGGAGGGTCATTGGTGATGATATTGTGACATTCCTATTTTTCATTAAGTTATGATATTGTGAAACTTCTGTTTATATTATTAGTTTTTTTTTCATGCTAATAAGACAAAAGAGATCGGTTCATCTGCAATGTGAGATAAAAAGACAAAATTAATATTTTGCGACCTTTTTCTTAAGAAAGTCAAATTGGGAAATATGTCGATAACTTATATCACCAAGGAAGTCCGAAAAAATATTATTAAAAAATTTAAGGAATGTACATACAGAGAGAAGGAAAGGATGTAGTTAAAAAACAAGTTGAATTAGCTAAAGAAGAATTGAAAAATCTTGTAGGAATTGAAGCGATGATCAAAAGGCTTGGGTTGGGATCCGATAAAGTGAATTATTGATGCTTCTGATGAATGGTGGTCTAGACGGTGACCATTTTTGAAATGTCCCATATTTTTGTTAATTTTTCATTTATTTTAAAAACTAACAATATATATATGAATTTGTAGGTAGTGTCTCTTGCAAAAAAAATTAAATACGAGTGGAATCTATTATAAGATGAAAAAGTTGGATCGTATGTTTGGAGGTTTCATTGCAATAGACAACAATGCATGTGTCCCCAGTGATGCGAGATTTGGTGGCATCTCTAAAAATTTGGGAAAGAAGGTGATTTCAATGATGGCCCCAACCCGGACCTCCATGAATTTGAATACGAGCCGATCAAAGTGCTACCGAGTTGAAAAAAAAACTACTTTCTTTATAAGTCAAATCTCACAATTGGTGGCTTCATGTACCAATGACCCCCGCTCATCACTAACAACTTATGTCTAACAGGTTAAGAAAATTCTGGATGCAACTCTAAAAATTTAGGAGGACATGCCGTTGTATTTGTTCTCTATGAAGTTGTTTGAAGATTCGACCTGGAGAGAGTTTTTTATAATGATGTCTGTTAACCGTAGGGTGACTTACCTACATTATTTTCATAGGAGCAATGTCCTTTGAGGGACACTTTTTTATTAGATTATTGTGAGACTTTTCATATTTGTTATTTGTTTATTTACTTTAGAAATTTTTATTTTTTATGGGTTTTCATGCTGCATTAGCCATGTCACTTTACTTGAGAAATTTTCATTTATGGTTATGTTTTTTAATTTATTTCTATAACATTATTTGCTTATGTTGGTTTTGTTTATAACCTTATATGATTGCAGCTAATTCATCGATGCTTATGTGTTAGTCACTTCGATACTGAAATACATGAAGGTAATTCGAGAAAGGTGCAGAAGGAGAATTGCAGTTGCAGTATAATTGAATGTACGGTTATTATAACTCGTAGCATGCCATCCTCATCTGTTGGTGACAAATGAGTTGAGAGAGTTGCTTGCGGGCCACCAAATGAGATTAAGTAATATATTCAACATGAGACAAGTGTTATTTACTGATCTATTGGAGGAACTTTATATAAATCATATACTTCATGACTCATACATAACGACTTCACGAGAGGTGTTAGCAATAACCCTCTATATATTATTGCATAATGAATTAATGCGAGGAGCTATGGAGTGATTTCAACATTCTTCCAAAACAATTTACAGATACTTCTCAATAGGTTTAAATGCATTTATCACTTTTTCTTCACAAGTCATAAAGTTAATAGATCCTATATTGGGGATTTATGACTTCCTGAAATCTTCTCCCTTTGTAATTTCTTTTATTTATTATATTCAATTTTCATATAAATGTCGTAATTAAGTAACCCTTCAACATCTTTTTAGAATTGTATTGGAGCGTTTGATGGAATACACGTTGATATACGTGTTCTAAATAATGATAAGATCACATTCATCGACTGTTGTGGGTCCCTGACATAGAATGTCATGATTGTATGGACTTCAACATATGTTTCACTTTTGTCATGGCCGCTTGAGAGGGTAGTGAACATGATAGTCAAATATTCAAATCTACAACACAAAATAACAAATAAACTTCCCACATCCACCCATATGTTCGCTTGAGACTAAGCTACTCACCAATTTTTTTTTCTTCAACATTATTCATTTAATCGACATCAAGTAAATATTATTTGGTCTATGATGGGTATCAGTTGCAGTGAAGGTATCTCAAGTCCTATTATCACATACCTGATTTTGAGCGAGCAAGGAAAGTAGCCCAGGATAGGAAAGTAATGTTCAACAAAAGACATTCATCCTTACGTGGTGTTATTAATATGTCTTTTGGTATTTCCGAAAGTAGAAATAGGTTATACTTTACGATATGTCATCTCATTCGTTCTCCAAATATGAGTAATATGTGATTGTCACGATGTCTCTCCACAATTATATTTGGTGGCATCTTTTCGCAACGACATCGATTTCGTATGTCGAATGAGGACCGTGAACATATCCCTGCCGAGAGATATGAGTACTGTCTTGGACATCCTTTGTCACATGCCGAAAATGATGTTCCTGAGAACTGTACTAAAGACGAGGAATGTGCAAACGAGATGATAGAGTTGAGAGAACGAATTACAGGTGCGATAGTTGGATGGTGATTGCAGGGAATGTTAGTTTTTATCATATTATTAATTGTAATGGTTATTAAAGATATTCAATGTTTATTGTATCAGTATTTTATACAGTTTATGTTAATTTTTTCTTTATGCATTTGATATTTATTGTTTAAGTGTTATGCAATTTGTATGTGTTTTTTTTTCTTTTTGCATTTCTTTTTCTTCTTTTGGTGGGGTTTGGATATCTATGATGTTTCGTTTGACCTTATGAGTTCTTCTAAATGGTCTGTATGTCGCTAATAGTTGGGGTCATGTGTGAAATCGTAATGAAGGCAACCAAATTCCTCTCTCTTTTTTTGGTGTACGGTTTTTAGGTTATTCTGGATGACCTCTTTTGGTGATATACATACGTGATGCAAGCGAGCTTGGTATTATTTGGGTTAAAAGACGGCCCAAAATCCTTTTTAAATAAGCTCACTTGTCTTATTGTAGTGACAAATTCGTTAGTTTATATACTGAGTTCTCTGAGACCTCAGAGTTGCATAAAACTATAATTAATTACTGCTATTATTAATTTTTATTTGTGTTATGTGTAATCGTATGTTTTTTTAAGCATTTAAGAAAGATGAACTCGAGGATTTCTAGTACCTCCGGAGAATTACACTGCTACTGTGGACTTCAAAGTTCCCTACAAATTTTACGTCAGCTATATAACTACGAGAGAAAGTTTTACAGGTGCCAACAGAGAATCAAAGAAAACCGTGATTATTTTTAGTGGGTAGATAAGCCAGAAAATTCTACCGTCGAGAGCGATCAGGCATGGAGAGTATCCCTAGAGGATAGCTTAACTCGTGATATACACCGTCTAGGTTTTAAAAATAATATTATCGTATTATTAATTGGTGTTTTAATAGACATTTTTTTAATTTTAGTAGTCATACGACCCACTGTTAAGTGATATGTATATCTTTATTTTGTGATGTTTTGCACATGATATTTCCCTTTAAAATATATAATGTACTGATATGAACAGTTCTGTTGCAAACTACATTATTATATAAGAGCATAATAATCATTTGTCCAGAAATACTACAATACAACTATTTTTCAAACTGCAAAGAATAAACAGACAATCAGCCTATTCACAACAGCTTCTACACAGCTTCATGTAGCAAGTAGCAACTGTTGTGCAGCACCTTATTATTAAGTTGAGTTGCCCTAAACAAACCATTAAATTCTAGTTGCAGCCAAACACACTTTATATATAAACTTGATATAAAATAATCATGGGATATTTGCACACATACCAACCCTTTCATTTGTATTTTAATAACTAACACCAAAATTTTAATTCTTTACATTTATACCACTCAAATTTTTCACATCACAAAAAAAAAGACAACTATTTTATCTTTCAAAAGGTGAAATTCACATTTACATACACAGTCAGGGTGTCATATATTAAAAAAACAAAATTGGTGTTAGATATAATAAGAATTGAATGGCATATACGTAACTTTCCCAATAATATAAGACTCATTAGGATTCCATTTTCATTTTCTTACCTAGATTGTCGCCGACGAAGAACGTTTGATTACCGGACCATGCGAAGTAGAAATCATCGCTTACAGGGATGGACCAGATCGAGCCACCAACCACATGATTATCAGATCGAGTCGAAACTATTTTCATGAATATGATGAGTGCTTGGACTGAGGAGATGATCAGTCCTGAACGATTTGGTCTCCATGACCAAACTGTTGGCCGCATTCTGTATGTTTGGATTGGAAAGTAGAAGAAGGCTTCTTTTGAGTTTATTCTGCCAAATATTTGGCGGTTGCAAGAGATCGCAGTTTGTTTTTTCTTTAAATCGTAACTCTATGTGAAAAACCAAAGGGCATATCGTTTCGTCTGGCCTCGTTTGGTTTGAAGCAATTTAAAACTAAGGAACGGAAATGGAATTGTAAGGAATTCAATTAAAAATGATTTAACTTCCACCTTTTTATAATTTTTATGATTTGTTCGTTTGACAAAAAATTGCATCCAGAGTCCGCACGTAAAAATTTACCCATATGACGCTCTTTTTAAGTCCAAACTCCCGATGCTCCTTGCGTCTGGAGTTCATTGGCGGGTGGGCCCCGCCACCATGCACTGATAACTACTTCTCTTGAGTGCTTCCCCTTTAATAGATTATCCTTGTTGAAATCTTTATCAGCCTAATTGTTGCTTCGACGAGTTGGCGAGGTTTATAGACCAAACTTAAGAGTTTAATACTGTTCAGTTCACTATTACCGTGCAGTTGTGCATACGTCACTTTGGCGAATTGTCTAAGTTTCTCGATTTGCGCGATAATATGGGTGAAGTCCCTTAGGACAAACTACTTGGTTGAGTTGATTATACCAAACAGTCATGCCGGCTTGGGAGGCTGGTGAGTCAATTTGCAAAGTGATCATTAGGACATAAAAATGCTTTGGTAGAAGTGGTAATCTATTTTGTATTGGTTGCTCGTATACATCAATTCATGCTTTAACAATTCACATATGATAACTCAATCATATTTAATGGGTGTTTAAAGCTTGTTAATCTATACTAGTCAACTTGTTAACTCGTATTCGACTGCTAGTTCTTTGTTGTTCATACTCATCAACTCGACAGAATAATCTGACAGGTTAGCAAGACAACTCGGCAAGTCTGCTGAAGAGTAGTCACAAAAAAACTTAATAAAATAATGCATATGCTACAAGTTTTACTAACCATGACAAAATCAATTTTTTATGAATTCACTCATAAAAAAAGAAAAATAAATAAAAATAATAAAAAAAAAACCTAAAAAAGTTAAAAATTGATTGGAGGTAAAAAATATTTTTTTAACTTGATGCCTCCAAACAAAAAATATCCTGAAAATATATATAAATAACACTTGGGTAGAAAACCATGCAAATGGTTTTGAAATTATTTAGACTATATTTTTACCAAATTCATAGTCCAAAGTCCTAAGAAAGCCTAATTCGAGCACTTGCAAGCATAATTGGATCTTTGTGTCATCTGAATAACCAAATGAGCACCAAATTTTGTATGAAAGAATGTTCAATTAGAAATATGGGGTTAATGCAAATTTCTAGACCTTTGTTTATTGTAGTTTGTTGGCCATCATTGATGAAAGTAATGACATAAATTAAGGAAAGAATTAATTTTGATTTTTTTAAATGATATTTACAAATTTTACTTTCATCTTAAACAATAATTTTAAAAATGATTTTAATAAGATAAGTAAAAATGAGTGAAAAAAATTTAAATATTCAATGCAAACTGATTTATAAGGGTTCTACGAACGTAAGGCTAATTGTTGGCTTCAATTTTTGATGTGTCCACATTGGATGTCTACTGTTGGGGTGAGTTTTCGAGTGCTGAGACTATGAGATGACATTCCACTCTCCTGGAGTACATCATGGCTAGTACAAAATGTCCATGTTGTACTTTAACATATGCATTTTGACCCCGACGCACCCGCACCAAATTCCAAGCATTCTCGCGCCTGCATAAGACTGAGCGCACACACTCCAGTATCTTGGTGCACCTGCGCCTTCATAGGTAGGGCGAACCCACACCCTCCCCACGCTCTCTCTGTGCATTATTTATGCCCTCTCGACGCAGGACCCGTGTCGGCGAAGAAAGCACGATGCCCTCGATAATCCTGGGTGCACTCGCTTTAACTCATGCGCACCGCTCCTCCTTAGCGTATTTGCAGTTCCTTTGGTCTGACGCACTCGCGCCAAACCGGCGATGGGTATGTGTCGGGCAATAGAGAACCTGACGTGCCCACGACAACTTTGAGCGCGCTCGTGCCCGTCCTTGGTCTGGAGCACCTGTGTCAGACCCGTGCTGGACTTGCGCAAGCAAGGAGAGAAAGTGACGTGCTTACTGCAATTTTGGGCTTACCTCCGTCCGTCTTTGATAGAGCGCCCCAACACTGAAACCACGTTGGGTTCAAGTGAGAAGCCCAAGAGGGCGACGCCCCGCGGTGCAATGTGGGCATGCCCGTTTTTATGAAGCGAGCTAGCCCAGGCCATGCTCTAATTTACTCAGTTTTTGAACAAGCCCCCACAGCTGGACTAAGGAGCCATTTTAGAGTGATAATGGCCTAAGTAGATCCCTTGAGCTAGCCACCTGCCCAACCTAAGACCAAGCATGCACAATACCATGCCAAGTGCCCCCTTCCATGGGCACATGTTATTTTTTACCTTGAAGCCAAATAAAAGTTGAAATTTCCAGTTTAGTTGGGGTCTCTTCTTCCTATTATGGGCTTTTGGTTTTGGAGAGCTTGCTTTGGAGAGTTCCTAAGGAGAGGACTTGGAGGAAGGTCATTGCTAGGGAGATCCTCTTGACGGCTGAAGATCATCTTCCCTTCACTTTGAGGGGGAGCATTTGCGGAGAGAAGAAAGAGCTTGAAATTGTCTTCATATTCTCCTTTCATCTACAGAATTTCTCCTTCCTCTATTCTTCACTGTTCCACTCCACTTCAATTTCTATCTCCTTCAATTTATATCTCCCTTAAGAGAAAAGTGAAGTGGTGAAGAGTGTTCCGCATTTGTGGGACTCTCCCTGTGAAGGAGAGCTTCATACTTACAAGCGGCGTGGAGGAGCTAGATGCAAGCAAAGATAGTGCTTCTCCAACCATCACAGAGGTGAAAATTATTTAATCCATTGCAATTTCATTCCTTGTGAGCCCCTAGGTTTGGATGTTAGAGCAATTAGGTTGGAGTTTGTGCTTAAAGGAAGCCCCATAGATTAGGATCTTTGCGATATCCCCACAAATCCAATAGTACAACCTGCCTCATTTTAGCTCCCAAACCCCCAATTTGGAATTTCGACAATCCCACCTTTTGTGCTGGTGATTTTGTTCTTTGGATGAAAAGAACAAAATAATTTGAGGTCTAGAGAACTGGGATTCTCATGAATTTTGTTGTTCCCGAGAACGTGAAGGGTTTTTCCCCACTTGAAAATCCTTCGC
This sequence comes from Papilionanthe hookeriana x Papilionanthe teres, assembly GCA_022702705.1. Taxonomy (NCBI): domain Eukaryota; kingdom Viridiplantae; phylum Streptophyta; class Magnoliopsida; order Asparagales; family Orchidaceae; genus Papilionanthe; species Papilionanthe hookeriana x Papilionanthe teres. The sequence goes on from CM040424.1 coordinate 85,224,714, forward strand.
AAAATGCTGGGCAAATGGAGGCGATCAATCGTTGTTTCACATGGCAATCGATCGATGAATTTGTAACCATCCCACCCTAGGATCCCATGAGGTCTCTAGGATGAGCTTAATTCCTCGTCGAGCATAAATGGCCTTTATTTCATGCTTGTGTTCGTTTTTATATGTTACGTTTGGCATGAATTCTAAAATGGGACTAAATATATATATTTTTTTCATGCGTTGTTAATCGGTCGATTACGCCACCCGGATCGATCAGCTATCTACCTCTCGATTTGACTGATCGACTGTCACCGGCCCGATCGGCTTGATCGACCCTCATCGTTGACTTGATTGATCTGCTGTTACCTCCCAAATCAACTCGATCGACTATATCCATCGGTTCGACCGATCGGCCACCGCCAACCCTATCGACTCAATCAACCCTCTCCATCGACTTGATTAACTGGCCGCCACTGACTCGATCGATCATATCCATTGGTAGCTATGCATAAATCTAAAGAGGTACATGGGGTTCCTTCAAGCAGCGTTACTACCCCCCAAGGCAGCGTGGCTGTTGACCTCATTTTTGATGAGGTCTTCTCTTCTTCTCTTTAGTACTTAGGATCTAGCCTTAGGCTTTTCCTTTGACTATCTTAGAGGATTAGAATTGGGACCCACCACCTAGAAATTCAAACCACTTCTTAACTCCCTGCAAACTCCACAAACTTGGTTGTAGACCCCTAATCACCTAGAGGGTTGAAATCGAATGTGGAAGTTTAAAGGATGAGTTCCTATAGAACTCTTTGGCCTTAGGAGCGCCTACAGGTGGTGCAGTGCAGTGAAGGGCTGACTTAAACACACACTACACCTATACACTACACTTTCACACACCTTCTAAAACTACACCTATACCCAACTTGACCTCCTGACTCATAAAGGTGATTCACATGGATGGCCCTTAACCCCTAAGCCCTTGGCTAAGAGGGTTAGGAACAACATAGTGGATGCCTCAAATGAGTCCCTTCATGGCTCATGTGGGCTTGATAGGCTTCATGGCTCAACCAAAATAATTTCATTCCACTTAGAAAAGACAAGCCATGAAGCCAAAGACAAGCCATGAAGCCACTCTTAAGCCACATGCAAGCCATGTGAGTTGCTCACATGTGACCAAGCCATTAATGGAAAAAGGAGGAGCCTCTTTTAAGCCCCCTTAAAAAGGTTTTAACCCTTTTAATGCTTCACCTAAATCCATGATTAATCAAAATATTCATGGATGGTGACTTCTCTACCCTTTCCTAGGCGATTCATCGATCCTCCCTCGGCCCAAATCGGCCATGGGGAGGTGAACCAAGCCCATTTCCATGGGTTGACCAAACCAAGTGCAAAATGAGCCTTCTCCCATACCATTCTAATCCAAGCTTTTGACACATGGCATTTGCCAATTGCCTACACTAAACCCCGATCCCGACCCACCTAAACAAGATGGTGACCGAGTGCACAGTCGGCCGACCACTGGGCCACCGAAAAACACCACACCCGAGAGCTCACATGTGAGCCAACATTGAAATTCTCCCTTGCTGAGCTGCCCCATGCCCGGTGGCCACCATGGTCGTTCTTCTCCTCACCGGAGCAGGCGATCCCAAGCCTTAACTCCCACAGGAGAGCCTCCGACCGACTCTATTTAAACGCCCCTCTCTCGGCCATGGAAGAGGTGCTTGAACCAACCTTAAGGAAACTACGCCAAAATCATTCCGGACCACTCTCTACACATAGAGCACTTGATTCCCATCGGATTTCAGCCTAATTCCTCTACGGCGAGCTCGATTTTGAGTTCAAATTTCAGCACGAAAACCAGGACACTTCTTCACGGTGGACCGATCCCCGAATCGATTGGTCCTACACCTTCACCGGACCAAGGAAAGAAGTCCACCAGCAAAAGCCCCTCTCTAGAGCCACCCATCCGCTCCGGACTCCAAGCTTTGTAATCGGGCGTGGTCGAAATCATACCTAGACAATTCACCGGGCCAAGGGACTTCATCCGGAGCTTGCTTGGACCCAATCGAAGGTGACACAACCCTCGGATTGAAGCCACACTTCTCTGAGCAAAGGTAAGAGCTAACTCTTTATCCCGAGCTTCTGGAGATTTTCCATTTCAAATGCCTTAATTTCAATGCATGATCACCATATAGATGCATTCGTCTCTTCAAGACGAATCGATAGAGCACAAGAACACGAAAATCCATTAAGTATTGGGTGAAATATTAGGGATTTAGTGTGGACGGTTCTCGGGCTAGGAGGCTTGGGGACGATGAACAGGTGTCGTTCATTTAATACACGTTCGGACGGACAGCCAGGATCGCGCCGGATGAGGAGACGGAACGATACAGCGGGCCCCTAGAGCGCTGAGTTGGATGGCGGCGTCGAATCAGAAGACGACACGCGGCGCTTCGGAGATGCCTAGGTTGAGTTGGCGCCGCGTGGATAAGTAGAAAAATAGGTTATTTTCTTATTTATTTAATTCCCTAAACTTCAAAAATGCATAACTTTGTGTAGGAAAATCAGAAAAATAAAATAAAAATAGCCTCTTGCTCAGTGAACAGAGGAGAATAATGTGGAAAAGAAATCATTTTATTTCATCAAGTATTTTATTTTTAATCATTTATTTACTCTCTGCATTGTTTCAATTCTCCATGCATATAGGAAATTCACCATAGCATGAGACCATAGGGCTTTTGAAGCCTCTGAATTTGGGAACATTCCCTGAATTTTCCAAAGTCAGAGGCCATCCCTATGAGAAGTTATTGATTTTTCAAATTCATGTTCGTTGTTTTGAGTATTTTAAATCCAATAATTAGCATGTTGTGAAAAAAATTCTAGGAAAATTTGGTGATGTTTCTTATGACCAGAGGACTCTAGGAAAAATAGCTTTTGAGTTAATCCACTTGGAATAATCCTAATTGGCTTAAACACCCAAAATATGTCCCTAATTAATTAGAGCTAATCATACATCAAATTAATTTGAAATCAATTCTCCACTGACCTTTAGGATCAGAGGAATCCACTATAAAAATTTGAAGTCGATTGGACTTGGTTAGCCTCTTAAATGGGTTGATTAAGTCATTTAGCCAATTTAAACTTTAAAAATTCATAACTTTCAAAATACTTTTCTAAAATTCACCAAATTGGTTTTGGAGCCTCTCTGATATTAGGGGAATTTAAGAAAAATTAAAATTTCAATTTTCTAAAAAAGTTGATTTTTTGCATTATTTTAATATTTTTAATAATTAAAAAATAATAAAAATCACAAAAATAATAAAATTCACCAAAATGTCACATTTTGAATTTTAATCACTTAGGAACAAACCCCATATTTTTCTTAAGTCTCTATAATGAGATATTAAATTTTAAAGCCCTAGGGTAATTTTAAAATTAAAAAAAAAATTTATTTTTTAGCATTTCCACTAAAATAATTCTAATAAATCAAAGAAAAATCAGAAAATTGTAAAAATTGATTTTCTGATTTTCTTGATATCAGAGAGATTTTTAAAAAATATAAAATTTATTTTTCAACCTTTATTTAATTTTTAAATTAATTAATACTCCAAAACTAAAAATAATTATAATAAAAAGAATATAATTCAAAAAATCACCAAAATTGGTCCAAGTGGTTCACTAGTCATTAGGAATGTCCCGTAATTTTCTTAAGGACAGAAACTTTCCCTTGGTCATATTATTAAATTTTCCTTGGAAATTCCTATTTTCCACCAAAAATAATTACATAAATAAATTAAGTACAGAAAAATCACATTTTCTCCTCTCATGTCTTTATTGACATATGAGTGAAGTCACATAAAAATTTTAAGTTCATTTAAGCTCAATTTAGTGAGTTATGAAATTATTAAGCTTGAAGAGCAAAATGGTAATTAAAATTTTAACCTTTAATTAAAACTTTAGGCTTAATAAAATTAAAGAGTAAAATATTTGATCCTAATCTGATTTGGATGGTTGAAATTTAAATAATTAAAGGGTAGAAACCTACTAAACAATTTAAGAATAATTAAAATAAACTTTAATTAAATAATTGATTAAATTTGGAAGAATAATAAAATTGGAATTATTAAAATAGGGATATTATTAGGAAGAGATTTGTTCTTTAATTTAAGAATCACTAAATTAATCATCTCAATACTATTTAATTCCTAATTAAAATGATAATCCAAATTTAGGATTTAAAATGCTAAAAGACTTAATCATTAAATTAAATTAAAGTTAAATTATTTAAATTAAACCCTTTTAAAATTTCAATTAAATTAATATTTTAACAATTACAATTAAATCATCTTTAAAACATAAAAAAAATTAAATTAAAATTAAAAATAAAATTAAATTAAAGTTTAAATTAAATTAAATTAAATTAAATTAAATTAAAATTAAATTAAATTAAAATTAAATTAATTAAATTAAATTAAATTAAATTAAATTAAATTAAATTAAATCATATCAAACCAAATAAAATTGAATTAAATTAAATTAAATAATAGAATCAAGTTAAAATTAAAAATCAAATCAAATTAAATTAAGTTAAAATTAAAACTAAACCAAATTAAATTAAATTAAAGTTAAATTAAATTGAATTAAAAATAACATCACCTAAGACATAAAGAAATTCAAAAATAAATATGAAGCAACTTGAACACTATTCCAAATTTAAACCCGTTAACTGAAATTAAATTAAATCACAAACCATTTGAACATCAATTTGCCCTCGAAAGCTTTTGTCGTCATAACTCCTAAATAGAACCTTAAGTGAAGTGTTACTTCACTCATAGGATATTCAAATGTCCTAGTTCACTGAGTAGGATAACAACAAAACTTGAATTCCCGGACGATTAATTCATTTGTATAATTAAATTCTCTTGGACTTAAAAATAATCCTAGAAATATTGAAAAGATGTTTAAGACTCGTCTTAAGCACTTCCTCGATATGATGGGATGTTTATAAGAACAATTGAACTTAATTGTTCTTTGATGAAGAAAATCGTCCTCAAACCAAAACACAAGAGCCTAGACGTCATAGGAGATGACTAAGCTATAGGAGTAGGACCTTGGTAGAAAATCATAACCCTTCCCTTAGCTTTACTGAGAACTTGCTTTAAATGCTTAAATATTCTAATTGTGTTTTAAGTGCGACTTGGGATGATGGGAAGACCCTCCGAGTACGTTTTTATTTTGTTGCGATTTACTTTATTGCGATTTACTTAATCACATCGCACTTACTTTTCTTGCATGATAAATAATTGTTGCATGAAAACCCACACTTTAGGATAGTCCCTAAAGCCGAAACCAAAACTAAATTAAAAGTCATTGCAAGATAAAATTCACCGCCACAATATTTCAAAATATAAAACAACTCAAAATTTAATCACAAACAGAACACAAAGCTGCAATTACAACTAAATTAAAACGTCTTGTTGGATGATCGGGAATACCTCGGATGATGTAACCTACGTGTTCTTACACGGGATTTCCACGGTCTAAATGAAAGTTTGGAACTCATTTAGTTGAGTTTAGCAAATTCATCTGGACTAAGTGAATCCGATAAAAATAACGATGCCGGAAGGATGGAACCGTGGGATCTTAACCGGTGTTGTTATAATCAACTTTAAGATTTGTTTTAAATAAAACATAAAAAATACTTGAAAATTAAGAATTTCTCTAAACCAAAACACTTTTCTCATCTCTTGATTTTCACCTTCTATAACTAAACCTCTGTAACAACAAGGAGCTTGGAGCACGGTGGGCAGCACGACCATCTTCATCAGCAAAACAACTCTACATCAGCTAAACATTCATAGAATTAAACAACAAAGCCATAGGATTTCGAGGTAATTTGCCTAGTGCAACATAAATCCTCAACTCTTCGTTAGGCATATGCATGATCATGTCATGTAAATTAAGCCCTAACTAGGTCTTAGGACTTCAGAGGTAGTCGTTTGGTACGACATAAACTCTCACATCTTGAAGTTATTTGTATGATTTTATCATACAAATATAAGTTCAAATTAATTAAAATTGGCAAGATTGAAATATCGGATAATATTAGGATTTTCTTAAATCCGAGCTAAACAATAGGATAGTTTGGGAAGTTGCCAAGATTCTTCTTGGATCCTCAGCTTCTCCTACTTCTCTTCCTTTTGGACTCCTGAAAATAAATGTTCAAAATTTGATCCATTCCCTTTTGAAACTCCAAAATTTCAATCCTTTGAAAACCTTAAATTTTGAGATTCTTGAGAGCAGAACTACTGATTATTATCGAGAGTTTTCTTAGGTGATTCTCGTCACTTAAGATGTAATTAACTATAGGGGCTTGCCCTTATAGGGAATTTTAAGAACCTGAGTAATATAAACCCCGCTTAATTCATTTATATTAAGCGGGGGAACTTATCGGCTTATAAAATTGGTTCGCGGACCAAACGGATGTCACAAATCTTCTAGTTTATTTAATCGAGCCCCATCACCAAACGAGTGTGTCTATATTTTGAGATAGATACACGGTTGTGATGCGGTGCTCGTTTATATAAACTATTCGGGATGTGAGATCAGTTTGATTTCATATCTTAAAATTTTCAAATTTAAAATTATTTTCAAAATCAAATACTACTTTTCAAATTATTTATTTAAATTAAATTAAAAGTTCACCGACAATTTCTGTTAGGCGACCCCCTTTTCAAAATAAAACACACAACCTAAAAATAATGCCGACAGTGGCCACACAACTAGACAGAGCGACTGACGTAGTTATGTCGAGCCTCGAGCGTGGTCATGCTGGCCCCCTATTCAGGACACCATGAATAGAGCGTGACCACTCCACCAGAACCTATTTTGAGATTTAACCTCTGGTCCCCGAATTCCCGCTGATGAGGTAACCATGATCGGTGGTCCATCCTCCATTTGTCTAGTTTTTCACCCCAAAATGGCATGAGGACCATTTTTTGGTCCATACCAAATAGGGAAAGTAGCTAGGGATCTATGGTCTTTTCCTTAGGGTAAATTTAACCAGGGGAAGAGGCCATTTGTAAGGATTGACTATCAGTTTGCTTGAGAAAGCTTAAAGAAGAAGAGAGCTTGAGGAAGAGCATTCAAGGAGCTTCCAAGGAGATTTCTTAAGGGATTTCATCTTGTTTCTCAAGAAGAAGCTAAGGCAAACTATTCCTCAGGGCACTTGGGCACCACTGTTGGGCGCTTGAGTGCCCAACATTCCACATGTGATCTTTCGCTAACCTGAGAGCCCTCTAATTGGTGCTTTTGCATCCGCTTCGGTGCTTAAGCACCCAGTTAGTTTTTTCTGCCAATAAAGTTATTGAGTCACAATATTTCAGGTCACTTGGAGGGTACTATTAACAGAAACTTGTGTATGGTCTCCAGGAGACTTATAGAAGGGGTTAAACCAAATCAAGGGGGATCATATTACGTCTTGTTATTTTCTTGTATGGGGATACTTCTGAAATCTATATTGAGTAGGTGAATCGGCCTGAGCCTAGTGAATGCGAGAGAAGATATTGAACATAGCAAACAAAATGGAGGGAGAAACTCATTTTGAGGGGTCTTTTCTCATTTTCAAACTAGAGAGCCCAATGGGAGAAGGGAAATTCCTAAAAAGAAGTTGAAACAATTGGGAGTGTTAAATATATGGAGCTTGTGACTCACCTACCTCACCTACCTCTCTCCCGCCTAACTCTCTCTTGTTTTCTTTAAATAGTCTCATTTGGCCTGTCATAAATCGCCAAGCCAAGCCAAGCCCTCTGATATGAGGGCAAGAGAGAGAGAAAGAGAAGAAAAATATATAGAGTTTTTCTTGTAAACATCGATGCGCTCGACGGTGTAATTCCTCGATGTAACAAAATCCTTTGCAGCTCCATGGACGTAGGCAAATTTGTCGAACCATGTAAATCTATGTGTCACTCTGTGTTCTTTTATGATTGTGAATTTTTCTAGATCCGTTTTTTTCGCTTTATTTCATTTATTTTTTCACAATAATTGATATCAGAGTCATGGTTCGAGGCTGATAAAAAATGATTGTCAGAGACGAAGTGATGGAATAAAAGATCGAGAAGTTTAATGACATAGATTTTGGTTACTGGATGATGCAGATAGAGGACTACCGCTATGGGAAGAAACTTCATCTTCTGTTAGTGTTAAAGAAGCCAAAAAAGATGGACGAGACAGAATGAAATATGTTGAATCGACAGGTTCTAGGGGTTATTTGATTAACATAGTCGAGGTTCGTTGCCCATCAAAGAGCGGACTACTATATATCTCATGACAGCTTTATCTAGTATATATGAAAAGCTATCGGTGAATAACAAGATGCATGTGATGAAGAAGTTATTCAATTTGACGATGACAGAAGGTAAATTTATTGCACAGCATCTGAATGAATTCAATAATATCACAATTCAATTGTCGACTGTTGAAATTGATTTTAATGATGAGATACGTACGCTGATTTTGTTGGATTCATTGTCAAATAGTTGGGAAGTCATGAGGATGGTAGTTAGCAATTCCGCAGGTAAATCTAAACTAAAATATGATGATATTCGTGATTGAATTTTGGCTGAGGAGGTGCGCATGAAGGATTCTTGCATGACCTCGGGTTTGAGTTCGACATTGATTATTGATTTCAGAGGGAGATCATAGAACAGAAACTCAAACAGAGAAAGATCAAAATCAAAGTTTGGTCAGCAGGCAACCTGCTGGAATTATGACAAGACTAGTCACATAAAAAAAACTGCAAGAATCCTAAGAAGAAGGAGAATGTTAGCTCAAATGTGGTAACTGAAGAAATACAGGATGCACTATTGCCGACAGTTCACAGTTCTATTGATGACTGGATACTGGATTCAGAGGCTTCCTTCCATACATCTTCCTACCGGGAGTTGATGTGAAACTATGTTTCTGGTGACTTTGGGAAATTATATATGGCTGATGGAAAAGCTCTGAACGTGGTGTGGATGGGAGACGTTGATATTGCACTTTCTAGCAAAAGGAAATGAACTCTGCAAAAAGTCAGCCATGTTTCTGATTTTAAGATAAACCTATTTCTGTTGGACAACTCAATGAGGGTGGTCATTCAGTAATGTTCTCAGATAGCGCCTGGAAGGTTACCAAATGAGCATTGGTGCTAGCTCAAGGTAAGAGAACAGACACACTTTATATGATTACAGGTGACCATAGAAAAAATGTAAGATTTAATGATCTACTAGAGGTCACAGTGCAGGCTGTGACGGAAGTGATGAGGAGAGTGGGTCTGGGGCACCCATTCTTATTGTTCCACAAACAAATGATGGAGAACCACATAGGTATAAAGAAATTTTCCAAGATGACAATTCAAGTAAGTGGGAGTTGGCCATGAAGTAGGAGATAAATTCCCACCCAGGGAATCAAACAGAACTTCCACCAGAGAAAATGACATTGCACAACAAGTGGGTGTACTGGGTGAAGACTGCACTTAATGACATTAAGAGGTACAAGGCTGGACTTGTTGAAAAAGACTTTTAGCTGAGGCAAGTTATTGCCTTTGTAGTGGGAGTTGTAAGCAGATACATGAGTAATCCAGGAAAGAGCTTGGAGTTATAAGGTTATGCTGATGCTGATATGTCGACTAAGGGTGTTACTCTTAAGAAGCTGAAGTTTTGCACGACTTCAACTGATATTCTGTTATGAAGACCGAGGCTTCGAGTTGCAGAGGTGGAGGGATGTGGAGGAAAGTGAAGGATATTACATTTGAGGAAAAGGGTCGGTACAAACAGCAGATAATGCAGCATATAGGTGGTGCAATTAATGTCCCAGTATCCAAGTGGGATAATTGTTAAATATATGGAGTCTACGATTCACATACGCATCTGCCACCTACCTCTCTCCCACCTACCTTTCTCTCCACCTACCTCTCTCCCATTTTCTTTAAATAGCCTCCTTTGGCCTGTCATAAATCGCTAAGCCAAGCTAAGCCCCCCGATATGAGGGCAAGAGAGAGAGGGAGAGAAGAAAAAAAAGATTTTTTATTGTAAACGTCGAGGCGATCGACTCTATAATTCCTCAAAGCAATAAAATCCTCTACAATTCCGTAGACTTAGGAAAATTTGCCGAACCACTTAAATCTGTGTGTCACTTTATGTTCTTTTATGATTGTGAATTTTTCTCGATCTGGTTTTTTTCACTTTATTGTTGTAATTTTTTCACAACATGGATGGATTCTTCTTCGTTTTCCAACATCTTCTTTTCTTCCTTATAAAATCCTTCCTCCATCTCCTTCTTCTCCTTCCTAAACAACAAAAAATTTAAACCTATGATCCTATGTGAGAACGTTAGGAGAAGTCGATTTTGCTATCAAAAGCATGTAATTTCATTTGCTTGTTATTTGCATGACATTTCACACATGTCAAATTTTTCAAATTGATCATATGATCATATTGGTTTGGTTGATCACCCCGGCTCAATCAAACGACCCGATTATGTTTAATCAGCGATGAAGGTTTGCACAAACGTTCACTTTGGTTTGATTAGTCGCCCTGACTCGATCAACCAATTAAATTGGTTTGATCTTTCAGCAAAGCTCGATCAATCTATCACTTCGGTTTGATCGGCCATTCCGGCCTGACCAACTCTTCTTGGCCATAGCACTCGGTCGACCGTCCCAGTCAACCTAAAGGGTCAATTGGTCTACCTCATTTGCATGAAATGTCTCTTTCACTTATGATTCATTGTTTTCATGTCGATAAACCCAACCACTTTGGTTTGATCGGCCACCAAGACCCAATCAACATGCAAAGAGTGAACCCCCTGTACTTTCAATTTTCTAGTGCATTACTTTGACTCGACCAGACCTCGTGATTTTCTCTCTTTCTATAATTTTTTTCGCGTACAAATTTTTGTTATCTCTTACACATTTATTTGTGTATGTGCTAGGAAATCATACTGACTTAAGGCTTAAAAGTTTTGGAAATTTTTTAGCACACAACAATTGTAATATTGCGAGTTTTAACTATAAAAGACATATTCCATGGAGAAATTTTTCATGTTATTGGTTCACTTAAATCTTCACTTAAATTATTTTCTGAAGTTTCAAACTTTAGTTTTTTATTTTTTGATTTAGTCTTATTTGGACTAAAATCAAGGTGTTCCTTGGATAATTGGGTCTATCTAACTAAAATATTTATTTTCATGATATATTTATTAAAAATTAAACATCTACGGTTTCACTATTGATTTTAAATATTTTTATTGCAAATATCTTAATACTTTTCAGATTTGAAAAACATTTCAAAATCAATGCATGATAAATTTTCTTATGACATATAAGTTATTTTATATTCTTAGACATAAAATAAAATATAAAACTGTAAATATATATATTATAATATTTAGAAAATTATTAAAGTAACCTTTATCTATAAAAAAAATATTGCAACAACATGCTCAATATTACTGTTCCTCACAAATAGAATTTAAAATTTCTCGAATTTGGCTGTTAAAAAAACTCGTTGTTCATGAACGGTTTGTATTTGGCATGTTAAGTAGTTTGTGCTTGAATCGTTCGTTAAGTAAATGAGCGGAACAAGATCAGTTTTTTAAAATCGAATTATGAACGAGTCGAACAGAAATATATTGTATTTTTTTTTTATCATGTTCGACAAGTCTCACCTCGAAAAAAAATTATATTTATTAGTAATATGCTATACAAATGTCTATATTAATGTTTTAATCAATACAAGCAAAAGAAATTTAAACGAGCTAATTTCAAGCCGAACACAAATATATATATATATATATGTCAATTGAGTCGAACACGAATGCACTGTTCGAGAGCAACTTCGAGCACGAGCCAAATTAAAATGAATGAGTTGAACATAAGTACAGTCTGAACTTGCTCAAACTCGGCTGATTCTAACCCTAAATCTTGAAGTCCATTCCATTACTATTTAAAATTTAAATCCTCTAATACTTTCGGATTAAAAAAATATACACAAATTTATGTTTAAACTCATGTGCATATTTTTTTTTCTAAATATATTAATATTTTTGTATTATAATATTTTAATTTTATAAAAATGTATAATTCAAAAAGATGTGTTAAATTTTTAAATAAAAACTCATAAAAACATTTTAAGGTCACATTTTATATACAAAATATCAAATGTATTTAAAACATAAAACAAAATTTAATTATAGTGAATTTGAAGACCAAAAATAAGAAGTCAACATTTTGTTATAAAATGATAATAACTCTCAGCCGCATAGTTTAAACAAATTTGATATAAATTTTAAAATATTTGCCTCAAAATTTACGGAAATATATTTTATTATTATTATCATGTAATATATATTACATTAGATAATAATGCGTTAAGAGAAAAATCAATTTTGTAATGTACTCTGGGAAATAAAAAATTAAGAATGTTGAGAGTGGGATTTGAACCCACGCCCTTTCGGACCAGAACCTTAATCTGGCGCCTTAGACCAACTCGGCCATCTCAACTTGATGAAGAAGTTTTAGACAAAAGTATTTATATATTAAATAATGCCAAATTCTTCATTTAAAATGAGAGGATAATAGAAGAGTATTGAATAATAAAACTTAACTCTTAAATTCCCGACTACTGTCGCTAGTATTCTGAGATCGTGATAGACCGCTAGAGTTTACCGCCAACCACTGATTGTCATTATAAGCCACCGGATTCAATGTTGACCACCACCAACTATGACTTTGATAGCCCTACTGCGACTATTATAGCCTCTTAGCAAATCATAGCTGTTATAAATTCCAATTATGGCTTTGGTAGCCCTACTACAACTTCATAACCATCAACTACAATCTCTATTGGCAATTATGACATCTATAACCAATTACAACCGTTTTATCCCCCACCATGACTACTACTTACATTAGTTGTTGTTGTCTTACTTTTAACGACAATATCTATTAGGTAATTTCAAATAAGCTATGATTTCAGCATCAACCTGTAATCTCATTTGTCATAATTCGGGTGAAGAGTGAAACTCTGTACTCGTAATTAGATAATGGATTATTCTACCAGGGCCAGTCCTAATGATTTTTTTTCTAGGATTTTTCTGCATAAAAAAAGCAATTATGTGCCCTTTTACTACTTTTCTTTTATCTATGCGTGTTGGATTTTTTTTGCAAAGTTATAAAGTTAAACGATCACTCTACAATGGTAAATTTTCTAGCACTCAAGTGTTTGATATCGTTATGGGAAATGCAACTCCGTCTTTTTTATGGCTCGTAAGTGTAACACTTAATAATGGAGATGTCCGCTTTAACACCCACACATTTTAAGGGATGATCTCAAACCTGTAATGGCAGGTTTATGGTTCATTGGATAAACATTAATCTACTAATGAATGAGCTTCTTTATTATCCTTCGAAGACCATGCATGTATAATGGTAAAATAAAAAAAACAAGATTCTTCAATTCTTATGCTAGGCTTGACAACTGGCACTCGTGCTAACTTGTGGAGCTTACTTATCACACGATAAACCACAAACTGGAGATGCCCAGTTAAAGAATTCTCTTCTAGCACCCCTTCTCAAATGTAGTTTCTCTATAACCTAATCAAGATGTCGACATTATCAATACTACTGGCTCCAAACACTCATCACCCTCATTCACCTCTAAATCAACTTGTGTTGTCACTTCCACTAAAGTCATGGTCATACCACTAAATCATATTATCGACATATAAAAGAAACTTGAAGGCAAAATTGGTAGGAATATTTGAGCCACTTTACAGAAAATAATCACGATCGCATATATAACACCCTCACTGGAGGCAACAAACCCTAAAACAATAATAAAGAAGTTGCCAAATCCCTTTTATTGTGTATGGTTGCAACAAATTTGATTTTTTAAAGGACCATGTTGTCTTAGATTTAAAAAATATAAGAACATATAGCACTTTAGTTTGGGCTTAATTGATCTCAAGGGGGCTTATTCAAAATCTTTCAAACAAGCTAGCATTGTCGAGCCACACTCTGACTAACAACGTAAGACATGTTAAAAATCTTTGGTGGATTATTCTCGACCTATTCCAAACGGATTAACATCGTCAAGTTGCACTCCAACTAACAACCTAAGATAGGTCAACAATCCTTGATGAATAGGAATGTGCAACTTGACGACGTTAATTCTAGCTATCAAATGAACCAAACCCTAGCTATCAAAATAACACTCTCTAAAACCCGAAAAAATATTATATCACGATTCTGCACGCAGAGCTACGTGCGGAGCCCAATCTCAACAGCACATCAACCCCGCCCGAACCGTTAAAAAAAAAAAAATTACATAGGACCCACTTGCCATACATCTTTTGATGAGTGTGGGGTTGATGTGCGACTGAGATCGAGCTCCGCACGTAGGCCTACGTCGTGAGTCCTGATGTAATATTTTTTCCCAAAACTGTAGGTGAAAGAAGAAAATAGAGATTGCTTTGGAGTGAAGGGTTTTGCTTTCGAAAAAATGAACTAGATTGAATTGGGTCATGTATTAAAATATAAAATTGTTTTATTTTATTTTTAGTGAGTCCACTTACAAATTGTACAAAAATTCATTGAAGTCGGAAAGGTTGATTTCGCTGTAGCGATAAAGGTCTATACTCTCCCGCCACAGCTCCTTCCAGCCCTAACGGCAACCATCCCACCCGCTGGCTACTCGGTCTTTGCAAATCCCACAACTCAGGCAATCTATATCTTTCTCTTTCTTTCGACTCTCCTACACCTATCTCTTTCCAAAACCCTAGGGAATACCTTCAAACAGCCAGAATGAGCTACGCGGCCTTCAAGATGATGCACGGGGCCACAGGTATCGAGAACTGCGCCTCCGGATTCATTACCCACTCCCCAGCGGAGTTAACCGCTCAAATCCCCCCCATCCAGGCCGTCGATCTCGACTCGGAGTGGCCAGCGAAAAGGGGGACCGGTCCCGTACCTAATGTTGTCGTTGCCGCCGCCAACATCCTCGAGCTTTACACTGTTAGGGTTCAAGAAGACGATGGCAGATCCTCACAGGTTTCCAGCGAGACGCGGAACGAAAGCGTCATGGATGGCCTCACTGGTGCTCGCCTTGAACTTGTTTGCCATTACAGGTGCTTGGCTTCTTATTAATTTCATTTTTTTCTTAGTGTCGTCATGATTTCTCTATTTTCAAGAGGCTAGTAGGGAACTCATGCTTCAGGGTTTAGTGTTTAGTCTTCAGGACTGGTTGTCCTGCAGAATATTGGCTTGAACAGGGATAAGAGTTTTGTTAACTTTGGTTCAATCGAATTGAGCTAAATGAGCTCTGATGAGATAAAAACTCTGCTTATTTTTTTTTCTTCTTTTAAAGCGGCTTGGATAAGACTAAGCTCAAGAAATAAATTGTAAATTTTTGGTTCCTAACAAATGATAAATAAACACGGAACTCTAACCATCCATACTCCTAAATTTCTAATTTTATAAAATAACGTCAACTGGTCATTGATTTCTACTAGAAGTATATTATCTTTGATTTGCTAATGGGCTGTTTGATTGTCGGAATCATGGAAAATTTAACTTACATCCTTCCGCAGAATTAAACTAATTATCTTTAAATTCATACTCTATTAAACCCCACAGTTCAACATATTTAACTTAAATCCGCGGCTTATCTTTTCCCAGTGAGCCCTTGCAACGAACTCCTCATCTTCTTAGTCCATTGTTTATTCTGTTGATACCTTTCCCAAACAAAATCCCCACTCAAACTCCCCTTCTCTTTCACGCATAACAGTCTTGTCGACGCCTTCCTCCGGTGATCTTTCGTTGCTGCTACCTTTTCTCCTTCATACATCATCGGTGTCATTAATGGCTTTCCTCAGTAAACTGCCATTTAGACTTCCTAAAAGTTGATTTTTCATAGAGGGTTTTGAGCAATTAGGTAGGTGCAAGGAGAAGTATAGGTTTTTCTTTTTATTCTAATTACTTATCCTTTTTATTATGCCTGTAAGTGTAATCATGTAATTAAAAGCTTAAAGATTTTTAATTATTTTTAATTGCTTTAATTAAAAATTAAATTAAATATTAAATTAAATATTATTTAAGTTTAAAAAGTTGTTTTTTAATTAACTGTGCACATAAATCATTAGTTAAATATTTTATGTCTAATTATGATAGAAACATTATTAAATTTTAAATTTTCTTAATTTTATCTTCAATTAATTATTATTTAGTTTAATTATTGAAATAGTTATTTATTTTTAATTAAATGTAACTATTTTTAGTCAATAATCATTATTAATTATAAGTTTACTTATTTTTTAAAACAAATTATCGTATAAATTTTTATCCCTCTAGTTACTTAACTCTTAAATCTTGATAATATCAACCAAACAATATACTAAGATTTAGCTAGATTCAACATCTGTCGTGCCAAATAATTCTCAGAATTTTAAACTCCTGGGATTCATTAATTTTAAATTGATTGGGCTTACTAAACTCTAATCGTAGCCAGAAAACCCCTAAAGTTTACATAGAATTTTAAAAATTAGAATTCAAAGCATAAATTTTTTTTATGATTCTAATATAATGTATAATTCTGATTTTTAAAGACATACTTGTAAATTAGAGTTGTATTGTATCTAGAACTTTATATGGAGCTTATAGATACCATGGGATTATTTTGGAATGACGAGACAATTCATTTGAGCTTAAAATTTCTCCAAATATCATTTTTTTATCTAATTTATTTATTTATCCATTGCATGTCTCTTAAATTCTATCACACTTTTTTTTCTTACATTTTCATTTTTAATTTACTAAACTGTGTGTTTTGGTGCAAAAACTTGTAATTTCTTTTACGATATGAATTTAATTTATTATCATTAAGATATATTGCTTCATAATTATATTATAAATGTTTTAATATGTTTCTATCATTTATCTTTTTTTTTCATGTATTCAAATGCATGCAATTCTATTTTAAATATTTAAAACATATGTATTTGACATTATGCTAATTTTTTTTTTCTAGAGCATTAAATTAAAAAAACTCTTAACAAAATATAATTATATATTTAATCTCAACAAATTAAAATTATTTAATAAGTAAATAAATATGATTTAGAGTATAAAATTTGATTAATTTAATGATTCTGAAAGGCATAATATAATATGACTTTTAAATTTGAAGAGCATTTAATTTAAAAAAAAGAATATTTATCACAGGCACTTTTACTTTTGTATGTGCATTAAAAGCAATAAAAAATAGAACAAATTTATTTTGAACTCATTTAAAATTGACTTGGTCCCTAACAACCACTTTGAAGCTGACTTACGTATGTTATAACTATGAGCAAATTTTGAGGATCCTTTCAATCCTAGAGTTGACATGACATTTGATTATGAGGTTGTTTGGTTTGTTGAAAATAAAATGCAATGTAAAGAAATTGCAGAGTATTATGATTACAATATATTTGAAATGCTTTCGAGTTGCTTGTTTTACTTTAAAATAAACGTAGAAATTTATATTTTTTTGTTTGTTATGAAGTTTATTAAAAATAATATATTTAAACAAAAAAATTTTCTTCAGCTGTGGTGGGCATGCGACTGAAAGCGGTGGGCAAGTGGGCGGCGCAGCGGATGGCGAGCTGTTGAGTTAGAGGTGTCGGCGGCGGCTAGCGGTCGAGGCGAATTGTAGCCGTGGCCAACTGTCAGTCGATGTTGGGCGGGCTGGCGGGTGGGGTGGACATTTTACATGCACTATGTAATTCAAATATCGTCAAATTGGCCAAATTCTATATTCAACCAAAATGAATTATGGTGTAAACTTTGAATCCAATTATACTTTAAATTGTATTTAACACTGCCATTATCGGGTCCAAAGCCCCGGATGTGAAAAGTGGAGGGTTGCGTTAGGTAGCCGACAACCAGTGAAAACATTTTCGAAAAATTATGACATGAACTCTTTTGATCATTGTGTAAATGCTAAGGCGTTCCCTGAAAGCGACGCGTGCTATATGACCTGAATACAGCGAAAAGTGTGCAAGGGTTGCTACATCGCACTGGTTTTAGTGTCAAATAAGCAAGTGTTCCCACATTACGGATGGATGCGGGTAAAAAAGTTTGTCCATGAAACTAATATCAGTTTATGATTTTGGAATATAGGTACTCTCACTAGTAAATTAATGGAATTGGTTGGTATTATGATTCATAGAAATATAAATATCTTATGCATTCAAGAAACTGAATAGGTTGGGGAAAAGGTTAAGGATATTGATAACTTAGGTTTTAAACTTTGGTATTCAAATAAGAGTCCCACTAGAAATGGTGTAGGTGTAATTATAAATAAGAGTTTGAAAGATAATGTTGTAAAAATTAATAGAGTTGGAGATAGGATTATAACCCTTAAGATTATTGTTGATACTAAGATTTTTAAAATTATAAGTACTTATGCTCCTCAAGTAGGTTTAAATATATAAAGATAAATTATGAAATGACTTAGAAGACTTCTGAAATGATGCCTTTTGAAAAAAGACTTTTTGGTGGAGGAGATTTAAATGAACATGTCGGTAGAGTGGTAGAAGATTTTAGAAATATTAATGGTGGCTACGATTTTGGAGTGATTAAGGTAGAGCCTTACTAGATTTTGCTTTAGCGTATGATTTTGTTATTGCTAATACTTTATTCAAGAAAAGAGATAAATATATTATTACTTATAAAAATAGATCGAATAAAACACAATTGATTATTTTCTTATGAGAAGAAGAGATCGTTGAGAATATAAAGATTGTAAGGTCATTCCAAGTGAGAATTTAAGTTCTCAACTTCGATTATTAATTCTAGCTTTTAAAATGAAGAGTTGTAAAGTAAAAAATTCTAGGAATCTTCGTCGTAAAATTTGATAGGGGTACCTAAAAGACACAAATAAAATTATTTTTATGAGTAAGCTTTAAGATTTTAAGATTGTGATGTTAACGAAGAAAATTTTATGGGGGATAAAGTAACAAAACTATTAAACTGGTGACAAAAGATGAACTTGGAGAATCAAAAGAAAAAATTTCTATAAATAAAAATAGTTAGTGGTGGAATAATAATATGTAAGAAAAGATAAAATGTAAGAAGTTATGTTATATAGATTTATTTAAATGTAAAAGTTTAGTAAATTGAGAAAAATATCAAATGACCCCATACGATGTCTAAGAAAACAACTTGTGACGCTAAAAATTCTGCTTTTAGTGATCTTTATAATAAATTACATACTAAGAAGGGTGAACAATATATGTATAAACTAGCCAAACAAAGGGAAAAAATAAATAAATATTTAATTCAAGTAAAGTGTATTAAAGATGAAAATCAAAAGTGATTTTCTTAGAAAAATATGTTAAACATAGGTGGGTCAATTAGTTTGATAAAATTTTTAATGAAGTTTCTGAAGATAGGATTGGTCTTAGTGATCTTAATATCATTAATAATAATAAAATGTTTCATTTTTACAATCACATTAGTAAAAAGCAAGTTGGGAGGCTTTAAAGTAAATCAACGGTGGAAAGTCTGTAGGACATGATGATATCCCAATTGAACTGTGACAATATTTAGGAGATTTGAGAGTTTCTTAGCTTACTAAATTTTTTAAGGTTGTTTTAAAAACTAAAAAGATGTCTGAAGTGTGGAGGAAGGGTATTTTGGTCTCCATTTTTAAGAATAAAGGGGATTCGCAAGAGTGTGCAAATTATAGATGAATTAAGTTGATGTGCCATACTTTAAAATTATGAGAGAGGGTAATTGAACATAGGTTAAGACATGTTACAAAGATTTCTCATAATTGATTTGGATTTTTTCTGGGCAAGTCTACTATGGAAGTTATACATTTATTGAGAGGTTTGATGGAGAAGTTTAGAGATAAAAGGGAGGATTTACATATGATTTTTATTGATTTAGAAAAAGTTTACAATAAGGTTTCAAGAGATATCATTTGGAGAGTTCTTGAGAAGATTATGTGTTCGGATGACTTATATTCAAGTCATTAAAGATATGTCTAATAGAGCTGTTACTTGTGTTCGAACAGAAGGAGGATTTACCAAATATTTTTCTATTTTTGTTGGATTTCATCGGGGATCGGCTTTAAACCCATATCCTTTTGCTTTACTTATGGATGGTCTTATTGCATTTACAGGAGGATATACCTTGGCGTATGCTTTTCGCTGATGATATCCTTCTTGTGGATAATACGAGAGAAAATCTTCGGAAAAACTTGAATTATGAAGGTCTACATTGGCGTCTAAAGGACTTCGTTTGAGTAGAACTGAAACTAACTACATGGAATGTAATTTTAGTAGCTGTAGCTCTCGTGAAAGAAATGTAACTATGGGTGATCAAATTATTAAAAGGTGTGAACGTTTTAGATATCTCAGGTCTATTGTTCAAAGTGATGGTGATATAAATGAGGATGTTATCAATAAAATTCAAGTTGGTTGATTGAAGTCGAGGAATGCTTTGAGCCTATTGTGTGATAGAAAAGTACCGCTTAGATTGAAAGGAAAATTTTATAAGATGGTGGGGAGACCTGCATTGTTCTATAACGCTGAATATTGACCATCCTAGTGGACTAGTAATGGAGCCCACCTCACATAGAGCTTCGAACCACTTCTAGACTCATTTTTGCAAGACCTCGCATGAGTAGTCCCAAGCACTCGACTCCTTGTTGCAAGGGCTAAGGACTAACATGTAGAGGGCCCGAAAATGAGTTCCCATAGGGGCAGACGGCTTTAGGTGAACCCTTCATGATGTTCGAATTCACGCACACGGCAGTTTGACACTTTTTTTGGCCCGACCATTGGCGAACTTGTCCGGACGACCCCGGATGACGAAACGGACCACACGGACGCGTCCGGGACGTCGACTTTAGTTAGGAAGGATACCTATATTGCTATGGTTCCGTGCTCGCGCGAACGACACGAAAATCGATGCACATTTTTTTTAATTTGCGGGATGCGGATCCGGGCTCGACTCAGGTTTAATTCGGGTCCGAATTAGGCTGCACACCTCAGCCATTTGATTTTAAAATTCAAATTTTGAATTTCAAATAAATCAATTAATTTGACATTAATTAGGCTTGATTTGAAATTAATCCTTTACCAAATAAACCTCCCTCAGTATGGAAAGTAATCAATTTGGCTCTCAAAGACGGAAGGGCGCGGCTATAGGATCGAGCGGGAGCTTTATTCCAGGGACATGAAGCCTTTCTTCCTCGACAGAAATCCCCCCCGCTCGTCCGATTCCTTCTCCAGAAATCCTTCCCTGCTCCTCTGAATCCCGCTCGTCTTCCCCTGCAGCACTCACACCTCCCTCGCTCGACAGAAATCCTTGCCTGCGTCCCCCGCTCCCAGCCTCACTCGCTCACCTCCATCTGCACCGAACGAAACCCCCGCTCGGCTCGTCTCTTTCAGACGCCAAACCGGTTTGTCGCTCGTCTCCCTCCCTCGATCGAGCTCCTGCGTGCCTCCTCTCTCCCTCGATCGAAGCTCCAAAACCCTCGCCTCCCGCCTAGCCGAGCAACCCTATCTGCTCCGTCTCCACCTCCCTGCACTGAAGGCCTCCGCTTGAGACCCCTGCCTTGTCTGCTTCCGCTCTCTCAGCCGAACAGCCTCCCCCAAACACTTGCACCTGCTCGATCCCGTGACTCACACCGAGTCCCGTCGCCTCCTCTGCGAGAACCCACTCGCCTGCTGCGAACCTCCTCGCTCGATCTGTTCCTCCCCGAAACCATCGATTGAGGTAAGCTGCATGTGTTTCGTTTTCCCTACGTTTTAAAACAAATCCTTGTTGTAAAGAAGTCAGAGTTTTACTAGCTGGGAACCTAAATATTGCTCAGACTTGATCAATTAATGCTCCTTTAATCGATTGGGTACTGGATTAAGGGTGAGCATGGATTGATTTATTTACTTTCCTTTATGTTTGGAGAATTTTTGTTAAGCATGCTTTCCCCAAGCTTTTGAAGAGTATGTTATGTCAATTTTGAGTGTTTTAAGATTGGTTGTTTCAAGTAGCTCATCATCCATGACACATGTTTCTCTTTTTAATTATCTTGTGTGCTTTGACAATCCACTGATCCTTTAATTGAACTAGCCATGTTTGCTTGCCATTATCTAGGAATCATCTTAAATGCTAGTGTTAAAATGATCTTGTGTGAGCATGGGGAATGAAACTGATCTCCATTAAATTTAGGATAATGTTTGTTAGCTGTTAAAATAATATGCTTGCTTGTTTCAATTATGAATTATTGGATGTGAATCATTTCCTAAGTGAGTCCTCCCTCTACTATTATTCCGATAGTCTTTACTGAGACTTGTTTTTTTTTTAGAAGGATTTACATGTGTACCACACAATTCTCATGTATTCACATATTTAGCACTTAAACTTTCATATTTACACACATAACACTTAAACCTTTGATGTTACACAAAAATGTTATTATCACCAACTTCTCAAAAAATGAAACATAATTTTGCATGCATTGATTCCTAATGCCGAAAGATTATAAGTGTGAAGATCAAAACTTTGTGTGTTAGATATGTAGTCGCATAAGAATTGAGTGGTATATATGTGAATCTTCTTTCGCGTAAAATGTGGTTGTTTTTGGAATGGATCTACATGCAATTTTTTTTTTGCTCGGATTTGTACTGATTTGGAGGTTTAAATTTATTTATTTTATTGGTTATTCACTGTCTGTTGAAAGAGACTTACATGCAGTTGAGCCCTTTAAAAACTGATCTTTGAATGTTTTACTCACTATTTTGGAAGCACTAAACTCACCTTTTGAGAGTTGTTTTACTCGCTGATTTTATGCACTCTTTGGTGTCATTCATTTGCCAATTTGGGGCTGGTCTTGTGCACTGTTTGGAGCTTTTAGGTGCTGCCCATTGGGTGAATAGGTGCTGTTTGAGGCTAATAGGTGCTGAAAAGTGCTATAGAAAGCTATTAAGTGCTGTTCGAGGTTTAAAATTGCTGTAGAGAGCTGTAGGAGAGTTGGGGGAAGCTTGGAAGTGTTGTTTGGAAGAGTATAAATGCTATTTGGAAGAGTATAAGTGTTGTTTGGTGTAATTAAGTGTTACCTAGTGCTGTAGGGAGCCTAAAAATGATGTTCGCCGCTGTTCGGAAGTTTAGAAGCACTATAGGGAGCCATATAATTGTTGTTTGGACCTTATAATTGCTGCTTGGAGATGGGGGAACTTCATAATTGTTGTTTGGAACTTCATAATCACTGTTCGGAGTCTTATAATTGTTGTTTGAACTTCATAATCGTTGTTTGGAGTTACAAATCTCTGTAAAAGTGCTATTTGAGGTTTAGAATTGTTGTGAGAGTTGTTTGGAAGCTAGTCTTCGCTGTAAGTGGCTGTTTGGAAGCTATTAGTCGCTGTAGAGGTGTTGTCCATTGCTGTATGAGCGCTCTTTGATGCTAGAATTACTGTTTGAAGTATTTAAAGGCCATAAGAGTGTTGTGGGATGTTTATTGTCATCGTCCAGGCCGTAGGAGCTTGTAGGGTCATCGTGTAGACATTGCTACGCTCGCCCGCAATACTTCGACGCTACCATTTGAACATTTATTTTTCAGCCCGACTCACTTGCTTTTTATTCCCTTTTTGGCTTTACTAGTTTTTGGAAGTGAGTCGGCCTCTTTTGTTATCTTGACTTATTTTTGTTCTTTTAAAACGGTTAAGTCACAAAACGAGGAATTTTCGATTTAATTGGGAAACACTTAGGGGATATTTGAGGTTTAGTTAGAAAACATTTAAGTGAGTGTAGAACACCTTAAATCACTCCAAGCACAAGTCACAACATAGGTTTCCAGACACTGAGTGCACACTCTAGGTGAGAACCCATCCTCTTAGTCCTTCACTGTAAGCCTCCTAGATCTTAGGAGCACACTTTAGGTGAGAGCCCATCCACCTAATTCACAGCATAGGCTTCCTAGACCTTAGGAGCATACCTTAGGTGAGAGCCCGTCCACCTAAATCACAGCAATAAGCTCCTATACCCAGGAGCACACCCAGGTGAGAGTCACTCACCTAATTCACAAGCATAGGCTTCTTAGACCTCAGGGATACACCATAGGTGAGAGCCCGTCCATCTAAGCTTCGAATACACGAGTGAAACCAAGTACTCGACCCTAATTTACATGGTCGATCAAGACACTGCACTAGGAGAATGCACCGAGGCTCGGTTCACCCTTCCTAGTTAAATCGAATGTTGAATTCCTAAAATGACTTAACCAATATTGAAACCGATCGCACCGGATTTGAGTTTGAACAATACACTCGGATCCTCACCGCGATCGGGGACATTTGTTTAGCCACATATGGATCATCTGACTGAGTATAAGTCCGAGGTGCAGGTGGCGAGGCGATGATAATAATGCTTGATGTGTTGTCATGAGGGATACGAGGGATAATAAGAATAGTATCTCCTACCTTGAGGACCCTCCATAAGGGGAGAGGAAAGGGCCGATAGTACTTATTCGCCGACTTCTTGGTTAGATTGTTTTCCCGACGATCTTGGGTCAGCTAGTAGTCTTAGCACGATTAGAGTGACTAGCGCATGACTATACTACTCTACAAAATATTTACAAAAACAAAATTAAAAATCTCTTTTGCTTGTTAAAAAGAACTCTGCATAAAATCTTAAACGACTTTTGCATGAAAATAAAAGAATTTTTTCTTATAAAATATATAAAGGTCCATGGTTAGTCACTTGGATTAGGTTAAGGATTACCCTCTTTAGATCGTCGGGTTGGCAGCTTCTTATCCAAGGTCGGGAAGCACATGATCCAAATTTGAGCCCTACTCTCATCGATGTCTTATACCCAGGTTCCGATCTTTCATATGTGACTACGAGTTTTGCTCACGATTTCTACGACTTGTTTTCTTTGTTTTCTGACTTTCGTGTCGGGTTTTCTTGCTCTGCTTACTTCCTCTGCAAGTTTATTTAAATCCACTGCAAATCAACACAAATCATACGGCGGTAGCAGATGCCCAGGTACACATTTACATTTTAAGTATTGCAATTTCATTTGTCTACTTTACTGCACTTTACTTTCCAGCACTTTTATTTGCCACCAATTTACTTTACTCTGCATGCAAAACTGAAATAACAACACAACCTGAAACATTGGAACACACTTGACAAAACTGTTTGAACCTTAGACTTTAGGACTGCTATTTCAACAATAAGCTTGAAGCATACACCGTGGGCAGCACAGCGAGGGGCTTGGATCGAGAAGTAAGAGGATCTTCGACGATAAAACCTTCCTAGTTTAAATAACAACATATAGGACTTCGAGAGTAGCTCGTCCAGGCACGGCGTAAACCCTCATTCTACTTTTTGAGGCTTCTGTACAGCCGTGTTGCGCAGCGTAAGTCCTAACTCGCTTTAGGTTCGAGGTTGTCGTACGGTACGACGTAAACCCTCTTATCTCTGCAGCTATTTGCATGATTGGGTATTATGCGAGTGTAAGTCCCAAATAATAAAATTAGCGGGATTAAACAATTAAATAACATCCTCTCCAAAACGCAACCACACCATAGGATAGTTGGGAAGTCAGCTGGGTTCGCCTCGGATCCGTGACATCCCTATCTTTTGTTTCTTTGGACTCTCGGAAATAATCGTTCCCATTTGAGCCACTCCCACTTGCTTTTCCACGTCCTACCGCGAAAACCTAAACCGCGAAATCTCGAAGACAGAACCACCGATCATTATCGAGAGTTTTCTCAAGTGACACGCGTCATTCGAGATGTAATTAACTATGAGGTGCATTCTATAGGGAACTTGGAACCCAGGTAAAATAAACCCTACCTAGCTTTTCTATTGGCAGGGGAAGCTTGTCGGTCACACATAAAAGGTTCGCGAGATCGAACGGATGTCGCGAGTCTTTTAGTTCGTATGATTGGGTTCACCGTCGCAGGATACACTAATCTTTCGGAAGGTGTATCATTTGTGATACTGAACACGATTATGCAAACTACTGGACAAATGAGATCCAGGCGGTCTCATTTTTCAAAAATTAAAATACACTACTTTCAAAACTACTTTCCAAAATTATATACCTTTTTATATTAAACTAAATCACTTAAATTTTATACTCTTTCAAAATCAAAACAAAAAATTTTGGCCGACAATATTGTATAAAAAAGACCTTAATTTATTAGAATTAAATGAATATATGACACGAAATAGGACGCAATGGAGAAAAAAGATTCATGTAGCCGACCCCACTTAGTGGGATAAAGGTTTTGTTGTTGTTGTTGTTGTGTACTTTACACTGTATTTGTAAGTTTTCATATCAAACACATAATTTTTTAAAATCCTTGCAAAAGAATTACAATACACCACATTCACTCAGCCAAACAGCTCTGCATAACTCTATGCTAAAGATTAATTGGGTCTTTTCACAAAAACTTAGCTAACCATGGCTTTAAAATTTTTTAGCAGTGTTTCAGAACAGGCTTGTTAGTTTACTGTGATGTAGCTAGCAGCTCAACGTTCTGACGAAGTATATTAGAAACCTTATTGCTGATCTGTTTATATTGAAAACTTCATATTTATAAGAAAATTTCCGTTTTCTTCTTTTTTCAGTTAAAAAGCTCGGTTAAGTTCTTGCTATTTTTTGCATTTAGATTGCATGGAAACATTGAATCCATGGTGGTCTTATCTTCCGGAGGAGATGAACGTAGCAAAAGAAGAGATTCAATATTGTTGTCATTCCAAGATGCAAAGATAACGGTGCTAGAATTCGATGATTCAGCCCACGAATTGCGCGCTAGGTAGTAAGATGCCTGGTTGGCTATTTTCATATTATCACCATGCTGAATCAAAATGGATCAATGCATGAAAATTTGGAAGTTGTGCATGTAACTTTTGAAGTTTTTATCTTCTTCCAGTTCCATGCACTGTTTTGAGGGGCCAGATTGGCATTACTTGAAAAGAGGAAGAGAATCATTTCCAAGGGGTCCTACCATGAAGGTTGATCCTATGGGCCGTTGTGCTGGTGCACTTGTGTACGGTCTTCAGATGGTTATTATGAAGGCTGCTCAGGTGCGACAGATTTCTTTAGTTCTATTTCAATTTTTTCATGAGTCTACATGGCATAAATGCATGGCCGTGCAACTGCATGTATGCTTTCTGTTCTGTTATTACGCTTTATTTGTAGTAGTATGATACACGACTTGCTAGAAACTTGATGGATCTGACTAAATTTCCTGAACTAACAGTTATGTGGTGTAAATCAATATTCTGACATGCAATTTATATATTGCTTTGTGAATGTCTCCTTGCTTTCCGCTTCACTCAAACCCACAAACCCACATTTCTCATTACATTTGTCTCTTAATTGAATCTACTACAGTTTTGCAAGTTGTTTAAAACCTATATGCCTAACCCCTGATGGAAACTCTCTTGCAAGGTACGAAGTAACATTAAATGTATGTTTTGGTTCAGTTATATTAGTAGTTTTCTTTTAGATTCAATTTATGTTAAGAAAGGTAGAGGTAGACCTAAAAAGACTGCAGCTTTTTATATAAAAAATGATCCTACTTTATTAAAATTAAATGGTAATATGACACTCAATAGGATGGAGAAAAAAGGATTCATATAGCCGACGCCACTTAGTGGGATAAAAGCTTGTTGTTTTGTTTTTTTGGATGTTTGTCAATTAAGATGGTTAACTGTAGATTTCAAACAATAAATTCATTATGGATTTATAACCATATTCCTTTGTCAGAGGTAGGTTTTTACGTGACGCAATTCTTGTGAAATTGGGGCTTCTCGTGATATTTTGGTGACTGTCTATGCATCACCTAGATGCTTTCTGAAGTTTGTCTAAAGTACGTCCTGAAATGAAACAATTGTTTGCCACACCTGTTGTTAGCTATATATGGATTATCCATACAGCCTATTCAGATTATGTTGCAATCTTTATGCATTTTTTTGATTTGATTCTCTATAATTCTTGCAATTTTTTTTGCCATCAATTAATATGTTTGAGCAACTTTTTGTCTCAATTACAAGTTACAAGGTATGATTTGCTCCTATTCCAACTATGACCAAGCATCGCTTTTCACTCCGGTTTGAAGATGTGTATTTCATAATTGATCGGCTCCTGGGCTTTATTGATTTGTAATTTTCTTATGACTTTGTTTTTGAGGCGAACATTCACCACTGATTTCCCAGATTTTCTTAGTTTGTTTTGTATTTTATCTAATTTAAGTTTGTAAACAGTTATCAGGTATAATTTCCATTATTTCTATTGAAAATTTCAGTTTGCTTGTGCTTGACAACTAATTATTTTGTTAACAGGCAGGGCAAGGATTAGCTGTAGATGACGAACCTTCAAATATAGGTGCAGGTGCTGCTGTTCGCATTGAGTCTTCCTACATAATAAACTTACGAGATTTAGACATGAAGCATGTGAAAGATTTCACATTTGTTCATGGTAAGTTCAGTTTCACATTTCTCTTCTTATGAAGCATGTGAAAGATTTCACATTTGTTTATGGTAAGTTCAGTTTCTCTTCTTATTGTAAGTAATTTACTCTCATGTTTCTGTATTTTTCTATGAGATTGCACTACTCGAGCAATAACATTTTTATTCTCCTCAGGTAGTGCACGTTAACCTAATCGTTCCATTAACCTACTTTTGTAGTACTTGGTCACAATTTATTTAACAATATAAACGGCTAGTATATATAAATTATGTGAAAAGGTTCAATCACAATTAATGGATACTGAAAATTGAATCATAATATTTATTAAATGTTTGCAGAATTGATTTTGAAGTTTGTTAATTTATTTTCAGATGAATAAAATAATTGAATAATTAGTCAATATTTATATTATCTCGATATTAGTCAGAAAAAAAGTTTATTTTTTTTAAAAATTATTCAAACTGATAATTTTTTACTTGAATATTTAATAGTTTAATAGTGAAAAGATAATTTTTTTTTTTTGTGTAAATGAAAAGAAAAAAGATTAGTTTTCATTTTGTTTTTGTTAGAAATTATTATTGGATATAGTTAGTTGAATAAAAATTTAATATATAATACAAATTATTATGGTAAAATATTAAAATACCTTATTTCTTATCTATAGTAAAATTTATTGAAATCGAAACTGATTGAGAATTTAATTTCCTACTGTGAGGTCACGGGTTCTAACTACACATTGTGTTTTGGGCTCATCTTTCTAGAGAAAAAGAAAAAAAACTGAGTCATGCTTTCTTAGGTTGACTGGGCTGGGCTTGAAAACTAGCCTACTTGCAAACTAGCTCATTTAGAAAAATTAATATAAAATATATTTAAAATGTATTCGAATTTAATAGTTGATGTATGAAATTGTTTAAAAACTGACTTCTAGTCTGCATATGTTACAAGCTTAGTTTTTTGGTCTTTGTCTTTTTTTTTTCTTTGGTGCTAAAAGACTCATTTTCTTTATAAATTTTAGTTTTTCATACTTTGTATCCTATTTATTGTCTATTATTTCCGTGTAAAAGCTATATTGTATTATTTTTCTTTTTTTTTGAGCTTCGTTTTTTATCAAAATCTTTTTCTTATGGTTAAAAACTTTGTGCATTTTTCTCTAGTTGTGCATGCCCCAAACACCTGCAACATTTCTTGATAATATGTTTGCTTCTCAAAACCATGCAATTCCACAATTCTGATTTCCTGTAAAACATATATGCATTCCATCCATTGCTCTATGAACATTCAATTCTATATGGAGCAACTCATCGGTCTTTGTGAAAGTAGTGGTGACAATTTTAGTTTAGTGCAACCTAAAAAGGCACATCATAACATTTCCAAATGACCTGAGACTTTTTTAGATATATATTTTCTTATGTTTTGCTATTATTGTTAGAAATATATTTTGGAAACCCGCACTCATGCATGCAACTTATCTATAACTTTATAATCATAGGGAACACGCTTATGGAGTATTTTTTCCATCTATATTTGAGTATTATTATGTCATGCAATCCTGTGATAACACAAACAAAACCTATTATCGAAAATGAAAACCAAATATGTTTGTAGCAATATTATCTTCAATAATTATTGCTCTACACTTTATTATATATTCATTTCTTTTTTCATGCTTATTAAGTTCTTCAATGCCAACTTGTCTTTCATATCTTTTCCACATTCAATATGGTTTTTAGCATGCCTAAATCTTAGATCCTTGCTATTTGGCTATTATTTTGTTTATTTAACTTCTGTTGATCTTCAGTTTTTTTCATCCGACCTATATGTACCTAATATTTACTTCTAGTTTTATACTCTTTGCTTATCCTCATTCTTTGATATTATAAGGCCAGTGTATCTAAGTCTATCACACATAGGGATCATTTCATTGTATATGTTTTTTGAAACCACTATGGGTTAATAGTCCAAGTGGGTTGGGCCTTTGTATTGGTGATGGAAGGAAAAACCAATATTTTAGAACATGGTTTAAAATTGTAAAACTAGACATGCACCTAAAAGCAATTGCTAAAAAGGCATTGAGTCGTGCTCCTTATGTTTGCTAGATGAGGCTAGCACATTAGTGGGGGATAGAGCCTCATCGCAATTTTAAAGAGCTGTAATTTCAGCTTTTATATCATAAATTTCTATAAAACTAAATCTATCTACAATATCTAAATCTAACTCAACTTGAGAGGAATCACATGGCCTCAAATTTGCAGTCGCTCATTGGAAGCCCTCCCCCTCACCTAAATTTTTGTAAGGAAAATTAGAATAATCGAAATTTTTATTATTTTAAACTTTAATTAGTTTTCTTACTGATTTTTTTCCAATTGGGGACGAGAAAATTAATTGGAATTGAAGATGAGGAAGATGAGGGACAGATTGGAAAGATGTTGACGCAATTGAGGATGGTGGGGAAGAGCAATAATAAATTATGAAGTTATACTACTTGTTTATGTTCAATTAGTAGCAGGATAGTGTTTTTTTTTTAAATACTTCTTGCGGCCTTGTATTATTTTTAGTTGTCTAATTTTGACGATCTCTTTTATTTTGAGCATTTTTATGGTTTTATTTTAATATCTTAATTTGATGCTAGTATGCTATTATTTAATGTTTTTCATTAATTAAATTTTTTAATTATGGGCTAACTCCTTAATATGCGTTGAGGTTTATGCCTATCTCATAGAATGAAATTGCCTCAATACTATTACACAATTTCTAAACTCATGTTAAGAAGCAAAATTGATGTTTGAAGGACTTCAAATGGAAGATTAGGATGAGCCACAAAGAAATGTTGCTAAAGCAGATTTTGGGGAATTAAATGAATGCCAAATACAACATTATATAGGAATGAATGTTGAACAAGGATTAACACTCTTTTTTTCCATGTAATTACACGGTTCTGATTCAATATTTGCTTTCATTATGCAAATGATATATGACAATGATAATTCGTAGCCTAAACTCTTACATTTTTATGGGTCTTATTACTTATTTATTTTACCATCTGCATGAATAATTCCATAAAGGTTACTATCCCACCCTCTCATGCAGGGTACATTGAACCTGTCATGGTTATACTTCAGGAAAAGGAGCCCACATGGGCTGGGCGTATCACATGGAAGCATCACACATGCATGATATCAGCATTAAGTATTAGCACAACATTGAAACAGCATCCGCTAATTTGGTCCGCTGCTGTAAGTTGCAGCTCTGAGCATGTTAATCATGTTATGGGCAAGTATTTGGTTGCATAGCACGCGCTAACAGTAAAAGTTTTAATGTGTAACTTTCCTGATACTTAGAGATTCTTGAATGCGTTCATGGAATTCATGCAGAATTATGTTTCATTTTTTTTCTAGTTTTACATCCCTATTACATTGTTAATATTTTGTAATTTAGAATGAATGGTAAAATGCTCTCAGGAATAGTTGGAATAAATTTGATGACGATTGTCATTGTTAGTCATTATTGTACACATTTTTTCAAGCTAAAATCAGAATTTCTTTGCTTTTTTTTTTTTTTAAATGTTTAAATTCAGATGTTTTAACATTGACCATAAATATAGGCTAGCATGTTAATACATACTGGGTGCCAGCGCCTTGGTGTATGTAAGATGGCACTTGAGAGCCTTACCTTCTAATTAATTCCTTAAAAAGAAAAATTGTGCCTTTTGATCACTCCTTTGCTAATCATAGAAATTCCAGGAAAGTGTCTTTTTAATTGTAGGCAATTTTATACAATTTTTTTTCTTTTTGTTTTTGAGAAATGTGTGGCAGAACTAGTATGGAAAGATTTCTGAAGTATTATATTGGAAAGATGATTTAATTGATTCATATTGAAATGAGTTCAGGTGGTTTGGGCTTGTAATCGAAGGTAGAGAATGTACTAATAAGACAAGTAAGTAGAATTAATTAGGATGAATCAAGAAGCAGAAGGGATGACCTAGAGGTAATATGACTAGAAGTTATGCATAAGGATTTGTGTAAAGTTAACTTCACATGTAACAACACGGATGAATCAGAGACTATTGTAAAGCCAACACCTATAATTGGAATAATGTGAAATGATGACTGATAGATACTATTGAAGGGCCATCCGATCAAGATAGTGCTACATAAGGAAAATCAGAGGCCACAAATTCATTAATTACAAGAAAGTATCCCATGGATTTATATGGAAGCCCATTGATTGTTTCCTTAGCATTAATCGACAATATCTAAATAGATCAAACAGTGGATAACTAGGGGTAGTTTTTTATGTTTATTATTGTATTGCATTTTCTTTCTATGTTATTGTATAAATATTTACTGAAAGAATGAACAATCCAAGTTTTTTTAGCCAATTATTCTTTTGTATATGGTTTTACAATGTTTTTTTTTTTTTTTTTGCTTCAAATCCTTCTTTATTTTTAATGCCATCTCTTTCTCATTAGTGCTCTTCCTTTCTTTCATCTTGTCTGTTTTTTGTACTACCTTTCTAACAAGCCAATCATTATTCATGGTGAAAATTAGACTAAAGTAGAACTCCAGCTGGAATTGGAGGAACTCTTTGAAGTGATCCTAAATTGCAAAGACCTTTTAGAAAATAATCCAACATCCTGCGGATCTATCTCAAGAACGAACATACACAAAATTCAAACTTTAGGAAGAAATTGATTCTATGTTCATGGAATTATTACAGAATACTTGAATGTCGAAAATTAATGGACCATATATGTTTCTTATTACTGCAAAAGAAGTTTGGAGATGATTTCAAAAATGCTACTTAAAAGCTAATAATTCTGTACTTATTGTTTACGAGATCAAATTGACACTTTCCTCTTTCAAGTAATGTAATATTACTGTTTCTTATGACCAGGGTCTGGGAACTTGAAATTTTTATGACGGAATAAATGGTTAGATAAATATTTAAAATTTTAATTTCTATCACTGACAAATTAATATTCATTAAATTTAATGTGTCACCGAAAAATAAATTACAATTCTTTAAAAAAAATATAAGACAATTGTGAGTACGATTAACATTCTCTCGCTTAGCTGTATATTTTATAAACAATTTCCCTTATGTTACTCATTTTGTAATCTAAAGCTTAAACTTATAATGTTAGTTTAATTTATTGTGAGTTATCATAATTTTAGTGAGTATTCGTATCTCTGAAGTTATAGTTAAATAAAAGAAATATAATACTTATGCTTATTTGCAGGGGTGTCAAATCGGGCTCGTGAGTCGGGTTTGGTCTAACTTGAAATTAACCTGAATTGAAACAACTTGACCTTAACCCATGCCGATAATTAAACGGGTCAAAAAGTCCAACACGAACACGACCGCCTTCCTCGTCAACTCAAACCCGTTTAACATAAGAAATAGTAACTATTCAAGTAAACATAAGGTCAATCTTCAAAACATGTTAATTTTGAGTCAGTTAAAGGTTGGCAGATCATTTTCAGGTCATTTTTGGGGTTGGCGGTCAACCCGATCCCGACCAAAAAAATCAACCCAAACCCATATTTTTAGTTGGATTCGTGTTGTGTTAGTTTTTGCTACCCATGCTTGTCAATTATTGTGAATTAGTGTAAAATTATTTGATAGTTTATATGTTAAAAAATGATGATCGAAGAAGTTTCAAAGTATTCGAGTGAATTTATGATAAGAAAGTAAACTTCATCTACCAACTCGTGTATGTTTATTTTATATATAGTGAATTTCATTCACGTGTTCATATCATTCAATATATTTCTATAATAATCATTATATAATAAATAAAATTAAATATCTATTATTCTTTTCAATATGCAAATCATTCAATAGAATTGGTAAATCATAAATAATTTTGTTATGACAATCAATCTAAAGAACTATCATAATTATTTAATATATTTGGTTTTAAAAAATAAATAATATTACAGTAAATTGAAATAGGAGCACTACTCATTTCAAGAGATTTAATTGTCAGTCTTTTTTTTCTCTTTTAGCATTCATCACCTTTAATTTTGGTGCCTATAGAAAACATTAATTTTACATTTAGTTATTCTCTTTATTTCTACTACAATTAATCTATAAATTTCTTGTTAAATACTTTTCATTTGAATTCAAATGCAAATTCCTAATTTTTATATTTTTGTACTTTAGCTATATTACACTTCATTTAAGCTATAGCATTAACGTTTCTAAATTTTCAATTATTATCCTAGAGACATAAAATCTTGCATATAAGCTTATTCTTATATTTGCTATTTATTTTAAATTAATAAATTTTTTTCTTCTCTTTTTCCTATTATAAATCAATCATTTAAAATTAATTTATCTTTTAAGTTTCATTAATAAATTTCTGTCATATAATATAAACATATATGTGATGCATTATATAACCATTATATTTTACTTTTCTTTCAACAATCTAATCTTCTAAAATATTAAAAAATTGTTTCATTTTTAATTTACTTTTTTATTATCTTAAATAGTTTTTGGTGTAAAATATATAAAGCTTTAATATTTCATAATGACATATATTATTTATTCTTATCTTTTTTCCTACTAAATTTTAATAAATATCTTTGTATATTTTTATACATATAAAGCTAAATTTCCTTTCTTTTAGCATTCAAATTGTTGTTACTTAAGAATGATAATGCTTAATTAATTATCAAAATTTCATATAAATTGCAAATATGAATTGAAGTTTTAAAAGCAACATATTCTTGATATTTTATGCTCTAGCAAAATATCCCTTGACAACACAACTCCCATGATTACCCTTGATCTCTCTTCCTTCTTTCGGATCAATTGCACATGCAATAATCTATTTGAATCAAACCTTGCTACTGTTCGATCAGCTCGAATCTTAGCTAGTTCCAAGCTGCGGTTTGAGCAACACACAACTCAATTGATTTACTTGAACCGCTCACTACTCAAGCCTGCACACCATGCCGATCTCTTGTTGCTCCCATTTGCAAGTCAGCGTGTTAGTTTGAGCCTGTATGACAAGAGCTGTGAACGCTCTCCCGATTTCCCGCTTTCTCCGTTCCCTTCATTCACAATCTTAAATTCTGCCCTGGCTAGCACTTCAACTTCTACTCGAGCTCCTGCTTGAACCTGTTCGTGCTATTCTCCTTCCTTGCTCGCTACTTCTCATATGATTATGCTCCCTCATCCATCTTCTTCTTCTTTATTATAACAATTTACAGAGCATTACACTGTCAGTGAATATTTTAGTGCCATAACTTTTAATTATCCTAAACTGAATCATTATCATGATTTCAAGATGATTTGTTGTGAGTATACGGTGTCTCTCAAGTGATTTGTGTAAAGAGATCATATTTAATTTTCCTGCATACTCAATAATAAGTTTAATCAAGTTCATATCCAACATTCTCTAAACAATTTTTTTTTTCCTTGAACGAGTTGAAGAAGGAAGGCGATGTTCATTAATCCAATCTCTGAAACATCTATGGTGACAACAACTAAAGTCTAAAGTAAAGGATTTGCCATAAATTTGTCTCTCAAAGAAGGATAAAAGCCTCTGTCTAAGGGCATTTTGTGATGCTATTTTTGAACTCATGTTTGATTTGAACTTGTTTGATCAATTTGTGACAATGGAATTTTGTTATACATATCTTTATAATTTTGTGCTTCACGTGTCCTGTTTTTATTTCCAAATTATGTTGAACTCACGTCTGATTTGATGTCGAGGTATGTCACTTATGTATTGGGCTCGAAAAAAATTTAAATACAGATTTTGTGATGTCGGGCAAGTGTCGTGCCGTGTCAATAAGTGTTGGTGTTTGATATGTGTCCTGTATGACACATTTTTGGAACTATTAGTGCTACATGAGTTGGCAGAAATGAAAAATTGACATATTTTGGAAATTACGAGAATTTTTTTTTTTTTTAAATCATGTTCCAAAAAGATATTTGTGAGTAGCCGCTCTAATTGTCACATATCTATCTTGATTTTAGCTTTTTTTTTGAATAAAGAAAGTATCAATCATCAATTCTTCTGTCCTGACATCTCTCAACAACATGATTTGGTAGAAATGAAAAGTTGGCACAATCTTAAAGTTACTAGAGCTTTTTAACCATGTTCCAATAGGATATTGGTGAGAAACGGTTCTAATTGTCACATATATAATCAATGGAATAACTCGAGAGTAATCAATTTAAAAAATCTCCTGAACCTCCTTATGAAATTTTTTCCTATAAGTAACTTCTCAGAAATTTGTAAAAAAGGTACATTGCTTATGTTCATAATAGGCATGATCCTAGAGTACTTAAAATGTATTTTTTTGAAGATATTTTCGGCTCAAAAAGTGTATTTGTTCAATCTATTCACCAAAAGATTTTTCACGTCAAAAGATGTCACTTTTGATTAAAAATGAAACTTTTTTCAATTAAACTCATCTTTAGAGGGAGAAAAATCAATTAGAAGATATGTTTGATGAAATTACTCTCTTCCATCTTGCCATCCCAATCACGCAAACTCTGATCCTTGTATCCCTTTGGGTCTGCTCAGAGTAATAAGCTTTGCCAAAATCTCCATCATGTAACAATGATTAAGTAGTAATTAACTCATCAACAAACATTCATTATTTTATCTCTTTTTCCAATGCACATATATATTTTTTTACATTTTCTCTTACATAAAGCCTTCTTTATAAATATTAGCTCAAATTTATTAAAGTACCTTAAATTTTATTTGAGACATTAAAGAATGAGAATTGGATGGATGTTATGAGAGAAGAGTTGAATGTCGGGGACAAAAACTAAGCTTGGATTTTGTTGAGCTACCAAAACGTGAAAAAATTGGTTGCAAATGGATCTTTTCACTAAAATATTTAGCTAACAGAAATCTGGTGCAGTACAAAGTAAGAATAGTTGCCAGAGGATATTCTTAATTATGGAATTGATTATCAATTCATATTTGCTCCTATCACGAAAATAAATAGAAATTATATTTTAGTTTCTTACAGGGGAACATTGAAGAATACTTTATATGGATCCTTATTTGGGATTTAGTAGCTCCTTCAGGATATATGCAGATTGAAAAGGTTCTTTATGGTCTTAAATGTCCTCAAGAGTATGGCTTAACAAATTTATAAAAACCTTGAATAGAATGGAGTACGAATAAAGTCAAACAAGATAACACTTTTGATTGAAAAGTTATAATTCTCATTCTATTTGTTGATAATATAATTGTTATAGGAGTTGTTATTGAATGAAGGGATTTACTTTTAGGAAGAATTCAAAATCAAGGAATCATAAAAACTCAAAATTTTATTAGATATATATGTTACTTAAGGCTTTGTTTGGCGCAATTGTAATTTCAACTTTTCATGAAACTATCTGTCATGAAGCAATTGCATGGAAAACTACTGTGATTTAGTACAGTCTGTATTAATAGCAATGTATGAAAACAGTTTATAGGCATATTGTTTCGAGAAAATGATAAATTTACCTCTATTGAGTAAAACTGTTTAAAAAAAGAATTTAAGCTCCACATTCTCGTAACTTTAGAAGCATAAATTTATTTCTAAACAGAACAGAACGTACTAAAATTTTTTTATTTAGATTATTGGACATATAAAATAGATTCTTATGTATTTACATTTCTAACACATAAAAAGATAATGACTACATTATATTCAATTCATAAAATCAATGTGTTTGAATTATGTGTGATGTATATAAATATATTGAGATTGAATAAAAACTTTAGTTTAATATTACAATTTAGGTGTTATGTGTGTAAATATATTAAGGAATGGATAATTTAAAGTTTAATATTTCAATTCATGAAGTTTAAACATTTTATATGTGTAAATACTTGAAGAAATAACTAGCCTATATTCTTATTTTAAAGGTTTAGATGCTGTGTATTTAAATACATAAAGGTTTAAAAACTTTGAATCGTAAAATTTGAAATTAAGTGTTAAATATCTTAATATATTGAAAATCTGAAACATATACGTTTCAATTAACTGTTACATATGTATATACTTTGAAAAGCTGAAACTAGTCAAACCTTCATTCGGAATTTAAGTATAACATGTGCAAATACTTAAGGATTAGGAAAAACAGCAAATTTCATTTGAAAATTAAATATAACACATGTAAATACATCATGATTAGAAAACAACAAACCTTCATTTGGAATTTAAGTATAACACATGTAAATACTCAAGGATTAAGAAAATATGCACATATTTTTAGTTTACGAGTTATATAAGTAAATACACCAAAATTTAATGAGTCTAGCATGTATAGTTCAGATATCAAGCATTGCATATGTAAATATATTGAATGGTATGTGTGTAATTCATCAATAATCTGATATCATGTATGTTAACACATAGGAGTCATTGGTATGCATTTAAATCTCTCAAGTGTAAGTGTATTATAAAGGTTTTGGGAAAAAAGGTGGAGGTGAAAATGGGGTTTGTTGCTTTAGCTGCTTCGAGTAGCTATTGAATCCAAACCACTAAAGGTTTTGTTTGCTGTGAAACAGATATGGAAATTTGAACAGGACCTAAAACTACAGTAACATGAATATGGAAAGAAAATGATTTCAACTTCTATCAATACTAGATATAGTAAATACTTTCGAATTTCCCTGTTTTTAGCTTTACATACTGCTGAACTTGTGAATTTATAGTTTTGATTTCAGAAGCAAAACTGATTGCAGCTCTCTGTTTTGATGATGAGAAGAAGTGAAGAATAGAAGAAATTAAATGTATGAAGCTTAGGAACATATCTAAAGAGGTTCACATATCCAAAAGAAGCAAAGAATGGTTGCTACCATAAAAATTTTAAAAGAAGAAAAGTATGGTTGCTGCTACCTAAAATCCAAAAAGTTTCCAGAATTTTCGTGCCCTCAATTCAGCTTTATGAAAAGTCACAAAGGATGGAATGCTAAAAGTTTCTTGAAAGTAGAAGAGAAGGTTGTAGAGAATTTACCAATGCTGGGACGATAGTTCTTGAATGGCTGCTAGAAAAAGTTAATATGAAGAAAAAGTCCTTTGACTCTCTCACGATTTCAGCAATGTAATGAATTGGAATACCAGAAAAGTTTCCTAGAATCAACTTCGGAAGAGAATAAAGGATTGGAAGGAAAACAAGGAGCAATGGAGAAATCTGGGATTCAAATTTCAGCGTGGAGGCTGTGGTTGGTTTCTCAAATCAATATGGGAAGAGATCTATCGATGATTTCCTCTCCAAAAAGAGGAATATGGTTGCTTCGCTTTTGAAGACTGAAAACTCTCTCAGGCATTCCATTCCTCTCGGTTTTGGTGAAGAATCGACTTCTTATATTCAATTTTAGCAATAAGAGGGAATAGGGAACACGGGGAATGAAGAGAGTGAAGGT
Organism: Papilionanthe hookeriana x Papilionanthe teres; assembly: GCA_022702705.1. Lineage (NCBI taxonomy): Eukaryota > Viridiplantae > Streptophyta > Magnoliopsida > Asparagales > Orchidaceae > Papilionanthe > Papilionanthe hookeriana x Papilionanthe teres. Next base: position 85,264,587 of record CM040424.1, read on the forward strand.
CAGAGAGCTTTTGGGAAGAAATATAAGGAGATTTTGCTTTCCAAAAGAGGATCGTGGCTGCTTCAATCTCAAAAACTGAAAACCTACAGACTTCCTTCGTTTTCTTCTCAGTTTTGACAATGAATCAGTTGCAGTTTGAAGGTCCACAATCATAGTCCTCGTGCCTAGTAAAACGTTTTCTAACTTATTCTGACAGAATGCAGCCCATTTACAGAAGCAACCCCGCATAATAATCTCTCAAATCGTAGTTCACAACCAAGACATTCATCCATTTGAATCAGAAACCTCAATCAATCATAATAACAACAACAACAACAACAAGAAAGCCTTAATCCCACTAAGTGGGGTCGGCTACATGAATCCGTTTTCTCCATTGCGTCCTATTTAGTGTCAAATTTTCGTTTAATTCTAATAAATTAAGATCATTTTTTATGCAATAAGCCCAAGTTTTCCTAGGTCTAGCTCTGCCTTTCTTAACATAAGTTGTATCTAAAACATCTACTCTCCTAATGGGATCATCAAGTGGTCGACGTTTAATGTGACCAAACCATCTAAGGTGACTCTCTCTAATTTTATCCGTCACTGGTGCAACACCAACCCTATTACGAATATATTCATTTCGCATTTTGTCTCTAAGTGTAAAGCCACTCATCCACCTAATCATTCTCATCTCGGCAACACAACTTAACATTATGCTTCTCTTTTAAAGGCCAACATTCAACACCATAGAGCATTACGAGTCTCACCACCATCTTATAAAATTTTCCTTTCGACCTAAGCGGTACTTTTCTATCACACAATAGGCCGGACGCATTCCTCCACTTCAACCAACCAACCTGAATTCTACTATTAACATCCCCATCTATATCACCATCGCTTTGAACAATAGACTCAAGATATCTAAATCGTTCACACCTTTTAATAATTTGATCACCCAAAGTTACACTTCTGTCACTAGACCTACTATTACTAAAATTACATTCTATATATTCAATTTTAGTTCTACTCAAACGAAGACCTTTAGACTCCAATGTAGACCTCCATAATTCAAGTTTTTCTTGGGTTTTTCCTCTTGTTTTATCCACAAGGAGGATATCATCAGCAAAAAGCATACGCCAAGGTACATTATCTTGTAAATGCCCAGTAAGACCATCCATAAATAAAGCAAAAAGATATGGGTTTAAAGCCGATCCTTGATGTAAACCAACAGAAATAGTAAAATATTTGGTCAATCCTCCTTCAGTTCGAACACATGTAACAACTCTTGCATACATATCTTTGATGACTTGAATATAAGTCATATCAACACCTTTCTTCTAAAGGACTCTCCAAAGAACATCTCTAGGAACCTTATCGTAAGCTTTTTCTAAATCAATAAAAATCAAATGTAGATCCTCCTTATTATCTCTCGTACTTCTCCATCAAACCTCTCAATACATGTATAGCTTCCATAGTAGACACACTCGGCATAAATCCAAATTGATTATGAGAAACCTTCGTAATACGTCTTAACCTATGTTCAATTACCCTCTCCCATAATTTTAAAGTATGACACATCAATTTAATTCCTCTATAATTTGCACACTATTGTGCATCTCCTTTATTCTTAAAAATGGGGACCAAAATGCTCTTCTTCCACTCCTCAGACATCTTTTTAGTTTTTAAAATAAAATTAAAAAGTTTAGTAAGCCAAGAAACCCCCAAATCACCTAAATATTTCCACACTTCAATTGGGCATCGTAGTCCCACGGACTTTCTACCCTTGGTTTTCTTTAAAGCATCATTAACTTCTTTTTTACTAATGCGACGGTGAAAATGAAAAGTTTTATTATTATTAACGATATTAAGATCACTAAGGTCGATCGTATTTTCAGCATATTCATTAAAAAGTTTATCAAAATAGCTCGCCCACCTATGTTGAATTTCTTTTTCTAAGAAAAACACTTTTTGATTTTTATCTTTAATATACTTTACTTGAGTTGAATCTTTACTTTTCTTTTCTCTTTGTTTGACTAGTTTATACATATATTTTTCACCATTCTTAGTATCTAACAAGTTATATAGATTACTAAAAGCAGAATTTTTAGCGTCACAGATTATTCTTTTAGATTCCCTGCGGGTCGTTTTATATTTTTCCCAGTTCTCTACGCTTTTACATTTAAACCAATTTTTATAACATAACTTCTTATATTTTATCTTTTCTTGCACATTATTATTCCACTACCAATTATTTTTATTTATAAAAACTTTTTCTTTTGATTCTCTAAGTACATCTTTAGTCACTTGTTTAATAATATTAGTTAATTTTTCCCACATAGCATTTGCGTCTTCATGGACATCCCAAATATTTAAATCTTAAATTTTACTCATAAAAATAATTTTTTTTTGTGTCTTTTAGGTGCCCCTATCTAATTCTACGATGTTGAATCCTAATATTCTTTATTTTACAACTGTTCATCTTAAAATCTAGAACTAATAATCGATGTTGGGTACGTAATTCCTCACTTGAAATGATCTTATAATCCTTACAATCTCGACGATCTCTTCTTCTCATAAGAAAATAATCGATTTGTGTTTTATTAGATCCATTCTTATAGGTAATAAGATGCTTCATCTCTTTCTTGAATAAAGTATTAGTAATAATCATATCATACGCTAAAACGAAATCTAAAATGGTTCTACATTCTTCATTAATCGCTCCATCACCATAGCCACCATGAATATTTCGAAATCTTTTACCATTCTACCGACATGTTCATTTAAATCTCCTCCAATAAAAATTTTTTCTTCGAGAGTATCGAGTGTATTAAGTTTTCTAAATCGTTCCGAATTTATCTTTGAGCTTATATCTAAACCAACTTAAGGAAGCATAAACACTTATAATATTAAAAATCTTAAGTATCAATAATAATCTTAATTGCTATAATTCTATCTTTAACTCTATTAATTTTAACAACATTATCTTTCAAACTCTTATCTATAATTACACCTACACCATTTCTAGTACGACTTTTACTAGAATACCATAGTTTAAAACTTAAGTTATCAATCTCCTTAGCTTTTTCTCCAACTCATTTAGTTTCTTGAATACATAAGATATTTATCTTTCTATGAATCATAATATCAACCAATTCCATTAATTTATCATTGAGAGTATCTATATTCCAAGATCCTATCCTAATACTAGTATCATGGACTAACTTCTTTACCCGCATCCGTCCGTAATGTGAGAACCCTTGCTTATTTGACACTACACTCGGACGCCGGTGTAGTGGCCTCTGCACACTTTCCAATGTATTTAGAGCTATACGGCGCGTCGCTCTGCGGGACGCCACATGATCAAAACTTACACAATGATCAAAAGGATTCATGTCATGATTTATTTCGACAAGTTTTACGCTGGCTGTCGACTACCTAACGCAACCCTACACTTTTCACATCCGGGCTTGGGACCGACAACGGCAGTGTCAATCATAATACTAGGGCGTAAATCAAAGGCAAGCACTCAAGATAATAGGTAAAACAGAAACAAATGACGCACCAAATGAAATCTAAACATTAAAAAATAAAAAATCGATTGACACATCAAAGACGATTACATATGATCTGATGAGAAACATAAAGTGGAAAACCTTGCGAACCCAATCTTGTAAAGAGTTTCGATTCACCTCGGATTGTTCCTGCAGAGCTCAATCGGACGGAAGAAGGAGAAAGATCCTTGCGATTTGATCGGACGGAAGAGGAAGCTCGCACTTGGCGGGGCAGGCGAAGGCGCGAAGGCGAGATCGAATGGAGGAGGGGTAGGGGAGTAAAAAGTCGGAGCAATACCGCGGGCCGCGGGGTCTCACCAGCGGCCGGCTTTTCCCTCAGCTTCGCGGCCGCCTCGAGCGGAACGCCGCGCCAAACAATCCTCTTTTGCTGCCTCCCCCCGCACCGCGCAGAAAACGTCGCGCCAAACGAAGCCTAAATATCACCAGTAAATTTTTTGGACCTATTAAGAGAAATAAAAAGATTGATTGTAAACCATTTGAAATTTCAGCCAAAGTGCATAAAAAACTAGACACAAATGAAGAAGGAACTGAAGTGGACATTGGGTAACATCAAAGATTAATGAGGAAATTAATCTATATATAACATATCCGATTTAACATTGCCCTTACAGTAACTCTCATAAGTCAATTTATGCACAAACTCAAAGAATCTCACCTCCCTTTAAAGCTACTTACAAAGTTCTTAGGTAACCTAAATTAAATCTCGAACAGAGAATTCTCTGCAAAAAAAAAAAAAAAAAATGATAAGCTACAATTTGATGACCATTCTAACGTTGATTATTTGAAAGCACCAATAGATAAGAGATCTTTAAGATACTGCCCATTTATTGGAGGAAATGTTATAATTTGGAGAAGTAAAAAATAATATTTGTTTCAATATCCAATGTTAAATTTGAATTCAGAGCAATTGTTTGAGGGATCTATGAAATTTAATATATTAAAATCAATTTGGGAGATTTAAAAAATCAGTTAGAAAGAGTCCATGAAGATATACAACGATAATAATTCTGTTATTAGCATTGTTCACAATCTTGTACAACATGATTGTTCCAAATATGTGAAAGTGGATAGACATTTTATACATACTGCTTGAGTTCAATTGCTAGTATCTTGCTTAAATTCTATTATCAATTGCTTGAGTTCCCTGCTGTCTTTCTTGGATTAGTATCTTGCTTTTATCAGGAATTGATTTTTTCCCCCCTGCATTTCTCTTTTTACTGTTCTTGAGCTTATACTCTTGTTTGGTAAAGGGATGCAAAGGAAATCCTTTTTTTTTCACTTTATTTCCATTTTGTAGCTTTTTATTTGTTTCGTGCTATTGTTGATTGGAACTTGCAATGCTTTTGTTCTCAGAGTTGCAGATGTCAGCATAAAACAAATATTATTTCTTTTATTTAATCAACATTGCAAAAGGTTTTTATCATTAGAGTTGTTTTCCTATTTATGTTTTCCTCTTCGATTGTCCCATTTGCCTCAGAATCTTCCGCATGATGCTTACAAGCTCCTTCCAGTGCCTTCTCCCATTGGTGGCGTGCTGGTGATTTGTGCTAATAGCATTCACTATCATAGTCAGGTGATTTAAATATTGATTTATGTTATCTGTTGGTTGCTTGGGTTTGATTCGGTATCCACATTTTGCCTGTTTTTATGTGGCATCTTTATGAATTTCTAATTTTATTGCAGTCAGTATCTCGCTCGCTTGGTCTTAACGGTTTCTCTGCTCAGCCGGAAAGCAGGTTTTTCTATTGTCTCCTCAATGCATTGTATATCTAATTCTTTCTTAGCATGATATAGACCAATGTATAGCACTAGGGTTTTGGGTGATCGTCGAGGGCATAGCATGTCAAATTTCTGTGTTCCAATTGGTATTGTATCGTATATGATATAATGCCTTAAAGAGATGGTGATAATTTATTGTCATAACTGGTTTGATTAGTACTGTGGCAGACAGTCTGGAAATTTATTCTGTGCTGTATATATTAAATAGCTGTAATTTTTTTGGACAATTCTGAAGAGCATCTAAGAAAAAAAAAGCAGCTAATGTAATTGCTCAATATGTGAATTCAAGTTATTGTGTCAAACAAATGACAATGAATTGTCTGTTGCATGTTTACAATAAATTTATTCATCACCTTCTTTGTTAAACTTATCCAAACTATTGGGCTTGTCTTTGTGGACCCTTATTTTTTATTTATATTTGTTGCTTGCTGCTTGACTTGTTAAACCTGTTCTTTGTAATTAATTTCAAACAAGCTTCTACCATGTTATCTTTGGTTTACACCTTCGGTATAACCAGTGTATTTTATATTACTCATGATACTTGTTCAAATCACCTAATTGTTTTTTTAATTTCCTCGTTTTCAATAGATATTACTCTAATTATTCTTCTAATTTAATCATTAATTAAATTTCACAAGCATTTTAACATATATATATATATTTTTTCAATCTTGGATATCGATAACCTTTGTAGTACTTAACGCTCAAATTCATACAACGTTATAATAACCGGTAAGTCTGATATTTTCTTCCTACATACTGTGGAGGCACTTTTTTACTTCAATCCCACAATCAACTTTAAAGGTATATCTTTTCCTGTATTCTCTTCCTTCTATATAACGGATCCAAGATATTTAAATTTATCATAATTATATTATTTTATCTTTGAATTTTTTTAATTTTTAGTTTCACACCACTAAAACTGTATATCTTGTATTCAATTGTTTTTTGATTAACTATATGGTCTCTAACTTCTAAACATTCAACTTTAAAGGTTATATTTTTTCCTATATTCTCTTCCTTCTATATAATAGTTGTTGACCTCATTTTAGCGAGGTCTTAGCTTTCTTCACGTTAGACCCTAGGATCTAGCTATAGGAACTCCTTATTGACCATCCTAGCGGACTAGTCATGGAGCCCACCTCCCATAGAGCTTCGAACCATTTCTATACCCATTTTTGTAAGACACTCGTACGAGTAGATCCCAAGCACTCGACTCTTCGTTGCAGCGGCAAGGACTAACACGTAGAGGGCTCGAAAACGAGTTCCCTAGTGATCGACGGCCTTAGGTGAACCCTTAATGCTCGAGCACTCGACACACCACAACCGACACCTTTTTGGCCCGACCGTCGTTGAACTCGTCCGGACGACCTCGGATGACGAAACGGACCACACGGATGCGTCCGGGACGTCGAATTTAGCTTGTGAAGGATACCCATATCGATACGGTTTGTGCACGTGCAGTTGACACGAAAATCGATGCGCATTTTTTTTAATTAGCGGGACACCGGTTTGGGCTCAGCTTGGGTTCAATTTGAGCCCGACACAGGCTGAACACAAGCCAGGGCTATTTCAAATTTCGAAATTTTAAAATTCAAATCAGCTCTTTAATGTCATTTTAATTGAATGTAATTAAGGGTTAAGTTTTTTCCAACTCAGCCTCCAACACACAAGGAAACCATTTAATTGCCCGCCAAACTCAGCGTAACGGCTATAGCAGAGGAGCAGGATACAAATCCCGCTCAATGGAAAGATCTGGCACGGGCTTCTTCCCCGCGCACGACATTAGACCCCTGGCTCCTCGACAGAACGCCCTGCTCGACTCGATACCGTCTTCCGCATCGAAGCCGCATAGCTTCTCCCGCACTCGCCTGCTCCTCCTTCTTCCCGCGCCAAACGGCCGCTCGCATCCCCCACACGAAGTCGCACGGCTCGCTTGGCCGTCCACATCGAAGAACCGCTCGATTCCCTTTCTTCTTTGCGCGGGAGAAACCTGCAGTTCCTCTTCGTCTCTCGATCGCAGCCCCTAGCCGCTCGCCCCGATTCGAACCCCCGACCGACTCCTTCACGCGAAAGGATTCGGACATTAGCTCCATCGTCCGCACAGCCTTCCTCGCTCGACCCCCGCACCGTAGCCCTCGCCTCTCTTCGCACCGCACCGAAACTCCTCACCGGCCTTGGTCGCGCCCCCTCGTGCGAGCTACACAACCCGACGAGCCACAATACGAGTTTGCGCCTCCTCCCTTCTCTCATCTCCTTCCCCCCCGCCGGCGATCCTTTCCGTGCCTTATTTCCCGGCCTTGCCGTGCTCTTGGTTGTGCCGAAGAAAGGTAAGTCTCGGGTGGTAGTACCCATGCAGCGAGAATCTAATCTTGCATTTTTAAATCATTGGCTGCCCTCGTAACGACCACATTTGATTTTTAAATTCATTATTCTACTTGCGTAGCTGTGGTACATAATTCATGAAATATTTGCTCTTCTATGAATGCTCTATGTAAGGGAAAATGGTTTGCATGCCCTTTATTATTTTTAGCTGCTCACATGATAATTTTTAATGGAAGTGTATGGTATCGATATCAAATGATTTTATGCTTCGATTTTTCTAAGTACATCGGTAGGATCATATGCGAGCAATAAATTGTGATTTGGACATCTAAATCGTTTTTTTTTAAACGGAAGAGAGTTCCATTCACTGCTTTTGAACATTTTAGATCATCGCTTTTTTTGACATTTTAAATTACTGCGTTTTGGACATTTCATATCACTGTTTTTGGACGTTTTAAACCACTCGCTTTTGGACGTTTTAAATCACTCGTTTTTGGACATTTGAATCACCGTTTTTGAAACGATTTGAGGGCTGTAGGGGAGCTGTTAGTGTTTGGAAGTGCTGTCTAGTGCTATAGGTGGCTGTTTGGAGCGACTTAGTTGCTGTTTGATGATCGGGATAGCTGTTAAGTGTTGTTAGCCGCTGTCTAGCTGTTGGAAGTGCTGTTAAGTGCTGTCTAGCCCTTAGAAAGTGCTGTTTAGCTGTTTGAAGCTGCTGCCTAACCCTTAAAAGCTGCTGTTAGAGGATTAAATTGTTATTTGCTGCTGTTGGGGTGTTAATAAGTGTTGTTTAGAGCAATTAAGTGCTGCCTCGGTGCTGTAGAGAGCTGTAGGAGAGTTGGGGGTGCTTGGAATTGTTGTTTGGATCATTTGGAATTGCTGTGTGAGTGCTGTGAGGGCATTGGAAGTGCTCGTCTAGTGTTTAAAATTGCTGTTTGGATCACTTCGAGGGCTGTTGGAAGTTGGGAGAAACTTAGATTTGCTATTTAGAGCCGTTGAAAGTCTGTAGGATGATATCGGAAGGGTAGAAAGCGCCGTTTTATGTCTGGGAACGCTGTAGGAAAAGATAGATTTGCCGTCTAGTGGTTCGGAGGTGCCGTAGGAAGCCTTAGTGGCCGTTGTCCGCCGTTCCTAGCCGCCGCTCGGAGTTGTAGGACCCCTTTTGCCACTCGCTTTTGAGGTGTTTTCGTTGATCGATTTGGGTCGATTTTATGCACCGTTTTGGAGTCTTTTTAACTGTCGTTTTTTTTTTAGGCCGGTTCACTCATCTTTCCCCTTTTGGCTTACTAGTTTTTTGGAGTGTATCGGTCTCTTTTGGTCTTTTATTTTATTTTCTTTTAAAAAAAACGGTTAAGTCACAAAAAAAGGGGAAATTTCTGATTTAACTTGAGGAAGAGTAAAACACTTTTAGTCACTTCAAGCACAAGTTAGAGTGTAGGCTCCCTGGGTCTTAGGTACACACCCTAGGTGAGAGTCACCCACCTAGTCCTCAGCATAGGCTTCCTAGACTTTAGGAGCACACCCTAGGTGAGAGTCACCCACCTAGTCCTCAGCATAGGCTTCCTAGACCTTAGGAGCACACCTTAGGTGAGAGTCACCCATCTAGTCCTCAGCATAGGCTTCCTAGACTTTAGGAGCACACCCTAGGTGAGAGTCACCCACCTAATCCACAGCATAGACTTCCTAAACCTTAGGAGCACACCCTAGGTGAGATTCACTCACTTAACCTTCACTGCAGATTTCCTAGACTTCAGGATTACACCCTTAGGTGAGCCCATCCACCTAACCTTCAAATGTACAGTGAAACTAGGCATCTGACCCTAATTCACAAGCTCGATCAAGACACCGTACACGATTATGCAAATTACCTGACTAATGAGATCCAGCGTGTCTCATTTTTCAAAATTAAAATACACTACTTTCAAAACTACTTTTCCAAAATTATATATCTTTTATATTAAACTAAATCACTAAATTTTATATTCTTTCAAAGCAAAAAAATGTCGGCCGACAAATTCTCGCGATCTGCCGTAGACTAGTTCCTCTCTCCATTTCGATCGTAGATTTTGTCTTCATACATCTAAGAATAGTGCCCATGTCCTCGTGTGCCGGATTGTTGTTCTTCCGTTGACATACCGTGCTCATTTCTTCCTTGAGCCAAGATAATCACTCTTGATTCTCGGAGCCATCCGTTTAATCACCATTAAACAGAGTGGTTCGAGAATCCTTGTGTTTAGCTGGGTGGACCCTCGATAGGTGTAGAAGTCAGAGCGGCTTATCGAAACGAGTTCGATGCGATGTTAAATCTTCCAATCTCGACGGTCCTACATTTCATTCCTCTTCGAGTTCGACTTGTTATGAACAAGTTAAATTGAAATTTCTCTCACAATCCTCCATTTAAACTCCAACCAAAACACAAAAATTCGAGATAAAATTCATACGAATAAATTCACAGTGCTACCTAACATATAAGACAAGTGTGTTTACTCGAGTACCTCCGCTAAAAAAAAAAAAAAAAAAAAAAAAACATGGACATCACCGACCTTTTAGAAATTCTTCAAACGACAGTGAACAATGTCTTCACCAAAGTCGATCTTTTCTTTCGCCACCGGAATGGAGTTTGTTATTAAGCAAGAGCGAGCCGCTCGACTTGGCAGCCATTAAGTCTGGGCAAGGATTCGAAGATATTAAAGCCAAGCTCGGGGATGTCGCCGTCATAAGTAAGGAAATCGAAACGACATGTCCGTCGAGCCCGTCGTGGAATTCAACCCGAGGTCCGCTAAGGAATTACCCTCTCCGAAAAGAGTGTTGATTGAAAAGAACCCTACCATTGTCGTAAAGTCTCGCCACTATGAATGTTCGGATCGCTCCTGCAGATCGTTTTTCCTTCTACCACCGGATTCACCGCCATCGCACTAGTTGCTCCGCTAAACAAAGGGAAGGAGATTCTATATGAAGAAGTGTCGCTCAATGCTTTTGCCCCACCGTCTTCCGTATTCGAGATCGGGTCCAATTCAAAGTCTCGTGCGATCGACTAAAACACAGGAAAAGAGGCACAACCGGAAGATTCCAAGGCCGAGAAGGTGAAAGCCAGCGTAGCCGGCTACTATCGACACCGTCCTCCGACCGGATGAGGCAGATTACGCGAGGCCTCACCTCTACTCGTGGGAGTAGGTTTCACCAGCTGTTCGCTACCTACGGAGAGGATGGAGTCTATAAGGTTGCCACAATGTTACCACCACCATCTCTCCATAATGGACCAAGGTCAATGATGACATTCAAAGAGCAATCCGATACAGATGACGATGAGTTGACAAAGACAATCGACCGAGCGAGTGATTTCCAACCTTCTCAAGCAATATAATCAACAATCATTCCAAGCAGAGGCCGCACCGGATAGATGAAAGACAGTGGTCCATCTATACCAAGCAAATGAACAAAGTATATTCTTTTAAAGAAGAAGTCGTAGCAAAGATGTTCAGTGGATTTAATCAAGAATCCTAAATTCGATTAAGAGAGCCAAAGAAGCTCGTGAGGAAGTCGACAAAAAGACCATCCCAACTATCGCCTCTACCACTGCATCATGCAGGTCATACTATAGAAAACCGTATCGCCTTCAAAGAATGGCTTCGAGAAGAACTTTAAGAATTGGAGGATAACTATCCCAAAAGAATATTCAGAGAACCCGAAAAGGTTCCATCAATACGATTTCGATTGAGCCAATCGTTTCAAACGACTTCTACACAACTACTCCAAAGACTCGACAAAAAATATGATGTTGATAAAAACTTCCAACCGACCTTAAAGTTATCAAAGGAAACTCGATCGAGGCTAAGTTCGAAAGTGCTTCGAGCCGACATCGCACGATCGTCCGAAGAACAAAGAAAATATATAAGCGATGAACCCTACGATCCGTCGTATTATGTGATGGAAGATTTCGCAAATCCTCGTTGTCGAGACCGCAGCTTCATCATCATCGCGAGATGCTCCATCACCCGCCGAGGAGAACACCGCCGATGAGTGGCAATGTGTCATTCAACAAAGAGATGAACAAATCATGCAAATGGAAGAGGAAATGGAGGAAATGAGGGTTGTCATGACCGAACTACAAAACGTACCTCGGTCACCTGGGCAGCGCTTTTAGAGGCGGGCAGCTGTAAATCATTCATGTTACAAATGAAAACAAAGAAGTCAACCCATAACACAATACCGGAAAAGGATATCAGGCAGATAGTTGAGCAGCAGGTGAGAGAAGCCTTAACTCAGTCTAAAAAAGGAGCATTGGTTTTTAAGGGTAGACCTTACCCAGAAGAATTTAATGCTGTGCAATACCCAAAGGGCTTCGTACCACCGTTGCTCAAGGCATTTGATGGGACGGAAACCCCGACGACGATGTCGCACACTTCCGAGCAAGTTGCCGCAACGCTGGGGTAGTGATGCATTGTTGTGTCGTCGGCCATGGAGCGCCTTTTCGGGAATCGCTTTTGATCGGTACGCCGAACTTCCCAATGATTCCGTGAAAACATTCGTAGACTGGAAGACCTCTTCGTTAAGCTGGCTCGTCGGAGCTAAACACCATATCACCATCGGTGATCTCGTGGTGGAGCGGCAAAAGTCACCGAAACATCGACGGACTATATTCTCGCGATGGAGAAATTCGAGCATGAAATGTGAACCACAACTCCAGGAGCAACATGCAATGAAATACTTCTAAAGAAGCATTCATGGTCCAAAGAGGTTTTTACTCGGCGGATTCACCATCAAGACATTCGAAAAGTTACTTCGCTAAGGCCGGGAGTCTACAAGAAGAAGCCAAGCAGTTTGGATTTCTGGAGAAAACTGAAAAGCCAAAGCCCGTAAAAACATTTGAAAAGAGGACAGCAACAGTGGCGACAATCGATAAAGGAAAACAGTCAATACAGATTCAAGTCGAGAAGCCTCAACAAAACTATCAACATCCACAACAATACGGGCAACAACTATTCCAAGCAATGGTCGTACTGTGGTAATGGAAGACAGTGGTCCGTCTACTGGCCGAGCGGGTGAATGTAACATACTCTTTCAAGAATGAGGCAATAGGAAAGATGTTCGGGAATTTAGTTAGGAAACCCGAGTTCGTGCTACTGTAGCCAAGAAGACCGAAGAAGTCGACAAGAAGGACCAACCCAATTATCGCCCATACCACGTATTGCTTCGGTCATACCATGAGAGGTTGCTTCGTCTTCAAAGAATGGCTTCGAGAAAATTTCAAGAATGGGAACATAACGATCCTGAAAGAATATTCGAGAGAACTGGAAAAGGTTCTATCAATATGATTTCGGTCGATCCCGATGTTTCGATTGACTCCGATGCAGCTGACAAAGGATGAAACATCTCTTGATTACTATTGTACTACTTTTGTTTTTGAAATGGATGTTAATGATATCAATATTTGTACGTCCCTTCCCTCCCACCGCAATAAAATTAATAAAGAACTTGTTGTTTTTTTTGCAAAACTGTTCAATGTTTGGAAAGCATGGTTAGCAAAATGTTCAAAGCTTAACAGGAAGACAACCGAGAAAAGAGTAATCCGAGATAAAAATTTCAGCATTGTGATGAAATTGTGATTTCAGGGGAAAATAAAATTAATGCCCTAATGACTGGGTCCTTCACTTTAAAAATTTCGGGACGGGTCCTAAGTAAAATTCAAAATAAGTCAATGCGATTATAATACGAGTAATCGATCGAGGATATCACGAGACTTTTAATCCTCTCGCCAAGCTGACTCGGTCCCGACCTTCGAACGAGTTATAATATCTCGGGATTTGTCTTAAGAAATATTCGAGAATTGTTAATCGTGGAGTTCGTACATTCAAAATCTTTAAATTATGCTTATACCGTATATAAGAATTCTTAAAAACAAAAGGAAAGCAAAGAAAAGAAAAAAAAGTGTGAAAATTTCCCGAGAAGAATCTTCGAGGCGGCATAAAATCAAAAATTGGTGTCTCAATTCAGACATTCAAAATCTAACATGTGCTCCACCAGATATAGTAATTCTCAATCAAGAAGGAGGAGCGGAAAAAAAAAAAATGGAAAAAAAGGGCTCCCTGGGAAGAAGCTTGAGGTGAGCAACCAAAAAATTGGTGTTTGAATTCTCCCTGAATTAGCAAAACTTGAAAGGTCTCTTAAGGAAATTCTTCAAATATTATACTCGGGAAAGAGTTAAGTGATCTTGTGTCTTTTGGTCGACTATTAATCGTCTCGTAAATATCCTCGGAGACGAAAAATATTTAAATCACATGAACTAAATTCGAATCCGCTTAAGCCCGTAAAGAAATGACTAAAGAAAGGCCTATGTTATTAGCAAATTAATGAAAATTCTACCCTCGAAGTCATATCTTTCAATGCCTGCAGGATTCTTCTCCACGAAGAGTATCAAAATGGTTTCTCAAACACTGCGAACATCTTTACAAAATCCGTGATAAAGAAGTCGACGATCGCTATGAACGAAGCTACAAAGTGCGTCCTTTCAAACTATGATGTCCTTCGAAATAGCACATCTTTATGTGTACTTGAAAGAATACAATTGTGATAGTACCATAAAGAATGGGTTGTTTTTACACATGTCTCCTGCCCAAAAATAAGGTGAACATCTTTACAAAATCGGTGATAAAGAAGAGGCGAATGCCACAACGGATCTACAAAGCTTGCACTTTCGAGACTGTGATGTCTCTATAAATAAGACATCTTTATGTGTACTTGAAAGAATACAATCTCGATAAGTACTTTAAAGAACTGGGTTATTTTCAGACATGCTTCCAACAGCTGGATGACACCTCAAGAAGTATCGCGCATCATGTGTTCCAAAGACATGCCTTGTTTCTATGAGCACCGATGTCATACTTGTCTAAAACTGGGTCCAAATCCTAATAACAATACAACAGAAAACTCACAAAACTTCAATGAAAATCACATTCTACCATGACAAAAGAAATAAACTCAGCATCAAATCGAAACGATCAAGGAAAATTCAAAATCAAAATTTCAAACTTCGAATTCCGACCTGGATATGTTGAGTTTCCTCGACCTATCCCTAGCGTCACTTCTCTCGACCCGAAATTTCCTTCCAAAAGAACTTTGGGTCCTATTTTCCGTACAGAAGAGGCTAGCTGGCTCTATCTACATAGAACCGCGCTCTTCTATGCCTTTTGTCCGGTATGCATGAGATTCGGCCGGCTCTATTGAACCGCATCTCTTTTCACACGTACATTTCTTCGATCGCCCATTAAGTTGGATGTGAGTCCCTTGGCATTCCTTCTCAATCTGATTTCTTTATGTTGACTTTTTTTTACACAACTCTCCTAATTCCACAAGTTGCATCAAATTTTCACAAATTTCTCACAAATTTCTCACAATTTCATAAATTCAAATCTTCCTCTTGGATCGGTATGAGACCCCCTTCAATGGATGTTAAGGCTTCCGAGTCCTTCAAATTTAAAATCCAGGGTCGGTGTAGGGATTCCGACTCCTTCAAATTCCACAACACAAGATCAAACACAATACAAATCAAATCAAAACATTTCAAATCCGGAACCACGTTCCAATTTCCGACCCGGTTAGGTCGAGCCTCCTCGACCCATCGCAGTGTCATCTCCTCGCACAAAGTCTTCTTCCATAGAAGCATCGAGTCTCTGCACTCACAAACATTCACAAATCTCTCGCATTTACATTCCTATCTTCCACAATTTTTCATTTTCTATCCATAAACTTCTTACAATATGAATATTTTCTTCTCCCGATCGCCCTATGAGTTGAAGTCACCCACAAGCATTCCCTCATACCGATCATTTTGTCACCGTTTAGGTTGGATGTTAGTCCCAAGCGCATTCCTTCCTAATGTGACATTTTCGCTACTTCCAGGTTGGATATTAGTCCCGCGCACTCCTCCCTGAATAAGAGACATCTTTCGATCGCCCATGAGTCTGAAGTCGGTCCCACAGCATTCCCTCATACCGATCATTTTGTCACCGTTTAGGCTGAATGTTAGTCCCAATGGCATTCCTTCCTAATGTAATATTTTCGCTACTTCCAGGGTTGGATATTAGTCCCAGCGCATTCCTCCCCGGAATAGTAGAAATCTTCTCTGATCGCCTATGAGTTGGAAGTCAGTCCCAGTGCATTCCCTCATACTGATCATTTTGTCACCGCTTAGGTTGGATGTTAGTCCCAGTGCATTCCTTCCTAACGTGATAGACATTTTTCGCTACTTCTAGGGTTGGATATCGGTCCGCCGCTTTCCTCCCTAATGTAGCAGACACCTTCAGTTTTTTGAGTTGGATATCAGTCCCAGTGCTTTCCTACTCATCCCGATCTTTTTGTCACCGCTTAGGTTGGATGTTAGTCCCAGTGCATTCCTTCCTAACGTGATAGACATTTTCGCTACTTCTAGGGTTGGATATCAGTCCCAGCGCATTCCTCCCTAATGTAGCAGACACCTTCAGTTTTTTTGAGTTGGATATCAGTCCCAGTGCTTTCCTACTCATCCCGATCTTTTGTCACCGCTTAGGTCGGATGTTAGTCCCAAGGCATTCCTTCCTAACGTGATGTGACATTTTCGCTACTTCTAGTGTCGGATATCGATCCCAGCAGCATTCCTCCCTAATGTAGCGAGACACCTTTTTTTTTTGAGTCGGATATCGATCCCGTGCTTTCCTACTCATCCCGATCTTTTTGTCACCGCTTAGGCTGGATGTCGATCCCGGTAGCATTTCTTTCTAACGTGATGGACATTTTCGCTACTTCTAGGGTTGGATATCGATCCCGCACGCATTCCTCCTTAATGTAGCAGTACATCTTCGCTCTGAGTCGGATATCAGTCCCGATGCTTTCCTACTCATCCCGATCTTTTCGTCATCACTTAGGCTGGATGTTAGTCCCAGGCATTCCTTCCTAACGTGATGGACATTTTCGCTACTTGTAGGGTCGGATATTAGTCTCGCCGCATTCCTCCCCAATGTAGCAGACACCTTCGCTCTCGAGTTGGATATCGCTCCCGTCGCTTTCCTACTCATCCCGATCTTTTCGTCATCGCATAGGTTGGATGTTAGTCCCAAGGCATTCCTTCCTATCGCGATGACATCTTCACTTCTTCGAGTCGGATATCGTCCCGACGCATTCCTCCTCAATCGCCTCTTAGGTCGGATGTTAGACCCAGCGGCATTCCTTCCTAACGTGATGCACATTTTCGCTACTTCAGGGCTGGATATCGATCCCGCCGCATTCCTCTCCGATGTAGCGGACACCTTCGCTCTCGAGTTGGATATCGCTCCACGTGCTTTCCTACTCATCCCGATCTTTTCGTCATCGCATAGGTCGGATGTTAGTCCCGGCGCATTCCTTCCTATCGCGATGGACATCTTCACTACTTCGAGTCGGATATCAGTCCCAGCGCATTCCTCCTCAATCAGCTCTTAGGTTGGATGTTAGTCCCAGTGCATTCCTTCCTATCATGATAGACATTTTCGCTACCTCGTCGGGCCGGATACAAGTCCCAGTGCTTTCTTCCCGACAGAAGAGACATTTCTCGATCGGCTCTCGGTTGGATGTGCACCCGTGCTTCCTCGCTCAACTCGATTTCTACAAATTTTTTTCACAAATACTTCACAAATTTCCACAACATCTTTTCCAATACCTTCGCTATCGCTGTGGCCGGATGTGAGACCCCGTGCTTTTCGCCCCACTCGTAGCAGACATATCCTTCGACACCCACTCGGTTGGATGTGAATCCCAATGTCTTCCTTCCCAATACAACAATTATTTTTGACATTGATCCTCAGGCTGGATATGCATCCTTATGCCTTCCTCCATGACATGACTCCACTAAAATCAAAACAAACCAAATTGACATTCAAATCTTGAAAAGTCAAACTCACAATCACAATTTGAAAACACACCTGCTAATCCTCAGCGGATACTCATAAATTCTCCACTCGAAGCTTCTTTCGAGCCGGGCTTTCCCAAGTG
The DNA here is from genome assembly GCA_022702705.1 of Papilionanthe hookeriana x Papilionanthe teres. Lineage (NCBI taxonomy): Eukaryota > Viridiplantae > Streptophyta > Magnoliopsida > Asparagales > Orchidaceae > Papilionanthe > Papilionanthe hookeriana x Papilionanthe teres. Next base: position 85,282,244 of record CM040424.1, read on the forward strand.
GAACCTCAACTCAAATTCGACTATCGAACCCGGCTCGACGTTCTCGTCCGATCCGAGTATGGTTGCTTGGACGATTCTTTGGTTTGGTTGATCGCTTCGGTCAACACCAATACGCGCGGTGTGCATGTCTCGCACACCACACCTATTGGGGGTCCTTTTGTTGACCTCATTTTAGTGAGGTCTTAGCTTTCTTCACGTTAGACCCTAGGATCTAGCTATAGGAACTCCTTATTGACCATCCTAGCGGACTAGTCATGGAGCCCACCTCCCATAGAGCTTCGAACCATTTCTATACCCATTTTTGTAAGACTCGCATGAGTAGTCCCAAGCACTCGACTCTTTGTCAGCAAGGCTAGGGACTAACATGTAGAGGGCTCGAAAATGAGTTCCCTTAGGATCAGACGGCCTTAGGTGAACCCTTAATGCTCGAGCACTCGACACACCACAATCTGACACCTTTTTTGGCCCGACCGTCGTTGAACTTGTCCGGACGACCTCGGATGACGAAACGGACCACACGGATGCGTCCGGGACGTCGAATTTAGCTAGGAAGGATACCCATATTGATATGGTTTTGTGCACGTGCAGTTGACACGAAAATCGATGCGCATTTTTTTTAATTAGTGGGACACCGGTTTGGGCTCGACTTGGTTCAATTTGAGCCCGACACGAGTCGAACACAAGCTGTGGCTATTTCAAATTTCGAAATTTTAAAATTCAAATCAGCTCTTTAATGTCATTTTAATTGAATGTAATTAAGGGTTAAGTTTTTTCCAACTCAGCCTCCAACACACAAGGAAACCATTTAATTGCCCGCCAAACTCAGCGTAACGGCTATAGCAGAGGAGCGGGATACAAATCCCGCTCAATGGAAAGATCTGGCACGGGCTTCTTCCCCGCGCACGACATTAGACCCCTGGCTCCTCGACAGAACGCCCTGCTCGACTCGATACCGTCTTCCGCATCGAAGCCGCATAGCTTCTCCCGCACTCGCCTGCTCCTCCTTCTTCCCGCGCCAAACAGCCGCTCGCATCCCCCACACGAAGTCGCACGGCTCGCTTGGCCGTCCACATTGAAGAACCGCTCGATTCCCTTTCTTCTCTGCGCGGGAGAAACCCAGGTTCCTCTTCGTCTCTCGATCGCAGCCCTAGCCGCTCGCCCTGATTCGAACCCCCAGCCGACTCCTTCACGCAGAAAGGATTCGGACATTAGCTCCATCGTCCGCACAGCTTCCTCGCTCGACCCCCGCATCGTAGCCCTCGCCTCTCTCTACGCACCGCACCGAAACTCCTCACCGGCTTGGTCGCGCCCCCCTCGTGCGAGCTACACAACCCGACGAGCCACAATACGAGTTTGCGCCTCCTCCCTTCTCTCATCTCCTTCCCCCCCGCCGGCGATCCTTTCCGTGCCTTATTTCCCGGCCTTGCTCGTGCTCTTGGTTGTGCCGAAGAAAGGTAAGTCTCGGGTGGTAGTACCCGCAGCAGAATCTAATCTTGCATTTTTAAATCATTGGCTGCCCTGTAACGACCACATTTGATTTTTAAATTCATTATTCTACTTGCGTAGCTGTGGTACATAATTCATGAAATATTTGCTCTTCTATGAATGCTCTATGTAAGGGAAAATGGTTTGCATGCCCTTTATTATTTTTAGCTGCTCACATGATAATTTTTAATGGAAGTGTATGGTATCGATATCAAATGATTTTATGCTTCTGATTTTTCTAAGTACATCGGTAGGATCATATGCGAGCAATAAATTGTGATTTGGACATCTAAATCGTTTTTTTTTAAACGGAAGAGAGTTCCATTCACTGCTTTTGAACATTTTAGATCACTGCTTTTTTTGACATTTTAAATTACTGCGTTTGGACATTTCATATCACTGTTTTTGGACGTTTTAAACCACTGCTTTTGGACGTTTTAAATCACTGTTTTTGGACATTTGAATCACCGTTTTTGAAACGATTTGAGGGCTGTAGGGGAGCTGTTAGTGTTTGGAAGTGCTGTCTAGTGCTATAGGTGGCTGTTTGGAGCGACTTAGTTGCTGTTTGATGATTGGGATAGCTGTTAAGTGTTGTTAGCCGCTGTCTAGCTGTTGGAAGTGCTGTTAAGTGCTGTCTAGCCCTTAGAAAGTGCTGTTTAGCTGTTTGAAGCTGCTGCCTAACCCTTAAAAGCTGCTGTTAGAGGATTAAATTGTTATTTGCTGCTGTTGGGGTGTTAATAAGTGTTGTTTAGAGCAATTAAGTGCTGCCTGGTGCTGTAGAGAGCTGTAGGAGAGTTGGGGAAGCTTGTAATTGTTGTTTGGATCATTTGGAATTGCTGTGTGAGTGCTGTGAGGGCATTGGAAGTGCTGTCTAGTGTTTAAAATTGCTGTTTGGATCACTTGAGGGCTGTTGGAAGTTGGGAGAAACTTAGATTTGCTATTTAGAGCCGTTGAAAGCTGTAGGATGATATTGGAAGGGTAGAAAGCGCTGTTTTATGTTTGGGAACGCTGTAGGAAAAGATAGATTTGCCGTCTAGTGGTTTGGAGGTGCTGTAGGAAGCCTTAGGGCCGTTGTCCGCTGTTCCTAGCCGCTGCTTGGAGTTGTAGGACCCCTTTTGGCCACTGCTTTGAGGTGTTTTCGTTGATCGATTTGGGTCGATTTTATGCACCGTTTTGGAGTCTTTTTAACTGTCGTTTTTTTTTTAGGCCGGTTCACTCATCTTTCCCCTTTTGGCTTACTAGTTTTTTGGAGTGTATCGGTCTCTTTTGGTCTTTTATTTTATTTTCTTTTAAAAAAAACGGTTAAGTCACAAAAAAAGGGAAATTTCTGATTTAACTTGAGGAAGAGTAAAACACTTTTAGTCACTTCAAGCACAAGTTAGAGTGTAGGCTCCCTGGGTCTTAGGTACACACCCTAGGTGAGAGTCACCCACCTAGTCCTCAAGACAGCTTCGTAGCTTTAGGAGCACACCCTAGCGAGAGTCACCCACCTGAGTCCTCGACATAGAGCTTCCTAGACCTTAGGAGCACACCTAGTGTGAGAGTCACCCATCTAGTCCTCAAGACAGGCTTCCTAGACTTTGAGAGCACACCCTAGGTGAGAGTCACCCACCTAATCCACGAAGATGACTTCCTAAACCTCAGGAGCACACCCTAGGTGAGATTCACTCACTTAACCTTCACCTGCATTTCCTAGACTTCAGGATTACACCCTTAGGTGAGCCCATCCACCTAACCTTCAAATGTACAGTGAAACTAGGCATCTGACCCTAATTCACAAGCTGATCAAGACACCAGACACGATTATGCAAATTACTGGACCAATGAGATCCAGGCGGTCTCATTTTTCAAAATTAAAATACACTACTTTCAAAACTACTTTAACAAACTATATTTCTTTTATATTAAACTAAATCACTAAATTTTATATTCTTTCAAAGCAAAAAAAATGCTGGCCGACAAATAGATCCTAGATATTTAAATATACCATAATTGTATTATTTTTTCTTCGAATATTTTTAGTTTTTAATTTCACACCACTACAACTGCATATCGTGTATTCAATTTTTTTGATTAGTTATATGGTCTCTAACTTCTAAACATTTTTTTCTATTGTTTTTTTTTTACTTTCATTTATTTCCAGTGGAAGTGATTTGGTTGCTCTGCTGTACATTTTTAATTTTCTTTTCTCTGTTTTACATACAACTGCCCGTATAAAATTTACTTCTTTTTAGATGTCCATTATATGAGATTGGCACAGGGGCTTCTCACTTTTCTGGAGTTTGTCATATGTTTTGGCAGTAGGGCTTCTCTGATTTGAAGTTTTTTGCTTATATAACCTTAGTTTGTTGTGGTTTTATACAGTACTAATTCTGTTTGTAAACTGAATGGAATTGTTGTTGAATAAAATTTCTGAGAAACCTTCTTCTCCATTTCTCTGTATCCTGATTTGTGGGTTTGTGGTTGAGGGTCTTCTACTGAAGTCCCTGACTTCGCCAAGATTGACACGTCTTCAAGTGGGAGCTTCTCTTCTACTGGGTTTGTGATCTCATTTTTGAAGTAGTTTAGCCACATTTTGGATCCTTGGCCAAGTATTGTGATAGGAACTAGACAAGTTTCCACAGAGATTAGGATAAAATAAAATATTCTTAATTCACCAAGACAAATCAAATACATAAATGATAAACCTCTGTAACTTGAGAGGTAAGCGATCTCTTCCAAAACCTAAACTTAACCCTAAGATTCAAGACACCAATCATGCCTCCTGACACTAATCATATTAAGCCCTATTTATACCAAACAATAATAGCTAACAAATGACTAAATTGCCCCCTTTAGCCTTACACCTAAAATAAGTCTTCAAATTATTTGGAGCGCTTGTGTGGTAGAAAGCGCCGTAGGTGCCGCTACCCTCCCAATAAGTCACTTTTTCCTCAATATGGAAAGAGGAAACATATGTTGGATCAATTTGTATGAATCTCACTCATAAACTAACTTGAGTCTTGCTCTTGCCGTTGACCCTTGATTGAGATAAGCGATGGGTCGTTGACACTGCATGATGACTGCACCTAACCCATAGCTTGAATTATTTATCTCTACAATGATTGGTTGGCTGAAATCTGCTAATGCCAGCACTGGTATGTTCGTCACGACCTTCTTTAACTTTTTAGAAGCGTGGATTGCAATTTTCCCCCAATGAAAATTATCTTTCTTTAATTGCTTTGTCAACGGTCACACAATCGAACTGTAACTTTGCACGAATTTCCACTAGTATCCTATAAGTCTCATAAATCCTTTAAACCCCTCCAAGAAGTTTCCTTCCAATAATGCTTTTTATATTCCTCTTAAAGAACATAATAACATCTCAAATATCTCTCTATAATTTATGGTGGACTCGTCCTGGACCAATGCAAAAAAATTGCTTGACGCGTGGTTCTGAAATACTTCAACAATCGGTCATTGAATTCTTCCCATATTCTTTGTTGTTTTCTCTATTGACACCATGCTAGAGACAGGTCACCGCCATCAAAGTTCTTCCTCCATACGCCCATTAACAACAAAGTATATCTCCATGCGATGAACTCAACAATAGGCATAATATCCTTTAAAGAACGACAACTTCAACCTTTTTATGCGCAAGTCTCATTCTTAATTTCCTCGACTGAAACTCGTTCTACCGATGATTCAGGGGTTGAGTTCTCTTCCTCGATTCATATTGATTTTCCTTCTACCAAAAGTTTGGCTTACCCCTTAATCAACACGTTCCCATAGGCTCTTGAATTGCTTTCCGCCCTGGAAGGCTGTTGCTACAAAAGACATTGGTGCGGTTGGATGTAGCCCTCCGCTAAGGTCCCACTCACCATGATTCTCTGTTCCAGGCTGAAATCCTACAAATCTATCTTCTCAAGCCCCAAATAAAATGACGTCCCATTTCGCCTGTTGCTACACGTTCCAAACCTGCATATGCCGCGCTTCTCTTCATATGCCACCGCTTGAATCCAATTCCAACTTCTTCGCTCGATCCCTCTTGCTTCCATTTGTTACAACCATCCGAATGCCACACTATTACTTTCAACTGTTGCCCCTCGAGTTCGCTCCTCATTTCTTTGCTCGATTTTGCAGCTCTAGATCCGCCTAAGGCAACTACGATGCCATGATGCCGCACTATTTCTTATTATTGCTGCTCCGTTCGTCCTTGATGCCTTCGCTTGATCCCATAAGGGAGGGCAATAGTTTTGCATGAAACTCCACAATCTTTTCATCATTTCTTTCAGAACCATGAATCTCCTCTTCATGGATGAGAACGACCCATCCCTGGCCAAGAAACGCTCCATTTCATATCTAATCTAACTCATCTCTTTCTCTAATTTCTCCTCCAATTCATATACTTCCTTGGTTGCCATTACTCCCAAGATGATTTTCTATCACAAAGGTGGAAATCCCGTACGCCAAGGTCCCATCATGGGCTTCCCAACTACCTCAAGTTGCGACTATTTCGAGGTTCAGTCACGAAGGCGATCCCATCCATCAAGAATGTATCGTGATCCCATCGCTGGCTTCCCAGCTTGCTTGAATCACATATGTTACACGAGGTTCAATCAGTACTACGGATCCAGCACACCATGATCCCTTCGCAAGCTTCCCAAATCTCTCCAATCATGGATGTATGGCAAGGTTTAGTCATGACAACAGATCTTGTATGCAGTACACAACGATCTTGAGTAGGAGGCGAGGCTACTGGAATAACAGTTAGCGGCAAGGTGGTAGGGTGGAGGTGGAAGATGGAGAGGATAATCACCACCGGGGGAAAGGGATACAGCTGTAGCACCTATCAGATATAACCCTGGATAGAGAAAACAGGACACCAGCAGCTGTCTTCTCAAAATTGAAATAAAAAACAACATAGAACTAAAACCTAAGATGCAAAGCAGTCATAGAAATACTAGTAGATATGTAGAAGGGGTGGGCTCCCTTCTATTGGGCGAAAAGTCCAAGACTTAGGGCCGGCTAGCCCTTCCCTCTCTCAACTTAACCGGTTCTAGCCAGACAGGTTCAGTTGGCGAGGAAGACCCTCGTGTCATCAAGTGGTAGTCATGTATATTATTTTATATTCTTGGTCTCCATTTGGGAAGTTGTTTTTGACATTTAGTTGATGAAATAAACACTTCAAGTTAGCAAGTTGGGAATATTGCCTGGATGATGTTATTGTTGGTAAACTAGAGCATTGGTTTTTGATGATCATCTTCATATTTTATAGTGAATTATTTTACATCCAATCTAGCCTTGTTTCTTTCAATGCTCTCCTTTTCCTTCTAGTTGGCATTAAAATTCTATTTTTCATCCAAATAATATCTTTCCCTCCTGCAGGTCTGAAAGTTTCTAGGTGCTGTTTATCTTAAGAGCTCCAATTTTCTCTTTTAATAGTTTTGTTAACTTAATTTTTTTATTAAGATTTTTTAAATGCTATTTCAAAATTTTTTGCTGGGAAGATTTACAATAAAGACATGAAACTTATGAGAATATTGTCAATAATTAGGTGTCTGTTAGTAGTCCTTATTTCCTGCCAGTAGGATTCAAGGCTAGGTTTAGAGACTGAGTTTAGTTCATGAGACATGCTTTGATCTATCTTGTCAATTGAATATGCAGTCTATGGTAGACAATACTGGTATTGGGAGCTTTTAATGTGTTTAAAAGAATTAGATTCTATTGACTCTAAGTAGGCTAGGAAGAGATCTAAGATCATATACAACTAGATTTAATTTTTTTTAAAAAAAACCGTATGCATAGATTGAGTTGGTTTCTCCCCTCTATTATGAGTATTGGTGTAAAAAGATTGGTTTAGAAAAAAAAAAGGCACATCCATAGTGCTATAATATTTTATTGCAGGATTACATTTTGTATATTTGATTGTGAGATGATTTGCCAAAATTTTTTTTATTACTCTTGTCAAATATTTTGATTGGTGGAATGTGAAAAGAGCTATAGTAGTATTGGTGTAAAAAGATTGGTTTAGAAAAAAAAAGGCACATCCATAGTGCTATAATATTTTATTGCAAGATTACATTTTGTATATTTGATCGTGAGATGATTTACCAAATTTTTTTTATTACTTTTGTCAAATATTTTGATTGGGGGAATGTGCAAAAAGCTATAGTAGTAAAAAGTTTTTGAATGGTGTGTTGGAGAGGTGTCTGTTTATGGCCTAAGGGTTTGGTGAGAGTTTGACAGGTAGTTTTGAATTTTAGAATCCTTCTGGTACCGGAACTAGTATGGAAATAGTGGAAACACAAAAGTATGCTTTGATTAATATTAAAATAGAATTACAAGATACTCAAACGGAAAATAACGACACAATATATAAAACGACAAAATCATCTCTCCTAAATATAACCCATTGGGTGGTGGAAGTAGGTTAGAGACATGAATGATTAGGAGGGACGACGATAGTCACGGAAGGCAGGTGGTAGCGAAGGGAAGGTGTGAAACTATTAGAACAATAATTGGGAAGGGTTGCAGGTGGTCAACAATGGTTGTGGGGTGGCTGAGAGGAGATTGAAAGGAGTTAGGTAGGTGGGACAACAGTAATAATCTGCAGGAAGGGGGAATAATTGGGTATCGGGGTGATGGTGGGAGAGTTCGGCGGCAGAAGAGTGGAGAGGAGAAGGTTTGGAAAGGGTAAAAATGGAAGATACAATCACCACCTTGGCGAGGATACAGCCGGAGCACCCCACCTCCTTGGATACAGCCCCAGATAGGGGAAAGTAGCTCCACACAGATGATCTGTAACTAAACTCAAACACAACCGACTCCCAAATACACAAGGAAAATAATTTATAGGCTCCCTACTTGATAAAAGAAACATCTACACAAATGGAGAGAGTGAGAAGCCAAGAGAAATCCAGAAAACACACTCTAGAGCATCAATTTCGTGAAGCTTCACTCGGATCGCGATAGTTCGCGCGATCCAGCCTTCTATCTCTCGGGAATCTCTCGATATCGAGATCCCTCGTGAGAAATCACGATTTCCCGTGCTCCTTCAGCCTCATGCGGGATCACGATCCCGTCCCCCAATATTCTGCGAAGCTTTGCGGGTGCTCAACCCCGCTGAAACAAAGCTCTGGTATTGGGCACTGTTTTAGCGCCCGGTTAGCCCGTGTGTCACCTTCATGGCATACAATTGACGAGAAATGTAACAATATGAGTAGCCTCTTCTCAATAATGTTTTAGAACATTAACTTCCAGGGTGTGCTTATTTTTTTCTATAATTTCATTTTATTTAGAATTAATCTAATAATTTTGTACTATTATTTTTGGAGTATATGGTTTTCAAGAATGGTATAGAGTTACTGTTTCGTGGCAATCTAAAAGCTTGAATTTGGGTCTGTATTAAAGAGTAAAAGTTTTGGACATTAGATTTAGTTTTAGAATTATCTTTCATTTGAAATATCTAAGTAGATACATTATAATAATTAAAAGGATATAATGATATACCATTATCGATATTGGTTACCAATATGGACCCCAATTATCATCATGAATGACTAAATGGCTATGATGTTTTATACAGATGACCGTGATAAGTATTCCAAGTATATTTAGATAATTTATTAATCTCTTTGAACATTTATGATTTTTATTGATGGAGGAGGAACTGATTTTTTTAGATACATGAATTGGGTTGATCAAAGCAAAACTATCACAACATAATTATACTTTTTTATTATTGTAATAAGATGTATATTGAGCATACTTGCATTCTTTGTTTTGAAGTATTCAAGAGGTATGGTTGGCACGTCCGATATTTCCTTTGTATTTCCAATTGTCCTCCTCGCGGTCTCATATTATAATTCATATTGAATAAAAAAGAATTTACTAACATGGTTCCTATTGTTGGTAACTTCACTGATTAATGACAGGTTGTAGGTAAGTTTGGGTACCAAGAGAACTGATTTTAGAGATAAGATATTTAGTACACAAGAAAGAGGATTCTAAGAATTTATCTAGTTTAAGTAGGATTCATGACAAACCTCAGGATGCAGAATGATTCTTTTTTATTGGTTCTTCATTCAAGGATAAACATGTAGTTCAATGGAATGTTGTGGGGTTGGTCGAAGTGGAGTTTTGGTAACTTGAATTTCATCAATTTCATCGGATCTAGGATGGTTGGTGGTTTTAATGGGTTGGATAATTTCAGTGGAAACATTATTAAAATTTCTTCTCTATTTATCTTCATGTAAAAGAAATTTTTTTAGATCAAGGGTTAATTCTTACAGAAGATATTATCTGTGGATACAAATATATTTTTTGGATCAAGAGTTCATTCTTATAGAAGATAACATCCATGCATACAAATTTTTTTCTTTTATGACTGGAATAACATTTTTACTTATTGATTTGCCCCATATCAAGAAGTAATACACTTTGAGATCAAGTTTATTTCTATTTGGTTCATAATTATGGAAAATTGCAGTGCACCTAATGATTTTAATTGAAAGATTAGAAGTGATATGGGTATCAAGTAAGTATTTTTGAAGGTGCATCGATTGGAGTTTTGAATTGAAGTATGTTTGTAAGGTGCTAATTTGTAAGATAGCACTTGTAATATATGCATTCATGGATACAAATTTTTTTCTTTAATCATGGGAATAACATTATAATTTTGAGAAAGATACACTTGAAGGCTTTGGGATCAGGTTTATTTCATGGTTGTGTGAGTAAATAGGGTGCATTCAAAGGCTTTCAGTGGGAGATTATAAATGGTACTAGTGTTCAAAATGAATTTTGAAAGCACGTCCGTTGGAGTTTGGAATTGAAGTATATGCTTGCATAAAATTTGTTAATAAGATAGCAGATAGCAAAAATGACATCACTCCAATAATAATATTTAAGGGTATTATTGATGACATGGAGATCTAACCACATCTTAGAGATTCCACTTTTCTGTTAATCAATACCATTTTGTTGAGTGCTGGGGTGAAAATTTTGATGAATAATATCATCTTGATTTCAATAACTTTCTGTAATGTAGTTAAAATAATTCTTATACCGCAATCCATGTAGAACTTTTGGGATTTGGAGTATTGAGTGCTAATCATATTGTAGAATTTTTGTGGACGTTTGTTCAGCATTAGATTTATACTTTGAATGAGTATTGTCAACATGTGCATGTGATTATTAATAAAAGTGGTAAATATTCATTCAAAGTTAAAGATTTTGCGATCAAGACGGATCCCTGATGTCATTATGCATAAGTAGAAAAGCTATGGTGGATTTATACAGGGCTTAGGTTTAAAGATAATTCCTTAGTGTTTGGCAAGTGGAGAGATTTCACCTTAAAAATATGTTTATCACCAAACAAATAAGGAAATAAGTTTCTAAGCTATGGAAAGATAGGATGACCTGACTTATAGCACCATAACATGACTTAATCTTTCTTTTGGAGTGGTGAAATGCTTTTTGATCATAAGGCCATGATTACTAACATTGTTCTAGAATTCCTAGATTGTGTTAAAGGATCAATGAAGGAGGTGGGGTGTTGTACTACAGTATTATGGAGTGGAAACTGAGAAAACACAAGGGTTTGGAGGGGGACGGAAAGTAGACAGCAGCTGTTTTGTGGAGGACAGCTTAGATGAGGCGGTTGGTGATGATATTGGAAATGTATGGATGTCTAGATAAGGGCACTACTTATGCTCGTACAAGTTACAGGCACACCACTTGCAAAGGAAAAATGATACATTTCTTCTAGTGGGAGAGATTAAAAAAAAAGGAGCAATCTTTAATGTTATCAAATTCAAGGAAAAATGTAACCAGTCTTAAAGCAAATTATTGATATCAGTGCCACAAAAATAACCCTAATATGATCCTAAATATGGTTAGATTGGAGGCCTTGAGGCTGTACGCCCTTCCTTTGGGCAGGAAATCCCTGAGGCATTTCTGTTCCTAGGATTTACTAGATTGATCATGTTTGTCTATAAGATAGGGGGGAATGTCTCTTCTACCCAAAATGCAGAAGATCAGTGGAGCAAATGGTAGAGAGGCATTTCAGGTTATTTTTCTTCAAAACATTAAGCTGCTGATAACTGATACTTGATTCCTGATTCCTTATAATCTGTTGTAATAGTCTTAATATTTGTAGGGTTAATTTTCAATTTAGCTCTTTTTTTGTTTTTTGTTTTGTTTTTTTTTTATATATATTTTTTTGGTATGCAACATATACCCTTGGTATCCCAATCAAAGTTTGTTGCTTTGGTTGATTTTTGAATGATTTACACTTCTTTAAATATTTTTTTAATGCTTTGGTTGATTTGTATTATGCTATGACCGGCCTTTTTAACTTAATTTTTTCTTGTCGTTGCTCTGACTGGATCTACATGTTTGCTAAATTCATGATGTATTGTTTTTTCATCACAACATTAATCGGAGTTGATTTTCTGAATCTTGTTGTTTTGATTGGTATTTGCTGACATCTTCAAGCCGTTAATTTCATTTTAACTTAGATTTTTCATGTATACTGCATTCATTAATCTTGACTTCCCCTTCACTTCTTGGTGCTTTTATGGTGGAAACTAATGGGACTAGAAGATTAAAAAGATTTTGTATTTTGTGAATAGTCTGTTCATTTTGAAACTCATCATTAATTTTTGCAGTGCTTGTTCTTTGAATTGACTCGTGCTATGTTTTAAACTTCTGATTTGGTAACTTGGAGTTGGTTTGATGGCATTTATTTTTGTCCATGATAGTTATGGACCTGTAGTCATGCTTTCAAGAGAAATAGTTTTCAATTGAATTTCAGCATGGACATGCCAAAATCAAATTTCACTGTGGAGCTCGATGCTGCAAATGCCACATGGTTGTCAAATGATGTTGCTATGTTTTCATCAAAAACGGGAGAACTACTACTGCTGACTTTGGTGAATGATGGAAGGTGAGTGTTTTTTTTTAATTTTGGTTTGGGAGTTTTATTTGTAGTATTTATGGTTATGATTCACGGGGCTTGTAAATTAAGCTTGTTGTAACATGCTATGGATCTAATTTATATATTACCTTCATAATTTAATTAGTAAGTTCACTTTTTTGATCTAATTGTTTATATTCTTATTAATTCCCTCTCCTCTACAGAGTTGTGCAACGGCTTGATCTTATGAAATCTAAAGCTTCAGTGTTGACTTCAGTTAGCTTCGCTTGCTTAAAGCTTTCTTCTTGACATACCTATTTTCTTATTGTCCCATTAATTCATATTGTTTTTGTTTTTATTTTTTTGTTGACCAGGCAATTACAGGGGTTGGGTGTTCATTCTTTTTCTTGGGCAGTCGTTTGGGAGACAGTCTTCTCATACAATATAGTAGTGGAACTTCGTTGGCAACGTCCATACATGCTAATGAAGAGGTGTGAACCTTGCAAATCCATGTAGCTGAATTTACTCATTTATCATATTTTTTGAAGCGTTGAACTTTTAATATTTTACAAGGAAAACCTCTGTTAAATGTGAAAGGATATTGTGGGTATGTTTCTTGTAAACAGAGTTTCTGTATTGCTAGAGTGCAAAGTTCTGTAAAAGCAGTGGAGTTGGTATATTTCGCTTTTTATGCTTTGAATGATGTTTTCCAAAGCTGCTTTTATGATGGTGCTCTTCCTTACGAGAGAGAATTTTTTGGGATAGTTGCACAAAACTGCTGTACTGTAAACCAAATGATGTCAAATTAACTATATTTACTTCACATCAATAAAGGAAGAACGACATGATATTCCCTTGCATCCATTTACCTGCTAAACTAACTAAAAAATGTTTTAATTTCACATACTTAACAGCTAAGAAAACAACTGCTTATGAAGAAATTGTGTTAGTTTCTTGTTTTCAATTGGAAAGCTGCATGGCATAGTTAAATCAATATTTTATAAATAAGTTATGCAGAACCCTGAATTTTCATCATCACTTAGGCTTTGTTTGGCACAGTTGCAGCTTCTCAGTTTTCAAGTTGCAGTTGTCTTCGTCAGGAAGTTCGTTGCGGGGAAGTTGTCTCATTGTTTGGCGCGAACTTTGTGAAAACAGTCATGGTCGAGTCGTTTCGAAAAAATGACAATGTTACCCTTGTTTGGTACAACTGTTTAAAAGAAGACCGTAAGCGCCACATTCCCGTAACTTCAGAAGCAAAAAGAGTTATGAAACATAAACTAATACAGGGAAATAAGAAATCTGAAGCTCAAATTCGCCTTTATGCCATAAAAAAGATTAAGCACTCACATGAGGCTTTATACTAACATAAATTGTGATAACAGGTGAAAAAATCTTTGAATTGAGGCTTTATAGGACTTTCCAAGAGTGATGGGTATTATTCAATGAGAGCTCTGCTACGATTCCAACGAGCTTGGCTTCCGACAACAATTAACCACCCCATTGATACAAATCTCGAGAAAAAGATTTTTTTCCCGGAGCAAAAATACAATCTTCTGCATGCAAATACAGGGCTATAGCAGAGATTTCTTCCAAAGATTAGAGAAAACGTAAGATTATGGCGATCCATATGGGTTCCGCGGCCAGTGTGACAGAATCACTAATGCATTCTAATCAATGGCATCATAGATAAAATAAAAAAAAGATAGAAATTAACAAACCTAAAAAGCCCCGATCTAGCTTCAAAGAAAACCACAAATCCACGGGAGGAGAGGGAACATGAATAACCGAGGCTGACGGCTTGCGAGATGACCAGCTGGAACCGAATAGAGCGATTTAATTTCAAGCTTTCGCCGATCGATCCCCTTGTTCTTCTCTGCTTCTCTCTCTCTCTCTCGCCGGCATCGCGGGACTTCACTTTGGAGTAGGGAACAGAGTAAGGATCAGGGCAGCAAGGTAATAGGAAATCATGAGAAGCCGGCCGCGGGGTATAACTCGCGGCCTGCTTTTTGCTGAAATCCGCCAGCGCGGCGCCCTCGCAGCTCCCCTGCCGCCGCGCCAAACGGATGAAAACAGCGGCAGCTTGCCTCGCCGCTCTCCCACAGCTGCGTCAAACGAGCCCTTAGTCGCATGTTATATGGAATGTGAAATAATGTTATGCAATGCAAAAATTCTGATTGATTTGATAGACAGTAAGCAAAAACTACAATTATAAGCTTGCTGTGACCTTCGATTGTCCATTTGTACTTGATCAAATTCATGTATTCGGCAGGATTGGTTGAAATGTGTTTTTTATAAATTTATATGTATGTTGACCTCACTTTTGTTGAGGTCTAGTTTTTCCTTAGGATTTAGGATTCTAACCCCAAAGTCTTCCCTTCGACTATCTTAGATCCTTAGCAATAGGACTCGCCTTGTTCTAGAATTTTGAAGACACCTCTTTACTTCTTTTGGATTCCACATGGAGAGTTCGTACCTTTAGGAGGTTGAAACTAACATGAAGAGTTCAAAAAGAGTCCTCATAGGACCACCAGACCTTAGGACAACTTTGTGCACATTTTGCACTACTGCACTAACAAATTCCTCGCTTTGCGGCCTCGACGCTTTCAAATAATCTGGAACTGATCGAAGCTAAAGCCAATCTCTCGGAAGAATCGACATCAAGTCAAAATTTCAGACATGATCAAATGTGACGCACTTTCGGGCCGACCGTCGATGAAGTTGCCCGAACGATTCCAGATCACGAAACTGACTGCGCCAACGAGTCCGGAACGTCGAATTTTCTTAGAAAGGACATATACTTTGCCGGGGTTTCGAGCAACGTGCAGGCATCACAAAATCCGACTCGTTTAATTAAATTAATTTGATTAAATTCTTTAATTTAAACCCTTAACCCAATTTCCCCAACTCACTTAAACCCTAACTTCATTCTCGCACTCATCTCTGGCTTGTTCCGCGCCATTTCCTCTCCCTTCTCCCGCGGGATCGTGCGCCTTTGCCCTAATGTGGTTCGAACGAGCTCTTAAGCCTCTTCCCGTCTCATCTCATTTGCACTGTGGCTCGTCCTCCTCACGCAAGAGAAGGTGACATCGCGGAACGCTCTGCTCGAGCTCCTCCTTCTCGACGCTTTGGACTTTCCTCTTCTAGCTAAGAGCACCTGCTGTACCTGCTTCCTTGGCATGAATGGGGAAGCTTTCTCTCCTTCCCAATGCTTCTTCCTTCTTCTTCTCTCGACCCTCTCCCTGGTGCGTGGCCTGTTGCGATGGTTTGACCCGTCCCTTACGTCTGCTGGCATTGGGTGAGTCCTTGGGTGAGTTTGGATGATTTTGGGTTTAGCTTGGCTCTTCCCCTCTCTTTTACTATATAGCCCCCACTTTGGGGAATTCTTGAGGGTTGGACATTTTTGGTTGGCTGGTTCTTTGGTTAATTCACTGTGTGTGTGTGTGTGTGGGAGAGTTTGGAAGATCCTGTTTTCCTTCTTCTCTTGAACTTCCGAGCCTCCTACTTGCTCGATCCTCGGCTGTGTTCTCTCGGCCTCCCTGTGGGTTCACTTGACATTTTTGCTTGGTTGTTTGCTGCACTGCTAAGGTATAAATCCCCCTCCCTCCTCTTTATTTTTGTAGTTTTAGGCTTTGGTAGAGAGGTGTTTCATGCTCGCTGAGCCTACTTCATGCTAAAAGGCTTATGAGATTCCTTTTATCCTTCTTAAAAGATGATCTATGTTGGTGATTAATAGGTCTTTTTTATAACACCATGTTCACGTGGCTTTGGAATTAAATGTTGGGTTGAGACCCTAAATAGCATGTTACTCTTTCTTGCCAAATGTCCTATATGGGGCTTGAGTTTCAAGCATTAAGTAGAAACTTTAAATGACATGTTATGTTTTCTTTACTTATGCTTCTTTGAGTTTAAAATGTTCTACTTGGAGGCTTTGGGGGGTTTACCTCGTGTGGTGCATGCATATGAAGGTGGTGTCTCTTTCTTTCTTCTTCCTTTTGATGCATGACCTAAAACATGTTGGAATGTAGTATGTTGCTTGGTCTAGGGCATGTGTTGGACTTGTTTTGCTTTTAAGAAGTGAGAGAAGAGAAGAAGAGAAGAAGAGAGAAAGTGAGGTAAAAAAAAAAAAAAAGAGAAAAGTGAGAGGAGAGAAGGAAGGGAGTGGAGGGGATTTGCTTGGGCTTGTTTGCTTTGCCTTCTTTTACTAGTTTTTTGGACTTACACATCTTTGCTTTTAACATTTCTTACTTATAATGATATCATGACATGGAAAATGGGGAAAGCATGCTTGTTGGGAAAGTTGAATTTCATGTTGATCCTTTACAAATGTGAATATGCCTCTTCCACCTATGTTAACTTTTGGAAAATTGAAGAGCCTATTTAGAGATTCCTTTATCTGTTAGCTGCTTTCATGAAGTTTAAATGCAAATTAACGGTTCCAAATGTGGCTATTGGAGTTGAGATTTTGTTGAGTTGAGGAGGGCCTTGAGAGGCTACTTTGTGTGTTTGGGATGTTGAACTTTTAACTTCCTACTTGGGCTATGATTTTTGCAATACTTGGGAGACATTGGTTGGGAAAATTTGATGTTAGAATGCTTGTTTGAAAAGTGCCAAGCATAATCCATGCTTACTTTCATTTTATTTTTGTATCATTGTATAAAAAGAACTCATGTTTTGTTGGAAAATGTAGAAAGTGGGAAAAAGATTGGGAGCTTGGTTTTGCTGTTTCTGCCGCCCCTTTTGCACCTAGTTGGGGCTCGGTTTTTGCTGTTTTATTGCCCCTATGTTTATCTCATATAGGGGGCTCGGTTTTTTTGTGTTAAATGGCCCCTTTGCACCTGGTGTGGGGGTTTGGTTTTTGCTGTTTATTTGGCCCCCTTTGCACCTTATGTGGGAGCTCGGTTTTGCTGTTTAAATGGCCCCTTTGCATTCTTATTGAGGGCTTGGTTTTGCTGGCTTTGCCCGCCTCTTTGCATTCTTATGTGGGTGGCTCGGTTTTGTGGTTTAAGTGGCTCCTTTGCATTTTATGTGAGGGCTCGTTTTTCCTGCCTTGCTGCCCCCATGTTTAACATGATTTAAAAGCTTGGTTCTGCTCCTATGACTGGCCCATGTTCTTTGTCTTTCGACGGCTTGAGACGACTCTTGGTTCTTCAATTTTTAATTTGTCGTGGCTTTATTTTAGCTTGATGCTTAGCTTGGTTTAATTGGATTGAGTCTTACCCCTAGCATAGAGTGGCTCGGATTTGGTTGGGTACGGTTTTTTCTGGGGCATATTTTGGGACAGGGGTTAGCCTGGAGGTCGGACAGTTTCAGGTTGTCTAATCTTGGGGTTATTTGTTGCATTCTTTGGATTCCTTTAAGGTCGTCCGTCTTACTACACTATTGAGCTTCCTTGATGGGTTTTGTATGGTCACATGAACAGCTTTTTCAGGACATTTTGGGATTCTTCCTTTTTTTTTCTTCCATTGTCATTTCAGAGATGGAGTGAGTCTCTTCTAGGAAGTTCAACATGTTTTGCCCCTTTGTGAGAGGCGGAGTCTTTATGCCTTGGGTTTTGTGAGGGTTTGTCGGGCTCGAGTCGTCGGGAGGTCGGGGCCGTCTGTTTTATTCGATTTTTGAGGATCGATCCACCTTCTTTATGTCGATCTTTTAGGTGGATCGTTCCCTCTTCTCTCTCCTCCGTTTTTATGTCTTAGAACTAACTTGCTTCTTGGCCTGATTTCTGCGCTTATGTACGAGGTATAAGTGTGCACGTATAATCTTTTGCTATATGTGGACCATCAAACAAGACTGTAAGTAGAATGGTTCGGGTTTGGGCACAAGTGATGAAAGAACCACCTAGGCACGTGTGAGAGGTCTTAGCACAAGACTCAGTGACCTTACGATGATGAGAGATCTGCAATATCACATCTCTAACACTTAGTAAAGGGGTACGCCTCCCTTCTACAGGTAGTTGGAAGTTCCTGCCTGCTAATATAACTGATCCATTTACTTTTAAAATATTAAAAATTTCCTTTAAATGAACGACAAATCAAAATTTCTTTTAAAACAAAATAAAATGAAATCTTTCCTAAATATTTTACAAAAAAAAGAAAATTTACAGGTCAGTCGTATGAACCAGGTTAGGAGTTTCCTCCTATCGCTGTTGGACTGGGAACCTTTTACTTAGTGTTGGATCACATATGCATAGTGATTCGTTAGGGCCCTAAAGTTTTGATTTGACACAGGGTCCTGATTTTGAGTCATCCCAACCATCATGCTTACTGTCCTTTTCGGGCTTCCAGTGTGTTCCATACAATTTTCTTTAAGTTTCCACAACACATTTGTGGGCTTTCTTCATGTTTTCTGTGTTTCTCACGATTTTTCTCGACTTTCCTCGAGCTTTTTTCGCTTTGTCATTTGGTCTCATTTGTGTGGATGCACGTCCGCTAAACCCTTTACTATACTTGCTTGCTTGTGCTTGTAATTTTTGATCTTATTCACAGGAAATAGCCCGCCCGCCAGACATATTACGTCTACAGCAAGTTTACAATACTACACATAATACTGCTTTTCTTTACCGTATTTTACGGTTGCTTTTACTTTCTTGCACACACTACTTTCTTTTACCGTACTTTGCTGCTGCTTTTATTTTCTTGCACATACTACTGCTTTCCTTTACCATACAACACTGTAAGTTATTACTGATTTTCCTTACTGCGATATACACTGCTTTTCTTTATTACTTTTTCCTTTATTTGCGCGTATTATACCTTTGTAGAATAGGAGACCAGTAGTATGGTTTCATAAGGGGTGTCTAAAATAAAACACTGACTCAACAATTGCATGTTCACCTTAAAACTAAAACTCAACACTGCTACAACATGGAGTACGGAACAAAACTTTGAGGGCAACACGACGAGGATGCAGCGGACGGAGAAGGACAATCTACAACAACAGAACGAGTCTACGTCAGCAAACCTTCCTTTAGTTTAAATAACGAGCCATAGGACTTCGAGGTAGTCTGCCCAGTGCGACAAATCATCACTTTATAGTTTAGGCCTTTGCACAGCCATGTCGTGCAATATAAGTCCTAATTCGCTTTAGGTTCTGAGGTCGTCGTTCGATACGACGTAATCCTCTTATCTTCTAGGTTATTTGCATAATCAGATATTATGCAAATATAAATCCTATAATTAATAATTGATATGACTGAAATCTATATAAATTCGCTTCCAAAATTTAAAGGCCAATAATAGAATAGTTTGGGAAGTTATCGAGGTTCTCCTCGAGATCCGTGCATCCCCTACTTTTCTTTCTTTTGATTCCAGAAATAAGTGTTCCTATTTGGTCCCCTCCCACTTGACTTTCCTACACATTACGTTGAAAACCTAAACCTTTGAATTCATGAAGATAGATATCTCTGATCTAAATCGAGAGTTCTCTTAAATGATTTCAGTCATTTGAGAGGTAATTAACTATAAGTACTTGCCTCTATAGGGAGCTTTAAAAACCAGATTAATATAAACCCAATTTAATTCTTTTGTATTAAATATGAGAACTTGTCGGTCAACATAAAAGGTTCGCAGACCAGAATGTATGTCATAAATTTATTAATTTATTTAATCGAGCCGTATTATCAAATAATATGTCTATTCCTCTTAATAGATGCATTGCTCGTGGTGTAGTGCTTGTTTATTTAAACTTGTGTGGATGTGAGATTGGGTTGATTTCATATTTTCAAATAAAAAATGATATTTTTACAAATTACATATATACATTAAATTAAATTAATTATTTTCAAAGCGGGCGTCGGGACACCCATCTCGGCGGCCGATAATTTCTAATTTGTCGACCGACAATGTACGGATGGTAATCAGGACCTATAGGAGCATTCAATTTTTGCAATTGATGATTTTGCTATGAGGAGTGCTTTATGACATTTTCTAGTGAATAATGATTTAAATATTATTCTCTTAATCTGATTGCCAACCATTGCTGCCCTTAAGGTTTTCCTTTTTTAATTGCTGAGGATAAGATCTTGTGCTTTGATGCTATGCCGTATGTAGAAATGTAGAAATTTAGAAGAAAAGACTCGCTGATTTGTCACCAAGCAAAAAAACTAATGTATATACTTAGACCCTTTTATAAGGGAAATCTAAATCACCATGATAAAAAGGAAAGAAATAAAACACAGTAAATGATAATTATGGGAGAATAATTTCTCCTCTCAAATGTAAACAGTTTCTTAACTTGTGTGCACATCATCACTCCCTCACCCCCTTAAGTTTAGTTGTATATGTCATGCATCCTAAACTTGCTACTGAGATCACTAAATTAGCGTCGAAGAAGTGCTTTGGTAAGAATGTCAATATTTTGATACTGAGTTGAGATATAACTTAGCTGAAGAACCCCTCTATTAACCTCAAAGATGAGTGCCTATCAATCTCTATATGTTTGGTTCGATTACGGTTTTCTAGATTTTTTTGAAATACTGATGGCTGGTTGACTATTATTGAACATTTAATAGTGTTTTGGTTCTCCATATGCAATTCTACCAATAGTTTCTTTAGCCACATCCCTTCACAATTTTCTAGGGCCATGATTCTTAGATTCTGCGCTACTTCTTACCCACCACAACTTATTTTTTACTTCTCCAAGTAATCAGGTTACCCCATACAAATGAATAGTAACCCATGGTAGATTTTCTGTCAATCAGTTCTCTTGCCCAACCAACATTAGTGTAGATTTTAATGCCACGGTTCTTAGTTTTTCTGAGTATCAATCCACATCCTGGAGTCTTTTTTATGTACCTCAGGATTCAAAAGACCGCTTCTAAATGATCTTCATTTTGATCGTTCTAATGTGGCTCACTACACCTAAAAAAAATAATGTCAGGTCTTGAATGTGACAGATAAATAAGTTTCTCTACAAGTTTTTGATACCTCTCTTTTTCAACTTGGGTGTTATGCCCTCATTTTGATGCTTTCGATTGGGATCCATTAAAATATTTGTTGTTTTGCATCCCAACATTTTTATTCACTTTAATAAGTCAAGGATATATTTTCTCTGGGATATGATAATGCATTCTTCAAATCTAGCCACTTTAATTCTTAGGAAGTATCTTAAAGTTTCAAGATCTTCAATCTCAAACTAAGAAGCCATATTCTCTTGATTGTTTCAAGTTCCCTTACATCATTGCTTTTAAGAATAATGTTATCTACATATGTAATAAGGATGGCTGTCATACATTCTTAATTTGATACCTTTGATTTCACCAACAAAGTGTGATTAACCTGACTCTAATAGTACCCATCGGTAAGAAGTCTTGAAGAACATTTCAAACTGTGTTGTGAGAGATTGTTTCACTCCGTACAATAGTTTTTTTAGTTTGCACACATACCAAGTATTTGTGTTGTTCTTTAATCGTGAAGGCATTCTATATATACTTCTTCCTTGAGATCTTCATTAAGAAAGACATTTTAATGTCTATTTGATGTAAAAGCTAGTCCTGGTTAAGAACCAATGACGTTAATACTTTTATTGTGTCGAGTTTCTCCCCTAGCGCAATGTCTCCTAGTAGTCGATCCAATATGATTGAGTGAATCCTTTTGTTACAAGTCTAGCCTTGAACCTTTCTATGTTCTCATATGTTTTTTATTAATAGTGAATATACGTTTGCACCCTATAGTTCTTTTCCCACGCGACGAAGTCATGATCCAAGTATCATTCATTTCAAGGGCAAGAATTTTTTCTTCCATAGTCTTTTTTAAAATAGGAATAGACACGACCTCTTGGATTAACTCTGGGACCTGCACATTATTCAAGTTTTAAACAAAATATTTGTACGAGGATGATAAGTTTTTCATAGGTCACGATTTCTTCTATCGGGTGATTTGTTCATTCTTGTGCTCCTTTCTCTTGGTGTTCATGATTTGTTGAGCCAACCTTTGTATGAATACTTAGGGCGTGTAGTTGGTTTCGATGATTTGCATTTCTGAGTTTGCATGTTGCCCTTTACATGCTCACTAGTTTTTTCTTTTTGGTGTACAAGGAGTTCTTGGTTCGTAATGAGAGTTGTAGGAGGATTTAGGGGAGTAGTAGGTTCATTTTTAGGTTGATTTGGAATAGTGGTGACAAGGTTGGGTTAATGAGGGATATGAGGGAAGCGAGCTTGAGGTTTCATAATGGTACCCCAAATCTGATATTTTCTCCAACTCTTTCTAAATATTAGATTTGGGGTAATATCGTTGGCTTTAAAAGAAGGTGACATTCATGGAGTTAATAAATTTTGTTTTGTTTCTTGAGTGTAAAGTATTTATACCACTTTTTCTTTGAAGAGCAGCCCACAAAGATGCATTTGATTGACCTAGGTTCAAGTATGCTCTGATGTCGTTATGTGATGTAATAAAAAATTATTGGTGGTAGGTTAGAGGTGAAAGACTGAATGTGGGGGTAGGATTCTATGAGGGTATTGAGAGATTTGTTAAAGTTTAACACTCTGTTGGGTATCTTATTTATGTGATATGTGGATGTGAGAATATCCTCCCCCAAAAAGTATTTGGGTACAATGTTAGTGAATAAAATCAAACCGGCCATTTCGAGGAGATTTTTGTTATTTCTCTGGCCACAATTTTGTGTCAACTTAAGGCTTACATGAATGATATCATTTTTTGGATAAATAAGAGTTGAGAGTGGAGTTGTATTACTCTTTTACCTTATTGATTTTGGAACTTGAATTTTGTTCCGAAATTAGGTGAGGATCATGTTATAGAATGCTTCAAATATGCTTACATTTCATAATTTTCCTTCATGAGAAAGGTCCAAGCGGTTCTGACGCGATCATCAAAAAAATGTCACGAACAACTTAGTCTCATATATATTTTTTATTTTTGAGGGCCCCAAGAAATCACTATGAACCATGAAGACAGGATGTGTTTGTTTGTATTTCAGGCTTGGGTACACTTGTTGAGTATGTTTAATAAGTTAGCAAGTTTCATACTTATAGGAACTAACTTTTTATTGATAAAAAAATAATGATGTATATTTTCAATATTATAGAAGCGAGGATGCCTAATGTGAAAATGCTATAACATAACTTGATTCTCATGAGAAATAGACTTAGATACAACATTTAACTTAAATGATTGTGAATGATAGGATTGTCCTTCTGAAGTGAGTGTCCTATTGAGTAAATAAAGTCCATAACATATGTCAACACTGTCAATCATCTTCCCCGAGTCAATCACCTGAAATTCATCAAATTAGGAAAGAATATAGTGACACAATTCATGTCATGAGTAAATTTACTGATAGATAATAAACTGCAGTTAAATTTAGGAACTTAAAACACAAATTGAAAAATATTGTCCTTTATGAGTTTCACACTTTGTAACATAAGTAGTAAGAGAATATCCGTTTGTATTTTTGGATGATTGACGAGTGCTACAACCAGTGCGGGAGATAGACTTCACTATTGAGCTATTGTCATATTTTGAGTCAGCATCCAAGACACCATACAAAATGACAGTTAAAGAGTCACAGAAGTTAGATGTCAATTGCATAAATTGCTAGATTAGGGATTCATCAAGCCACATTGGGGAGCTCATGTATTATCCGTAAAGAAGAAGGATGGGAGCTTCATAATGTGCATTAACCAGAATGAATTGAATAGTCTCACAATTTAAAACCAATACTCATTGCCGATGATTGATGACTTTTTTGATCAATTTGAAGGGGTTTTGTATTTTAAACATTGATGTAAGATCAGACTATTACTGGTTGAGGTTTAAAGAGGAATATATAACAAAGTCAGCTTTTAAGACCAAATATGGGCACTATGAATTTGTGCTGATGTTATTTGACCTACTATTGCTCCAACATTTTTTATGAACTGGGTTTTCAGACAGTTTTTTGATATAATTGTGATTGTATTCATAGATGATATCCTTTTGTATTTGAGAGATGAAGCTAGTCATAAAGATCATATGGATGCTGTTTTGCAAGTTTTAAAGGAGAACAAACTGTATGCCAAATTTTTTAAATGTGAATTTTGGTTTCCAAGTGTGACTTGTCTTGGGCATATTATTAGCGTAGGTGACATATTTGCGGATCAAACTAATATCAATGAGAATGCAGTGTGACCAAAATCTATTATTGTTACTGAGATTAAGAGTTTTCTATGTCCGACTGGTTATTGCAGAAGATTTGTAGAAGGGTTTTCACAGATTGCTATATCTTTATTTAGATTAACTTATAAGGTAATGAAGTTTAATTGGTTAGATCGTTGTCAGGAGGCTTTCCATAATATTTACTTTTCTTTCAGGTTCAGATGAATTTTAGATTTTCATTGATATATCTTTGAAGGGTTTAGGTTATGTACTTATGTAACGGGGAATAATCACTGCTTATGCTTTAAGGCAATTGAAGAATCATGAAAAAATCTATTCTATTCTTGACTTGGAGTTAGTTGTGGTTGTTTTTGCACTTAAAATATGAGGGCACTATAATCTGATGTGAGATATTTATTGATCATCAGTTTGATGTACATCTTTACTAAGAGATAGAATTGAATTTGAGATAGAGGAGATTGCAGGAATTCAGTAGAGACAATGACTTGGATAGACACAAATATTTGTGGCAAATGCATTGAGTAGGAAGGCTTAAAGTAATTTGAACTATTTATTCACTCATCAGGAGCAATTACTTAAAGATTTTGAAAGGTTAAAGCTATCTGTTATTAGTTATGGTGATGACAATGTGGTTCAAATACATCAGTTATCTATGCAATTCACTTTGCGGGGCAGAATCAAAGATTCATTGGCTACGAATATCACTGTTTAAAATATTTGAATCAGGTCTCAATTGGAAATTTGGAGAAGCATATATTAAATATGGATGGAAGGTCGAGATATAAAGGCAAAATTTAGGTTCCAAATGTTAATTTGAGGAGGGAAATTTTGAGGAGGCACATTTATCTGTCTATACTATTGACCCAGTAAGTAATAAAATATACCAGGATCTCAAGGAAATATTTTCATGGCCAGGATTGAAGGGTAGTAAAATTTGTGGCTAAGTGTCATACTTTTCAGTTAGTAAAGACAGAATATCAGTTTCCTGGTGGTCAGTTACAACCTTTACCTATTCTAGAGTTGAAATTGGAGGATTTTGCTATGGACTGAGATTTGATTGCTTAGGTCGCGACATGAATGTGATGTCATTTTGGTAATTGTTGACAAATTGACTCGTCTGCCCATCTTTTCCTCATTAAATAGACATATTTAGTTGAGAGATTACTCAAAGTATGTGAATCCAATAGTAAGGTTGCATTGAGCGCCAAAATCTATTGTCTTTGACAGAGATGACTGATTTACCTCCAGATTGTGGAAGAAATTGAGGAGGCTTTTGGCACATGATTGACTTTTAGTACATCCTTTCACCCTTTGACGGATGACCAATCAGAAATGACTCTTCTGACTTTGGAGGATCTATTAAGGTTATGTGTCATTGAATTTAGTAGGGGGAATCACATATACCTTTATAAGAGTTTGCTTATAATAATATTGACCATGCTAGTACTGTAATGACTCCATATGAAGCTTTATATGGAAGAAAATGACGAACACCTAGTTTGGCTGAAGCAGGTGAAAAAAATGTTATTAGTGCTGACTTGGTTGATGAGGTGCTACTAAGAAGATTATACTGATCAGAGACAACTAATGACAGTACATGATAGACAATTGAAATATTATGATGCTAAGCACATACATGTTGAATTTAAAGTTGGAGAGTTTGTTTTTATTAAAATCAATCATTTGAAGGGTGTGCAAAGGTCTAGAATGATCAATTAATTGACCCCCGGATATATATCCATATGAGATTGGGGAAAGGATTGTACATGTGGCTTATAAATTGGCTTTAGCAGCTCATATGCAAGGAGTGCATGATGTTTTTTATATTTCTTTACTTAAGTAATGTATTGCTGATGAATCATGTAGAGTGATAGCATACTTAATGATATACAACCCGATTTAACTTATATTATATTTTCGATTATGATGTGCTGATGTTTCGTAATAGAGATTCCATTTATGAAGATCTTATGGAAGCACATATCACACAATGATGCTACTTGGTAGAAAGCTTTTGATGTCCAAGAAAGATATACACAACTTTTCATTTGAGGTATGCTTGCTTTCATTATTATTTTCAGTTTTCGAGGAGAATTTTTTGAGGGGAGATTGTAAGAACTGAAATTTTAATATTAAGAAGAATAAAAATAAAAATATTAATAATCGAATAGACATAAAGGATGAGCATTTTTTTAATTTCGACTTTAGAGTGGTATACTCCTTTCGAGCCAATGAAATTGAGAGAGCAAGAGAAAGCAGAGAAATTGAGAATGTTGTTTCTTGGGAGAAAGGTTCTGATTTGCAAGAAAAATATTCACAGCTTTTCACTTGAGCTATGCTTACTATCATGATTATTTTTAATTTTTGAGGAGAAAATTTTATAAGGAGCTGAAATTATATTAACTAAAATTTTAGTTAAGAATAATAAAAATTTAATAAAAATATTAATAATTGAATAGAAATGAAGGATAAGTATTTTTTTAAATGACTGAGTCTTATACTCTTTTCAAGGCAACGAAATCAAGAGAGCAAGAGAGAGGGCAGAGAAATTGAGTAAGAAGAAAGAAGGAAGAAATAGAGAATGAAAGAAGTCATCGATTGCGTGCATGAGGGGCTTCTACACTTGCATGGCTGAAGGGAGGAAGGGGGAGGAGATCAACTCACTGCCTTTATTGAAATTGAGCCCTGCTTGAAAGAAGAGGAGGTTAAAGGAAGAAGGTGTGTGGCTCTGTCGGAAGGAGAAGGTAGGGCTCAACTTCGTGCATGAAGTGGAGTGCCGACCCCGACTAATCCCTATTCGATCGGCTCTGGTTCAAAACAGGAGGTGAAAGGCTGACGACTGTGCGTATGTGTTTTGTTGGGTCGAGCCGAGACCGAAGGTTGAGAAGGGAGAGGATGCTGCATGTGTGCGGGTTAGGGAAGCTGACTGAGGTTTAAAGAGGAGAGTTTACGATTTTAATTTAGTTATTTAATAAAATTTTATATATGTGAGTTTGCGTTTATTTAATTAATGTTTATAGTATGTTTTATTGAATCTGGGCTCGCATATAGAATTTCAGCTTGGTGGCGAGATGTAGTAGGTGAAGTGTGTGAGCTAAAGGAGGAGAGAGATTGATCCGAGCAATCTCCAGTAAGAATTTGGTTGTTCATTTTTATAAAATATTTTTTAAATTTAATATTTGTCGTTAAGTATGATTTAATGAATTTAATTGTGATCAAAGGAAAAAAAAATTGATTCAATGAGCAAAAGTAGATCAAAGAGGATGTGATAGTAAAATTAAGGTTGTTAAGAAGTTCTTTAAGGCAAAAAGTGACTAATTACTTTCTTATATATATTAAATATATATTTTTATTTAATAAATTTTTTTTTATTACTTCATATACCTGTTTTTATAATTATATGCATGTTGAAAGATAAAAAAAATTATTAAAATGAATGAAATGAAATGATAAGAAGGGAAAATTGTTGTCCAGTATCTTTAAAATTAAAAGAGATAATTTGAAGGAAATGAAATGTAATTGTTCAAGTCATTCAGCATTACCCATAGATGATACTGATAGAGAATGTGTTGTACCCATGCAGAAAATTGAAATAAAAATAATAAATGTATTCCTTTTAGGAAAAAATTTTGAAGATACATACCAGTACAATTTTGAGGATACTTTCGGATATTACGGTAAAACTGATATGATTTTTAAAAATGTTAAAAACAGGTATATACTTAAAATTCGAAACAGGAAGGGTTGTGATAAAAAAATAAAGTTTACATTTTAATGTATCAATAAATTATACATTTTTTGCGAAATTCATGCATAGCGTGTTGATATTAATTTAATGCATAATTGTAATTGCTGACTAAGTGATATAATTTTTTCTTGAAAATTGATGGTTGCTTTCAAGAAAATATTAGATTGATATAATTGACAAACAAGAGATAGTTTTTAGGAGGACTACTGTTAATAGATATTATTTTGGGTATTGTGATTGTAATTGTTGTATGGTTTACTTTGGAGTAGTGATATACTGTTGCGTATTGGTTTGAGATATTTTTCTAGCAGATTATGTTGTTATTTTTAGATTTGATTTTTGTGTAGTGTCTTTTGTGGTTTGTTTGTACTTTTTATAAATTATAAATTATGATAATCTGTGCAAAGTAAATGAACTATTAATTATATAGGTTTACTGTCTATTCCCGCCTTAATTTCAATTTCTAGGCCTGGCCGTGACAATTTCTTTATGTTGAGAGCAACAAGAGCAGATGAAAGACTACCTTGATGTGCTAGATGACTGGTAAAGGCTTAGAATATTATCCTAGAAGCCTTTGGAGAGCTTCAAGTTGCTCCTTACTTAATAAACTATATTCATGAGGTTTGTCTTCTTTTGATGTTGTGTTTGCTTGATTTTCTTCATCACCTTTGACTTTGTTGGGCTTCCAATCTGCAGGCTTTCCATAAATATACCAACATTTCTTTTTAAGTTGATCATATTCTTGCAATGTTTACACGACGGTTTGTTCATATTTGATTCGTTGTCCTTTGATGATTTTTGAGTGTATAAGGTCGAGATGTCAACATTTGATGTTGTGAAATTACTCGTCATCATGAGTTTCTTACGAGTTTTTTCTTTTCATACTTGGCAAAGGCTTCATGAATTGAGGGAAGATGTTTGATTTTCATGATTCTTCCTGTGACTTCATTTAGTTCCTTGTCGAGTCCTAGAAAGAACTTGAAGGTTTACTTCTGTTCAACAATAGTTTTGTAAAGAACAGTCTTGTAGACACTTCCATGTGTATGCTTCATTCATATATCTAGTTGGAGCTAATATTTGGAGAGAGTGCTGAAGTATTGAGTAATATTTAATTGATCCTGTCGTAGGGCATGCAATCATTTTTCAATATCAAATAATTCAGAACTGTTGTGATTACTTGAATAGGTATTCCTTGCGGCATCCTAGATTTCTTTTATTTTTTTGTATTGGAGGAAGTTTTCTCTAATTTTTTGTAGTCATGGAGTTGTCAAGCTATGCTTGATGTTCAGGATCAATAATTTTTGGTGCTGGATTTTTCTTGGCGAGATGATCTTATTTTTTTTTTACCATAGATCTTGATGAAGACCGATTGAGACCACCGAAGAAAATGTTGCAATGCAGTTTTTGATTGGTGATGCAAGGATAGATTTTTGATGTTGTAGAACCCAACATCCTAGATTAAGATTTAGAAGTAACTTCCATAGTGGAAGAAGTGACTTTCATGCCATATTTGCTCGTCATGACAAGGCATCGACAGGAGCTTTGCCGGAGATTCCCACTAGAGAGAGAATTTGTTTGTCGCCGACACAAAATTTCTGCTCAAGTGGGAAATTTTCTGTCGTAGACATAAGACTTCAGCAAGAGAGAAAAATTGTTTATCGTAGACACAATATAATCTCGTAGATTTAGGATTACCATTGGAAAGAGAAAGGAGAGCTACATACTTGGCATTTTCGCTAGAGAGAAAATCTGAATGACAACAGGAAGACAACTGTAGATTTCTGACAGAGGGCCTACAAGGAGAGGCTTAGATGGACGATAAAACTCTTTATGAAAAATGTCGGGAGTACGAAGGCTTCTGCGAACAAAAAGGAGTGAGAGCAAACTCCTTCCTAAAGATCTGTGGTCCCGTCCGTGGGGAGACAAGGCCGCATGTTTGAGTGGGAGAGCTGGACGGTGAGGCCAGATGAAGCATCTACGCATCGAGCGCAGGGTTTTCGAACGAAGCGAACGAGGAAGGTCTCTGTACATTGCGAACGAGGCTCGAATGGTGTCGTCTTGATGAATAGCGTTGCCGATGCAAACCGGAAGAAATTAAGTCTCTGATACCATGTTTTTAGGAAATAAAAATTCACTGATTTATCATTAAGCAGACAACTAATATATGTACAAGTCAGACTAAACCTCTTACAATTACATGAAAATTTAAGTCATCGTGATAGAAAGGAAAGAAATAAAACACAACAATGGATAATTAAGGGAGAATAATTTCTCCACTCAAATGTAACATCGGGCCCTTTGTTTCCTAAATCATGTGTATATCAACAATGCCTTTGTCAAGCTTTGATACTCTTTTTTCATCTTTCTCATTGAGTTACATCTAGATTACTTGTACTCTATGTTGGGCAGTAGGTAACCTTAACATATGCACTTTTGAAGGATTATGGTAATAACGTTATGTCAAAACTTCTTAAGTTGGTATTGATTCACATGCTATCTGAGTACTGATAGGTTAGTGGTGAAACGTGGATTCTGTCTTTTATTTTTAAGGGGTTGAGGCTTATTCCATGTCCAATTGGATTAGAGGTAGCGGCATTCCCTAAGATTGTTGGATAACTTGAGAAGTATGAAGTGACTTTGCATTAGGCATCATCTGAATGCTGACTGAGTCCTTGTAGGGCTGATGTCAGCCTTGTTCATTCTATTTTACACAATATGATCAACAGTATATTATTTCTGGGGAATCCTTTGCATGGAACTCAACACCAGTGTGGAGTTTTAGGAGTTGATACAATCGTAGATTGATATAACAGTTCAGAAGAGCTTATAGTTTTGATGGCTGAATTGGTTTGTGTTATAGAAGGGCTGCTATGGTTTATAACCTTAAAAATTGCAATTAGTAGTAATTTTAAAATTATTACAAGAAGTTTATTAAACTGAATGTTCTTTTATTTTTGCTTTTTCTTGTTAATGACAATCATATTATTTTCTATTTATGACCTTTTTTTAACGGCCATTCTATTTTTTTCATCATTGTTTTGCTTTCTTTAACAGGTTACGGATGTTGACGGTGATGTTCCACTGGCTAAAAAATTAAGGATGTCATCTGATTCTCTGCAAGATTTTTCTAGCTCTGAAGAGCTTTCTTTGTTTTCTATGACTCCAAATAGCTCAGAATCAACACAGGTTTGTTACCACATGCATTGAAATCATCTGATTTGTTTTTTTACTTGGTGGCTGGTGCTTAATCACGGTTTCTGTTGTTAACAGTTTACTCTTTATGTTGGCGTAATAAATAAGTGAATGTAAATGGAGTTGGACAATTAACTTTAGATTTTCATTTATTTGAATGTTTTAATATTTCCTGCCATTTGCAAACAATAGCTTGTACTTTTTGATTTGGGCACTAATTGAATCAAAATATTTGACACGGTAGCTTATCGAGATGCGGTACTTTAGCTACTACAGTACCACAATCCCTTTTTCCTATTTGACTCATTGCCTTGTCTATACCATCTTTTTCTAGTACTATCCTTGTCTTCCTCCTTCCTTTTCCATCACCTTTCTATTTTCTATTCCCTACCTATTTTATCTACTATTCCTCATTATATATAGATGTTGTTTGCTTTGGGTAAGGTCAGTTTTTTATTTTCTTGATTTCAGACTATTGTCTAGCATGCCGACGAAGGATGTTTTCCCTTCTAGGGATGTATCCGAAGGCGAGGAGGTGCTCTGGTTGTAGCTTGTCTGAGGCGGTGATCTTCTTCAACGGGTTCGAGAGGTGTTCCGACTGTAACTCGATCTCTCCGGAATAGTTATCCTTTCATATTCCCCTCCACCTGCTCGCTTCCATTTCCCCTACGCCCCAGCCTTTCCGTTGTCGTCCAGCCCTCGAGGCTCCTTCCACCCACCACACAGGCCTTTTGACCTCTCTTTCTGCTGCTGCACATGTTTTCAGCCGCCTTCCAGCAGCCACGCTAGCTTTCTAGTCCTATTCCTGCTGCCGTCAGCTCCCAAGGTCTATTCTTGCTGCCGCCAGCCCCCAAGGTCTATTCTTGCTGCTGCCAGCCCTTCCGGGACAGTTCTTTGAGCCGCCAGCCCTTCGGGCCAATTCTCACCTCCGCCAGCCCCTCCAGTACCTGTTCCTGCTGCTGTCCAGCCCCAGGCACCGGTCCCTGCTGCTATCCGATCCTGCCGCAGAAGCTTTTTGCGGCTGTCGTCCACTTCTTTCTATGCCTCAGCTACTTGTTGCCATCCTCCTCCCAACAAGCCTCCAGCCCTTTTATGTCATCCAGCGCCGATGCAACCTGTTGCCATCTACCCTCCAACACCGCTGTCACTTTCTTCCTTTCCTTCCGGGCCTGCCTCGCTTCTCTTGGGGGCCATTTATGTGTTTTTGTGCCATTTTTCTTTCTTTTTCGATGGCGTCGTCGTCATTACTTTTTGTTTACATGTTTATGTTGTTTTATGTTGAGAATTCATTGTTGTCATTTTTGAATTCAACAATAAAATTTGTCGTTTGGTCGTGATTTGGGTTAAGTCTGGTATCAACATTACATTTTAATTAGATTACTCAAGGTAGTTTAATATGCTCTCCATGTTCTTGATCATAAAGAAGTTCTTTCTATTTATAATTATTGTAATTTTGAAGCCTTATCTTTTGTATACAGTTTCTGATCTTTCTATTTGCAAAGAGTTTTCTTAGTTTTATTTGAAAAATTTTCAAATCACTGATATCATGTATGTCTATTATTGCTCACTAACAAATGGAAAGAAAATAGAAGAAAACAAACTTATAGTGATATTTTTCTGTTTAGGCCATTATTGTAGATGACATTGTTGCAATTGGTCTTGAACTACTTGAAAGATTGGTCCGAAGATCTATGTTATGTGATTGTTGTTTTTGTTTTGCCAACAGTTTTAACGTTTTTTTCCTTGATATGCAGAAGTTTTTCACATTTGCAGTTAGAGATTCCTTGATTAATGTCGGTCCATTAAAGGATTTTGCTTATGGGTTGAGGATAAATGCTGATTCGAATGCAACTGGAATTAGTAAACAAAGCAACTATGAATTGGTTAGTTATCAGCGTGCATAATTTTTTAAATTTGTTCTTTACCTTTTTTGAGGACATAATTTTCACATTAATTCTTGTGTTTTTTGAATCAAAATTCATGAAACTAAATTCAATATGGTCTGGGGCTTCCAGCTTCTCCACATTTTATTACTTAGTGGAGGGGAAATCCTTGTTTATTATAAGTTTTACTTTTCAATGATTTTGGATATGATGAAATTTCTCGTTCTTTTGTTATTGAATACTTTGGTCTTGCTTTTAGCTCCTTAGCTGTTAAGAATTGACCTTTTCAATGATTTTGGATATGATGAAATTTCTCGTTCTTTTGTTATTGAATACTTTGGTCTTGCTTTTAGCTCCTTAGCTGTTAAGAATTGACATAATATTTTTTTAAGTCGTATGTGACTAAAAGAACTTTGCCGATTTCTTTATAGCTTCATGATCATAGTAAGCACTTTGCAGTACCAATTGTCAATTTAGTGTCCATAACTCAATTTTGCTTCAAACATCATTGAACATATCATTGCATTACCCAACAATGGCTTAAGAGATTTTATTTGAATAGAAAATACTTTGGAAGCATGCCATCGTGTCTTATGTGTGAGAAAGTTTATGTAATGTACTTATGATGGAGAATTGTGTATTATAGTTCAAATGTTTCCGTGGTGCGAAAGTACATGGTGCAGTATGCCTTTTTAAAATTGTGCAAAATATTAAAAATATTGCATATTATAATAATAATAAATGTAACTAATACTTGAAAATCTTGAACATCGAAATAGAATTTAGTAGCAACTTTCTGACATAAATATGGAAGTAACATTAGTGATTGGAAGCATCTTATTTCTATGTTACATTATCTTAACAATAACAAGCCTTTCTAAGTTACAATATCTTAAAGGAATATGAAAAGTAATTAATGCTTGTCAAAATGGCTAGTTCAGAATAAAATTGTTAAGTATTTTATTTTATAGAAATATGACAATGAAAACAGTTCTTGAAGAGACGACAATTTGATTAAAAAGTCATTTCAATTTATTTATTTATTTATTTATATTTCATTTTGCATCTAAGTAGAGAACTGTCTAATTTGTATCAGTTATGGCACATTTTTTCCAATATCTTTTTTTGAACTTACGAAAAGGTAATTATTTTTACGCGCATGTACTTTAACATCCTTAGTTATTGCTATAAAGAGTGAACTCTATCAATCAATTTGCATATGCAAGCATTTTTATATAATTCATCTCATTTACATTTTTTATATTGATCAATATTTATTCATAATGAGCATTGTATCTGACAGTTAAGTTAAAAAATGACAAGTAGCATATATCATTCATTTCACCATGATCAAAACTTTCAAGGGGAGAGATTATCATTAAAAACTTGTAATAACACTTGTTTGGTTAATATCAATATCGATTGATACATTTGATTTTGAAGACATGACAGCTTCACTTTAATTTTGGAACAAGAGTACTCACCACAACTTTAGAATACATAATATTATATGGTAAAGTTTGCTTATCAATGAATACTTCACTTAAATATACAAGTTGTTCTCATGTAAGTTATATTTGAATAATATTTATAAAATTTTAGGTTTCATTGAATGAAATTCCATATTAAATATTTTTTTTTCTAATTTAAATGCATATCTCAATTATACTCTTTAGTTTTTCATTTTAAAAAATCACTAAAATTTCTGTCTTGTTAATTTTCTCTTCTTCCCCGAGCCAAAATCCCTTAACAAGTTAAGTCGGAGAATAACAAATATATTTAAGGTTTGTAGTCTAGTTCATAAGAAATGAAGCAATTTTCTTTGGTGTTTTTGTCTTACCTTGCTTGCAAAGTAAGAAGATATGATGAAAATGTTGACATTCCTCCTATTTTCTTGTTTAGAAACAGACCCTCACTCGACTTTAAAGCACTATAGAGAAGCCTAGAAAGTCAAGGACTTTGTCATGTTCTTCGGCTCCAACCAATCATAATGGTTATATTTTTTGGTGCTTCATAGAAATGTCGTTGAAATCATCTCCAAATGGAAATGCAGTCAAGCTGAGAAGAATATTTGGAATTCTTCGCATACAGTTGATCTTCTGGAGGGTTTTTGTAATGCAATGCAAAGGTACACTACATGTTTGTTCAAGCAGCCTGAGTGCGATAGTAAATCATCATTGAAGGTGATCTCAAATTGGTCTATGGGTTGACGGCTTGGCGCATCAATTTAATGAAGGAAGCTAGGATGTTCATCAATCCAAATGAATTTAGTAGGAACTCATAATGCTTGGAAGAGGTTTTGAATGCCATCTTTGTCCGCCTGTCTCCTTGTTTTTTAGTTGGTGGTATTTGTACCATATTCTAACTCAGAAAATACCTTGTTGTGTTATGGCTGGTTGAATAACATGATTATTCGTGGTAGAGGTACTTTTTCTTTACAATTACCTTGTTTTGTCCTCGCTGGCCACTCCGAGAGTCTGAGACTCTGAGTGATGAATCTACTTTCTGTCTATTGGGTTATTACCCACTTTGTCAACTTCTGAATCTTTTAGCCAATAGGATTGCCTCTCACTGTCTGCTCAGTGAAGTACTCTACCCACACTCTCTTACCGGAAATAAATCCAAAGACCTTATTCCATTACTTTGATATTAAATTATAAATGTTCCCTTGGAGTCAACTCATTTAGATTCCCCGACTTACATTTTTCAGGTAGTAATTGGCCATAAACCATGCTTGCCTGTGAAGTGTGGTGGAACAAATTTTTTCCATTTAGCATAGGTTGGCCTTTGTAAAGTTCTCAATTGAGGGAAAACAACCTAATATTGTTCTCTAGGGATGGCTGCCTAAGGTCGATGCTAACAGTGGTGTAATTAGAGGTATCCATAGGCAGTAATCGGAGGCATCCAGAAAATTTGCAAGCAGGCTTACACATAAGATTAATACTTTTATCCAAGGGAAGTAGAACGTGTTTTCATTGTTGATTATAGTTTACTGTGAGTTACAGGCAGAGGCAATGATAATACTGACCAGATTTAAAAGCAATACTCTAATGACCTGCCATTGGCTATCCATGTTTGTTGAACTCTGTTACTTAGGTCCATCTCTATTGTTAGCCATCTTGCTTTGTGTCAAGTCATCACATGAAAATTTAACATCTGCGAGATAAGTTTTGTGGAAAACTAGGAAACTTGAACAATAATATTCAAGTAATAAGCTCATCATGATAAGAGTATGCACAAATTTCATATAAACTGACTTTAGGAAATATAAAATGGATGCATAAACGCTCAGATCTTTGTTTCATCATGCGAGTACCATGAGCATCAGGTTTAGTCTCAGTCATTATGTCAAGCCTTTTGTTAAGATGTTTGTTCTCTTGTACTGTTGACAATTGCCGTCCATGAGTGTTTTTGCTTGGACCTATCCACCCATTCTGGTGTAGTTTATTTCAATATTTTATAAGCTAAGCACCTCTTAAATGCTTATCTTGTCTTTTTTTTAATGTTCATGTTATGGTCATATGAATACAATTTATGATTTACAAGTAAAGTCTTGTATTATTGAGGTACAACATGTATGAGATCTAATGTTCATCACATATTATTGTCACTTAAAAAGAGATGAAATCTAAGAAAGCACTTTAAAAAACATCCAAGAATTAATGGTCATAGTTTCCCACCTTTAGGATTAAGCTTGAAGGGTTGCTGTTGGCCCTCTAGTTTGTTGCCTTACAAAGTCGATGAGTCCTGTGAAGTTGAGTCGTTTGTCTCCTTAGCTACATTGAACCTTCTCGGTGTCTCTTTAGGCTCTATTTTCAAAGAATTTATTGTAAACAAGCAAACACATATTGATTTGGGAAAGCGATGACTTATGAGCGACAGCTTTAACCTTACCTGTTGCTAAACCCTATGACAATAAAACAAATATTGATTGGGCAAAGCTATCCGTCCTGTAGTGCTGTTTACCTACACAAGTGGTTTACTGTATTTTTATCTATACAATTTAACAATTTTATGGTATGACATTAAAACAATCATATCAACTCTATAAGATTATCTCTATCCATTTATCCAAATATGGCTAGCCACATAATCGAGTCATTTACTTGTTCAAGTCAGATATCAAGTTGGCCTAACCACTTAGAGTCATCTTTACGCTGTCCGATTTGGGTACCCCAATGTCTGCTTGACCTAGTTCAAAGAGGTCATTACTAGGGCCCACCCATATTGAATTGTGTCATGCTAACAGTTAGATAGAGCTGATTGACCCCAGACCTGCTAGTATATAAGGTTATTTTATGATAGAACTTTCTAAAGCTCTGATTTTTACATATTTTCTTTTTGGCATATGAATGTTAGTCTCTTTGTTTTCTTTCTATGATATACTATTTTTCTATCTTTCTTCCTTCTTTTAGCTGTGTATTATTCTTATAAGTTCATTTTAATGGTTGTCGACAATGTGATGTTGAATTTCACTTTTCTCAAGACGTTTCATTGATTTTTGCTGTTTATTGTTAGGTATGTACTTCTGGTCATGGAAAGAATGGGGCTATTTGTGTGATGCAAAATTCGATTCGACCTGACTTGATAACTGAGGTAATTTGGTTATATCTCTTTTCTTACATATTTTTGAGATTATTGTAATCGTATATTGTTTTTATCATCCAAAAAAAGAAAAAGATTTTTACCGTTATATTTAACATGGCCGATGGTTTCTCTAATCTGAAATAACATAATATCAATTATCTTTTATTTAATGATGTTAGAACCATAGATCCTATCATTTAAAATCATTTAAAATTAATTATCAAATTGCTATGTTATCTCATTTTTTGATATGATGCATAGTTGAGCCTTGTCAAAATTTTATTTGTTGGTTAAGCTGGTCAATATTGTTGTTATAATGAAAACTCTTATGAATATTTTTATATATTTAAAATGTTAAATTTTTGTGTCTTTTTAAATGATTTGAGGCTATCCTTTAACAAATTATTATGCTTTGTATGACACTTAAGTTGTGTGATTAATATTTGAGCAATCGTTCGTATCTTTCTAAATTTTGTTTGCTATGAGCTTGCTAGACAAATAATGTCAAGCAGGGCTTATAATTATATCTAAAACTCATATTTATCTTTGCCAATTGCTTGAATTTTAATTAATTTCAAAATGAAAACTCAACCAATAATCAATAGGCTCGTTTTCTCTTTTTGTCTATGTCTATGTGTATATATCACATATTAATTAGGACGAGGAATTAAAAAACATATAAATAATTTTAATATTAATAGGTTCGGCTTGAATCAAATTTAATGTCTACTGAACATTTATAATTTTTAACGTGAATGAATTTAATTTAAATAAATGAGGTTAACATTCTTAAAGTTGTCTTTTTGTCACTTCTGTCATCAATTATGTTAGTTACACTTTGGAGGTTAGTAATGGCATTACACTACTTTAGAGCAGTAGATTTTAGAAATTATGAAATGCAAACAGTTTCCATATCAGATGATGATGATGATGCTTGGAGCTAATCATATTTTTTATGCTATAAACATAATCCCAGAGTTGAAAGTTATGTCATGATGTTGCATATGGAAATATAATTTGTTATCACATAATTTATCACACTTGGGTTTCTAGTCGGTGATCATATTCTCTAGAGTTTTCATTTATAGGTTTTCAATCTTTATAGATTTCATATTGACTGATGCCTTCCAAATGTTATTTTTCTTAGGAATTATGAGCTATTTCATCCAAGGTACCTCCTAAAGAGTTGAAGTTATATTGATTTGGTTCTGAGTTGATTTTTACAAAATTTAAAGGTTTCCATGCTTTAGTTTACTTTAGTTTAGTTTATTTATTTTTATTCACAAGCTTTGATTAGCTCCAAGAGACACTTTACTTGATGCTAAGGACCGTGGTTCATTAGCTTTGATGTTTTTGGTCTTAATCTAATGCAAGGTCTTGCATACGGAAGAACCTATACCTTGAATATTGGTGTATCTAACTCAAGTTGACTAGTGATCTACTTGGATCCAACTCTATAAATGACCAATGAAGTGAGCCTGAGCCTGTCACACCCAGTTGACGCCCTTTAATGGTCGGCTAAGGTGTGACAAAGGCAGACAATTCAGTCAGACTAAATTATCATCAACACTCCTGACTTGCAGAAACAAGACGTAGTGGGTAATGAACTAGTCCAGCTAAATCGTCGCAAACATATGTAATATATTACCTTTAATAATTCTTTCATATTCATACTCGGAAACGTAGAAAATTATAACCTTAAATCATGTAAACCACGAACTCAAACATAAATAAAAGGCGTACCCAAAAGCTTTACAAGCTCCCAAAACTATACAGTACAATAATGTACAAATCACACATGACTACTCGCTCCTACCTGGAAGTCAATAACATAGAGTAAGCAACAACCAGCTTAGAGAAATAATCAATGCTGAATTAAAATTTTATGCATCGAAAATAAACGTTCATCCTTATATAAATTGTACATGTCTGCACACAAATCACAATACATGATATAAATATGAAAAGAAAAAAATGTAGTGTTGAAATCTAGACTATTGTGCAAACATGTGTAGTCGTAAACATGAAATCATAAGTATAATAAAAAATATATTCATAAAGCTGCTTATCGTATGTAATCACAATAATGTTATTTCATAGTATTGTCACTTGTAAATGTATAAGTCTTAACTAAATTCATGTCCTATACTCTGCCCCAACTGCCATATAAACTATTAATCTAGTTTGAGCACCCCAACACAGTAGTTATCAATAGCTCCACTGATACCAACGATGCCCTATTTTCTGACACCGCCTGATCAAAATGGTTTCAGAATTTTGTCGCTGCCTGAACACCAAGAGTTGAAAATACATCCCTGCATATCGTAATTGGAAGTACTCATGTAATAGTCTACTTATAACATTTCTAGTGATATTTCGTAAAGCATAATACCTGTAGCAAACATTCATAGGTGTTTCATAAAGCATAATTCTTGTAATAAGACATTTCATATATCATGGGCGTGAATCAAAACAAATTGAATACTCGCAATCAATTAATTTCATATGCATGTTCATCTGGATCGTAACATAGCATAACATCATATGTATCGTAATAAAAGTCAACTGACATTCATACATTCCAAGCAAGTATTTATCTGCAATATACAAGAAATCTAAATGTATTTGTATTGAATACATAATCACACAAATTATACAGAATGTTATATTGACGGAACAACCTTGCTAGGATTTTCTCACGCTTGTGTCGAGCTCGCTGATCATATAAACAACTTGGGAATTCATAAGCATCGTAGCAATTCATGAAATTATTGCTTGTATCGCAATTTAACCCAAAACACGACTTATTTGCCAAAACTTACATCAAACGAGCTTTTCAACACAAGTTCATCCCTTTTAAAACCGTTTCTTTTTTCTCACCAACTCTTCCTATGCCTCAAAACTCTCTTCCCCTTTGTTGATTTTGTGCTTAAGCCCTTGTTGAACATCGCAAACCCCTTTTTGACACTTTCGACATTAGTTCAACATCTCTGACAACTATTCGAAAAAAAAACGCACAAAATTAAGACAAACGTCAAAATGAAAGTTTAAAGAAGGAAATGAAAGTCTCAAATAATGTGAAGAATGATTCTTACTATTTGATTTCGTTGTCGAAATTTGAAATTCCATGACTCGGCCTGGTGCTTAGAATTAACTAAGGCGTGAACTATGATCCGACAGTATTGACATTTAATTTTACTTTCCACAAAATTGTTTCAGGAACTTCCATTATATAAAATAGTCATTTATCTACAAAGTGAAATAAAATTTAACATACGGAAATAATAGTTTAATCTAAAAACCACATCTCAAACAAGTGTTGAATAATATATGAAGGAATCGACAAACAAAAACAATAAACACAACATAACTATTACTTATCAGCTGCAGTCATTATCCTGTAAATCAAATCTCTTCTACGAGACATAGAAATCTAAAATATTTCTTCTCTTGAAAGAAAATATTAATTTCAACTATAAGTTTGGCTTAGTGAGTAATTATATTCTTTATTTGCATTAAATTATGGTGCTTATGTTATGCATGAATGACCCAAAAAAATGTAGCTCAATGCTTTATAAAACATTGAACTCTCACTTTATTTTTATCATTATCCGTTTCACTTTAAGTTTTTATCATCATATTGATAGTCATAATAGGATTACCGTCATGCCCGCAAATATCATAAAAATGTGTCCGAAAATACTCTAAAAAATATACCTGAATACATCCTCA
This sequence comes from Papilionanthe hookeriana x Papilionanthe teres, assembly GCA_022702705.1. Classification (NCBI taxonomy): domain Eukaryota; kingdom Viridiplantae; phylum Streptophyta; class Magnoliopsida; order Asparagales; family Orchidaceae; genus Papilionanthe; species Papilionanthe hookeriana x Papilionanthe teres. Next base: position 85,323,875 of record CM040424.1, read on the forward strand.
AATTGTACCCGAAGATACTATCAAATTTTACCCATAGGTACACTCGAATTGTACTCGAAGTATTCCTCAAATTGTAACGGATACATCACATCTCTTGCTAGTATCATCTGTGGGTAATCCTATATGACTTGATCATTTACTTAACATTTCATATCAATTAAACTTTTTAAAAATGTATCTTCATAGTTAAGTTTTTTTTTCTCCCATCTTTTATGTCTTTTCAGACTTTCAATATGCAATGTATAATTGAAAAATTATTTTAAACCATTTATTAAAGCAATTATTTATTTACTAAAATATTAATTTAATGCATAAAAATAATCACTCACTTTTTTCTTGAAAAGTCCTCTGAAAAAATCAACCTGTCACTTCAGTTCCTAGCACCTAAATGTGCATGTAATTATAAGAATTTCATTCTAAAAGAACGACATGGATATTTAAATTTGTAAGAATGATCAAGAAAACACCTTAACCTTTATGACCTTATGATTCCCAACATTTCTCAAAATTTGAGAATTTATCAGCCTTTTATCTGTTTTTGATTGCGTAAAAATTTAATAATATTAAGGGCCTTTTTAGGGGAGCTTAATTGGTGCGGTGTGTTTTGAAAACGCCGGAAGAAGCATTTGGAAAATAGGTTGAGGCGGAACATCGTAGTAAGCTGTAAATTTTTTTATGTTAAACGTGGTCGCGGGTCAAACCCCGCGGCCTGCGTTCCACTTTTCCATTTTGACACCTCTGCTCTAATTCTCGATCTCCCTCTTCTCTCCCTCTCGCCTGTCTCTCTCAGTCATCTTTCTCTTGCGCACTACTTTCCCTCTCGCCCGTATCTCTCGGCATTGCCATACAGATCTTTCGCCTCCCTTCGATCCCTCGTTATAGTGCTCTGTAAGTACCTGCGGTAACTGTCGATTGATTGACTTGTTTTATGCGATTTTCGGCTCTTTGATTTACAATTTATTGGTTAGAGATTTATGTATGCAATTTCTTTCTCTGTTATGCGTTCCTATCGCTTTTTGGTTTATGGTTTTCTCTAATTTGCGATTTGTGGCTTTCTCGAGTGTTCTGCTTAAAAATAAATGAACTAGGGTGACTGATTTGTACACGACATTATTCTCTAGCTGCCCACCTTTGTAAAAAAATTTACATTGGTAAATTTTCATGATTATATATCAATATGAGATGCGGTTTTTGGTAATTGCTATGAAACAGATGAATATGTTGTATTTGATTTGTTGAGTAAGAGAATCTTATAATTGGATGAAAAGAATGCTTCAGTTATAGATAACAATGTTTTGGGTGACCCGTATATAATTGCCCAAAATGAAAAATATGGGAGTCGGCTTTTTGTAATTGCCATGCCCATCTCATTCCCTCTCTCTCTGGGATTTTAAGCATATTAGTTTTATGGTGTTATATATTGACTGCACATTTGTTATGTGGTGGCAAATGTTTCATGCACATTAATTTTTTGGTGGTTGTATTAGGGATGGGTGGTGGTTGTGCTGGGGGTTGGGTGGTGCTTTCGATGGGGGTTGCGTGGTGCTTGTGATGGGGGTTGGGTGGTGTCCGTGATGGGGGTTGAGTGTTGGTTGTTCTGGGGATTGGGTGGTGGCTGTGATGGGGGTTGGGTGGTGGCTGTGCTGGTAAATGTTTTATGGTGTTATATATTGATTGCACATTTATTATGTGGTGTTAAATGTTAATTTTGTGGTGGGTGTGTTGGGGATGAGTGATAGATGTTTTGGGGGTTAGGGCTATGAGTGTATGTGTGACTGTAGGGGTTTGTGGTAATGTCATTGTCATGTTGTCGGTATGTATGTATGTGAGTGATGGTGGTGGAGGCTGGTTAGTGTTGTGGTTATTGTCTTTTTATAATTTCATTTGGATTAGAGCATTTGGAATAAAGTGTTGGGGGTTGGGTGGTGGCTATTGTCTCTTCTAGTTGTTCGGAAACATTAATGTTTTTCATTTTCTTTGTTTAACAACGTAATGGTTTAGGGAAGTCGATTCATCAACGATGTGAGATAAGGAAGTCATAATCATATTTTGCAACCACTGTTTTAAGGAGCTCGAGCTTGGAAATTGAACCACCACATGCTTTAACAACGAAGGGTGACAAAATATTATAAAGAAGTTCAAGGAAATGATAGGAAAGGACTGCGATAGGTTACAATTTAAGAACAAGTGAGATCAGTTGAATAAGGCATGAAAATTATGGAAGAAATTAAAACGAGGATCCACGAGCTTGAGTTGAGATCCAATCAAACGGACAATTGTTGCTTTGGAGAAATGATGAACTGAGAAATTAAAGATAATAACGAATCCATCGAGGACATTTTCTTTCATTTTTTATTCCTCCAAGCTGTTTTAAGTAATAAACTTGCCTATATGTTGCAACCCAAGTTTCTCTGTTCTTTTCAATGCTCGGTTTTTGAGGTACTTTTAGATGATCTTTCTTTGGTGACATGCATATGTGACACACACAAGTTTGGTATTAAGTGAGCTAAAGACAACCAAGAACTCTTATTTTATATGTTTTGTTGTCTTCTTGTTATGACAGATTCAGTGAGGTTTGTGTAATTAGTTCTCTGAAACCTCACGCCTGCACAAAACTGTAATTAATTACTGTTTTTATCAATTTATAAAGTCTATGTTAATTTTATGTTCCATTGATTACTGTTATTTTAGATATTGTAAGTTTTATGTTATTTGTAATTGTTTTTTCCTTTTTCGATTGTTTATAGTTTTTTTTTTGTGAGTTTCTGAGGTCCATGATGATACGTTCGACCTTGTGGGTTCTCTTGGATGACCTGTTAGTCGTTGTTGGTTGGTGTCACATGTGAAATCTCGATAAATGCAACAAATTCCTCTCTTCTTTTCGATGCCGAGATTTTTGAAATACTTATGGATATTTTTTTTGGTTATATGCTTGTGTGACACATAGAAGATTGGTATTAAGTGAGCTAAAGACAATTGAGAACCCCTGTTTTTTAAGGTATGTTGTCTTCTTGTCGTGAAAGGTTCGGTGGGGTTGGTGTACTTAATTCTCTGAGACCTCGCGTTCGCACAAAACTGTAATTGATTGACGCTTTTGTCAATTTATGCTTGTTTTATGTCTAATAGGTTCTTTCTTGAATCTTTCAGGGAAGATGAGCTCCAAGATTTCAGGAAACTTCTAACGAGTGCTCTCTCACTGCGGACTACATACTTCTCTACTGACGTCTCGTCAGATACATAGCTACGGGAGATAGTTTTATTGGTGCTTGTCGGGCATCACAGAGATGAGTAACTTCTTCCTGTGGGGAGATTGTCTGGTAGATTTCACTGCCGATATTGATCGTAATCGGATGACATTCCTGAAGGATGACGTAGCTCGTGACATACACCATCTGTATTTTAAAATTAATATTATTATATTTTTAATTATAATTTTAATAGTTTTTTTCTTTTTTTTACCAAACTTGATACTAATTGTGAAGTGAGGTGTATATCTTATTTTTTGTACTGTTATGAAATAATTTTTTTTGTTTTTCAATTATCAAATATATTGTTATGACAGTTCTATTGCAAACAACGTTAATGTACAGGGGCAGAATGATAATTTATCTGGAAACAACTACAAAATAATCACCCAGCTTATTCGGATCGATTCTTTCGCGACTTATCGAATCGATTCAATGTACTTTATTAATAAGTTGCATCTACCCCAAACATACCTTAAGTTAAATTATTATATTACTTTGTCTAATAACCATATAACATTAATATTTACCTTATAAAATGCTCAGATTGATCTCCTCACTCGCACGCTCCTTCAACTTTTGCTTCGAATCTGAATTTAGTATTTGTTAGAGCCCTAATTATCAAATAAAACTTTTAATTAATATTATTATTAAATACACCCATGCATTTTTAAAACACATATATGATTGTTCATAATAAAATATATTACCTATTTTAAAATATTAAATTTTACCTTATAATTTTTTTGACTTTCCTCTGCCCTAAGCAACCGAGGTTCAATTGGCCTACCCCCCTCGACAGAGCCGAAAATCTCCTCAAGCCTATATTCGACCGCCCGTCTCCCTCCGTCGATCTCGATTTGTATCTCCCAACAAAGCATGCGAGGCTTGCTCCTCCTTCGCACAGCTCAACAACCCTAACAACTGATATGTATAGCATAAGCATCATAATTTAATGCGTATAGATATTATAATTACTCACTAAGCGAACTTACAGTTGAAATTAAAATTTTCTTTCAAGATAAGAAAAACTTAGGTTGATATATCTAGTATGAGAGATTTGATTTACAAGAGGAGAACTACAGCTGATATGTACTAGTTAAGTCGTGTTTGTAGTTTCTGTTTACTGTTGTCTTCATATATTGTTTAATATTGGTTTGAAATGTGGCTTTTCAGATTATGTTGTTGTTTTTGGATGTTAAATTTTATTGCACTTTGTGGATTTGTAGCTCTTTTACATATTGAATGATTCTAAAAAATGTGGAAAGTAAAATGAAATGTTAATATTGTTTAAGCCGCTTTTCCGGCCTTAGTAAAATCTAATAAGCACCGGGAAGGTTCGTGACATGAAATGTCGCCTACTACAGTCTTATGCGCCCAGTTCGCACGATCACATACTCCACGTGAAGGAGATTATTGAAGATCGGATGAGGAAGTGTAGCACTCTGCGGCTTCCCTATATTCCAGTCGCTCCTTTGCTACTGTGAAGGATCACAGATCCTTCTCTGTCGCATGAGAATCCTTGCAGGTGAGCGAGTGAAGTGAGGGAGAGGAATGGGAGTCCTCTACTCAAGTGAAAATCACCAAAGATCATAACCGTTAGATCTCATCCAGCCGCTGCATGCCGCTTAAAAGTGTCGTAAGGTCGGCCTTGAACAATAATGAGGCGGGAAGAGAGGAAATGAAGGTTTAATTAATTATACACGTAACTTTTGTATTTTATATCTCCCAATCCAAACATAATTAATATATAGTGCTATACATGGAATTGATCGATTTCATGCATAGAATGTTATAAAAATAATTTGGTTGAATTTTGAGGGATGAGAAATTTGGGTACTTTAGAATTTGTCAAACTTTTTCAGGTATCTTAGATTTGGTTGTTAGAGCTCTCCCCTCATCTTTCACGACTGTACTTAAGAGGAATATTTCTCTCATTTCTTTTCTTTTTTCCTTGTGGCTTCTTTTTCAAGCATGTTCTTTCACTTAATCTTGACAAAAGGAATTTTTTAGCTTTTTAATATCAATTTTTGAAATGCTTTTAGGCTCTTCAATGTAAGTTTGATTTTTCTATACTTCAATATCTTCATGTGAAATCATTCGGTTTGAGTTTGAAACTCATTTTCATAGCACTAAAATTTGAAGTACATCGTGAATATCTGACATATTGTTTGGTAACACTAATCTATAAGCAACAAAACCAATCCTTTATGTAATTTAAAAAAGATCGATGTACCTGGGACTCCATTTGTTTCTCTTATGAAATTTGGTTGTACCATTCATTGGCCTCGCTTTAATAAATAAAATATGAAATCTCCAATTTAAAATTCTTATGTTTTGTTCTTTAGGTTGTAATATTTCTGTTGTTGACCCTGAACAACTTTCAATCTGTCTTTGATTAATATGATTCTCTCTGTAGCTTCATCAACTAAATCAGGACTTAGCATTTGACATTGACCCACTGCATCCCAATTTACTGGAGTTCTATATTTTCTGCCATACAGTGCTTCATAATGAGCCATTTTTGAAACTGTATTGATAACTATTATTGTAGATGAACTTGATCATTGGAATGCGATCTTCCCAACTGCTTCCAAAGTTGAGAATACAAAGCGGCAACAAATCTTTCAATACATGAATTGTCTCTTTTGATTGTCCATCGGTTTGTGGATGAAATGTTGTGCTAAAATGTAACTGTTTATCCAAATCTTGCTGAATGCATTTCCATAAACTGGACGTGAATCTTTCGTCCCTTTGAGAAGCGATGACTTTTGGAATTTCGTGTAATCAGATAATTTTTTTATACAATATGGCCAACTGTTCAATTAAATCCGTCAGTTTGATTAGCAACAAATGAGTTGACTTTTTATATGTTAATAATAACCCAAATACTATCGTGGACCTGACTAGATCGAGGAAAACTTGAAGCAAAATCCATAGCATTTTCCTCCCATTTCCATTCAAATATATGCGACGATTGAAGTAATCTACTAGGTCTCTGATGCCCAGCCTTTACAATCGGACAAGATTGACATTGACATATATATATATATATATATATATATATATATATATATATATATATATATATATATATAAAAGGCCTCAAGGCCAATTTCATTAAGATAAGACAGATACAAAGAGCTTGTGGATGGACCCAAAACCCGAAGCCTCAACCTATACGATACGGCTAAACAAAATGAAGTCTTAAGGTCATAACAAAAAAAATTACAAAACGAACCATGTCTACGAACGAGAACGTCGTCGCTCTCGCTCCGTTCCTAGGAGATCCATAAAGTAAACTCTTAACCACTCGCTCCATCGCTACGAGTGATCAAAGTATCATCAACAAAAAGAGAATCGCTGTGCTTCTTCTTCCGTCGAGAAGTGTAAACCTGCCAATTCGCTGCCTCTTCTTCTTCATCATCTTCTTCTTCTTCAGATGCTTCGTCTTCGGATGTCTGAATCTGCGAATACTTACCGGTGAGTCGGTCAGAAGCGACAGCTATGGTAGCCTCCCGAGTCGTTCGCACCGCAGAGAGGGGTCACCATACTACTTGCTCAGCCAAGCCACGGTGCTAATCACCGGAGAGGCAACTGAGAGTAGGACGAAGAGTCACCCCGACAACCATGTCGTGCTCGGATTGTACCGTGTTCCCTTTTCGAACCAGTAGTAGCATGCCGCTTGTCAAGAATCTCAACAATAGCTAAAGATAGGCGCCGCAGGCCCTTTTCTGAGGGGGTGCACCAGTAGCAAGTGCCCCTAGTGTGCCTAAACATTTTGCAATGTCGGCAAAAAGAGCTTTATCCTCTACCACCACCTTCTCGCCAAAACCCATCTTCGCCGTCCGTGATCCAAATTCGATCCACATCTGGGAGGGTAAAATTCCTCTCAACCCGAACCCTCGCACCATCAGCCGATACCATATCATAAGTGTCTGAATCCACTCTCAGAGGAGTACCAAGCGCTTGACTGATGTTATATATATATTGAGCAACAACTTTCTTTATACCCGGCCACTTGAATACCAGTTTCAAATCATTGAACATTTTTGTGTTGTCTGAATGAATTGTGCAGTCCTAATGACGAGTTTCATGTAGCATTTTTTGTTTTTGATCAAAGTCATCAGGTGCCCATAATTGCAATTTTTCTCTAATTACACCATATGTATCAACTGTCATATCAGTCTTTTTTTCCTGATTAAAGTTATTTCAAAAGTTTCAGATATTTGTTGCTAATTCTCTGAGCTGCTTTGATCCTATCCATCAAAGTTGATTGCAATGTCAGTTGATATAAATATCCCATATTACATGGTATTATAACTTCCAATTGCAAGTCGTCAATTTTTTTAAGCAGCTATGACTTCTGAGTGATAATCTAGCTGGTGTTTTTTATAGATTTATGGCAAAATGTATCAACAACAACATTCGCTCGGTCAGGGCAATGCTGTATATCCAGATCATAGTCTTTGATTTTTGCTGCCTCAAATTTATCTCTTGTGTGAAAATATACTTCTGGCTCAGATGATCAATAAAGACTTCACATTTCACACTGTAAGTTATGTCACCAAATTTTAAGAGCAAAAACTACATCAGCTAACTTCAGATAATGTGTTGGATAGTTATTCTCCTGCGGCTTCAACTATCTAGATGTATATGCTTTCACCTTTTTATTTTGCGTTAAAACGTAACCCAAATCTCGCAACGACGCTTCTCTGAAAATCTGTAATCTCTGTGTACCTGACGGAATTGTAAAAAGTGGTGCATTGATCAAATGTTTCTTCAACTCGTGAAAAATGTGCATACAATCTCCATTTCACTCAAATTGAATATCTTTCCTCATTGGTTTCGATAAAGGTATATTTATATGTGAAAACATTTTTACGAATCTCCTGTAATATTAAGCCAATCCATGATAACTTTTTGCCTTAATATTATTCTTTGGAATAGGTCATTCCACAATTGCTTTCACCTCCTAAAGATCAACTGAGATTCTTTGTCCACTAATAATGTGTCCCAGAAATACAATACATCACAACTAAAATTTACATTTCGAAAATTTTGCATAAAGTTGATTGTGCCTCAACAGCTTCAAAACCATCCTTAGATGCTTGGCATAATTCTCATCAGTTATTGAATAAATTAGAATATCGTCAATAAAAATTATAACAAGCTGATCCACATAAGTCTTAAAAATTCGATTCATTAAGTTCATTAATATAGCAGGAGCGTTGGTTAAGCCAAAAGACATAACTAGGAATCCATAATAATCATACCTGCTCCTAAAAGCTATATTTGTTATATTTATCTTTTTGACTCTGACCTAATAATATCCCCTTCTCAAATCAATTCAGAAAATACAGTAGCATGCTCTAACTGGACAAATAGATCATCAATCCTGGGTAAATGGTACTTGTTCTTGATTGTTACTTTGCTCAAATCTCTATAATTAATGTATAACCGCATAGATCCAACAATACCGGAGCACTCTATGATAAATTTTTCGGCTTGATAAATTCTTAGTCTATCAGTTCCTGTAATTGACATGTTCTATAATTCATTTTGAGCTATCTTGTACGAAGATTTGAATATTGCAAATGTTCCCAGTTGTACGTTAGTACCAAACTCAACTTCTCGTTCTAGTTGCAGCCCTAACAATTCTTCAGAAAATTCAGCAACAATTAGAATGTTTTTTAATTCCTGTATATCTTTATTCAACACTTCTAATTTGACCAGAAATACTAGTTCACAACTACTCAAGTACTTCCCACAATTCACTGCACTAATTAGGGATGACTGTGGATTTTGATCACATATGTTATATAATAACTTTCACCTGACAATTTGATTTTTACTCCTCTTTTCCAGTAATTAATTGTCGCAAAAATGAATTACCAACCAATCTATCCCCAATATGACATCAAAAGTCTAAATTGGTATGACAATTAATTTTGTTGTGAACTTCATGTCATGAATATTAGTATGTACGACTCATTTTCTATTTGCGTAAAAACCACTCCCCGAAGGTATAACAACACACCCGAAGGCAAAATAACACACAAAACTGGGCTAAAATGTATACTGTCAACACCTAAACTACCAGCAAATTCAGCAGAAATAAAAGAATGTGATGCACCTGAATCGAAAAAAATAGTGCCAAACTGATCTTGAATAAGAAGCGTACCTCTAATCACTTCTTTAGATTCTTTGACTTTTTGAGGCATAATTGCAAAAATTCGAGTTTTTACTAGTTGCTCAATTTTGTGTTCTGAAGTTGAACTTTTTGATTGAGTAGAATGCTTTCTTAAAAATTGAGATTTGTTGGGCTAACTGCCTTCCAAAAATTTCCTAGGTGATCCCTGCCCTTGAATTGTCAGTAGTCTGTTATCTCTCTTCTTTTCTTGTGGAGAATTCATTTGAAATTCTTCGACAGTCCACATTTTAGCACTTTACTGAACCAATCAAATACTACCACAAATGTCTATTTACACACTTTTCACAAATTGTCTTTTCTACTTGAAGCTTCTGCTTATCTTCTGATTTAATTTTCTTTATTTTATGACATTCTTCTTTGCCAAAATCCTTTCATTTGTTTGCATGAGGTTGCCACTGTTGACCGTCACAAAATTAGCTCATTTTCGATTCTTCTAGCTCTTTCAACTGACACGTAGAAATCACTTATGTCAAATGACACAAATGCCAACCTCAACTGATCTCTAAAACCATGTTGAAATCCTGACATTTCTTCTCCTTGATAATGACATTTGAGTTGCATATATGGAAAGAAAAGTGAATTCCGTCTCATATTGCATAACTGTCTTGAACCCTTGAGTCAGATTGAAGAATGCTTTGTTGCATTAATGTGCCTGAAGGTGAAATAAATCCATCTCTGAAGACTTTAACAAACTCATCCACTGAATTTGTAGAAGAGTTGTCAGCTAAAATTTTTTCTCTATGCTGCACATGCCAACGTCTCTATACTCAACCTTCTAGCTTGAAAGTAGCTAACGCCATTTTTTTTTTGTTTTTTGGACAAATCATGCCATCCAAAACTTTTTCGATCTTCAGCAACCGTAGGGTCACCATTATCCTTGAATGCAGGTGGCTTGAAAGACTGAAATATCTTCAAGTGTTGATCAACTTCTACTCCAGTATCAGTTCTGGGCCTTGTACTAGTGAATGATCTTTCGATAGTAACCATTTTGTCGACTACTTGTGATATCAATATGCCCTGTAACTCAGTAGCTCTGGTGTTCTTATTTGTCTTGTTTTGATTTTCATTTCTGTTCAAAATACTTTCAGTTCTTCTTTGCATTTGGTACTTTTTTATTCTTCTTCGGACAAGTTTACTGTGTTGAAAATAATTATTATAATGTAATTTATCATATAATAATTTAATCGCACATGCATAATACTTTAAGTCGTACAAATTTCCACCCTAAATTCATCAACCTATAGCAATATATAAATCAATTTATATTTGATCTCATTCTTACTTCTAAATCCACTACACTTACATCATTCTTTTCACCCAGTAATCATGCTCTGATATCAGTTTGTAACACCTTAACTGGCCCCTCTTTAAGGTTCGATTGAGGTGGGACAGAGGTGGACAATTTGAGTCGAGTCTAAATTCTTACAAATGCTTGTCATGATTTGCAGAATCATGATCTAGTCGGTGATGAATCAGTCTAACTAAATCGCTACAAAATATGTAAACTGTGTATTGCATTTCATAATTCTTTCATATTAATATTCATAAGCGTGAAGAATCATAATCCCTAAACATGTAAACTATACATAACTACTAAATCCAAAATAAATTAAATGCATACCCAAGAGCTGTACAAGCTCTCAAAATTATACAATGTGAAATTATACTAATCACACCTGACTGCTCACCCTGTTTTCCTTGACTCTACTTGAAAGATAACTACGTAGAGTGTGTAACAATGAGCTCAGAGAAATAATCAAGATTAAAATAAGTTTTTATACATGGAAAAGAAACATCATGCATGCTCATTTGAATCTATTAATGTCTCCACACGAGTCACAATATACTACAATCATATAGACATGAAAAGAAAAGTAGATAATGTAGGAATCTAGACTGCTGTGTAAACATGTATTGTCGTAAGCATAAAATTATAATTATAATCAAAATATGCTCATAAATTGTTTATTATATGTAATTATAACAATATCATTTCATAGATGTCATTTCATAGTAATGTCACTTATAAATGTATATGCCCCAACTATTTTCATGTCCTGTCATCATGGGTAATCTCCTTGCCTCAAAGATCATATAAACTATCGATAAAAGTTCCACCCCAACATAGCAGTTATTAGTAACACCCTTAATACCAATAGTTCCTTACGTTCTGCCATCGCTCGAGCAAAACGGTTTTGGAATTTTGTCTCTGGCTAAACACCAGGGGTCGGGAATACTACATTCCTGCATAGCATACTTACGATCGCTCATATAATAGTTTACCCATAATATTTCATGTGCATTTATTAAAGTAGTAATAGACATTTGTAGGCTTTTCATAAACATAATTTCTGCAATTATACATTTCATATTTTATAGACATGAATCATAACAAAATGAATAATTGCAAGAACTTAATTTTAAACACATATTCTTTTGTATCATAGTATAATATAACAACACATGCACCGTAAGAGGAGTCAATTGAAATTCATATATTCCAAGCAACTATTCATCTACAATATGCAAGAAGTCTAAATGCAACAGTGTCGAATAGATAATCTCATTAAACCTATATAGGTTTATTTTTCTTAAAGTAGGACAAGATTATATCGTATGACTTAATGGAGAAACCCTACGACGAGTTTTTTCACACTCGTCTCGAGTTCGCTATCTCCTAAGAATTCATAAACAATATGAGAATTTATAAACATCGTAAGAATTCATGAAATCCTAGCTCGTATTGTGACTAACTTGCTGAAACATACCTCAAACAGGCTTCTTGGCGTAAGTTCGTCCCTTCCGAAACCGTCCATTTTCTCAACTTTTTCCCAACACCTCAAAACTCCATTCCCCTTCGTTAATTTTGTGCTTAAGCTCTTGCGAAAGCTCGCAAATTCCTTTCAACATTTCCAACACATGTTCGACTCCTCTTGCTGCTATCAGAAATGAAAAAAACACACAATCAAGGCAAACATTAAAATACAAGTTTAAGTAAATGAAAGTCTTAAATAGCACGAAAGAGGGATTTGTAACATTTAATTTCATACCCAAAACTTGAAATGCTGTCTACGGCATTCAGCTATGCGCCTAGTTTGCTCAGCTGCTGCTTTTCACGACTGTGCTACTGTGCACGGGTCACATACCCCGCAGGAAGGAGATTACAAAAGAGGGGATAAGGGAGTGCGACACTTTGCAACTCCTTGATATGCCACTCGCCCCTTTACTATAGTGAAGAATCACATGGGCAACAATCCCTCAAGGCAAGAGAGTGACGTGAGGGAGAGGAATGAGAGTGTGGTACTTAAGTAAAATCACAAAGGATCACAATCGCTGCATGCACTCGAGTCGTAAGGTCGGCTATGATCAGTAATGAGGCGAGATTAGGGAAGAAATGAATGTTTAATTTATTTAATTCTACTTAAAACTTTGGAATTTTAGCAGTTTTGCCAGGTCTCAAGCCCTGTATGTGAAAAGTGGAGGGTTGCGTTAGATAGTCGACAATCAGCGTAAAATTTGTTGAAAAAATCATGAATGAATCTTTTGATCATTGTGTAAATGCTAGGGCGTCCCCTGGAAGCGATGTGTTGTATGACTTGAATACAATGAAAAGTGTGCAAGTGCCGCTACACCGACGCCCCGGTGTAGCGTCAAATAAGCAAGTGCTCCCACTTTATAGACGGATGCATGTAAATAAGTTAGTCAATGAAACAAATATTAGGATAGGGTCTTGGAATATATGTACTCTCACAAGTAAATTAATGGAATTAGTTAGTATTATGATTCGTAGAAAGATAAGTATCTTTTGTATTTAAGAAACAAAATGGGTTGGAGGAAGACTAAGGAGATTGATAACTTAAGTTTTAAACTTTTGTAGTCAGGTAAGAGTCACATTAGAAATGGTGTAGGTGTAATTATAGATAAGCGTTTGGAAGTTAATATTGTAAAAATTAATAGAATTGCTGATAGAATTATAGTCCTTAAAGTTATTGTTGATTTAAATATTTTTAATATTATGATTGCTTATATTCCACAAGTAGGTTTAGATATAGGTTCTAAAGATAAATTCTGGAATGATCTAGAAGATTTATATAAATGATACCTCTTGAAAGAATATTTATTGGAGAAGATTTAAATGAGCATGTTGGTTGAGTGACTGAAGAATTTTGAAATATTAATGGTGAGTACGGTTTTGGAGTGATTAATGAAGAAGATAGAGTCATATTAGATTTTGCTTTAGCGTATGATTTTGTTATTGCTAATATTTTATTAAAGAAAATAGATGGACATATTATTACTTGTAATAATGGATCTAAAAAACACATTGATTGTTTTCTTAGGAGAAGAAAGGATCGTTGAGAGTGTAAATATTGTGAGGTATTCTAAGGGAGGATTTAAGTACTCAACATCGATGATTGGTTTTAGATTTTAACATGAAGAGTTGTAAAATAAAGAATATTAGGAATTATTGTTGTAGAATTAGATGGGGCACCTAAAAGACAGATAAAATTATTTTTATGAGTAAATTTTAAGATTTCAAGATTTGAGATGTTTATGAAGAAACAAATTTAATGTGGGTTAAAGTAACAAACACAATTAAACAAATGACAAAAGATGTACTTGAAGAATCAAAAAGAAAAATTTCTACAAATAAAATAGTTTTTGGTGGAATAATATGTGCAAGAAAAGATAAAATATAAGAATTTATGTTATAAAAATTAATTTAATTGTAAAATTTTAGAAAACTGGGAAAAATATAAAATGACCCGTAGGGAGTCTAAGAGAACAATCTGTGTTGCTAAAAATTCTGTTTTTAGTGATATTTATAATATATTAGATATTGAAGAGGGTTAAAAATATTTGTTTAAGCTAGTCAAACAAAGAGAAAAGAAAAGTAAATACTTAACTAAAGTAAAATATATTAAAGATGAAAATAAAAATGTGCATTTCTTAAAAAAAATTATTCAACATAGGTGGGTGAGTTATTTTTATAAACATTTTAATGTTTATGAAAATATGATCGATCTTAATAATGTAAATTCGTTACTAATAATAAAATGTTTCATTTTTATTGCAGCATTAGTAAAAAAGAAGTTGAGAAAATTTTAAAGAACACAAATTGCGGAAAATCTGTAAGACTTAGTGATACCCCAATTGAAGTGTGGTAATATATAAGAGATTTGAGTCTTTTTTGGCTTACTAAACTCTTTAATTTTATTTTAAAAACTAAAAAGATACTTGAGGCGTGGAGTGTAGATATTATAGGAAAAAAGGGGATGCTCAAGATTGTTGATATTATAGAGGAATTAAGCTGATGTGTCATACTTTAAGATTATGGGAGAGGGTAATTGAACATATGTTAAGACGTATTACAAAGATTTCCCATAATCAATTTGGATTTATGCCAGACAGATCTACTTTGGAATCTATACATTTTTTGAGAGGTTTGATGGAGAAGTTCAGAGAGAATAAGGAGGATTTACCTATGTTTTTTATTGAATTAGAAAAAGCTTATAATAAGGTTCCAAGAGATAACTTTTGGAGAGTTCTAGAGTAGAAAGATGTTGATATGACTTATATTCAAGTCATTAAAGATATGTATACTAGAGCTGTTACTTGTGTTTGAACAAAAGGAGTATTGCCCAAATATTTTCTTTCTTCAGTTGGATTAAATTAGGGATTGGCTTTAATCCCATATCTTTTTTTTTTAGTTATGGATGCTCTTCCTGGGCAGTTGCAGGAGGATGCTTTTCACTGATGATATCCTTTTCGTGGATAAGATTAGAGAGAGCTGAGAAAAACTTGGTTTATGAAGGTCTATATTGGAGTCTATAGGCCGTCGTTTGAGTTGAACTAAAACTGAATACGTGGAATGTAATTTTAGTAGTTGCAACTCTAGTGATATAGTTGTAACTATGGGTGATCAAATTATTAAAAGGTGCGAATGCTTTAGATATCTCAAGTTAATTGTTCAAAGTGATTGTGATATTGATGGGGATGTTATTAGTAGAATTCAAGTTGGTTGGTTGAAGTGGAGAAATGCTTCTGCCTATTGTGTGATAGAAAAGTACTGCTTAGACTGAAAGGAAAATTTTATAAGATGGTGGTGAGACCAATGCTCTATGGTTCTAAATGTTGGCCTTTAAAAGAGAAGCATAAAACTAAGTTGAGTGTTGCCGAGATAAGAATGCTTAGGTGGATGAGTTTCTTTACACTTTGAGACAAAATGCGAAATGAATATATTCGTGATAGGGTTAGTGTAGCTTCAGTGGCGGACATAATTAGAGAGAGTCGTAGATGGTTTGGTTACATTGATCGTCGACCATTTGATGATCCGATTAGGAGTAGATGTTTTAGATTCGACTTATGTTGAGAAAGGCAGTGATAGACCTAGAAAGGCTTGGGCATATTGTATAAAAAATGATCTTAATTTATTAGAATTAAATGAAAATATGACACTCAATAGGACGCAATGGAGAAAAAGGATTCATGTAGGCGACCCCACTTAGTGGGATAAGGGTTCGTTGCTGTTGTTGTTATAACTTTAGAATTCTCTGTCTCCCAATCTGATCATAACTAATTTGTAATGCTATATATGGAACTGATCGATTTCATGAATAGAATTTTATAAAAATAATTTGGTTGAATTTCGTTGGATTTGAAATTCAGGTGCTTTTAAAATTTGTCGAACTTTACTGTGATTTCAGATTGGGTGTTATAGAGCCAACCAAGGGTACTCACTAGTTCATGAGTTGTCTCATTTTGACAATGTTCATATTAAAACACTTAAAATAATCAAAATTCTTGAGTTCAGCTATCAAACTATTAAAATAATTCTTTAATTGATGTTTTTTATCATTTATCATCTAATTTATCATTCTATTTATCCTTTGTCAATATAAATGCTTGATTTTTTTTTCTTCATGACTAATGAACTGACTTGAACTCATTGAATTGAGCTTGAGCTCCAACTCAATTTATTAGTTAAGCTTGAGCTTAGGTTACTTTAGCTTGGCTCTACTCATTTGAGCCTGTTGACCTTGGAATATTATTTAAAGCTACTGTTAGGACATTTGTGATAGATTAGCTTTATAAATATTGTTATTGCCTCATTCCATTTGACATTTGACGTACCTTTCCATTATTGCTAAAGTACTTTGATTCCTTGTTTGCTAGTCAATGCATTTAAATGCTTTAAAGGGCCTTTTAAATATGGTTAGGTGAGGCATGCACTTTCTGGCATTTATACAATGAGAAAAATGCAAATTGGTCTTCTCACTTTCATAGTGGGCTAATTTAATCCTAGAGTCTATAAAAGTGTCAATGTAGTCTTCAGACTCTTTTAATAAGGGTTGAAATGGTCCTCCTTGGAGTCTAATTTGATACTTTTATAGATTCAGGAAATAAAATTGTCCAATGAAATAGTCAAGAGGATATTTTGATTGTTTACTCAAATTAGAATATTCAGATTGAACTAGGATGCGGTGTCTAGGTTTTGACATGGATTAGATTTAGCTATTTTCTTATTCCATAATTATTCCTTTTGACTCTCTTTTAATGGACATTAGCAAAAACATCCTCTCAGGGTTGCGTTCTGGCATGAATTAAGTTAAATTGAAGTAAACTTGGCTTGAACCGTCTATTTTAATCTAACCGAAGTTGAATCTTTTTTGAGAACAATTGCAATTAATAAGTTTGTTTGAAATGAAGCAAACATACACTGCAACAAATTCAAACATTACCAGAAAATTAGACGGTAAGTAGTCTTTCTGCCGATAATTTCATATCCGACGGAATTATGGTGGATGATGGCCAGCCAGAATATCACTGGTCAAAAAATTTTTTTTTCGATTATCACGCTCTTCTGTTAAATATTTTCCGATTGACTTGTAGGTGAATGTCTGGCGGAACAATTTTTATCTAATCAAGTTGCGGAGTAATCAGTCAGAGACAAATGTCTCTTTCGATAACCTAAGTTACAAATTTATCAGTTGAACATCAGATGATCTTTTGGTAGCTAAAAATATTGATAGAATTCGCGACTGATGAACCCCACACTTATAATTTGGCTGCAAATTCCTCCTTACCATTATTGATTGAAATTTCAGCCGATAATCCCTCTGAAAACTATACAAAAAAACTCTAGTTTAACTAATTTTTTACATTTGTAATCGTAAAATGAAATATATTGTTGCTATATTATAATATCTTAGAACTGTATATAGAGCACACAAAAATATCCATAATGAATAAAATCATAATAAATTTAAAAATCAATCTAACTAAGTCATCTAGTACAATCATCCAAGACAAGAGTATCTACAAAATAAATGTAAAGAATACGAATCAATCTCTAAATATAAAAAAAAATTACATTACTCGTTCTCCTAGTCCTCGACTATAGCTCGCTTGTCACGTCGAGATGATTCATGTTTCAGCTACTTAATCCTCTCTGTTTTTCTGGCCTCAAGCTCTCGTCAATCTTGTTTTCCACCTTGGCATTCAACATCTTCTCCAGCGAGGACTTCAGTCTCAAATTCTAAAGTAACTAGTAGTAAGGCAGACCAATGACTTGGTGAATGCGGTCACATATCTGCTTACTTTGTTATCAATTGTTGACGAGGTCTCGTCAGAGACGTAGAGCTTGTTTTGGAAGCAAATCCCTATAAGTCAAGGTTGTAGATCATGCCCTTCTTACTCCATCAACAGTTTTTCTCAATATCTCATAGTCTGACTGGTCAGGTTGACCAGTGGTGCTATCAACACCCGTTGTGTTTTGACACTTGTATCAGTGAACAGGGATTAAACTCGTTCTACCCTAACTGAAGTTCTCTGCGTCTAAAGGTGTGCGTGACGACCGGATCGCTTACATGGTCCTCATACAGATGTGATAAGAATTGTTGAGCTCATAGGCTTCGTTGTACCTACCAAAATTGCAATTTTTCTCTTCCTCTCGCAATCTGAGCTAGCTAGGATGGCAGCGATAGGAAAGCAATGTATATAAATCAGAAGCTCCCATCTTTCACATGACATGATTGCAGAATACAAGGCACCATCTTCGTGTACAGTTGCCATCAGAGCTAGCTAGGAAGGCTCCATGCTAAGTTTCGTGACCTACAGAGACCCGAAACTCCATCTTCCGCATGCGTACAGTGCGGGATCATGTGCGTAAGTTGTGTTGGGATTGCACCTTTTTGGCAATACGGCTACGATTTAAGCGTGCTAGGGATGATAATGCAACGAACAGAGACCCAAAGATCCCATCTTTCTCCACGCGGGATTAACAAGATCCAGGAACACTGATTTGAGGAACAGTGGCAGGAATTAAAATAGTTTATTGCGAGAAGAAATTGGAAAAAAAATGACCCACGTCACATCTAAAATAGAGGAATGTTTTTCGATAATGGAGGAGCGTTTTTTCTCCATGGAGGGTCAGTTCGAGCGGAGATTCACGACCATGGAAGAAATAATGAACAAGATTATGGAATTTCATGCAAACCGTTGCCGCCTATAGTGGAATCGAGCAATGGCCTCTTGAGCGGATACAAGAGGCAACAACTTGAAGGATTCACAGGACATCAGGGCAGTGTCGTTGCTTTCGGTGGATCTAGAGTTGGGAAATCAAGTGAAGGAATTGAGAGCGAACTCGAGCGACAACCATCTGAAGGAATTGTGTGGCATCAACGAAATATCACTTATTTAGGCAGATCCTGAAGCCGCAGGATTGAGCAAAGGTATTGGAAGCAGGATCAATCGACAACACTTGGAAGGAGTAGTGCAATCTTCGAATGATTGAAATTAACTGAAGCAAGCGAGATTGAACGAAGTAATCAAGAGCAAATTTGAGCGTCAACGTCGGCAGGGAATTGAATTACATATGAAGGGGTGGAATAGCGGCTGGCAAAATGAGACGACATACAATTTGGGGTTGGAGAGGATCTTTTCGAAGAATTTTAGTATGGAGCAAAGAACCAGTGTGGGTGGGATCCTGGCGGAGGGCTGCTTCCAACTGCATCAATACCCTTTGCGACGACAACCCTCCGGTAAAAAGCTATTCAGGGGTAAGGATGGGAATGGAACAGGTGAAGAGGAGCATAGGCATCTATAATGGACTAACTTTGGCATTCTAGTGTACTTAGGAGGCTGACAAAATGGTGGTGCTTCGCAGTAACCCAAATTTGTGGAAGTCTTTGGTAATACTGAGGACTATGATGACAGTGATTCTGAATGCAGAACTAAGATTCTTGATCGAGGGGCTTCAATGGAAAAACGAAAGATGTTTTTTGAGGAGGGGGGATAATGTTACGTCGGTGCCTAGAATAATGGCAATTTGGTTCTTTTTCACGCCTAAGGGCATTTTAGTATTATTGTAGGGTATAAATAGGCTTACTATGTTTAGGGTTAGGGGGGTATGTAATTGAGTTGCGATTCTTAGTTTTAGTGTTTGGGAGAGATGTCCTACCCCTTTAATTATAGGATATGACAGAGATTGCCTATCTTTGAATTTTAGGTGTTTGTTTTTTCATTCTTGTTGTGTTATTTGGATTATTAAAGGAAATTTGTGTTTGCCATAATTTCTGTGGAAAAAAAGTATCATGGTCCACCTGATGCTGATGTGTGTGAGCATGCAATTCTACGGTAATAGGCTCCTCTCCAAATGTTTGCCTCTATCAACATATAAAAATGTTAGGAAAGAATATTTATAGAGTTCAATTTAATGCACTTGATAAATTTTATGGGGATCCCTCATAGTCCGAGACATGGTTATGCTGATGTATCTTTCTAACATATTCAGAGAGTCCCATATGCTATTTTAGTCGACCAATATGTCCTTCCCTATCCATTGCTCCTTGCAAATATTGGTAAACATATCTCGCAAGTGAGTGACCCCTCTGAACTCAAAGTTCTACCAGATCTGTTAATGATGCTTAGGTTGTCACCAAGGGTTCTTTACATCAATTATTAAATAGATTTTATTATTATAAAAATTATAGGTTACAATTTGTAATATGATAGAAATGTGTTATATGAAAAATATGAGCAGTACCATATGCACATCCTAAGTGTAGCCGAAACTTCTTATAACTATATACTGGGTAGTACACAACATGGACATGTATAATACAAATGATCATGTTTTTCTAGATGACATCACATGTGACATGCATGCATGAGTGCCATTAATTAGGCACAATCAATAGCAAGGATTTGTTCAAGGTGTTAATTCGAAATTGAAATTTAGGTGGCGGGTTGAGTGTCATGTATGTAATCATCCTTGATTTGATGAAATGAAAACACCAGAACTCGCCACCTTAAATTTGCCAATTATTACTGATTGAGTTGGTTAACTTGGTTAATTGAGTGCAGGAGAAGTGCGAGGGTTGTCACTAGAGTTTCGAGGATGGTTTTGAGTTCACAATATTGAGCTTAGCTTGAATCAAGATACATAATTTTATATACTAAGCTAGGACCGACTCTTGATTTAATCTTATAGCAGAGATATTATTTAGTTGCCCGACGTTTGGGGAGAAGCCATGATTTGACTAAGATCGTTATAATGGTAATCCGTAGCTATTCAATCTATGGGCTGGTGGTTGACCACTGCTAGGCACTAGAGGATTGGGATTGATTTAGGAAGGCTTAAGCAAGGGTCTTCTGGACAATGCACATTTTCAAGCGTAGGAAATATGATATGTATGTAAAAATTGAAATTTAGGTGTTAGATATGTGAACACATAGGAATTGAGTGGTTTGTATGTAAATTGTCATTACACTCGTGCCATTGTAATGTTTCATATCACATCACAAATGCTACCATTTTGAAATTTAAATAATGAAATACACCAATTTATGCAAAATCGAAACCCTATGTTGATAAAATTGAAACTTTAGGTGTTAGATATCTAACTACTTTGGAATTGAGTGGTATGTATGTAAATTCTTGAGAAATTAGAAAAAAAACTAAACATTAGATGCAACAATAATAAAATAAATTACAAAAATTAATTTCAAAAATTTAAAGCTAAATGTCACAATTTAAACCCTAATCCGAAATTGCCTAAAAAGAGAAATCTAATTGAGAAAATTTAAAAACCAAACACGTGGAAGATAGAGTTTGAGTTTCACCTTCAATTTGAGAAAGAAAATGGTGAATTACTCGAAAAATGTGGAGTAGGGCATCGAACAGTTCATCGACCAAGAGCTCGAATGAAAGGGAAACAAGGGGAAACGAGGGATTTTGGGTTGTTGGGCGGTATTAAAGTGGGTTATCAACAGATTATTTGCGGTGACGTTCAGTAGGCAATTCTACAGATATTTTAGTCGATAAATAGTATAGCGTTTCTCTGGTTGACCGTTTGTTGGTTTTGCGAAGGATTTCGGGTATGTTCAACTGTAAGAACAATCACTAAATATCGTACGGACCGTTCGTATGTCCTCAGTTAAAAAAAATTAAAACAGTATTCAACTATAGGTCGGTAAAAAAATCAGCCGGCAATGTCTGCCGGTATTTTCGCCAAATTCTTATTGTTTTCCTGTTGTGATAAATAAGATTGAATTGAACAAAATTGAGATTGGGCTAGCTTTATCCCGATATTATGTGGAGTTGAAATGGTTAATTTATGTTATTAAAAAAATCCACATTTGAGTGAATGCACTTTATCACCTTGATAATAAATTTGCATGAATGACCATTGTTGAGGTTTGCTATACTCTTCCCGACAACAAAATCTATGCATGCCATGTATCTTGTTGCTTAAAGAATGTCGTTTTTTGTTGTATCATTTATTGCCGATACACACACACACATACAAATGGAGGCAGAGGCAGTATTCGCATCTGGCAAAAATGAGGTTCATTTGATTGAGGTTTTCGACGACGGTCAATTCGAGTTTGCTTCGGTGTGCAAGCCGCACTTCGGCTAGGGTTTGCAACTTCATTTTTGCTTCCTCCGTCTTCCTGCTGCAGTTGTTTTGTGGTGAGGGTTGTCGTCATTCCTCACGGCTGCGACCAACACAGCCGCAGAGCTTCGCTCCATCCACGCAAGCAGAACGTTGCTGTTTCCTTCGGCTAGGGTTCGGTGTGTAAGTTGCACTTTCTGGTAGGGTTTGCAGCTTCTTTTTTTGTTCCTCCCTCTTCCTCTTGCAGTGGGCTTCCTCCCTCTTCCTGCTGCAGTTGCTCGTCATTCTTCATTCCCCATTAACGCCTCGCCTTCTGCTTGAATCGGTGATGGCTTCAGACAGAACTTATGTTGCTGCCTTTGTGGGTGTTCACACATCATATACTCCTAAATCGTGTCTGTCCCGCCTTCCTTTGCCTTGGCGGAGGGTGGTGAATTCTGTTACATTAAGCACCTGGTAGGAAGAATGAGAAGCCACCATCTTTTTTACTGAAGCCGAATGTAATCAGCTTGCTTCCTCATGTCGTTTGAATTTGGTCGGGAAATTTTTTTATAGCTATCCCAAAATGGAGTTTATTCGTAAGGAATTTGAGCTTTATGCACCTTGTTGGAGAGTGAAAAATTGGACTTTTAGAGTGCGGCACATTCTTATTCAACTTAATAATGAAGATGCTTACACACTCTTACCTGCTAGAAGATTAGTCTGGATTGATAGCGGTGCAATGAAAATTTTGAAATAGTCTGTGGATTTTGACCCACAGACTGAAGCACCAATCATTCCGGTCTGGATTTGCCTCTCTAACTTGAAATTTCATTATTTTACTCAAGAAGTGTTGTACTTGATTTTTTTTAGCCTATGGTAAGCCACCCAAAACAGACATTTTCCTTTTTAATCTTTCACGTTTTTCAGATGCCAGGGTGCTTTTTGAAAGGGACATTAGTATCACAACACAAATGATATTGGTTAGGCTCTTGAGGAAATTTGGTTAGACTTACAAAACAAATGATATTGGCAAAAGGTAGTTATTGAGCATTTCCATTCGTATTGTTCGAATTGTCGTATGTTTGACCACTTTAATTCTCAATGTCACCGCCTACACCCCTATCTAAAACCTAAAAAACAAAGTCTCAGCTGGAGGTAAAGATCCCTCCTATTCTGCTCTAAGCTAGTGACACTATTGATCATCCCAAGGATATCCCTGACCTCAATAACATTGTGGTAACCGTACCATCTAGCCCATTGGCCGACGTTGATGAAGTTTCCACTGTCTCCGCTAGTATTATGTCAACCATTCAGCCTTCACAAAATGGTCATGATGTAGGTCCTCTGATTCCTTCTGTTGAACCTCTGTTCGTGGTGGTAGAGGAGACATTTCATACTTCACCTTCCCTAGAACCTGTTATTGATGTAACAATTGACAATCTTTCTACTGTGACTCTACCACCTCATTAGATCGAGCAAGTTGTTACTGTTAGTCCGGCATAAGGGCCTCACGATGTGCAACCTATACATGCTCGACAATATTTGGGCCAATACACTGATCAAATGAGTCAGTCTTCGGATGAGGAATGACATGTTTACACATCCAGGAAGAAGAAGAATGTCGTCCTATTAGAACTTAGGAATTTAATAGATGATAAATTAGTTGTTTCGAGAATGACGATAAAACTTAACCATTCGTTACTGGCTCTCTTCCTGTAACTGTAGGCAAAGCGTAAAGACTACATTGGGTCGTTCTCAGGTTACCTGAATCTGCAAGTGTTGGCAGACTTTTGGCGTAGAGTTTTCATGTCTACATTTTAATCTTAGTTTTTAGGTATACATGTATTTTTTTTGGGGCCTTGATGTGTGTTGTATACCGGGAGGTTTGGGGGGCATTCTCATCCAACCTATCTGTACCTTCCTTTTTTATTAAATTAGGACTTGGGTATTTTTTAAACACACACACACACACACACACACACACACACACACACATATATATATATATATATATATTAAAAAAAAGCCCTAGGTGCTATTTCATTGAAATAAAAGGGGTTACAAAACATAGTATGAGAGGGCCCCAAAAGATGAGGCTCTACTCATAAGAAACAAAGAGCAAAAAGCTCAAACCAAAAGATAGGACAATAGAAAAACATGTAAATAAAACAGTTTCTATGGACGAGGTCGCCAAGGCCTTCCTCTTCTATGGGTTCGTGTAGCGCATTCAATAATCAAACTCTGAAGTGATTCTCCATTACCAGAAGAAACTAATGTATCATCCATTAAATTTCCAAGTGGCATAGTACCCCCAGCCTTCTTTATCCGCCGGAAGGTATACACTTGCCATCTTCACGGGAAGACTCGCCGGTCTGGACCATAAAAGGAAATTCACGTGCAGCGGTAGGTTCCAGTGTCTGTGTAGTAGTAGTAATGAGGCTACTGTTTGAAATCTCGGTAGTAGTATGCACATTTTCCGTCATCCGAACGCGAGTATTCGCTTCTTCCCTTTGTTCAAGCACGTAAGGGAGGGAAGCCTGAGCACCCTCCACAGTAATTGCTACTCCAAAGGAAGAAGACAACGAAGAAAGGGCAGCGGTCGCATTCTGACATTCCAACAAATGATCCTTATCAACATGCTCAAAATCAGTATTGGTAGACTTTTGCACCTTATCCGGCGTGGGTGTGGCAGTAGTTATCACAGCCAGTGAGGAAGATGGTATATCCGTCGCTGGAGTGCGCGGCGCAAGAAGCGTCAGTACGTGGAGGTTTGAGATTCGGATGCAGATGGTAACACTGTTGGTGAGAGTGACCAAACATACGACAGTGGGTGTAGTAAAGAGGTACCTGTTCAAGTTCTGCTGATTGTCAGAAACTCTGATACTGTGTACCAATCCATAGCTCTTTCGGGAAGAGTAATGTAATATCCCGTTCTATCATTATTCTTGCCTGAGAAGGTCTAGATAAATGCTCTGTAGGCGGATCGACTGCGAGAGGCGTTCCATATATCTTTGCAAAAGTAAAGAGAAGTTCTTGATCATAAAGATGAATCTGCAAATCTAGGAAACATAGCCACACTGGAATGATGAGAGGTTCAGTACGATGGTCAAAATCCACCGTCCATTTCAGCACCTTCATCATCTGATTGTCTATACGAAGTATTCTTCTCGCAAATACTTGGGCGTAGTCGCCGTCATCCGTTAATTAGATGAGAACGTGCCGACCATCCAGTCTTCTAATCTTCCAACTTCCATTCAGCTTCATTTGCTCAAATTCCTTTCGGATCAGTTCAAGTTTAGGATTACCGTAGAGGAATTACCTGAACTGTAGAAACAACATGCAGGGTACGATAGGATGAAGATCTCTTCCTCAGTTTGAAAGATTGCAGGTTTGCCGTCTTTACAGGATGTTTATTTTAGAAACCCGGTTTCAACGCCTTGCTCAAATGCATCATAGAATTTCTGCGGGAACATGTTAGAACGTGAAGGGATGCGGGCGGGGTCAACACCGGTGAGGGCGGCGGCGTAGGAACGACCCGAGACCATTGTCGTGGCTATTCGAACCCCACGATTGCAGTAGGAAAACCTGCTAGCAGAGGGACCTTCACGGGATCAGCCAAATCCCGCTAAAGAAACTGCAGCAGGCGACCGCAAGGAACAACGCCAGAGAAGACGCAAGCAGAGGAGAGGAGCGAGGTGCCGCGATTCGTCGGGATCGCGTCGTCCTGACTGCAGTGAAGAATCGCAGTAGGCGACGCAAGGCGACAACGAAATCGAGGACGACGACGCCAGAGAAGACTTAATCCGAGGAGACGAGCGATGCGATGAACTCCTGTAACGGTCGCTAGGGTTCGCCATAAGGCGAAACCCTAGCAGAGGCGAGAGACGAAGACGACGACGCCATCTATATAAATGCATAAGAATTATATATATATATATATATATATATATATATATATATATATATATATATATATATATATGCGTGGATGTATCATCGTCTCCGTTCTGCTAGGGTTTCGTCTCATAGAGAACCCTAGCATCGTACTCTGATCCTTTATTTCGTCTACGTCGTCAGGTTCTGTTTGAAGAGCTCGCATCTGCGTCTGTCGTTCGTCTCCGATATGAGTCTGATTCGGAGATTTCGCCGTCATCTGTGCTTGCGTAATTTGGAGTTCGCGTCGAATCGGAAGCTCACAGTCATCTGGAGCTCGCGTCTCCGATAGGAGTCGCGGCCTCAGCTTCATGTGCTTCATCTGCGTCTGTCGTTGCCGCTTTGCTCGCATTGTTTTTGCGGCCTTTGCTGCATATCCCGCAATCCTGCAGGTTCACCCAGCTCTAACTTTCTCTGCTGTCTGGCTTCATTCAGCGATCCTACAGCAACAGATCTGCACGACAGTTGCAGTGCTGCACTCGACAGTTGCAGTGCTGTGCTCGGCAAGCTGCGCCAGCTGTTTCTGCGACTGCAGTGTCCTGTGTGAAGCACGCTAATGGCCTTTGGGCTTTCCTTCGCCGCCGCCTCGCCAGTGATAACCCTGCAAAATCCTCCAATGCTACTGTGGTTCACAAATGCAATCTCATAAAAAAAATAGGGATAAAAGCGGGCAAACTAACACTATTTGTCTCTAACGGTGAAATTTTATCTCTTACAGAAAAATACAAATTTACCTAGTTGGCAAGTTCCAGTTAGGTCGCCCTAAGATAGAGATTATAAGGAAGGTTTTTGAAGATTTCAAACTAGTTGGGGATTGGCAGGTGGACCTTCTCGACGAAAGACATATTATGATACAACTGTGCATAAAAGTAAACTACACAAGGATTTTCTCAAAGAAATTCATCACAATTAAGGGTAAACCTATAAAATTGCTCAAATAGACTCATGATTTTGATCCCGGTCAAGAACCCTCATTGCGCCTATCTAGTTCTCATTACATGAACTCATGCTTCAATTCTTTGACCAACCTACCTTATATGCAATTGGAACTATCTTTGGAAAACCTATGCAGGTAGACACACTTACAGTTCGTTTCTCAAGGCCTTTTACTGCATGGATTTTGATTGAAAGGGATATTACATTACCAGATGTAGAAGAAGTCTGGCTTGACTCTGCTCAGTTATGGATAAAAATTCATTATGGAACAAAAACCTTACTACTGCAAGCACATCAAGATGTTTGGACACCCGTAGAAGAAATGTTTCAGATTGCACCCACAGTTGAGAACCAATAGTCAAATGTAGGAACTCCCAACTGTTCTAGACACAGTGGCTCTACCTGAGGAGGGACTCACCACAAGACATGAGTTGTTATCTAATGTAATTGCCTCTTCCCCTGACCTTACTACAAGAGATAATGTTCACATTGCAAATTAAGATAGCCGTGCAGCTCCTCTTCAGGAAACATCAGGTGCAGTTGTTATCTATCGTTGTTGTAACGGCTGACTTTTCTTCTACTGCGATTTTACTATCTAATCAGATCGAGGATCGCATGAGCCAATCTTCTGTTGAATAATGACAGATTTACACTTCTCGGCATAAGAAGAAGGCTGAGGACACACTCCAGCTTGGAAACTTAATATATGACACTCTGGTTACTCCTGACAATGACACGACACTTCAAAGTTTGTTATCTGGCTCCGCTACTAAAACTATAGGAAGAGGAAGGACAAAACTGCCTCGTCCGTAGCTACTTGTTTTTTGCATGTTTTAAAATTTTTTTAGTTTTATTTGTATACTCTTCTGTTTGGGGTATTACTGTATGTTTGTATCATATGGGTAGGGTGCCTCTATTGGGCCCTCTCATACACTCTTTATTTATCTTTTCTATTTTAATAAAATCTCTCATTTGGGCTTTTCTCAGAATATATATATTTTGAAAGCCCGATGGCCTATTTTATTAAAATAAAACGATTACAGAAGCTTGAGGAGAGGGCCCAATAAATGAAGCCCTACCCCTACGATACAGTGCTAACAAAAGGATCCAAATATCAAAATAGAAACAATAACAATGTCTAAGAACGAGAGCGCGAAGGCAGTACTCTCGCTCTATTTCTTGGTGATCCATAAAGTAATCTCTTCAGTGCTGCTCCATTTCCATGAGTAATCAATGTATCATCAAGTAGAAGTGTATCCCCAGGCTTCTTCTTCCGTCGAGAAGTGTAAACTTTCCAATCTTCTTCATCTTCCTCTTCTTCTACTTCTGCTTCTTCCTCTTCTTCGATCGATCTCGTCGATTCATAACAGTGGGTGCAAGTAATGGGTATAACTGGGGGTTTCTCCTTTTTCTGTTAAATTTTTGAATGTATCGGCCAGACTCGACAGCTATAGTAGCCACTGGCCGGTTTGCACCACAGGAGGAAGGGTCACACTTCGAGCTTGTTCAGTAACAGCTGTGTTGGTCTTTTGACTTGCCACCGGAGGAGTCTCCCCGACAGCCTTGTCAACTGAGTTTAAACTGTTGAACTGGTTATCAGCATTAGATGCTACCATTTTCTCCTGAACCGGGGTGGCATCAACTCTTTGTTGGGAAATTCCAACAGCAGATATAGAAGGCCCAGGAGCCTTTTTTCTTGAGGGAGAATGCAGTCTATAACAAGTATCCATAATGTGCCCAAACAGTTTACATTGCTGTCAATAAAAAGACCTGTTCTCCACCACAACCTCCTGCCAAAACCCATCCTCATCATCTGTGATCCAAATTCGATCCAAATCTGGAAGAGTGATATCCTTCTCCACCTGAACCCTGGCACCAACTGGTGAGGCCTAATCAAAAGTAGGTGAATCAACTCTGAGAGGAGTACCAAGAGCTTGGCTGATGTTGTACAAAGCCTTCTGGTGGTACAACTGAAAGGGAAGTCCAGGAAGCTTGAACCATATAGGAACGATATGAGGTTCCTTAGATGGGTCGAAATCAGGAGTCCATTTGATAATCTTCATAGGGGTGCCAGCTACCAAAAGAGATTGTTGAGCAAAGATTCTTGCATAATCTTCTTCGTTACGTAGTCTAATAAGTAAATGCCAGCCATCCAACAGTCTCATCTTCCATTCTGCAATGAGCTTCAGATCCTCAAAAAACTTTCTAACAAAATTCACCTTGGGATGACCAAATTGGAATTTCCCAATTAATGTGAACTTAACAACATCATTGAGAGCCTTCATTTTTAGGGTAGTGAAGATAACAGCAGGTTTCCATCTTTTTCTCCTATCGGCTTAATAAAAGGGCGCTCCAATTTTCCAGCCGCAACATCGTGAAAAGCTTGTGGAAAAAAAGATGATCAAGATTTTTGTGGGAGGTGTTGTCCCTGCCCACAACTCCAGCATAAGTAGATTTAGCCCATTGTGCATAACTCTGCACATTAACGGGGATAGAGGAGGTAACTGCCATGAAGACGGCACAGCAAAAACCAGAAGCAGAGGAGACTCACTGTCGTCGAAGTCAAGGAGGCGGCCTGCAAGTTGAGAGAAGGATCGTCGGGCAGAGCGGAGTGGCAAGCAGACCTACGTCAGCCAGCAAAGGAGCACCGGAGCCCACGATGATGGAAGCTCCATACCAGAGCCGACAGCCGAGTTGTCAAACCTACAGGATGAAGATGTCGCGAGCAGCGGTCGAGCTGCTCGACCTGTAACGCGAGCAGTCGAGCAGCACAGGAGCCGACCTTAGCGAACGGTAGAACGCAGCAGATCGACGAGTTGGCCCGCGAGCAGCACAGCAGGAACGAAGCCGGCAGGAGAGTTCGACGAAGAAGACGACCGTAGCGAGCCGACAGGCGAGTTCGACGAACCTGCAGAATGAGCTCCTCAACCGGAGACGACGAAGGCGCTCCGCTAGACAGTCGACGACGATGAAATGCGACCGCGCTAGGGTTCGTCGTGAGGCGAAACCCTAGCAGAACGGAGATACATATTTATACGTGTGTATATATATATATATATTTTAAAAGAAAGCCCTACGGCCATATTTATTAAGATAAAAAGGGGGTTACAAAATAAGTAGTATGAGAGGGCTCAATGTTGGAGCTCTGCTCATAAGAAACAAAGAGCAAAAATCTCAAACAAAAAGTACAAAAGATAGGACAACAGTAAAACATACAGCTAAAACTTTCTCAGTGGACGAGGTCTCCAAGGCCTTCCTCTTCCATGGGTTATTGTAGCGCATTCAATAATCAAACTTTGGAGTGATTCTCCATTACTGTGAGAGACTAATGTGTCATCCATAATATTCCCAAGAAGATAAGTACTCTCAGCCTCTTCTTCCGCCGGGAGGTGTACACTTGTCACTCATCCACTGAAGGGTTGCTGCAGTGGTTGGTTCCAATACTTGAGATTCTCCTACCCCTTGAGCAGGTAGAACAACCAAAGTACTATTAGCCAGTATATTTTCCTCAGTAGGAGCAGATACCTTTTCCGTCGTCAGATTATGAGTGTTTGTTTCTTCCCTTTCTTCGGACCTGTCAAGGTGGGGAGTCTGAACTCCCTCCATAGTAGTGGGTACCTGAAATGGTAGTATAGTTGCTCCAGTAGAAGATGGCTGAGAGGTGACCACGTCCTGCCTATCAATAGCATCTGTCTGATGTTCCTCCATTGGTCGATCCTTCTCATCCTGATCTGAAACTGAGGAAGGCGGTATATCCGTCGCAGGAATGTGTGGGCCAATAGCGTTTGTACGGGGAGGTTTTAGATTCAGATGCAGGTGGTAATATTGTTGGTGAGAGCGGCCAAACATACAATAATGTGTGCAGTAGAGGTACCTGTTTAAGTTCTGCTGTTTGCCAAAATCACTGATGCTGTGTGCCAATCCAAAGCTCTTTCGTGAAGGGTAATGTAATATCTCGTTCAATCAATATTCTAGTCTCAGAAGGTCTAGATAGATGCTCTATAGGCGGATCAGTGTGGAGCGGCGTTCCATAAATCTTTGCGAAAGTAAAGAGAAGTCTTCGATCATGTAGACGTACCGCAAATGCTGAAAGCGTAGCCACACCGGAATTATCGGAGGTTCGATGCGATGGTCAAAATCCACCGTCCATTTCAAGACCTTCATCACCCGGCTATCTATCCGAAGTATTCTTCTAAAGAACACTTGCGCATAATCCGCATCATCCATTAATCGGATGAGAGCGTGTCGGCCATCCAGCTTTCCTATCTTCCAACTTTCATTGAGCCTTCATTTCGCTCAAATTCCTTTCTGATCGGCTCGAGTTTAGGATTGCCGTAGAAACCGACCCACTAGAAACAACTTCTGAGGTGCAGCTAGGATAGAGATCTCTTCCTCAGTGAGAAAGATTGTAGGTTTGCCGTCTTTGCGGGATGCTTTTTTGAGAAACCCACTCTCGACACCTTGCTCGAATGCATCATGGGACCTCTGCGGGAACATATTAGAACGTGAAGGGGCCCGGGCGGGGTTGTCGCTGGCGAGGGCGGCGGCGTAAGAACGGCTCGAGGCCATTGTTGACAGCTGGATGACGTGCAGCTGTCAACCTCACAGTAGGAACACAGAGCTGCAGGAGCTCAGTGGAGTCCTGCGGGATTGCGGGACCTAGCCCGCAAGCACGGGAGACGCCGAACAGCAGAGACGAGCGTAACAGCGTCGACGCCCAACGAAAAGCGCGACAGAATGCCGCGGGCCGAGCGGCGAGGAAACCCGCAGGCACGGGAGACACCGACAGAATGCCACGAGCCGAGCGGCGACAACAGGAGAGACGAAGGAGACGACGCTCAACAGAGGGGGAGTGAGGCCGTAGCTACAGATTCGAGGTGTACCGCGTACGCTCTGCTAAGGTTTCGCCTCATGGCGAACCCTAGCGTACGCGGTACACCTCGAATGCTGTTATATTGGCAATTGTTTTTGTTGTTGTTTTTTTCATTTATTGATAGTGAAAATTTGAATAAATAAAATAGAATTTTTGGAAAAGATTTGAAGCGAGGAAAATAGATTCCATGTACATGACTTGGAGCACTCTTTGTACATGATTTGGACTAATGGAGAAGATCCAACTGAATTTTATGCATTTGTTATAGTCTATTTTTATGCCAGTCCCTTCGATCCCCATTTACGATAAGTTATTTTACAGGGTAAGACTATTAATTTAATTTATTTTGTATGTGCTGGAAAATGACTTTAGCGCTTTTGATAATTCAAATAAAGCCGATAAATAAACTAAAGAACATCAATATATTGGTAGATTAAACATGATTCATTTGTTTTATACAACATTTTGTGGATTATGATTGCTTATGTTGTCAGTCTGACACAAAGTCATAACATAAAACAAATTAAATGTTGTAGCTACCTTTATTGTGTGGCAAGGTTGTAGGGCCCAATTTTTGGATCGACTTGAATATTTGAGCTATAATTTTCATATTTAGCATATCAAAAGCTAAGTTTTCAAGTCCCCACCTTCTAAACACAATTTGCAAATAAAGCAATAGGCATTATCCAAATTAAACTCGAGCCTTGCAGTAATTGTAAGCCTCAAACTCAACTCAGCATGCCATCCTTTTGGGACACTGCCTGCTCGGCATACCCTTTCTAGGCCACTGCCTTCACGGCATGCCTATTCCTTTGGATCACAACCTTACCAGCATGTCATTTTAGGACCGCTGCCTTCACGTTATGCCCAACCTTTCGGGTTACGACCTTCTCGGCATACCCATCTCAGGACGCTGTCCCCGCTGCATGCCCACCCTTTTGGGTCACTTCCTCTCAGCATACACTTCTATTGAGTTGTTGCCTCCACGTCATGCCCATCATTTTGGGTCATTGCTTCACCGGCATACCCTTTCAGGGCGTTGCCTCCACTACAAGTCCATCCCTTTGGGCCACTACCTTCACGGCATACTCATGTGTCGGGCCCTTGCCGCCTTGGCATGCCCATCCCTTTTGAGTCACTGTCCCCACGACATACTCACCACTTTTATCATATGACTGTCTGCATTTACATTTGCATGCTTGCATGGATAGCAAGTCAGGCTCGATAGGATAATGACTCATGTGTCGGTCGCGATGCCTTAACAGGCATTGCTTGCCGGGTTGATCCCGATGAGTAATGTGAGTTTAAGTCATTGGGATTGACACGAGTAAGACTGTGCTAAGGATCTACGAGATCTAGCTTGTGTCATTTAGTCTACCTCTATTCTCTCAACTATTCCCCCCATTACGTGTTTAACTTGTAATGAGTGAATGTAAATATTTTTAATTGAGAGTGCTATGTTTCAATTTGGAGATGTAATTAACTGTGGACTTGCGGCCATTGAAAAATTTGACCCTTTATCTAATTTGTTTCAACGTCCAGAGAAATTTGGTTAAATTAAATGTAATCCATCTGATGAAAAGAACTCCTAATTTCAAAGATATTGTTTTTTTTTCCTCAGAAACCATGTTATTGCATTTATAATTTATTTATTTATTAATTGAGATTCTTTTGAAATTAGTATTGTTTTAGTTATGTACTTTTTTTATTAATGCTGTCTGTATAAAACCATTTAAATTGATCTATTTGTAGTTGAAGCCTTTATACTTGTTGTTTTTTTCTTTGAAAGATTCATAATACCAAGTAATTTATTATCATCCACATCTTGAATCAAGCATGTTCTCTTTTCATTTTTTTGTATCTTTTCTTATGTTGATTACAGGTTGAGTTGCCAGGATGTAAAGGAATTTGGACGGTGTATCACAAGAATGCCCGGGGTCATGCAGTTGACGCTCTTAAATCATCAAAAGAGGATGATGAATTTCATGCATATTTGATTATTAGTCTTGAGAGTCGCACCATGGTATTCATCTGTTTGCCTTTTATTACTAGTTGCTTAGCTTAATAGTTTACTGCTTCCTTCTTTTCTTTTCAAAAGTAAAATCTATGAAGTATTTAATGGTATTGGTTAAAAAAGTGTCATAACAAATGCATGAGGGAAAAGTATATGAAGGGAAGATCAATTCAAGTGTTAAAGCAGCTAAATCTTAAGTTTAGTATTGAATGATAAGTCTGCTGCATGACGAAATTGCCAGATGTTTTGCTGTTGTGTCATGTACTGGTATCTCCTAAACAAGTCAGTATTTGTTTGAAAAATGAGACCGTTTGACCATCTAGCTCTCTATTGTTTAACGACCATCTGTATCAGCATTAAATTCACTGATATTTCCTTTTTAAATTTTTTTTCTGAAAATGTTAGAGCTAAGCCTTTCACATTTATAATAATAAAGAAGAGAAACACATAAGGCTCTTTCAAGATGTAAAGATAAACAGCATACTGATATCAAAAGGCAGGTGTAAAAAATACAAAGCATACTGAATTCCATTAGGATCATTTGGGATCAGATCTATGTATCAAGCCTAAGTTTTAAGCTATGATGTAAGACTTGATTTTGTGTGAGTTAATTAGGGTTAGGCTACCCTATATTAAGGTTTAGCTTTAAATTATTCTTCTATACTCTTCTGAAGGTTGAATTGATTAAGTTATGTTCTACGAGACAACCCACGAGGATGACTTGTCCCTCAGGAATGGATTAGGTCAACCTAATGTGAGGAGTCACAAAGCCAAAGATTTGAATTTTGGGTTAAGGGACCTCATAGTGTCATAAATAGGTCAATTTCTATGCATCGTACCCAATGCTCCTTTATTTTTGTGGTAAAAAGACCTACTTATGTTACATTCTCACAAGGGGATGCTAAAGTGGTATTGGATTTCACCCAATTTTTTTAAGCATGAAAATAAGTTCAAACAACACAATAATATGACAGAAAATAGAAAAAAAGACTTCATAAAACTACAAATATGAGTAAAACTAACTCTAATAGGCACAAATATATAAAAACTCAAAATGAGGAGCAAAATGAACTCTTAACTATTTTTGGTTGTTTTTGAACAATCATAAATAAGATTGCGTCACTATTCACAATGAACTTTAAATTGATTGTGAAAGGACATGTGTGACTCTTCTAATTATAGGCTTAAATTTCTTTCTCATTGAAACCAATTTAGTATGTACTCGAATAAAATAAAAATAAGATAAAGTTAATATGAGTAGTAATCAAAATTTTGTGACAATACATGTGCACAATTTGAACTCTTTGCGTAAAAAATTAGCATGATAAGGCATGCATTGAAATTCATAAAAATGGATCAAATTTTATAACCTCGTGTACATTTAAATGAAAACGCCATTTTTAATGAAATAATGAGGATTCTATGGACTTAAAATTCAAGTGCATACTTTTCGATTAAAATTCCAACTCGTGTCAAGTTGCATTGAAAATAATGCAGGAATGCTCTCTGTCATCTCATTATTTTTAGCAGTTCATAAATGCACTTAATAAAATATTTGTGGACAAAGTGATAAAAGCAGAAATTAGCAAAATTATAAAAAATATGAAATAATATAAATTTATTTAAAACTTTTCAAAAAATATTATGAATATTTATGAACCTTCTTGTGGCATTTTGAGGCAACCAGCTCTCATTTCTCTCCCAAAAACATATGAAATTAATAAGTTAAAATTATGATGGCCTCCTTAAAATTTATCTTGATGAGGTCCAAACTCCAATGCTATCCATATTGTACATTAATGTGGGAATTGAATTTAAAATTTGGACATTTGATTCAATTGGACTCAATATTTTGATAACAAATGGCTATGCTAATATGACCCACAACTTGGCAATGAATAAGAAAATTAAGTAATTTTTTTGTTCTTGGTACAACTGATCCTGTCCTTCATGTTCGTTAGGAACCAATGCCATCTTTTGTGATTACAAATATTATGGCGTTGTAAGCATATTCTCAAGTTATTTTGACACAAATGATAATTTTACTAATACTTCAAAGAGAAATTTGTCAATTAAATATAAAATGAAAAGAAGTTTGACACCGACTATTGCAGGCAATCTTGCTTCTTTTTGCATGCCAGTGACATTACTATTTCACGATACTAAACGATGAAATAATGTTAACCTCAAAATCTTATGTGTGTTAATGTGTGGGACTTGATTATGTCGATCATATGTCAACTCAGAGCCCTCGATTTCACTAACCAGTTTGGCTTGAGTTTGTAGAAGGGGTATAAGGGGCTAAACACCCTATCGGGTTAGGGGGTGGTGCTCTTGATATTTTTTATCATACATAGTGCCTTAGAATTGTATAAGTGTCGCAACACTACTGTAGCAGCACTAAGGCGTTGCCTTTGCAGTGTCGCAATCCTAACCCCATAGGAAAATTTGTGTTGAAATCTAAGAGCATGGCACCGGAATGCCATTAGGCGTCACAATGCTAATGTTATAGTGGTGCAGTGTTCACATCGCAACAACACAACGTTGCAAAGCGAGAGTTTGTTTTAGGTTACTATTTCTGCGGGTTTTTTTTATGGGATTTCGAATTCTCTTATGCAGGGAGGGAGCACAATTATCCTTGTGTGTCCAAAGTGTGAAGAGGCTTAAATGTGGTGTAATTTTTATTATTTTCCTTATTTTTCTTCACACTTGATTTTTTGATGTGGTGTGGCTTCGTGATTTTTTTTTTCTGTTCTCGGGCTTTTCTACGTTAAATTTGGTATTTTCTATGTTTTCTTTTTATTTTGTACGCTTCTATTCAAAGTTTTACTACAGATCTTTCAAATCATTCCCGCCATTTACATCTCCCAACAATGTGATCTTCCGAGACATCTACCTCGATGTTGGGATTGGTTAATAGATATTATCATTGAAGGGGTTTACTGAATATCTACCATTGTACGTCATCTTAAATCAAATAAAGAACTTAAAACTCCAATATTTTAATGATGTGATTTTTTATTGCTCATCATAAAATTGTAGGTGTTTTTCATTAAAAAAATGCTCTTTTTAAAGTTCAAGGAAAATACATTTCATTTTGTTTTCTCAATGATAAGCATGATCAAAGCAAAGTCGACACCATAGGAATCCAGTTTTATCCTATAACAATATATTTATCTTTCCCTATTTCAAATTATTGATATTAATGAAAATCATCATAAAGCTTATTGATTAGCTTTGATGGAAAATTCTGTCCAACAATGGAAAAGGATGATTAATTAATGGGACTCGCTTGAATGAAATTCTGAAATCGCATCACAAATTCTTCTTTAAACTATTTTCCACCCTTTTATATATATATTTTTTTCATCCTGGGACTGCTTTCTTGACTGTTTCTTAGTTGTGGTTTTTTCATTAGGTTTCGGATGTGGCGCTTCAATGGTTGTGATTTGTTAAACATTATTTTTTTTGTTTGAAATTGCAAATGTTGATTGGACGCAATTTATAATCTGGATTCCTGCATTATTTGAGTAATTCAGGTTCTTGAGACAGCTGATGATCTTGGAGAAGTTACAGAAAAGGTTGACTATTACGTTCAAGGGACTACAATAGCTGCAGGCAATTTATTTGGAAGGTACTTCCCTCTAAAAAATTATAGCACTAACTTTTAACTTAATTATTTTTATTTTCTAGAACTTCATCTTTTCTTGTAATAATGTTGTTTGGAGTGGGTTATGCAATAAATGCTTTTATAGTTTACTAAGTACATTTCTTGTTGGTCATATGAAATATTTTTTATACATATCTAAAGAGTACTCTCAATTTTTTTGATTGCAGTTAAAGATTGTAGTTCTGAATCACTGTAGCATGATTGTCCTGCTTTGCATTATTAGCTATCTATGTTCGTGTATTTTTGTGCTTGTATGGAGATATGTAGGGTTCTGCCTTTTCTATTGATTTTCATGACCAGTGAGATTTCAAAATGAAATATCGGGCCAACTTTTGAAGAGAAAAATGATCATTGTTAATGGTTTTTTAGGGTAAGATTGATTAGGGTTGTTTCAGCACTTTTCATTGTGGTTTCTATGCATCAGAGAATGTTGAAGGCTTTGACATGCCCTCATTAAATTTTTTTTTGTTTAAGTTTCAATCTCTCTTCACGAGTACCAGTTAGTTTGATGTCCTTGATGCACCAATGCAAATCCAAATTTTCAAAACTGCATGCAGTCATTTATTACAATTTTTTTCTTACTGATGAAATGGATGTGAAATCTTGGTCTTGATTTTAATGCTGCCTTTTGGTGTTAATGAGTATTATCCTTTTAAGCGGGTTTCCTTTTTTCATACACGCACATCTTCACTCCATCTACTTCAACGAATCAGAATAATGATATGCTCTTTCAATATACACTTTTGATTTTTTTCCGTTATACAGTAAAATAATTTTATGATACTAGAGAAATATTTATGTGAGCTTACATGGTCCAATTTAAATCAGAGACAATGGATTGTGAACATGCTACTTGTTTTGGTGTCTCTATTTATTTTGCACGTGTTCCTGCACATGTCGATGTGGATGTTATGAGTGATGGAGAAAATCTCGGTGTTGACGGAACAATGATTAGAAATTTATAAATTAATTGTACTCATGAACAGTATCTTATCAGGCAGACACAATAATGGAAATAGATACTATGGTGCTTTGGATTGACTAACCATGGCTTGGATTGTCAATATTTTCAATGTATAGTTTTAATCTAAGTAGTGTTGCGTTATTTTTAGAATGTTTTGCAGAGATATAATGGATCTTATGAAGCGTACTGTTTGTACGCTTGACATATTGCTTTTTGGTTATCTGCTTTTACTTGATTTGAAACGAAAGTGATGTTGTATTTTGGTTTAGTTCATTTGACAACTGTAGAATGTGTGTCCTTTCTTGTAATTGATACTGACTTCAAAAAATGAATTGCTTTGGTGTCTATTGATAGTTTAATACGCTTCTGATATTTTGTTTATTGATGGAAATTTTTCCAAGTTTTCCCTCGAAGTGGCCATAAAATTCCTCATACTCAATTACTTCAACAATATGTATTTTATTTTTTCTCAGCATACATTACAAATTTTGCAGGCGTCGAGTTGTTCAAGTTTTTGCAAGAGGTGCTCGAATTCTTGATGGTTCTTACATGACCCAGGAGTTGTCCTTTGGTGGGCCTAATTCTGATCATAGTTCCACTCCAGAATCTTCAACAGTTTCTTCT
Organism: Papilionanthe hookeriana x Papilionanthe teres; assembly: GCA_022702705.1. Lineage (NCBI taxonomy): Eukaryota > Viridiplantae > Streptophyta > Magnoliopsida > Asparagales > Orchidaceae > Papilionanthe > Papilionanthe hookeriana x Papilionanthe teres. The sequence goes on from CM040424.1 coordinate 85,363,229, forward strand.
GCTTCAATTGCAGATCCATATGTATTGCTTAAGATGGTTGATGGGAGTATCCAGCTTCTTATTGGAGGTACATGTAACCCCCATTTAATAACTTGCCAGAAACAGGCCTTTTGACATGATAAGTTCGAGTTGTATAATAGTTTAACTTCTATGGGAGATTTCATCAAAATTGATACTTTTTGTTTATTTATGCTGTATTTTTCTCTACAGATCTTTCGACTTGCACTGCGTCTATCTATGTGCCATCAATACCAGCTAACTCAACTGATTCAGTATCCGCTTGCACGCTTTATACTGACGATGGACCAGAGCCATGGCTTCGCAAAGCGAGTACTGATGCATGGCTTTCCAGTGGAATTGCTGAGACAATTGATGGGCATGATGGATCAAACCATGAACAAGGGGACATATATTGTTTAGTTTGTTATGAAAGTGGCACCCTTGAAATATATGATGTGCCCAATTTCAAATGTGTTTTTTGTGTTGACAAGTTTGTTTCCGGTAAGTCGCATCTTGTTGACAGATCAGTTAGAGAACCTTCCAAACCATACCAGAAAATGAGGAGTAAAATTTGTAATGAGGCTAGCGACTTAGGCAGGAAGGAACCTCTTGAAAACATTAAGGTTGTTGAATTGGTCATGCAAAAGTGGTCTGGTCAATTTTGTCGACCATTTCTTTTTGCTGTTTTAAATGATGGGACAATGCTTTGCTACCACGCATACTTATACGAGAGTCTTGAAAGTTCTTCTAAATTTGAGGATGTAGTGTCATCAAATAATTCTACTGATCCTTCTAGCATAAGCACATCAAGGTTCAGGAACTTGAGATTTATTCGTGTGCCAACTGATTTCACTGTACGAGAGGAACCTTCAAATGTGGTTATGCAACCTAAAATCACAATTTTTAAGAACATTGCTGGTTATCAAGGTTTATTCCTTTCTGGGGCAAGGCCAGGTTGGTTTATGGTTTGCAGGGAACGCCTTAGGTTTCACCCTCAGGTATATACTAACATGAATTTCATTTACCACTGTCATCATGTAATGCCCTTCAAAAAATTTTTAGTTATTTATTTTTTTGCATCTACATCTAGTTCCTATAGATTGTATACAGCTAACCTCATTATGTTTGAATTTTTTTCTTTTATTATTTATTTTTTTATTATTATTATTATTGTATTAAATGATAGCATAGTTGATACCGGAGTTAACCCAAATGACAACGGAAATGCAATTTTTAATATTGAATTCTAGTAGAGATTACAACCAATGATACTTGGAAATAGGAAATATGAAATAACAAAAGACAACACAAACTCAACTAAGGTTTAGGTTGAGGGCGGTGGTGATGCGATTTAAGGAGAAATAGCAAATATGGAGGGCTGGATGGTCGAAAGGTAACGAGGGAAGGTAGCAGCTGCCATAGGGAAGGCAGTGGCTGGCCGTCAGATGGATTGAAGGTGGGCTGCAGCAAGTTAGGAGGAAGGCAGCATCCCGGAAAGGAAGTGGCTGCAGCTGGCAAGTCTGTGGCTAGTTGCTGGAAGGGCGGTGGTGTGGTTTGTACAGGGTTGTGGTAAGGTGGCTGCAGCAGGGAAGGTTGTGGCAAAGTGCTGCACGGATTGTGGGAGGCTCACGACATCAAGGAAGATGGCTGGAAGGGATGGCGGCAAGGTGGGAGGTAACTCGATGGTAGGCGGCCGCATGAAAACATCAAAGAGGTTGTTTTTTGGGTGGCTGCAGCAAATATGTCGACGATGGCAGCGGATTTGAGGATGTGGGGGAAGGAAGTTGAAGATAAATACCCTCTCGAGAGTGAGCTATAGGGGAAGGGAAGTTGGAGATAAATACCCTCTCAATTGTAAGTTATAGCCGGAGCACCACTCGACCCTTGGAGGGTAACCACCACCTCGGAACGAGATAAAATTCGAGCAGCACTCGCCCTTAGATACAACCCTATAAGGGAAAACAGAGGAAGTTAATTGCTGTCCTGAAAAAATACAATAAAAAATTGACCTAAAACATGAAAACACTATTTATAGCCCTAAGGGTAACTAAAGAGTAGTCCCACCACTTCAAAGAGGTGGCAAACCCAAAGGGAAGGGCTGGCTGACTCTCATGGATGAGAATAACCTTGAACGGTTCGGTCCAGGTAGCAGGTGGAGCGGCCGCTTTGCTCCCATGCATTATGCCTTGCATCAATCTCTAGCTTTGGGGAAAATTTGAATTCATTCGTCGAAGCTTCTGTCTGCACATTGAAGGTATTGAGATGTTGTAACCTTCTGTGGTTGAAAGATCTTTAACTGGAGTCCAAGAAGCACCTGGATCTCACTGGCGACTACAACACCAAAGCTTTCTCCACTTGTGAGCATACATCCATCCCGGTCCAACCTTATGGGTTTACACTATTGAACTGAACTGAGATTTTATGTCACATATTTTGTTGGTGCCTCTCATAGTTCGCTAAGGTTGGCTTAACCTGATATGAAGTTAGGACAACTTGAACCTCCTAAAAAGGTGGTGACAACGGCAGTAAGCTATCGAGCAGAATGTCCTGATGTTCTCTTTGTAATGGCTATTCTGTGTCTGAAACCCGCACTTCTGTCTCGATATCTTCTATTATCACCATGATTGATCCTACTTGTGCTTCTCTACTGGTAATGGCACCTATGACCGTAAACTTCACATAAGGTAGAAGGATATGCACTTGTCATCTTTGATGGAGTAGGTGTTCCTAAACCTGTCATGCTGAGTTATGCGATCAAACTACCATGCTCTCCTTAACAAAATGTGACTGGCATTTATTGGCATCACGTCGCACCATACCCGACCCGACAACTGGTTCTTAATCCAAAATTCCACAAGACACCGCCTGTCAATGTTGATCCTATTCCCCATTTTCAATCACATCAGAACAATGAGAGAATGCCTCTGAGTGGTTAGGCTCAATTTTTCTACCACATGTACAGATGCTACATTATTTCTGCTCCTTTTGTCACTTATCTTTCTCTTTATAATGCAACTGGTGTAGAATGTTTTGTGATGAAGCTAATGATATTCCCTCATATCCTCAATGTGGAGGATCTATCAAACCACGAGCATCTTTGATGCGGAATGTGGAATGCGGGATGCAAGTGCAGGGGCGCCATAGCCAAGTGCGGAGGACGCCATGCTCACGCGGGCCAGGCAGATGCCACACGCAAACCGGTTCGATCCAGAGGAAGAAGAATCAAATGGTTCTCCATTGCACACGATTCCCTCCTACTTGGAGCAAGATCCACTGTTCTTTCTCTAATGCTATATATACATTATTATTGTGTTGGTTTGTTTTCACTTTAGATTTATGTCGTCAGTGTCATTCTCCTTTACTAGGGTTGTATTCGAGGACAAACAGTGCTCTGAATGTATCTTGGAGCATTATCTCTTTGCTTTCCTCCCTCTCTCGCGCTCCCCTACTTGTTGTCGCACCTTTTTGCTGCCTTTGTTTGTTGTCCCACTGCCAAACCACACTTCCCTGCTTGCTGCCACACGCTCCCGCCACACTCTATTTGTTGCCGCAGTCACCCACCGCCTCTCTTTTGGCCGTTGCACCTTTCTGCAGCCCACTGCTTGTTGTCCAACGCAAGATCACTTTTCCCTCGCTGCCGCTAAGACTCTCTGCCGCCTTCAATTCTCTGTTCCACAAGCTCGACCTGCAACCTACATCCTTTAATTCTCATCCTAGGTGGTTTTTGTGTTTGCGCCATTATTTTTCTATTTTTAAGCGTCTTTGTTTGTATTCCCCTTTGAATTTTAACAATAATAATTTTCATTTTGTTGTGTTTTTGGTTAATTCCGACATCATTTTATATCAGAACTAGCCTACCCTAGTACTATCTTAAGGTATTTGGCCTTGCTAAACATCTCTACCCTAAAAATTTTCTTTCATATCCCCAAATACTCTTTTCCAATCCCACCAATTCAAAATCCTAACTATGCCACCAGAGGCATACATACCTAAGCTACCTGGGAAGAAATACTGTTAGATATATGTTGACTATAACAGAGGCTCACGGAGATTGAAGATGGGACTTAGGGTGAAATCACTTTCGATTCTGATATGGAGAGTCGAGGCGAGAAAGGGACGACAATCTGAACCCCTTTCATAGGGAAGGATTTTAGTGATGAGGAAGACAGACCACGACACTTTGGAATTCATTTTCAAATGAGACCAAGAGAAAAGACGATGTATGGAGGACAAATATTTCAGAATATAGATGGATCTACTGGAGTTCGATGGTATTATGAATCCAGATGATTTCTTCAAATGGATATAAGCGGTTGAGAGAGTTTTTTAGTACAAAGAGGTGCCAGAAAACAAGAGGGTGAAGCTTGTGGCCATCAAATTGAAATAGAGCACCTTTTTATGAGAAAATTTACAGAGGCAAAGAAAGAGAGAAGGGAGCGACAACTTATCAGATGGTAGAAGATGAGGAAGGAAAAGCAAATAAATTATTTTTCATCTCACTATCGTTAAGATATGTTTCTGAAGCGCGATCACCTACAATAGAGAGATCTATCAGTGGAAAGCTCCAATATGTTGGAAATGAGATGCTTGTTAGTTCAACAGTGAGTGTACTCACAAACAGATAACCAGATAGGAGGTATGAACCACAACTTTGTAAATTGTCTTAGGAGCTCAGTGAGGAAGAAAATTCTATTAGGGGACCAGGCCCTACCAAAGAAGAAGTTGCCTTTCCACGTTGGTTGATATTGAGAGTTGCCCATCTCACCATATTAGAGTTTATCCTAGAGTTTAATCCTTCTTGCACACTTATCTATCAGATACACTTAAACGAGTACAATGAGTGGAAGAAGCCAACGACAAATTTAATGGCTCAAAGTTTTGTCCGTGAAGATACCCATCCATGTGCATTTTCTGTTCTAGTTGTGCCAAAAGAGAACAAATACCTACTTTATCGGGATATGCTTTGGAATGACATTGCCTACAAGATTGACTTGTCGAGAGATTACAACATTTATGCGACTTTCAACGTATTCAACCTGACTCCATACTACGAGGAAATAGAAGCTTTGATGGATGAGGTCGAAGCTCCCACAATCCCGAGAGTCCGACACAAACATTTGTTCACCGCAAGACGTGACATGGGCGTCTGTTCGACGTTGGACCGCGCAATGCTCGATACGCACTGTTTTGTCCAAATGAGCCAAGGGTCTACTGTCCTTCCAGTTTGCTTGGGATTGCCGCCAACCCTATGAGGGCCACTCCAAGGTCTATAAGTATGTTTTGATATTTTTTATTATGTTTTTGTCAGGGCAGCCATTAAAGTCCCCCAGTTTTCCTATCTAGGGTTGTATTTAAGGGCGAGTAGTGCTCCGACTATTTCTCATTTCGATGTGGTGATTCTCCTCCAAGGGTAGAGTGGTGCTCAGACTATATCTCGCTCTTGAGGTAGTATTTCTATCTAACTTTCCTAGCCCCGTATCTAAGCCATCACTCTCGGTCTCCCTTTCTCTATTGTAGTCGCACATAACATGCCCCCCCCCCCCCCTTGTTGTATTCTGCAGTTCCTACTGTTCTTCCACCTTTCCTCCTCGTCCCTCCTTGCCCCTTCCGCATAGAACAACATCCCGTTGCAGTTCCTTTGTTATCCTTCTGCAAAGCCAGCCGCCAGTCAGTCTTTGTGTTGTTTTCTGCAGCCTCCACCCTTCCCCAATCTTGCCACGACATTCCCAATCACCATTCCTTGTTGCCGCATTCCAGAAAACAACATACCTGTTGTTTTTCTGCTGTCCAACTGCTCCCTACTAGATGCCATTCTCAGCAAGCCTCTCCGGCCGATGTTTTACTTCATCCCAACTCCCATACCATCATTCCCGCCACTTGCCACCCCTTATTGCACAGCTGACTAACATCACAATTGGATCGAACTCTAAAGTGAGTTTGTGTGCGTGTCTGTTATTATTTTTTCTTTAAGTGTGTTGGTTGTAACCATCTATTTTTTTAAAGTAATAATATTTGTTTGTTTATTATTGTGTCACGACCTAGGCTGGAATAGACGATCGGACGTTGAAAATTAAAATTTTATATATGCATTTTATATAACTAACATTTAATAAATGAAATAACCACTACAAATTAAAGCTACACCATTAAATTTTACTACATTTCTGGTTGTTCCCGTAATCTATGGATATATTTTTTTTATATCTCTCCTCTTTTAATCAATTAATTAAACTTGAAAAGTCAATTAGAACAACAGTAAGCTAAACAATGCTAGTAAATAGTCATACTCTTAAACTATATTAATTCAATGAAAAGGGAGACAATATACATGCCAATTAAACAATGTAAAAATATATAAGAGCATTTGGCGGTTTGTACTATCTTATATGATCATTTAAGGTGATTTTAAACTTTAATTATATTTTACTATGTTCTCATTGTCCATCCTTTGCTTGCTATTCGCGACAGTCAACAGTCCCTAAAGCCCTATAAAGTACAATGTGGAGGGAAATGTCGCATCAGATGAGTCACTCGTCTCTTCTCCTTTCTTCTTTTTCTTCTCATTCAGGTTCTTCTTCCTCATCCTTATAGGGCACGGTTTCTCGTCAATCTCGCTCTCTATGTTTTTCATGCTTCCTCTATTTCTCTCGCTCTCTGTTTCTCTCGTTCGGTTTCTGCTCTCTTCGAAAGGGTTATGCGACTCCTAAATAACAATAAGGAGTGATTTTCTATACTGGTTATTACATGTTGTTTGGGTTAGCTCCGATATCACATGACTTCAAGGAACGTGATTGGAAGGGATGGCAGCATGGTGGGATGTGGATGGGTGGTAGGCAACTATAGGAAAACAACAAAGAGGTTGTTTTCGGTTGGCTAAAATAAATATGACGAAGGCGATAGTGAAGGGAAGGATGTGGGGGAAGGGAAGTCGGAGATAAATACCCCCTCGGGTGCGAGCTAAAGTCGGAGAATCACTCAACCCTTACAAGGTAGCCATTACCTCAGAAGGACATACAGCCGGAGCACCACCCTCCTCTATGGATACAACCCTAGATGATAAAATACGAGACGACGAAAGCTGTTAGTAATATAAATAACATAAATACTGATCTAAAACAAAAGACAATAGACTTGTAGCCCAAGGGTAATTAAGGAGTGGCCTGATTGTTGCAGAGAGGCAGCAAATCCAAAAGGAAGGGTCCACTGACTCTCACAGATGGGAAAATTCTCAGACCAGGTGATAGGCGAAGCGGTCGCTTTGCTCCCGAGTCACACGTGGGACCTCCCACGTTAATAATGTTGCTTTGTTATGCAATCAATTGGACGAACAGTTTCATGCCCAACGAAGTGATCTATAACAATATTCACCCCGTTAAATATGCCAAATTTTCTCTTAATTGTAGTTTTCTAGATTACTAATTTGTTTCGGAAAAACACCATACTTATAACCCTCGGGTAACTAAGGAGTGGCCTCACTGTTTCAAAGAGGCCGCAAAGCTAAAATTAAGGGCCAGCTGACTCTCACGGATGGGAGAAACCCTGGATTGGTCCGGTCCAGATAATAGGCAGAGTTGTCGCTCCGCTTCCGAGTCGCATGCGGGACGCCCCACATCAATAGCGTTGCTTAGTTATGCACTCAACTGGTATAGCAGTTTCATGCCCAAAGAATTGATCTAAAACAACATCCTCTTCATTACACAAAAGTTTCTTAAAATTGTAGTTTTATGGATTACTAATTTGTTGGGAAAAATTCATCTTGATTTCAGTAGAAAGAAAATGCCAATGCAACTTTATTTTATTTACCCTATGATTTTATGGGCTCTTTAGCAATTTTATTTTTTATTCTTTAAAAAAACATAGTTGTTTATGGTGTATTTGAGCCATTTTATTTAAAATAAGTTGGGTTTTTTCATCTTTTTATAAACGCTCAAATTAATTTTGGGATGCTTTGAATATTTTTAAAAACAATTTCCACCATCAGCTAATTCATCATTCTATTGTTGAACTCTTGCTGAAAAGAGGGCCTAAGCTAAAATCTTGATGTGCATAATCTCTACTATAGTAATATCACTTCACACATATTACAATCATTTACTATGCCTCTTTCTCTGTTGTCTTTAACAACGAACTTCATTGGCTTTGTTGAATTTCTGCTGCATTCACTGACTAGAAGCTGCTTTTTTCAAGCTTTATCGCTTTTGCCTTAAGTCATTGTAGGGCACCCTGGCTACTTTTGTGTGGGTTTGCCCTTTGCTAGGGCTTCTTCATCTAGAGTTGCTCAGAAGATGTCTGCTTGCAATCGCTCTTAATACATTGCACCCTAGCCGCAGTTTGGTCATTGCACGGAGTTCACACAAAGCCATCTTGTGCAGTTTTTTTCCCCATGCAACACTGTTGTTACAGTTGGTTTTTCGGCTCGGTTTTCAAGTCCGTTGGTTGTTGTTGATGATGATGTCACAGCTTGACATTGATGTTGTGCGTGCTCTTACTCTCTCTAGTTCCTATGGTAGCCCTCGTATTTTGTCCACTTATCTTCTCCGGAACAAGGCTTTTTGCTCTCTCATATTTGAATACATGCTTGGTCTCTTCCATTCATAACATATTTGAGTATATGCTTGGTATCTTCCATTGATCTCTATTAGGGGATTTCTTGCACTTATAATTCCCTCAGAGCTTCTTCAGATCCTAACTCTTTGTGCATTAACTTCTCCCACGGACTTTGTTGAACCCCATTAAGGTCGCATCTACCTTCTTCTTTGGCCCATGATGATTTTGAGGCTGTTCCTCTTTATCTCTCTCTGTGGTTGAGCCTCCTCAACCTCATCCCCCGTGTTTTTTTACTAACTGTTGGTTGCTTGAATGTTGTGAGCTTTTTCCTTCGATATATATATATTTTTTTTCATTAGAATTCAGAGACTATTAAATCATAAACCGCTTACATCTTTTGTAGGCAAGCCGTTCTTCTCCTTTTTGATGAGAAGGCTTTTGTATTTGTTAGATCTCTCATTTTCTAACTTACTGGCAAAATTTTTATGGGTCATCTGCGCATAGTGGTAATTCACAAGTTCTTGGTTGATTTGTAACTGATATGTGACCATTCCATTAGGTTCATTTGCCTTTGGTATATTTTCGTGCAGTATTTTTTTGAAAAAAATATGACATTCGGCTCTTCGTACAACATTCATACTATATTAATAGTCTCTCAATGCACACATTAAAATAGTCCACTTATTTTGATTGTTCTGTTGAGCCTTTTCTTACTCTAGTTTAGATCTCATTTTACGGCTTTGTATCTACTGCTTCAACTCGTCTATTCTGTTCTTCTTAGCTTTTACTTTTAGAAAATTTTTATACGAAGAAGATGCAATAGCTCATTTTGGTGTTGCCCTCTTTTATAAGTATGGATAGGGTATTTGTTATCTAGATATTAGCCAAATGTGAAGTACAAAAACATTCCTTCACGTTCCTCTTTTTTCCATGTTTTTATGCATAAATTTTATAGTTGTTTTAAGGCTTAGCTAAGAAATTCTTAATATTAGTCACACGACCAGTCACATGACATTTATATTAATTTTCCAATCCCTTTAGTTCGGGCTTTCTCTCAAAACTTGTTGTCGGGTCTAGGTTCCCTTGAGAACGTAACGACTGATGTTCTTCTTTCTGCTAGCCACTTGATGGTGATTACTTCATCAACAATCAATATTATCATCGAGAATATTCCAGAAGTTCTTGAACCACTTAAACCTCTTTTTATTGGTAATCAAAATGATGATTATTTATCAGAATAGTTTTCTGATTCTTATTATGATTTTTAGAGTGTTGACTTTCTGTTGTATAAAATTTTTACATTAATTGGATAAAAATCTTTCATCGCTCCTATTTTCGCTCGATTTCAAGCCAGAAAGGCTAATTAAAATCTATGTATGCTCCTATTTTTGCTAGGTTTCAAGCAATAGACAGGCTAAATAAAATCTTTGAATCCTTTCTGTCCTATTGCATTTTTCTTTTTTAATTTGGTATTTTAGGTGAATGTCTTTGATGTACTCTTATCATTACTTTGTTTATATGTTTTTCCCTTCTTCCGTCAACCACCATGGGCTGCAACTATTAGCTTTCTCCATCTCTAGCTATCACTATTAGCTACCTCTACCATCAACCTCTGGTTGTCAGTGACAGCCACCTCTAGAGACCTCACCATCACTGGCGACTACCATTGTTGGCAGCCACCTCTGGCTATAAGGAGGTAAATCAACTTATTCAATATGTAATTAAAAGATCAAATAATGTTTAAGACATCGGACTTGTTCTGTTTATTATTGAGACAAACAAATAAAATAAAAACATTAAAAAAAAAAAACATAAAGTGATCGGAAACATGTTTTGTTTTATGTCAACCAACATCATGTACGGTCCAGATTTCAATCTTCAATTCCTTCCTTTTGGTTGTGACACTTCATGTGTCTTCCTAATGTTGATAGATTGGTTGCTTTCATATGCTTATTTCCCAGCCATATTGTAGCTTGGCCTGCAAGATACGATTCAGCTTGATTGCTAGTTACATTTTGCAGTTTATTTATAGAACATTGTGGCTTGAGATGCTTACTAGGTTTACTGCTTGCATTTTTTTTTTTCTTTTGTTCCATTGTTTATTCAAGTTATTTATGATATGCTACTATAGTTAGAATTCTAATGCCAAAGGCTGGCAAAGTTGGCCCATTTTTCACATTAGTCAGCTCCAGACTAAGCCATACACATCAAATTTGTATTCGAGCTCAATCAAATTGATTGGATGTGTTTCTTAATATTTTGGTTAGTTAATAGATCGCCATGGAGATGAGATTTTAGATACATTGCAATGAATTTAAAGAACTTTTTTACAAAACATGAGCAGATGAGCAAGAAAATAAACTAAATGAATCCTAAAGCAAATCAAGTTAAAGATTGACTTGAGCACCTTGAAAATAGTCAACTTCACTTGCAGGATTCGTATTAATTCTTGCATTAATAATGAACCTATTGATAGCATTGCTTGGAGGGAGAAACAATAAAGATAGATTTATTAGGAAGTATGCTTTTAATAATTCAGTCATGTACTCCAACTTTATGACTATGTTGATGTAATAAAGGAACATTAAAGTTGATTTATAACTCATTGAGGGATTTGTCATTTTGAAATGCTTTGATTGAGAACACTTTAAATGTTATGTGATGCATCATTGCCATATTTATTTATTGAAAATAATTGAAAAAAGAAAAAAGAAATTGATTTTTCTAATATACTTAAAGAATGATGAACAATTCTATAAACTCATTATTGATAATAGAAGTTCATGAATGTTGTTACTTGCCATTCAACACATGGATTTGAACAAGTACTTGTTGCATGCAGGATGTTTGTTGGCGTATTTTTATTAAGGGAAATCTTTTTTGTTCTTTTTATAGCTGGATGTGCTTTTATTTAAACGTCAATAGCCTTTATTTATAATCCCAACCTAAATGTTGAAAGTCGGCAATTTCAAGAGCTGAAGCCGAAGCATTGCTTTGAAAATCCTTACTAATTAGCTTGTTTCTATTTTGAATTTATGTCAGCCAACAAATATTATTTCTGTGCCAAACGATTTTTTTTTTCCTTCAAATTTTCTTCAATATTTTTTGCACTTTTTGTTTTTCATTCTGACGTTTCAAATTTTGTTTATGATAGCTTTGTGATGGCTCTATAGCTGCCTTTACTGTTCTTCACAACGTTAATTGCAATCATGGGTTCATATATGTGACTTTACAGGTATCTCTTTAAAGAATTAACTTCTGTTACGCCTTTCGTAGTTTTCTTCTTGATTAGCTTGTGATATATAACCTTTGGTCCTCTTTTGCTACAGGGCTTCCTAAAGATTTGCCAGTTGCCATCTGCATTTAATTACGATAACTATTGGCCAGTTCGCAAGGTGTTTTTTGTTTCTTCCTTTTTTATGGATTACAAGCATGTTTTTACATGGCTGATACTTTTGATGAATTTGACTTTTTTTTTCCCTTTGCTCAGATTCCCTTAAAGGGCACACCTCATCAGATCACCTACTGGGCTGAAAAGAATCTCTATCCAGTTATATTATCTTTTCCTGTAAGTGTATTGCTTTTAAGAGTTCCTGTACTTTTTTATGCTTAATGTCTCTCTCTCTCTCTCTCTCTCTCTCTCTCTCTCTCTCTCTCTCTCTCTCTCTCTCTCTCTCTCTCTCTGTGACGCAGGGCTCCCGGCACGGATGCGGGACGCAAAGCTTCCCGCACCGATGCGGGAAGTGGGAAATCCCACTACTGAAACCGACCGGTCCAATTGAGGGCCAGTCTAGGGTGAACCCAAGTGAGCGGCCTCGAGTGGATTTTTGACGGGGCAAGACTGCCGCACGCCCTTGTCCTCCTTCCTTTTCTGCTTCTCCTTTATGTAGAAGCTATATATTTGCTAGTTTCAGAGTTTAGGGTTAGTTTTTGTTGTGTGTTGCTTTCAAATTCCTTTGTGGAGCTGTTCTCCCTATTCCAGGGTTGTATCCGAGGAGGTGATAGTGCTCTGGCTGCATCCTACTCCAAAGTGGTGTTGTATTATTCTCTTTCACCTTCCCCAATCCTTTCCCTCTCCTCCTACTAGCCATTGGCTTGCTGCTAGCTCCTTCGGCTGCTGTTTTCTCTCACTATCTGCTGTTTTCTCTCACTAACTGCACTCCCACAGCCTTTGCCATTGTTGTTTGCGCTTCCCCGCTTCTTGTCCACCTTTCTAAAGCGTCCATGATCATTTCCAGCTTGTTGTCCACCTTCCAACCTACTTCGCAGCCGCTCGACAGACCTTCCCACAACCCTAACTTGTTGCTTGCCTTTTTCTAGTTCACCTTCCAACCCTTGTTGATCACTCTCCTGCATTCACCCTTGTTGTCCCTAGCCTCCAGATTCACCGGGTCAACCCTCACTTCTCTTGGGATACACTTTCGAGGTATTTGTTCTTGTCGTCTTATGTTTTGTATGGTTATCTTCAGTTTGTGTTGGTTTGTAACCTTATCCATATATTAATAATTTGGGTGTTTGCGCTGTTTTCTCACTTGGTCCAGCATCATTTGGTATCAGAGCTATCCCAACCCTAGCTTCATCCTAGGGTTTCCTAGTATCCGCCCCAACCCAAGCCATCTCCACCAAATTATTTATTTCTGATTCCCAAACCTCTAACAAGAATTTGACCTAACCTTAATTAACCCTTTGTTGATTTTCAAATCAGCAACAACAAATTAAATTTTCTACTCCGTTAATGAGTCTCCTACACCATCTTTCACATATCATCCCTAAACCCTAACCATGCCACCAGCAGGATACATGCCCGAGCATTTTCGTGAGGAGATATAACAAGAGATACGTCGACTTCAGTGGTGGATTACGGACGAAGATGAAATTCAATGGGGGGCCACCCTCGATTGTGATCTGAAAGCTCAAAAGGGGGGTGGGGGGGGGGTGGGAAGATATGAAGATGAAGAGGGAAACACAGCGCTAACTCTTACCAATTTTCTACCAATAAAATTTGTAGACTATAGCTTTTGAAGTGGAGAGACAACAACACCAAATGACCCTCTGGCTACTATCCTACGAAACCAATCCGCAATTATGTTATAGCCACAAAATGTTGCAAGTGTCACAAATTTGGACATGTTGAAGCATGATGTGCAGGCTGGAGAGTGATCTGTTTCACTGAGCATGGCGTTGAAAAATTAGGCAATGACACAGTTGATCCGAGAGAAGATGACAACTTCAGAGAGGATTCTCTACTTGCAGCCAACGAGGAAGAGACGCTACCGATTCTAGTTAACCCCGAGATAGATATTCCAGTTCACTGGGAGAAATTATTTAATAAATGGAGACGAAATAGGAGGAGCTTTTTCTTCATTTTTTCTTACACTTTGGAGTGTTGAGGACTCCAGGGGCAGGCTAAGGAGCTTTCTCAAGAAGATTTTCTAGAAAACCGGAGTGAGATTAAGAGAGATTTAAGTGATAGGTGATTGTAAACTACCATCATTCAAGGGAAAGAAGAGACAAGTCCATGGTATTTTTAATATTGTGTTTTACTTTCATTTTATGTGTGAAAACTTCTGGATTTGATTTCTCATTTCAATAAATTGTTTATGTAGTTGTGTACAATCATGTGTACTGAGTAGTTTCTATATTCTCTCATAGAATGGGGATGTAGGATTGTTAATTGTGGAATGAATAACTTTTGGATCTTTATTTACTTTCATTTTGGCTAAATAAAATGTTAAAATTTGTTGTGATTTGTGAATTTCTGAAGAGTTCGTAGTAGAACAACAAGGTTAATCACATTAACTAAGTGGAAAAGAGATATATCCTCTAGGTTAATGCAAACTTCTTGGGGAAACATTTGAATGGGGTTATAAATTTGATTGAGGGAACTAAACCAGATTTTAACCGAGCTTCCTTAGAGTACCGAGAGGAGATAAGGAAGATTGATGCTCCCGCTTGGCACATACCTTTATGACATGTTCAAATTTAACTCTCTATAAACCATTCTAGGGGAGAACTTCTTCAGCAAAAAATCTTAGCTCTCCACCGTTGCCACATGGGATCTTTTGAATTTTATAACCTAAGGGATAGTCACTTCAGAAAAATTACTAATGCATCAAACATTCAACCTAGAGCCAATTTTAGTAAACTAGAATTTTGTGAATTTGGATGCTTCTTGTTCCCTTTGGGACAACACACGAAACTCAATTTCGTATATTACTGATATGCCATATATACTTGTGTGAGTCGCTTGTGCTTCGCTGCACTTGGAGCGTGTTAGATACTGGATTTCAAAGCATCGTGACCTTTTTTTCTTCATCACTGAAACTCTCCCTATAGAAGGGGTAGAAATTCTTGTCTCTTTCGCTCTGTTGACTTTCCCTATCACGATCAAGGGTAATTTCCCCTTTCATTTCATCATCAATCTTCGTTGCCTCAGTTGAAGCCGACTGATATCTCGCTGTGTCTTGTCCCTAGTAGGTTCTGGCATGTATCTCCGTGGTGACATAATTGGGGTTTAGGTTTGAAAGGAAAAGAGGGTGTATGAGACTACTTGAATGTGTAGGAAAATGAGTTTGATGTTGCTGATTTTGAAAATTAGAAAGGTGAAGTCAGGATTAGGTCAAAATTTGTCCATAGTTTCCAGATAGAAGAAAATTTTTGGGTGGATGTGGCTTGGATAGGGCGGGTGCTGGGAAATTTTAGGATCAGAGTAGGGTTAGGCTAGTTTTGATACTAAATGATACCAGAGTTAACCTAAATCGCAATAGAACATAAATATTTATTGTTGACAACTCAAAGGATTATAACAAAAGTTCTCAAAATAGAAAATAAAACAGTACAAAACACAAACAACACTCTAGGGAGGAGGAAATCTGTGAGCTGAGGTTTCATAGCATGCGGGGATGGCTGGTTGGGAGGTTACAACAACAGGCAGAGGGTTTGGTGGGATTGGATGGGTTGAAGGCTGCAGGGGAGAGGGTTGGTGGTGTGCAGTTGGGGTAGAGAAAGGGGTGGTTGCGGCTAGGAGATGGTGGATGGCTTCAGGTTCAGGTGGATATATGGATGGCGGCAGTCAGCAAGCAGCTATAAGAGTGCAGGTGAGGGGGATCGGCACAGGGTGGGTGGAGCAGACAGGTGAGTAGCGGGTTAGGATAGCAGGAAGAGTGGCAGTAGCTGTCAAGGAGTGCAGGATTGCAGGATGAATGATAGCAAGCAGTTATGGGGAGCACGGAAGAGATTATGTGGTTGGACAACAGCAAAAACAATTGGCAGAATAGTTTTGGCAGAGACAACAGCAGATTCGCCGGCTGTGATAAGGTTGGGGAAGCGGGCGAAGGGTAGATAAACACCGTCTGAGTTACAGCCGGAGCACCTTCTTGTCTTCAAATACAGCCCTCAAAGGTAAAACTTGGATGTTGACGGCTGCCCTGGCAGAAGACACATCAAACACTAAACCTAAACACAGCAAGCAACCTTTTTATAATTTAAAGAAAATCAATTGGGGGCGGCAGCAAGCTGCCCACTCCAACTAGGGCCGGCCGGTTCGGCCTCCTTGCTGAACTACAACACCTTGTTGAACCAAGGTCCGGTTCAGCCCCGACAGCTCCTGCGGCAATATTATGAGTTGTCTGTCTTAAAGATATAGGTACAACATCTGCACTTGGATTTTGTAACTCTTTTACTAATTTAAGTCATCTCAGACTGACAATATTTGAAATAAAGTAGCTATTAGTTTTTTGAAGACCAATGACATTGTACGTTTAACCCATGCACAGATTTTGAAAGCATTAAACACTTTGTTAAAAGCTTCTACTTGTGCGAGTTATTCATAATTACTAGTCTTAATCCCTTTTTTCAGATTTTTGTCATGCAATTTATTGAATTTATTATCATTTGAAGTATAATCATTGTTCAAAAAGGTAATTCGGATTGATGGCTCATAATGCTTCATGTTCATATTTTATATCTAACGTAATGATAAGGCTAGTTGATAGTGTGTTGGTATTTATTTAAGTTGAACTTGTGATACAAATAAATGAAGATGCTTTATAAAACCCACCCTGCTTATCATTAAAATTCACCTTCCTTTCTTGGTTGATGAATGCTTGAGATGGTAATATTTCAATAAAAAAAGTTTTTATATTTTCATATTTTCTTGATTCATATCGATTACTTATATGAAATCCTTTGTATTCTGTATCTTTTGAATGATTTATTTATCGTACAGCAGGTATAAATTTTCTATTCATGCATATTCACTCAAATATATTTCTTTTTTTTTTCTGTTCCAACCGAAATTTTGTCTTCTTTTTTGTATTGTTCTCTTCCGGTTCGCTTCTCTTGGCTGTTTTTCTTTTCTATTTCGAACTTATTTCTCTGATTGTAGATTTTGTTTTGTTCATTGAGATTTGTACCATAACTCTGCAGGTTGCTCGGCCGATAAACCAAATATTGTCATCTATGTTGGATCAAGATATTAGTCAATTGGAACGTGAAAATACAAGTTCTGATGACCTCCAAAAAACTTACACTCTTGATGACTTTGAAGTTCGCCTTTTGGAACCAGAGAAATCTGGTGGGAACTGGGAAACAAGAGCTAGTATTCCAATGCAACCTTGCGAAAATGCACTCACTGTGCGGATGGTAACCTTATTTGTAAGTTTATATCTTTTGCTTTTTTAAGGTTGTGCTGTTGGTTTAAGAGACTTGGATGAATTACTTGTGTGATTTAGATGCGTGTGATTCCAATTAATGATCATTTAAGTAATTTCCATTAATGTAATCAAGCATTTTCTTCCTTATCCTTCAGAATTCAGCAACCAAGGAAAATGAAGCTATTATGGCTATTGGAACGGCTTATGTACAAGGGGAAGATGTTTCTGCTCGTGGGCGGATTCTTCTATTTGCTATCAGCAAGAATGGTGAAAACTCTCAAAATTTGGTACTTGTTTGATCTAAGTCGTTATTTTTATATGCAACATAAAGCTTTAATTTTTTTTTTTAAATTTCTGCTTCTTTTGGATATGTTTTAACAGGCAGTTTTGAACTTCATTTTTCTTCAGGTAACAGAAGTTTACTCCAAAGAGCTGAAGGGAGCCATCTCCGCTTTAGCATCTCTTCAGGGTCACTTGCTAATAGCATCTGGCCCCAAAATCACCTTGCACAAGTGGACAGGCTCTGAGCTGAACGGAGTTGCATTCTACGACACTCCTCTCTATGTTGTCAGCTTGAATACTGTATGTTAGCCCTGTCAATGAAATCTGCTGTGTTCCTTTCTATTTGCATCCATGGCTTTAAAGCATAAAATGTTTTCAACAATTTTTTACTTCTTGCTATCAATGTCAACATACGTCTTTGCGACTCCATTTCATATTCTAATGCAACCGACCGGTGAGCACAGCAGAATACAGCCATCTACATTGAGGATGTTTTTCCATTATTTCTGAATGAATGATTATAACGTTCGGGGCTGGAAATGGCTACTTGAATAATCAACACACAATAAAGGGATACATTCATGCACCATAGCAGATTTTTGAAGTTAATCTAATTAGTGAAATTATCATTTAGTATTCGGAAAACTTGGTTTATTTGCTTATCCTTCCTTCAATTCATTATGTAATTATGTCAAACATCAGCTGCAAAACATCATATTGCCTTTTAGCTGGCGGCATTTTTTTGATTTAATCCTGTCTAATATTTCTTATTTCTTGGCGTTCACTTTTGTGAAAGGACCTCCAATAATCTTCTTGTTGAAACTAGGCAGTAGTAAACTTGAGAGTAAATATTTATCGAAATTCTGTTCTGATAATTAATTAAAATTGTTTCAGGTAAAAAACTTTATCCTCTTGGGTGACATTCATAAGAGCATATTCTTCCTCAATTGGAAAGAGCAAGGTGCTCAGCTGAGTCTTTTGGCCAAGGACTTTGGTTCTCTCGATTGTTATGCAACAGAATTTCTGATTGATGGAAGTACTCTGAGTCTTGTTGTTTCAGATGATCAAAAGAATATTCAGGTGATTAGCCGCTTCTGATTGAAAGCATGCATATGCATCTTCCGTGGACTCGAAATAATTTTTTTCCTTGTTTTCAAATTTGCGTCTTTACTAGCTTTTGCTAAAGATTTTAATTAATTGTAATGAAATCACGTGATTCTTCTCGAAGTACCCCTCATTGTCATTTGGCATAAAACTTATGCAGAAGTGTTAAAAGAGGGGGACTTAGTATGGCTGTTGGAAGTAAAACTAGCGTTTTTCACACCCACCATCTTATCAAATATTTTCTGTGTGAGCGGGAATGAGAATGTGAAAGCCAGGCTGTTTGATACTATTTTGAATGCATTCAATTCTATTGTGCTAAGCCTTAAAGGTGGAGTTTAAGCTATACTTAGAATTGGGAAGTGGTATTTTTGCAACCATTCTTATTGCTCTTGCGTTCCAATATATTATACTCGTTTTAGAGGCATTATCTTCGGATGCTATCTTAAAGGGACTGTTTTGGGATAGCTTTTACTCTATTTTATTTTTCAGACCATTGTCACACTTCCATTTGGCTCTACTGTCGTATTGCTTTTTGGATATTGTTGTGAAGGGAAGCTTCTTCTCACAAAAAGGTTTGCTAATGTATAGTATGTCTAAGAAAAGCAATCGTTCTACTTAAAAATTATATATGTATAATGCACAGAATCACGGACTCCTAAAATTTTGACACCCTGGACTCATATATTTGCTTTAAGGGTCCAATTTTTAAGAGAGGTTGGATTGTAGATATGACACTACCTAGAGATCTTGCATGCATTTGGCGAGAACATTTTGATTTGGGCGTCGACGTTTTCAACAGGTGTAAGCCTCTATAGTTAATTACTCCTTATGATCGTAGAAGAGCACTTTCGATTAAGGCTAGTATCGAATACTGTATATTCTACATATGGTGCAACAATTTAGGGTTTTAGATTATAAAATTTATCATATTGAGCATAAAGTGAATGTTGGGGGAAATGATGATGAACCTGATGAAGATCCCATGGTTTTGTTACCTTTGGTTGTTGTGATCTCTAATCTACTTAGTCGGAGGAAGTAGTCGAACCCAATCTAATTGAATGATCATTGTCAGCAGTAATGGGTTGCGTCGTTAAAAAGGATCCTTGTAGATTTGGGGTATATTTTGTCTATGGGGATAAATTTAAACCGATCTTATAGATGAAAGAAGGCTTTATATCAATGAGATATACCTTATGCTTTACAACTCAATGGGTAGAAAGTTGTTGGGAAACATAAGAGCTGCGACCGTGACTGTAATATAATGACATCATTTGGCGGCAACCATCCAGTCAGAGGGTTTTGGTCTTAACCGCTATATTTCGTTAAACCTTTAAGTTAAACCATGCGGACAGAAGACTCGGGGTACTTCCTCGTTGACATGAGATTACTTTTAGTGTGAATACAGGGATACACTCGATATAATATTTGCTCATTTTGAGCTAAAATCAATCAGAAGTTTGCCACCCATAATAAATTGTTTCGGAGGGTGCATGGATATTGCTTTGAGTCTTTAGGTGACTTCTTTTTAACTAAGCATTTTGATTTATTTGTTTGAAGTCTTCAGGTGATTGATTTTAATTTGTATATTTTTATTTTCTATTCTGATAATTTAATTTGGCAATTAATTTAGAAGTTGGTCCACCCTCTGATTGATGTATTCAGTCAACACAATCTTCATTAGAGAATTTGATGACTTGATTTGAACCCGTCATTTTTACATCTTTCTTGTTAAGGATCGGGTTTAATTTTGACACATGAGTGTATATGAACCTTGTCAACTCCATCTTACTTTCAGAGGATTGGGTGTATATATATATTATTTGAACTTATTCAAACAGCCTATACAATTTAATTTTAAAAATACTCCTCCAGTTGAAATCTTCTATCATCTTGGTCATCATCGGAGATTTTGGACATTCAATACATTTATGTTTGAAATTTATTTGAAATTCATCTATTTTGATATCTTTAGAATACTAGTCTCATCAGTCCTAATATGGAAGATTAGACTAGGTGATTTAGAATTGCAAATTCTTATACTTGTGATTTGGACATTATTGAAACTTAATAGATAAGTCAACTTCGGTTCTAAAAAGCATAAGAATCGTATAAGTCGTGTGGGACTTGCAATACTGCTCTATATACAAGGCGACTTTATTGAAAACTTGCATAATTTGTCTTGAATTTGATTTCAAAATAAAGATTTTATAACTTTGAGATAAGTTTATACTTTCGAGAAAGAAGTTTGTGCACCTTGAAATCATTTCGAACTTGAAATGTTTGCAAAAATATCGTGATTTTGGATTATACAATTTCAATTCGAGTAAAGGCATCTGCATAGCGAATTCGGTGGTTAAAAGACACATGAAGTCCTTTTTTAATATTTAAAGATTATATTTATATTTAAATTTAGCCCCAATTTATAATATTTTATATTTAAATCAATTTACCAACTCCTAAGCTTACCCCAGTTGATGTATCCCCCAATTTATATTTTCAAATAGTTCACATAAAGATTCATTTGCATTATAATATATTTTTTTATTTGATCACCTTAAGATATGATCAAATTTGAAGTTAAAAAGAAGCCCAATCACATTAATTGGCGGGTTATCAAATTATTCGTAAGCTTTTGTATATCCTATATTTATAATTTTGCTATTTTGAAAGGATTTAAAATCTTGATTTGAGTGATTATTCTATATTTTATTACTTTTATTTTTTTCATCATTATTATTTGAAACTCTTAAAGTCCATGTAATATAAGCAATTCAAGTTTAAGTCATTTTTGTGAATCCAAGTTCACCAGAAATTTTGGCAGTCTCGCGGCATTGCCCTTGCTCAAGGTGTTGCATCAGAGAGTTTTTATGCCCAACTGTCTATAAGACATTCTGGTTAGTATTTTTAGACACTGTCGGAGAGAATATTCTAATCATCGGTCTATGAGACACAATGCTTCAATTATCCTGCAAGAAAATAATATAAGCACATTTTTCTTGCATTTATACCTTTGCGAGCGTGGCATCGATAAGACAATGAGACGAAATAAGATTGATGAGTTGATGAACTACCCTACAATTCTCTCTCTCTCTTTTCTCTCTCTCTATTAATATCTCTCTAATACACATACACACACTATATAATAATTATTATATAATAAAAATAAAAATAAAAAACAAGTAGGTGCGGCAGGATGGTAGGAATGGAGATAAAAGCTTGGTTTGCGTTCGAACAACGAGGAGCACTCTGAGAGTGATTGTGTGCGGTTTGCAATGAAGCAGCGGTGCATTCAAATTGGAGGGCTAGGGCTGGGTGAATAAAAACAGGAAAGGAGAGGTGGTTTCAGACAGGGAATTCAAACACATGTAAGTAAAGGAATGGAGGACCAGCTGTTGTACTCAAAAATGAGATATATATATATATATATATATATATATATATATATATATATATAGAGAGAGAGAGAGAGAGAGAGAGAGAGAGAGAGAGAGAGAGAGAGGCGAGCACGGGGTTCGAAAAAGGAAGACCTGTGATTCCTAGGCAAAATGCAAAGAGCAGTTGCTGCGGTTATGAAGTGGAGAGGGTTGCAGGCATAGCGAAAGGAGAAAAGATAGAATTTTGGTAGCCTTTGTATGCTGCAGTCCCATGGTTGGCTTCCTGTTGGCTTTTGCAGCTTCATTCGATCAGGAAGGAGTTTCAGAGGTCTTTATCCAATGCGGTCCTGTCATTGCCTTTCCAATGAAGGGTGCTAGAAGGAGTTTCAGAGGTTTCTATACATTGCGATCCTATCGTTGTTTTTTCGGTTAGCCCTTGCATTGACTGTATTGGAGAGGAAGTGCATGTGGGAGAAAAGATGGGAGTTTCGGTGATCTTTGCACGTTGTGATCTCATTGTTACATGCGTGAAAGGGTTTCGAGGCATAGGAATCTTTTGCCTCCTCTTCCCTTGCAAGTTCAAGAAATCGAGAAAAGTTATGGGGCTGAGGGGAAGCAGAAGCAGCTTCAGCATCCCGGGGAAGGGCGGTAAAAAGCTTTGTTTTATATATACATATATATATATATATATATATATATATATATATATATAATGGCCGTCCCACTCTCGCCTTTTCTTCTGCTCGGGTTTCGCCCACGGAGATTCCTGCAATCTGCTACTTTAATTTGATTTTTGCTTTATCGTGCTCTTCCTTCATCATTTTTGTCTTCTGTTTTCGTCGTCCCTTGTCATTGGTCCCGCTTTGCTCTCGCTCCGACGTCTGCTTGACCTTCGTCGTTTTCAACATCACGCGTACTCGGTTTTGACTCCCTCTCGACTGCTCAGGATCGAACGTTGGCTCGACTTCGACTCCTTCAGCTCGTCTGCTCAGAACTCGGTTTCGACTCAACTCATGATCGACTGCTCAGGTTCGACATCCACGCCAGAGTGTCGTCTGCTGCTCTGTCTTTGCGGTAGCTTGAGTGCCTGTCTTCATGGCAGCTGAGATTGAACATACATCGGAGGTGGGCAAACTCTCATATGCTATAGTGGTTGACAAACGCAGCGCCCCTTTCCACCTCGGCGATAATCCGGTATTTCCGCAGACGTACCATGATTCTTTTACAGGACATGGAGATTACAATCTCATAAAAAAAAGTAGGGAAAAAAACAGACAAGTTTTTGAAATTTCATCCCTTGTAGAAAAATACAAATTTACACTAATTGGAAAGTTTCAATTAGGTCGCCCTAAGATAGAGATTATCAAGAAAGTTTTTGAAGATTTCAAACTAGGGGCTTGGCAGGTGGCCTTTTTTACGGAAGACATGTTATGATACAGCTGAGCATAGAAGAAGACTATACAATGATATTCTCAAAGAAATTCATTATAATTGGGAGCAAACATATGAAACTGCATAAATGAAACCCTGACTTTGATCCAAGTCAAGAACCTCCAATCGCACCTATTTGGTTCTCATTACTTGGACTCAAGCTTCAATTTTTCGATCATCCTGTGATATATGCTATTAGGAATATCCTTGGAAAACCAGTGCAGTTAGACATACCTACAGTTAATTTCTCAAAGTCTTCTACTGCAAAGATTTTCATAGAATGGGATATTACACTACCAGATGTAGAAGAAGTGTGACTCGGCACTGCTCACAATGGTTATAGGCAACAAGTCATTATGGAACAAAAACCTTGCTACTGTAATCACTACAAGATGTTTGGGCACACGCAAGAGAAATATTTCAGATTACACCCACAGTTGAAACCCAATAGTCAAGAGCAAGAACATGTTATTACTACCTGTGCTTCATGAGAGCCTGAACCTGCTCCCAATAAACCAGATGACAACCAACGTCTAAGCCCTTGAGACTCCTATTCCCTCTCATTTAGTTCTCCCAGATGTTCACCCAAAATTGTCGATACCACTCATTGTTATTGAAGAAGGCTCACTTACATGCCAAGACCCAGGAGAGTGCTCCATTGATCCAATAAAAGATCAGCCGGTACAACAAGTGGAAGTTGCCAATGTTCAACAACCTACACCTGTCCGGCAAACTTTAGGCCAATCCATTGATCAGATGAGCCAGTCTTCAGATGAGGAATGTCAGGTCTACACATCGAGGAGGAAGAAGACTGGAGGCTTACTACCGAACCTAATGGATGATACACTAGTTGCTTTCGGTAATGGCAGTAAACTTAATAATTTGTTAGCTGGCTCTCGTCCTAGAACCAGAGGCAGATGCATAGCTAAAATGATCCATTCTCAAGCTACTTGAATATTTGAGTATTGGCAGACTTTTGACGTAGCGTTTATCTATGTTTTAGTTTCTTTTAAGTATACATGTAATTCCTATGTGTGTTATATGTCGGGTGGTTAGCATGCCAACTTGGACCCTTTCATCCAACCTATCTGTAACCTTTCTTTTTTGGTTTAATATATTCGTCTTTGGGTTTTTCTAATATATATATATATATATATATATATATATATATATATATATATATATATATATATATATATATATATAAGCGCAATCACGCAGCTGCTTCTCTGGCCCTCCTTTACTCTACCTACTTCTTCACAAGAGACCAAGCTCTTTATCTCTTCCTCCTCCTGGGCTCGGGACGCTCACAACAAGAAGGCCTGTTCTCCTTCACTGGCCTCATCTCCGTTGAAGCCTCCAGCCACCAGCCAGCTCGATCCCGGACACCTCTGCACTAAATTTGCTATAAGAGGGCAACCCTTGTTCTGTTCCAGTCAGCTGCCTTATCGTTGGTGATCCGCCCCATCCGAAATCCAATTGTCGAGCCCCAAACCCTAAGCAGCTTCGTGTTCAACAGATAGATTTGTGATGTGTCTTGTTGTTGGTGAGTCAGTTCCCCTCAACCTCAAGAGATGTTGTTCGTTAGTTCAAGTGTGTACAGACATTAGGTCTGCTACTCAGTTCACTCGATAAGAGCCCCAACAAAGTTTTGCCCCGCATTCCCCTGACAGTGGGGTTTGCGCACCTTGGTGCAGTCCCTTTAGTGGGATTTAGCAATGGCCTCGGGTCGTTCTTACTCCGACGCCCTCCCCCTCGCCAGCGATAACCCCGCCCGCGCCCCTTCACGTTCTAACATGTTCCCGCAGAGATACCACGATGCATTCGCGCAAGGAGTTGAAGCCGGGTTTCTCAAAAAAAAACTTCCGTAAAGACGGCAAACCTGCAATCTTTCTCACAGTGGCAGAGATCTCCACCTTAGCTGCACCCTGCCAGTTATTTCTAGTAGGTAAGTTCTTCAACGGTAATCCTAAACTTGAACTGATCTGAAAGGAATTTGAACAAATGAAGTTGAATGGAAGTTGGAAGATTTGTAGACTGGATGGTTGTCACGTTCTAATCCAATTAACGAATGATGGAGATTACACCCAAGTGTTTGCTAGAAGAATCCTTCGAATAGACAATCGGGTGATGAAGGTGCTAAAATGGACGGTGGATTTTGACCATCGTACTGAACCTACCATCATTCATGTTTGGCTGCGCTTCCCAGATCTGCAGGTTCACCTTTACGATCAAGAGCTTTTATTTACTTTCGCAAAGATATATGGCACACCACTCCAAACTGACACGCCTATAGAGAATCTGACTCGACCTTCTGAGGCTAGAATATTGATAGAACGAGACATTACGTTACCTTCTCTGAGAGAGATATGTATTGACACATGACATCAGAGATTTTGGCAACCAGCAGAACTTGAACAGGTACCTCTTTACTGCACCTACTGCCGTATGTTTGGACACCCCTCATCAGTGTTGCCACCTGCATCCGAATCTCAAGCCTCCACGTACAAATGCTACTGGCCCACACATTCCTGCGACAGTTATACCCTCTTCCTCACTGCCTGTGATACCTACTGTAATGCCCACGCCGGATACGGTGCAAAAGTGTACTGATATTGATTCAGAGCATGTTTATAATGATCGATTATTGGATGAGTGTCAGGTGGTTGTACTTAGAAGGCAGGATGCAGTCACTGCCCCTTCTTCTCAGCCTTCTATTAGAGTAGCACTACCATGGAGGGTGCTCAGGCTTCCCTCCCTTACGTGATTGAACTCAGGGAAGAAGCGAACATTCACATTCAGATGACGGAAAATGTGTATACTACTACCGAGGGAGAATTACTATCAAACAGTAGCCTTACTGCTACTAATCAGTTGGTTGAACTACCCGTTCGTAGGGTAGGAGATTCCCAAATATTAGAAGACTGTCCTATACAAACACTAGAACCTATCAATGCAAATGTCTTTTCTTCTATGGATCAGACCGAGCAGTCTTCAGAAGAAGAATGACAAGTATACACTTCCCTGCGGAAGAAGGTTGGGGGTACTATTCAGCTTGGAAACTTAATGGATGATACCTTGGTCTCTCCTAGTAATGGAACATCACTTCAGAGTTTAATTTCTGGATGCACTACAAGAACTAAAGGAAGAGGAAGGCCTTGGTGACCTTGTCCATAGACAACTTTTATTTACATGTTTTTCTTTTTCTTGTCTTTTGTATCCTTTTGTTTGAGCTATCTTTGTTTTTTTGTTTCTTATGAATAGTAGTTCATTCTATCGGCCCTCTCGTACTACTTGTTTTGTACCCCTTTATTTCAATAAAATAGCCCTGTAGCTTCTCTTTAATATATATATATATATATATATATATATATATAGCAAAAAAAAAACCCTAGGGCCTATATTGATTTAAAAGCGGTTACAGAGGCTTGAAGAGAGGGCCCATGGAGCCCTTCCCCAGCGATACAATGTTAACAAAAAAAGATTCAAAATATTAAAAAATTACAAAACATAGTCAATAGCGAGAACGTGATACTCTTGCTCCGTTCCTCGAGATCCATGGAGTAATCTCTTTAATGCTACTCCATCGCCCCGAGTCACCGAGGTATCATCAACAGGAGTGTAACCCTGCGTTCTTCTTCCTCGAGAACGATAAACCCGTCGCCTTCTCCATCATCTTCTTCCGCTTCTTCTTCTACTTCTTCCTTTTCCGTAGAGTCCTCGCCGATTCTTGCGGTGGGTTCGACGACTTGTAGAGGAATTCTTCTTCTGCCGCCGAAAGTTCGGATGTATCCGTAGGGCGGACGGCCGATGTAGCCCTCGAACGGCTTGCGTCATAGGAAGAAGTGTCACACTTCCAGCTTGTTCAGTAACCACTGTAGTCTCCGGAGTGGCAATTTGTATAACAGGCTGAGAATTCTCCCCGACAACCATGTCAGCTGAGTTTAAACTTTTATCAAGATCGGATGCTACCCTATTCTCCCGAGCCGTGAGTAGCGTCAACTCTATGTCGGGAATTTCCAACAACAACAGAGCGCCCAATGCCCTTTTCCTCGAGAGAAGATGCGATCTATAAGCGAGTGTCACTAATGTGCCCAAACATTTCGCAACTCCGCAAAAGAGAGGCTCGCTCTCCACCTCACCTCCCGCCAAAACCCATCCGCATCATCGCTGATCCAAAATCGATCCACATCGTGAGAGTGAAATCCCTCTCCACTCGAACCCCGGCCCCACCCGGAGAGACCCTATCAAAAGTAGGAGAGTCAACTCGAGAGGAGTACCGAGAGCTCGGCTAATGTCGTACAAAATACGTCGATTGTACAAATGAAAGGGAAGCCCCGGAAGTTTGAACCACATAGGAACGATAGGAGGTTCTTTATATGGGTCAAAATCAGGAGTCCATTTGATAAGCTTCATTTGAGTACCAGCAACCAAAACTGATTGTTGAGTAAAAATTCTAGCATAGTATTCTTCCTTTTGTATTCGAATGAGTGTCTGTCATTAAACACTCCTAATTTCCATCCATCAATAAGTTTCAAATTATCAAAAAAATTTCTGACTAAATCCATCTTGGGGTGACCAAATTAGAATTTCCCAACTAAAGTAAATTTAACATCATCGGAGAGAACCTTCATTTCAGATATGGCTAAGATAACAACGAGAGTTTCCCATCTTAATACTAATCGTCCTAATAAAATCGCCTCTATTTTTTCAACACGCAGTGTCATGAAATTCTTGTGGAAAAAAGAGATGATCATTGTGGGAATTGCTGCCCACAGCTCCAGCATAGGAAGCCTTAGTTGCCATCAGAAAGAAGTCGCCGAGCGGCCTCTACAGTCAGTGAGTTGCGCAGCAAGCACGCACACAGAAGCAGGTTCCACTGTGCCTGGAAGTGCGACAATAGCTTTTTAACATATGTTAATCCGGATAGTGCTTCAAAAAAGTTGCATAACATATTTCAAACGTTCCTATTTCAGCTTTACAGTCACCGTTACAGGAATCTGCAGCGGCCCAACGAACCCTTGAAAAATTGCATAACATATTCTAAATGATTCCATTTATTTACAAGGACTTCTCTGAAATACACTTACAATTGAAAGAAGAGTTGCTGATGAAATTCTCTTCCCCACGTAGTAGACATACAATTGAAAAAATTACTAACGAAATTTTCTTTTGAAATTTTTGAAGGACGTAGAAAATCAAAAAATAACCATCTTGCTACTCTTTAATTTGCAAGTATGTCATTTCAATTGGAAAAGTTGTTACTAATTCAGACCTACATTATTTGTCTGGAGATCAATTATGGGTGGCGGAATGACTTCCAGATTCGTATCTTTACTGGTTTTTTTGGGAGGAATTGAAGCATGTAACTTTATACGTGAGTTGAGGCTGTTTTTTTTAATTTAACTCAGTGATCCTAAGGTTATTGTAATGACAGCCCGAACATTGCTCCTGGAAAATTATGTAAATGCACTGATTTTCAAGCAAAAATGCTGCAATTCATTTTGCAAATAAACAAATGCCAATACCCATTTTTTTATAAGGATCTTTCTGCATCAATACCATATCATCATAGAACCATGATGATTCCAATCTAATTGATGGATTTGGCCGTCCTTGTTAAGACATCATATAACATAAGAAAATGATTTTAAATGTCTCTGTAGAAAATAAAATAATGTAGAAATTTCTCAATAATTTTTATTTTTATTTTTTATTTTTTATTTTTTTTGAAGAGGGAGGTATATACATTTTCAAGAGAATTTACAAAATAAAAATAAATCTCAAAAAGGAGGGAAAAATATGGGGCTGCTTATCCCATAGAAAAACAGATGGACTGCAAGATGAGGGTTATAGAAATTGATCCAATTAGAGTTTGCCCCACTACAGAAAAGAGAAATTCAACACAATCCTTCAAGGTGGATGATAAAGATCTACCATTCCAAATTTACATATAATATTTTAAAATATTATCTTGTGTGAGTTCTTTAGTGAATATGTTGGCTAGCTCTTCTCTGTAGGCATATATAAAGGGCAATCATACAACTTAATTTTGTTTTTATGAAGTGCCTATCAACCTCTGTATGTTTGGTACAATCATATTGTATTCTATTTTTTGCAATGTTGATACTCAATTTGTTATCACAATATATTTTCTTAAATACTTTTCAATTGATTTTTAAATACTAACATAATATTAATATACAAAAGCTCATAGATCTTTTGGAAAATGGCTCTGAACTCGAGTTCAACACTTGATTTGGAAATCAGAGGTTATTTCTTGCTTCTCAAATTTATGAGATTTCTTTCTAAAAATGTATAATAGCATAAAATGAATCTTAGGTATACCAGAGATCCAACATTTTTTGTTTTTGTATATCCTTCAATTTGTAGGGAATCACGTCTTCCATTTAGAATTCCTTTTTTAAGCATGATTTATGATATCTATGATTTTTAATGGTGGCTTTATGGTGCAACTTTTTTAGATTTGTGCATCATTTGGCCGAATAGACTTGCTGTGAATGCAATGTCATGATAGTTGGCAAATAAATAGATTACTTATTGTACTAACCTTTGATATTGTTTCACATCTTCATCAATTTATTTCTTCATTAAGATCAAGTTTTTATCCTAAAAGTTCAATTGAAGTTTCGCATGGCTTGCATTCTATCCTCTTAGTATTTTTTTAATAGGTCTATAATATATTTCTATCTGAGAGCACTATCCCTTTTAGATCAAGTCTTTTTTATTTCCAAGAATTATTTGAATTTGCTTTGTTTTTTTTTCCCTTTTAAGGATAGGGTGAGCACTTAAAATTCAATTTATTGTGACTCTTCACTTTATTTCCAATCAATATGTCATGCATTCAAGCACATTTTCTTAGCTCCTAGATATTGAATTCTTCATTGAGTCTTTTCCTAAAATTTTCTTTCTCTCGATTATCATTCCCTATAATAATCATATCTTCAACACATATAAAAAAATATTTAGATTTTATCATGAGGAGATTGTTTTATGATGAGTTTGATCTCATTGGCTTTGTTTTATCCAATTCATTTCATAAACTGTGTAAATTTGTCAAACCAAGCTATTTGCTGTTGTTTCTATCTACAGAAGACATTTTTTTAATATGCATAGCTGATTCTCTTTCAAGGAGCTATTGAACTTGTCGTGAATCCACCATACATACATTTTTTCGATGTCCCTATGTTAATTTTTTATTGTTGTGTAGGTCACCTATAATTTGCCACTATGAATATTAGAATACAAACAATGTCATCTTTGTAACATAAGCAAATAGTTAATCCTATATAATTGTGTATATCATATTCCTATCATCTTAGTTTGTACTTTTCTAGCCTTTCATATGCTTTGTATTTGACTATGAAAATTCATTTGTGCCTTATTATTATTATTATTATTATTATTATTATTATTATTATTATTATTATTATTATTATTTGTGTGTAATGCAACGATGTTCCATGTATGATTTTTTTAAGGTGTTTATCTTCTCTCATGGCTTCATTCCAATTTCCAAGTGTCTTAGATAAACTTTGTGGAATGACAATGGATTTAGTATGGATGCTGCGTAGAAAGGATTTGTGAGAGGGATAAAATTTATGACATGAGTTGTTTCTAAGAATATATGGTATATATGAATAATAGTGGGCTGATCCATATTATCTCGTAATGATTTCGAGTCTTGGACTTGTTGTTGGAGATTTTTGCTAGTCTTTTTTTTTTCGTGTATAAACCTGAAGGGGTACCACTGACACACAACTTGTATTTTTTAGGAGTGTTTTAAAATATCGATATGAAAAAATAAAGCTTAATTTTCATGTTGAAAATTCTCCACCTGAAAAAGAATTTGAGTGCAGAAATTATAAGTTTCATCAAAAGTGGCCTCCACTGAAGTGTGGCACCTTTTGTGAGTGAACTATACACATTTCTGTTCCTTTTTGTTTGACATAATATTCGATAAATACACATATGAGGGCCCTTAGTTGAGGTTTTCTTTCATGTTTATGGACATGAACATAAACAATGTATACAAAAATCTTTAGAGACGTGAACATAAACAATGTATACAAAAATCTTAAAGAGGAAGAACTAGCAAATTATTTGAGGGGATTTTTTAAATTGATTTGTCTAGAGGGTATTCAATTGATTAAGTAAGGTAGTAGTTTTGAACGCCTGATTTTGGCAGCGCTAACTTTACACATGGTTGGGAGCTTTTGGGAGGAGACGAGGCGTTTGCAAGGGTTTCCTCGTGTGTGTGATTTAGAGAAGAGAGTGAGAGGCAGAGATGGAGGAAGGAGAGAGCTTGTGTGCTTCTCATACCTGAGGAACGACACCGCTATATTAGCCCTAGGATTTGTCTACAATCACAAGCCAAGGAGTTGACACAAGATCGTGTGCGAGCTGAAGTTGAAGCTGAAGCACAACATGCATTGTTGCTTTGCATGCAAGTGACTCCGTGAGCAGGGGAGTCGCTTTCCGCAAAGTGGAAGAGGAGAAAGGGGCAAATCACTTGCGGGAAATGTGTGCACGTCCTGTGCGAAGGAGAAGAGAAGGGGAAGAAGAAGACTTTGTTAACAAGAGTGATTGAGTGCTTGTTTGGCCACATAGGAAAGAGGAGGAGGTGAACCCGCAAGCAGATTTTGAGCAAGTCTTGAATTCTTGTCTCGAGAGTAAGGAGCAAGAGGAGGGCAGTCTTTGTCTCAAGTGGGCACAGTGAGATGAGTAATTTTTTTAGTGAATATTTGAAGAATGAGAAATGATTGTATATATGTATATATATATATATATTAAAAGATTAATTGAAAAAATAGAGGTAAATAAGTTTTAAAAGAAAATTTTATTAAATTTAATCCGCTTGAATGAAATAGTTAAAACTATATTGTGATATAACAATGAAAATAATAGTTAAATGTATAAAATAGGTTATGTACTAATTTGAAAAAATTAAAATGACTTAATAATGAGAATTAAATAAAATAAATATTAAGCTTCATATTATATAGAAATTTTTAAAATTGAAAATTTAATTGATAAAACTTTAAATATTAATAAGAATAATAGTTATTAATATATGGCAAAATATTTATTTTTAGAGTGACAATAAGTTAATAATAATATTATCTGAATAAATTGATGATTTATAAAGGTAAAATAAAGACAATTTAGTTGTAAATTATAAGATTTAATTATAATAAAGTAACAAGAATATCTTACATGTATGGTTATAGGTTATTAATTGGAGAAAAACTAATATAACTTAAGCATGTAGATCATCTAAACTCAATGTGAGTACTCTTACTTTTACTTTGTGGCAGTAATTACTTCTTCAAAACTATTTGTTGATATATGTTAGATTTAATTGCATAATTTTATCCTGATGTATATGCTCCTTTTTTTATAGTCATCTCATTGTAAATGTTGTTTATTTTTAGTAATACTTTTATTAATTAAAGGTATATAGATTATATCTTATTCAAGGAGATGAACGTATAAATGATGTGGTCCCATAGATTGTTAGCATGTACATGTTGATTATGAAGGAATTCACCTATTTATGATATCAGTTAGGAATGATAAGGTGCTCATGCATGTAAATGAAAAATGTTTTTGATATTGATATGTCTAAATTAATATAAGTTTGAAACAATTCTTCTGGGAAGATTGTGTGTTTGTGTGTGTGTGTGTGGCTCTTTCAATTGTTTTTAGGATTTTTTGTTAGTTATAAAAATTGAAAATAAAATAGTTTAATTTTCATCATTCGACTATTTGTTCCTGTCTTGGAAAACTCCAAGCACCTGAGTCGAATTATGACAAATCTGGAATTATAACCCACTACAACTATGAATACAAATACCCTGTGGCTCGGATAATGACTGCGATGATGTAACTAATTCAGTTGTTTAGATCAAAGTCTAATGGAAGTTGATACCATCGCTGTGGATAAGTACTTGGAGATGTTTCAATATCTGTGATCACTTTCGTTCAAAGGAGTAGAATGTCAAATTGAAGCAGAGAACTAATCGATGTGAATAGAGATGTCAACATAGCATGTCTTGGTGAAAAAAGAGTTCCTATATCTACTTTTGTATTAGATGGATAAGCTGAAAGTGTTGGTGTGAACAGCTTTAGAATAAACTAGGGAATATGCCTAACATGATGTCAAATTGGGAGGATATTTTTAGGCTTCTTAGAGAGTAGTTTGTCCCCATATCTACTCGAAAATAGATGCAAGACAAATCATTATGTTGGTGCAAGGAGAGAAGATAATAATGCAATATGAAGTAAAGCTCACCAACTTGCTGATGTATGCTCCACAGCTAATAACTACTGCATAAGTGAAGAGTTACAAGTTTTTTTTTTTTAAAGGACTCGATCAGACATTTGTTGGTGCCTTTGGGAATTATGATTACTCAATGTTAATGGAGTGGGCTAGACGAGTAAATATTGAGTATTAGCTTACTCAAATGCTTAAGAAGATACACAAGAAGAAGAGCATTGATGAAGGAGAGCATGTAGTTTAACCAGAGGGATCCAATGGGAAGAATCACAAGTTCAGTTCAGGTGGATTTTAATTATGCACAACTCGAAGTACTATAGTCACCTGTGCTGATGTGAAAGACATCATAGGAGTAAATGTTTGATGGGCTCCAACACATGCTACCGGTGTCGTTAATCTGGTCGCATAGCTATATACTGCCCTACATTTGGCCAGAAGACATTTGAAGAACATAAACCAAGTTGAGCTTCTTCATAGAAGATTGCAGGTAGGTAATGAAGGATAGAGTCTACAACTTCATCTTCTGCTCATGTTCAACCGAGACAACTATTTTGCCCTTTCACAGTGAGTCAGAAGAATCTACTGTCATTGATGTTGATGCTAATATGACGTGATCAGTGTTTTGTTTTTTTTTTTATGGGTGTCATTTTAGTTATCATGTGTCAAATTTTTATCTAGTTATGTATTTTTGTTGTATATTTTAATTGCCATGTGATGTTATCTTTGTTATTCGATCAAGTTTTAGTTGATGGGGGTAGTTGAGTTATTTTATTTCATATCATTGTTTTACTGTGTCCATATTTCAATCTTTGTGAATGAGATCTAGACTTCTTTATGAATATTTATGGATGGTTCATTTGAATAATACTCTCTTTCTGGAAGGAGGATGATAATATGTAATTAAAATGATCATGGGCATCATAATTCAAAATAATTTACTGTTAGAATTGAATTTATTCTTTATCAGCATAATGAATATAGTGAGAATAGTGCTTCCAACGGATTTTTGTTTAAGTAAATATATCAATATCATTTCAATCAGTGGTTCTAGAGATATTGAGAATTTTAGAGAATTCCAAAATATCAGAATGAATCAATGCAAAAAGATTTGAGGATCTAGAGTTACCTTCAAGAAAGGGACATGATGATGTTTAACAATTTTATTGTTTCACAATGAAAATCTTTGATATTTTAATTCACGATAAGTGGGGGATATTGAAAATTTTTTAGAGTGGTGCCCTAATCTATAATGGTGTCCAAATGTTGATGGTGTGAGAGGTGGAGTGTGACAGTTGATCTCGGCCATTAAGAGCATATCCTTTTTTTTAGCTTACTCAATTGTCTTCCCTGCTGTAATCTCGAAAAACACAATGATGAATGAAGAAGACTTTTTAGTTATGATCTTTGATACATTTATGGATAGATAAAATTTTAACTATAATGTGACATGCCATGCATTACTGAGAGTTAAGTTGGGAGAAATTGAGATGACTCTCGGTCCTATAATAGTTGCTAAAGATCTATTTGCATTTTCTTTTTTTATTGATGGGTTTGGGTGTTACCGAGATGAGAATGATTAGCTGGATGAGTGGCTTTTCACTTAGAGACAAAATGCGAAATGAATATATCCGTAATAGGGTTGGAGTTGCACCAGTGACGGATAAAATTAGAGAGAGTCGCCTTAGATGGTTTGGTCACATTAAACGTCGACCACTTGATGATCCGATTAGGAGACTAGATGTTTTAAATACAACTTATGTTAAGAAAGGCAGAGGCGAGACCTAGGAAAACTTGGGCTTATTGCATAAAAAATGATCTTAATTTATTAGAATTAAACGAAAATTTGACACTAAATAGGATGCAATGGAGAAAAAGGATTCATGTAGCCGACCCCACTTAGTGGGATTAAGGCTTTGTTGTTGTTGTTGTTGTTGTTGTTGTTGTTGTTGTTGTATTGATGGGTTTGGGTTTATAAATTTGAAACTGTTGGCAAGTTTAGTCATTGGTCTGTGGCCTCTGAAGCTAGAATCTTGAAAGCAGATTAATTATTAGCGACGCTAAAAATATTAGATTTAAAAATTGTATTATTCAGAGCAATAAAGCAAGACATTGATGGCTTTTCTGAGGAACTAAGACAATTTTTTTAATTTCTTAATTTCTTCTGGATTGAGTTCTTTTGACTATTAGGCAGGTCCGACCTTTTTTTATCTTCTTTATTTTCTCTATAGCCTTGAAGATTCATGATGTGCATTTTCTTTATGTAGTCGGTAACTAGAAATTTCCATTGGGAAAAAGCGTTGTTCTTAGAAAATTCTATAATAGAAAGTCTCTTATTTTATAATTCAGAATTTGACATAATATATATTTTGAGAGAGACCTTTGATCTTCGGTTTTTTTTTTTTTTTTTACTTTCTTTATCTCACTTGAGGAAAGAATACTTCATTTACAAAAGTGTGTTTTTTAGTCAAATTCATCATTGAGTCTTGCTAAAAACTTAATGATTTTCTCTTGCTCGACAAATTATTTAAGGATCACCGCATTATCTTGACATAGCATCTTGATATTTTAGTAGTAGTATAATTTTAACTAGTAAATCTTCATGACTTTGAAGTATTCAATGACGAGAAAATATAACTTATTTAGTAGTGATGAGATTTGTTTTATTTTGTTGATGAGTGCAACCTTTTTAAAATTTATCAGATTCGTCGACTACATCCCAACTTTCTTTGGCATTGGAGATGGACGTAAATTGCTCACTGATCTCTAGTTGCATAGTGTTTTGTCATCATATCATGATAATGAAATCAGTTTCTTCCCGAAGTATGAATTGTGTGTTTAGGTTCTTGAGGTATATTCACTAGGTGATGGATCTTTTTCTTTTCTTCAAAAAAAAATTCTTCATGATTTGGGTTCAATTAAGGGTCTGTTTGGGGCAGCTGAAACTTATTCAGCTTATTCAGATAAGCTGCTTATTCGAATAGTTCGCCGATTCGAATAGTTCGCTCGTCTGTTTGGTTTGAGTGTTTGAAAACAATTCGATTCGCGATTGTTTAGCGAATAAATGACTCTTATGCCCCTAAAATGAATAAACTGTTGAGCTGTTTGGTTCAAATCGAATTCCTATCTATTTTGAACTTATAGTAGAAAAAATATAACCATTAATTAGAAATATATGCTTCTACTCAAAAAGAAGAAATGGTATATGACATCTATAAATGAATTAGCACATTTCTTCATGGTTTAAGACAAAAAAAATTATGTGAGGTTTAAATATGTGTTGTATATATTGTTCGGCTTTTGATATATGTAAATACATAAGAAATATGTTGCCAAAATTATCTGAGATTTGATGCCATCATAATAAGCAAGATGGAGATAGTCCAAGACAGCAGACATTTATATACATACCACCGAATTCCATTCAGTATAATGCGAGGCGAGGCGAAAAATACCTAACGGGACTGGGTATGTTCCTCGGATTTTTTTTTGCCGGATCTCCCCGAGACCAATCGGAGCTCTTCTTCATTATCTGCTCGCCGTTTCACTGATCTCTCCTCTCTCCGGCCACTCCCTCCGCCGTCGTCGCTATAGGCCGGGCATTGCTCATGGATGCAATCGGGAAGAAGGCGACGAGACTCGGAGAGCGGGTCGCTAAACGACAGCGAGGTTGCCTTCCCGTTTGCCTTTTTTCTCTTTTCATTCGTGTCCAACATCGAAGCTGTGAGGCGAGGCGTCGATCGGAGGAGATGGAGAGGAGATCGAGCGGAGGAGATGGAGCTGCGAGGCGAGGCGTCGATCGGAGGAGATGGAGAGGAGATCGAGCGGAGGAGATGGAACTGCGAGGCGAGGCGTCGATCGGAGGAGATGGAGAGGAGATGGAGCGGAGGAGATGGAGCTGCGAGGCGAGGCGAAGGAGATGCGTTCGAAAGGAGGAGATCGACCTGCGAGGCGTTCGGCGACGACCTCAGTAGACACGAAGCCGGAGGTGCGAGGCGAGGGCGAGGGATGACGAGCGAAGGACGAGCGTCGGGAGGAGTAGAGAAGGGCTCCCGTGGAAAAACCACCTAAAACGCGCGATAAGCTTCCCGTCCCCAGCTTCCGCCTTCGCGTATAATTTTATTAAGCGCTGTTCGGGCGGTATGAATAAGCCACGCCCTAACGTTTTATTCAAACAGGCGGTGGCGGTATGAAACCGCCACCGCCCCTCAATAAGCTGCCCCAAACGCCCCCTAAGTTAACATTTTTCGCTCAAGCATACGATGCTTGAAATTCTTTGGGTTCTCTCTTGGTCCGATTTGCACCATTAATCATGATTGGCTCCCTTGGAGGGGAAAATATAGAGAATCAGACAGTTAGAGAATCTGACAAAAGAAATAAGGTTGAAAGTGGAAATCGTAGTCATAAAGAAAAAGAAGAAATGTTGAAAAGAAAACATTAACCTCGCTATGATATCATATAATAAAATAATAGAGAGTTCAATTCTATTATTATTATTATTTTATTTTATTTTATTTTATTTTATTTGCACAAGATGTGAGGTATATATTCATCTTCAAGAGGCATTACAAATGAGGAAAAAATCTAGAAGGGCAGGGGAATAGAATGAGGCAGGTGATCTTAGAAAGAAAAACATGGATTACAATGTGAAGACCATAGAGAAATTGATGTGATGGAACAACAGTCTACCTTGAATTCTTTGTTGTGATTGGAGAGTGAATGAACCCCCACTACATAAGAGGGAGAGAGGGAGAGAGAGAGAGAGAGAGAGATTCAGCAATTTCCATTGTAGTTATGCTTGACAATGATTTAATATATTCATTTTAAAAAAATGTTGTAGGTTCTTTTTAGTTTTTACTGCTTTGGGTTCCATAGTGTCATACACTACTACCGTATGTTGACAGCTCAGGATGTTTCTACAATTTTTTTGTGAAGGCGGTTTTACAAATTTACCTATCTTATATTAAGTCAAGTTTGAATGCATTTGGTTTATATATATAATTTTACTGACATAATCAAGACTATATTTGAATGTAATCTTTTCACAATCATTTTGATAGATGGAATGAAATAGTAAATTATATTTGCCAGTATAGGAAGATATTAATTTAGGGAAGATGACCATTGAAGTGGTGTACAATTATTTCATTGTTCCCCTTGATATTGTAGATATTCCTTCATTTATAATAGCGGAGTCCTTAGTGAATATGATTACAAAAGACAAAAAGATTTCAACATGCTTGAAGAGTTTTTTTTTTTTGAAAAGTAGTCTTCATCATTTATTGACATATTTATCAAGCTAGTAGTTCTCGGGGTTTTCATTTACTCATGGAACCTCATGTATGATCAATCTCGACTCTCCATCTCCCTTAGGGACAATGATATTTTAATACATAAAATAACTGGCTCTTGACTACACTATTCTCAAGTGGATGCTCAGTAGTTTTGAACCCACTATTGCTTTGATTATCACATTCATGAAACTGCTAAAAGGATGTAAAATTTTACATATTTCCCCTTTTTCAGGATAACATTTTTTAGATATACGCTATATTTTCTTTATGAAAATATCAAATATATCATAATTACTATTATCAATCAAGATTGATTGAAATCGCGCAGTATTAAGAGTTTCCTTATTTAATTTATTAAATTAAATTATGTATTTTAATTGTACATATTATTTCCTTATCGTTGAATGGTTAAATTTGTAATATGTATTATCACAGATTATTATGTATTATTAAGATACCTAAATTAGATTGTACATACTATTATTTATTGGAATAAAATCGAAGGAAAAAGGTATTCAACTTATTTCCTCGAAAATAATGACATTGTATCAGAGCCACGTCGATTCTTTCTTGTATGAATCTTTCGTCGTCTTCCCTCACCTTTGTGAATCATTCGTCTTCATCTTCTACTCGAGCTCATTCCATCTCGTCAGTTGCTTCCTACGTCTTCGACTGCTTTCTACGTTTTCGACTGCTTCCGCTTCAGTTTCGCAAACCCAAGATCTTCAGCTTCGGCACTCACGGCTGCGGCACTCTCGGCTTCGGTACTCTCGACTTCGGCACTCACGGTTTCGGCACTCTCGGATTCGACACTCAAAGCTCGATGATTTTTGGCTTCGACTTCGGATTCCTCTCCCAAATCTCGTCCACAGGCAACAAGCCTTCCTACTTCTGTTGGTTCCCGCATCTTCGACTGCTCGCTGGTTCGCTAGACCGGGCTGTTCGCTCTTCTAGACTGCTTCATTTGTTCGTCTGTGCAGCTCTTAGACGGCTTGAACTCAAGCGCACGATCCTTCTATGTTCACACCAATATCTGCCTACTCATCGACAATCCTATATAAAATGTCTTATGTTCTTCAAATGATCGATATATTTACTAAGGTTTTTTCTCGGCAGCGTCATCAGTTTCTTGTTGGCAAATTGATGCTTCTAGATCAGTCATCATTAATTTGAGGGGGGATATCAATCAAGATTAACTGAAATCGGGCAGAATTAGGAGTTTCCTTATTTAAATATTTGAATTAAATTTTATATATTCATTGTATACATTCTTTCCTTATCGTTGAATAGTTAGATTTGGAATATGTATTATCACAAATTATTATGTATTATTATAATATCTAAATTAGATTGTACTGACTATTATTTATTAGAATAAAATCAAAGGAAAAACGCATTCACCCTATTGCCTCGAAAATATTGACAACTATAGCATCTTGAAAAGATATTATGGTGAACTTTTTCAGTATTGCCCCTTTATCAATGATTCAACTTCTTTTCATAAACATAATTAGTTCTTTTGCCAAGTTCCTCCCCAAGCTTCATTCATCCCTGCAATCTATTTAAGCTACATTGGTGGCATCTTGTACCGTCTCCAATATCTTCAATGCTCACTCTGTTTCTCAAATTAATTTAGTTATCCAAAAAGGCCAAAGGTGGTTTTGATGATTTGAATGTTTTTTTGGTGGACCATTTTTCAAAATAGAAATAGTAAGAGTAATTATCATGGAAAAAAAATTTTTTGAAAACATGTATATTTAAAAAATATACAAAACTTTGTTAGAATTATTTAAGTTGATTTTATTTTAAAGTGCAAGTATTGTTTTGAAATTTTGAGCTTTGAATTGTCTTAAACACGATGAATGTACTATACGGATGAAGAATATTAGAAAAAGAGCTCATAAGTTTGATGGTTTTCCATTCAATAATAGGTGTCTAAATACCTGCATTAAGCTTAAATAAATTATTAGACATTTTCAATGTATGTTTCTTAGAATTAAATTTGAATTTATCAATTATTTGGGCTCATGTTGTCAACAATAAATTTTATGTAGTTGATATATGTGCTTCAGTTTGATTGAAGGAGAGTATTAACATTGGAAAATATTAAATGTTAGGAAAGAGTTTTGTGTTCAGTGAGTGGTATACAATTATGTGATCATTCCTATTCATTTCTTTTTATAAATAGAAGGATC
The DNA here is from genome assembly GCA_022702705.1 of Papilionanthe hookeriana x Papilionanthe teres. Classification (NCBI taxonomy): domain Eukaryota; kingdom Viridiplantae; phylum Streptophyta; class Magnoliopsida; order Asparagales; family Orchidaceae; genus Papilionanthe; species Papilionanthe hookeriana x Papilionanthe teres. The sequence continues at coordinate 85,404,407 of CM040424.1, forward strand.
ATGCAAGTAAATACGATAGATTTAGTTTTTCTCTAACAAAATTTAAATTTCATTGATTCTGTTCTTATAACCTGTGCTTCAACTGTCTGCTCATGCAGATCTTCTATTATGCGCCAAAAATGGTGGAGAGTTGGAAAGGGCTGAAGCTTCTATCAAGAGCAGAATTTCATGCAGGAGCTCACGTAACAAAGTTCTTGAGATTGCAGATGTTGCCTACGTCTGATCGCACAGGTGCAGCACTAGGATCTGATAAAACCAACAGATTTGCTCTCCTGTTTAGCACACTTGATGGGAGTATTGGCTGTGTTGCCCCACTGGATGAGCTTACCTTCCGCAGACTTCAGACCCTTCAGAGGAAATTGGTAGATTCTGTTCCTCATGTATGTGGCTTGAACCCTAGATCATTCAGACAATTCCGATCAAATGGGAAGGCACATCACCCAGGTCCTGATAATATAGTGGATTTTGAACTGCTTTCCCAGTAAGTCTTCATACCATTTTTTATACATGTGGAAGTATCTGTAGTAATCTTCAGCTTCTTGTGCCAGTTCACAACTCTGTCAATCTTAATGAATTATTTGTTGAGACGTGGTATGTTGTTTCTATAGTTTGACGCTGTTGTGAATTTTTTTATTCTCTCTATTTATCTGATATTCATCTACTAAGATCTCAAAAATTGCATTCAGACTTGAGAGCCATGCTTCTCTAGTTACGTGTGGGTGCATTTGTATTTACAATTTAATAGTGTGCGTGAAGCTATCAACTAGAGTGAGTTATCTATTTTAAGTTATTTTATTTTGTTTTATATCTGGCTGTTGGAGGGTAACCGCAGCTTCATACAAAATAGCGTTATTGATAGGCAAATTACCCTTCTTTCGGAAAGGATGGATTGTCTTTTTTTTTTTAGTATGGCACAATCTCCATTCTTAGAAATCATGCAGTGATTTCGGAATATAATGCCAAAAGGAATTCTAACTTTGATTTTTTTTTTTTTTTATACCACCCAAATCTTTCATATCACATAAAAAATATCATTATTTTAACTTAAAAATAAAGAAAAATGTGAATTACACCTCTATTGCATAAGTATGGTGATATGTATGTAAAAATTAAAGTTTAGGTGTTGGATATGTAAATACATGAGAATTAAGAGTTATGTTCGTAAATCTTCCATATATATATATATATATATATTCCTTCTGTTAATATTATGGTTTATTTCCACGATTGGTAATCCTAATTATTTTCTTCTGAATTGTTTTGTGATGTATTTTAAGGTACGAAATGTTACCGTTGGAGGAACAGTTGGAGATTGCCAATCAAATTGGAACCACGCGCTCTCAAATACTAACCAACTTGAACGATTACTGTGTAAGTACAAGCTTCCTGTGAAGATTGGATTTTAATATGCGCGAGAGTCAGGTGGCATCTCTTCCAATTATTTAAAAGTATGATGCACCGCCTGAAGAGTTAATTTCTGGCACATTAAACACCAGCTTTCGTTGAAAGATTACACCGTGCAATCTTTGAATGTGATCCATGAGCTCAAATGTATTAAATAGTTTTTAAGTAGGAAGCTTTGGCTGGCTGTTTTTTCTCAAGCCATTTTTAAGGCTTTTAACTGTTATATTTCTATTTAAATTGTATAAATTCTTTTGCTTTTTCTTTTACGATATTATATATCAAGCAGGGGTTGTTTTGAAATATTTTGCGCTCATGGTTAAGTTACAGAGGAAGTTTTCTACTTTAGGGGCTTTGCTCCTGTCTACCTTTTCATTTAATGACAGGGTCTTGAACAACACATTCTTCATGTGGTTAATCTGTTGGTTGATTTGATCATTCCAAGTGTATTTTTATGATGATTATTATAGGTTAAGAAAATGAAACTGGTGATAGCTTTAGGATTTTGAATGCTTGTGATAATCAGGCTAGGTTGAGTTCAGATATGGCTTGTTGAATTCAATCTAATGGAAAAATTATGAGTAATAGAAAACTTGAGCTACTACATGAGTGTCAGTGTCTTCTTAGATCGATGTCATCTAATTTATGAAAAAAGATGATAAAAAATGACTAACATGAGCTATTCATAAATATGAAATCTATTTAAAAGTCGCTTATACAAGTTATAAATAGACATCTAAAATATATGCTTCTATTTATCCATGTAAATCTACTTATATCAATATTGATATACATTATGCTCTTAAAAGTAAATAAACTTTGAAAAATATGCTGGATCTAAACTAATTATTATGAATTTGATAGAACAAAAAGCAAACCTTTTAGCTTTATTCTCCAGTTCTGCCTAAAGACTAGGCCTGTTCCTGGACTCTTTAAGGATATAACTGTTAACAGCATTAGTTTAAAAAGGTTAGCTTTGTGGGGATCTATGAATCATCATGTAACCCTTAGTTTTATCACTATTTTTACTTTCAGTATTGCCTTTGTTAGGGTAGCATTCTCTACTTCACTGACCTCTTACACCTATTATTATTCAAATGATTTGCTTACCATATGTTTGTCTTATCACCAATTTTTTTAATTTATGCCTATAATACATGATATAAGAAATTTCAAATAGTTGGGCTTAGCAATTTCTCTACAACTTGAAGAAGCAGTATTAACACCATATTCGATTGAATCTGACCGTTGTTCAAGCTTCAGAATCAAACATGAGGGGTCCCTCATTAACACTTTTCTTTTTCGCCAGTCATGAAATTGCATCTTTTGCAGAAAGAGAGACAGGTTAGCTTTAATAATCTGGCAGCTGCTTAAGTACTTGTTCATCATTAGGGAGCTAGTACTTGTCGTGAGCATGGTCTTAAGCCTCTTTATTCATGACCTCAATTGATGTAGATCAGAAGTCATCATTATTATTTTTGACTGGTATTAAGATTTTGTTTGGGGCATTTACAGATATAGCACCCAGAATATTGCTATTTATAAAACAGCCATCCCCTTGCATCATTTTTTCCAAATTCCCACACATCAAATTTCACAATAAAACATATTTGTCATGTACATGAAGCATCATCTCATGGAGAAATACATATATTGGGTAGTTAAAAAGCATGGCCTTGGTGGCCACTTTTGTAAATCAAATGTTTTAAATATCACAATTTTTGAACTATTTATCAAGTTTAATTTGCAAATTTGCATGTATTGTAGATGCTAAAACTCGAACTCAAGACCTCTTAGTTGAAAGTCTAATATCGCATATTATTCTCATTGCTTTCTCGCATTACTTATCGTACAATGTCAATATAATATTGTAGAAAAATGAGCTCAAATCGATAATCTTATTAGTCGAAAATTCATCAAAAAATCAATCATATATACGAATAAAAATTTGAAACATCCCTCAAATTCTCTTATTTTCTCATTCTTATGAAGTTCTCATGTTAATTCAATACTTGATGAATTATATTGATACATCTCCCCAATCATTGAAGTTGCTTTATTTTCACCTTCTCCACTTTGCTCAAGTTTTATTTTGATTTTTTTTTTCTTTTTTTAAATAGTGAGATTTTAGCTTGATCTATAGATTTATTTGATATATTTGCTTTATATGTTATTATTATTCTTATTTACTACTCTTTTAGATGTAATTAGTTCTTAATTAAATATAATTTGTAGGGCATATAGTTAGGGGTGTAAACGAACCGAACACGATCGAATAAAGCTAGTGTTCGTGTTCAAAATGTTTGAACACATCACTGTTCGTGTTTGATTCGTTTAACAAACAGAATGAAAAAAAATTTGTTTGTGCTCGTCTCGTTTGCTTATCGAACGAATCGAACACGAACTTCCTAGCGAACCGAACACGAACTATTCGCGAACAACGAGCATTTTTGACAATGAAAGGGGCTGAATTGCGAAAAAGAGAAAGAAAAGGTTTGTTTTGTAAAAATGTTGGGTAAGATGATGGGATCTCATTGGGCCAGCCTCCGTCCTTTCAAGGACAAGTGGGGGCAAAGCAGTAAAGCAACAACATGGCCTTCATGTGCTGAGCAGAGATGTTTAGCTTTTCTCTCCCATCTTTCTCTCTCTATCTCTTTCTTAAAATATTATATTTTCATTTTGTTTTTTCTTTTAATTAATCTATTAAAAATTATGTATATATATTTTTTTATTTGGTAAAGCTTTGCCGGTTCGAGGAGCCTCCTATTGTTGTTCTTTGCTGTTCATGGCATTGTTTAATCTATTCAAAAACTATAATATAATCATAAATAATATGCATCTGACCAAAATAATAATAGTAATGATAGAGATGAAATGTATGGATAAATGTAAAAAATTACGTAATTTGTGTTGTGATATTTTTTTGATAAAGAATAATATAAATATGTATCTATGTTAAATATAAAAGTACTTCTCATGTGTTATTTTTTCAATTATAATATGTCCCATTCATCATGTTTTAATATATATATATATATATGTGTGTGTGTAGGAGTATTTTTTTCTCTCTTTTTAATCAGGATTTATCACGTGTACAAACAGACTCACCCATATATTAAATTGAGGGCAAAATATTACATTCGGACTACGCACGTAGAGTTACGTGCGGAGGTCAATCCATGCGAGACACGTGGAATCCCGCAATAACGCGCAATAACACAGGAATAACACAAAGGAATATTCCTCGTATTACTCCGCGGTTAGCGCTGTTTTGGGCAGAATAACACGGGGGAATATTTCCCGTATTATTCTGCGTAGTATTGATGTGTTATTGTGGTGGTGTTACAATATCACCACAATAATGCTGAATAACACTAGAATAACACGAATAAATATTCCCCGTGTTATTCTGCGTTATTTCATGTATTATTCTGCTCAAAACAGCGTTAACCGCGGAGTAACACGATGAATATTCTTTCGTGTTATTCTCGTGTAATTCCGTGTTATTACCGGATTACACGTGTCTTGCATGAATTAGCCTCTGCACTTAACTCTACCTGCATAATCCAGATGTAATATTTTGCCTAAATTGAGGGCTGTTATATATTATATATATTACAGAGTTTAATTAGAATCTTGATATAAAAGCGTAAAAAATTGAGTAACTGCCACCTGGTGGTACAACCGGCGTCAGACTAAAGAATAAATTCATCTGATAAAAGTAATCCCAAACTAAATTGTACTATTTAGTTTGTACAACCGCGATTTCAATCTTATGGCTCATAAAAAAAAAAAAAAAAAAAAAAAAACAGGATTTATGAAGTGATAATCCCCACATCATCTCCTTCATAAATTTAATTTTAAACTCATGAAATTGAGCAGCAAGGACGTGAGCAGGCCACATGGCCTCTGCTCCCCTTCTGCATTAACAGTCCTTCCAAGATCGCATCGCTCACAGGGACGACCCTCTCTCTCTCTTTCTATCTCTTCTTACAAAATAAATTTCTTTGAATAAAATTATATCTAATCATTTTATTAAGTTTTTTCATTATAAGTTATAACATTTTGATGTTGATGTAAGAAGTCTATAAAATTTTATTTTATTTTTAAAATTTAATAATAATAATATTTTTTACTTGATATGAGTAGTGTGTATGTAAATATTTTCTAACTCAAATCTGTCTTTGAATCACACTATAAAAGATTAGATGTCTGTTTGGGCCAGTTGTAGTTTATTAAAAAATCACAGTAAAACAGCTGAAAAATTATGTGATGATCAAAAAGCTTGATGCTTAATTATAATTGTTTTTCTTCTGGAAAGTTTCATACCAGTAATAGAAAGTTGAATCGCACTTACAACACGACTAAGTTAAAACATAGGTTTTAGCAGTACCCAAAACGGACCCTAGAGTGCGAGAAAGGAGAGATAAAGAGAGGAGAGCGCACAACGACTTGTCCATTTTGGGGCAATTAGCATATGTATGGGATGTTGTCGCCTTTTTTTTATTTAATCGAGTATTTTTTTTATATATGGGAGAAATTAAAGAAGAGAGCCAAAAAGTCTCTTGTACATAAAAAAGACCTCCTTATTTTATAGTCGACAGAGCATAATTAAGAAAAATTACATTTCTCAATATGTTTTAATGAGAGTTGCACAAGTTATTTTAGGTCTTTTAAATAAGCGAGCTCAAGGCTCATCCATCTTCAAGCTTCTCCAAACTACTGGTCGGCCGCCCAGACTCTCGATCGGTCGTCTAGACCACCGGTCATCCCCTCCAGAGTTTTAGTTCAACACATTTTTGCTATACAAATTTAAAACTTCAGACATTAGCTATATAAAAATCTAAAAATTATGTCATATGTACGTAGCCTCATAAATTTTTGCATATGTCGTGTCAAAATTGATGATTTTGCTCATTTAATACATTTATAATCGTTAGATAACATCTTAATTAATGTTCACTTAATAATCTATTAAGTACGCTAATGATAACAAATTATATAATTCTTAAGAGTAATATTATATCAAAAATTTTCTATAGTCCACAAATCTTATTCAGCTGATCTCATTAGCGATTCCATCGAACACGTGGAATCAAAATGAAATCAACCTTTGACTTAACTGCCCTGTGATATTAATTATCATACTAACGCGCTTTGCTGCAATAATGCAACTTTATATATCCCGCGTATAAAATAAGAGCACTGTTAGTAAAATAATCTCAAAATGACGTTGGAAGTTTAAATAATAACTAAATGTCGACTAAATTAAAAATTTTAATGTAGTTAGTACGAAATCAAACCGACCGACTGTACCTCTCCCCTCCCGAGAAATATTTAGATATGTAATATGCATGTCAAAAAGTATTGGAAGGTTATTTCTGTGTTAGTGGGGTTAATACCTCAGATAACCTAAAAATAAGTTATGCGGTTATATTTTCATGTATTTGTAGGTTACTGGGGGATTATTAATTACGAGGTTATCTATCTGAGGATTATAACCTCAACAATATGGATATAATTTTCTAATACCCTATAAATAACCTTCTTATATATATAATTCTGAGTGAGTATTAAATACATAAATATTTCTACTTCCTCTTTCTATCTCATTCTATTTATTTGTCGCTCTCTTTCTCAGTCAGAGGAATACAGCAGCACATGCATGACAGAGAATAGAGAGGGACCAACGGAAAAGTACTGCCGTATTGGTTTATGCGGGAATGTGATCTCTGTCAAAAACCAACGGCCAGATGTCGTTTCTTTACGTGGGAAGGCTGATCTGATCGGACGGCTCATAGCCTATGAATCCCATCTTCACTCATTGCACTCGATTGAGCTATTGAAAACTAGAGAAAATTTTTTTTCTTAAGAGAATGGGCCGGGCTGAGGTTCTCAGCCCACTTTTATAGGCTCAACCCTTGATATGTCTGGGGGGAGACTCGATATGTAAATAATTCGAGTATCATCAGGCTTAAGACGACACTCATCTTTAGAGAATTCGAGGTGCAATTGCATTCCATATAAGAACTCAAGAAAATTAGAATTCATATTTATTCTATTTTTATTTTTGTTATATTTGAGTTTTAGTTCTAGACCGACTTATTATTCGGAGACACACCGGAATAATTTGAAATCAATTCAAACTTAATTTGATTGACATTTGAGTTACAATTTTAAAGTGATAGAACCACTTAAGTAAAACATGCATGCATCTTGTTAGATTGAACATGCTATATTCGTGTTATGTCGATCAGAAATCGGTGGGTTAAGAAGATATGTACGGTTCATATGGGTTCAAGTAAAATATTTTAACCGTATTGTCTCATTCATATAAAATTATATACTTCAAAATGATTTATTTTATTTTCAAATAGTTAATATTAATAACTTAATATGTGATTCAAGGATTTATTTGTCAATCAAATATAAAAAAATTAAATTTTAGATATATAAATACATATGGATTATGTGATGTGTAATGTAAAACTCCTTAGCTTAAGAATATGCATTCACCTAAGGGTGCAAATGAGTCGAGTGGAGCTCGAATCATGCTAAGCTTGAGCCCAACTCGTCTGGCTACTATAAGCTCGAGTCAAGCTCGAATGATGAGCTTGAACTCGGGCGTACTAATAGCGGCCGGCTAACGAGCCCGAACTAAAATCTATCATGTAAAATTTTGATTAAACATTGCTACGTTGCATATAAATGTGGATAAAAATACAATCATTCCATACAGAAATATTTCTATACGGAAAACGCACGCAGCTCTGCGTATGTATCCCCAATAATCATTCAAAACTCCCATAATAATGTATGAATAAGACTGAAATGAAACCTACAAAAATTAGTAGAGGATTAATGATTTATTAGGTTATTAGAATTAATACCTAAATAATCTCCCAATAATCTCAAAATATAAATTATTGAGGGGATTTCTCTGTATAGAAATATTTCTCCTGTTCCATATGTTTCTCTGTCGCGCATAATAACTTCCCTTTAACTCTTGAGTACCCCACCAAGCTCATGCCTTCTGCTCTTTTAACCCCCACCATCACGTGCTTCCTCTTCATCTCCTCTCTATAAAACCCCCTAAATCTCCCAACTCCTCCCACAACTCTCCCTCCCTCTTCACCATTCTCCCACAAAGCTCTCTCCTTTCCCACTCCCTCTGCTTCTCTTCTAAAAATGGCTCTTTTGAAGTCAAACAAGCTTCCACCTTCCACAACTCTCAGGCAAATAATGAAGAGATGCTCAAGCCTAGGAAGAAAAGAAACCATCAGCAATCTTCCCGTCGATGTTCCCAAGGGCCACTTCGTCGTCTACGTCGGCGTGAAGCGCCGCCGCTTCATCGTCCCCATCTCAGTCTTAACGCACCCGGAGTTTCAGAGCCTTCTTCAACTTGCAGAGGATGAGTTTGGATTTGAACATGAGATGGGTCTTACCATTCCTTGTGAGGAAGTTGTTTTCTGTGCTCTGACCTCGCCGCTAATCTGAGGATGTTGTACTCATATGTGTAATGGTGTACACTATATAAGGAATTTGCATTCATGTGAATTCCGTATGTAATATTCTCTCGGGAAAGAGCAGAGTTGTCTTCTGTTTCTAAGTTGTTTTTTGCTCTGCTTTATTCCATAATTCCCCTCTGTTCTTCTTCTTCTTCTTCTTCTTCTTCTTCTTCTTCTTCTTCTTCTTCTTCTTCTTCTTCTTCTTCTTCTTCTTCTTCTGCTATATTTGTATTGCTCTGAATTTTTTCCTGAATTATTTGGGTCGTTTAGTGATGTGGATTCTGTAGGATTAGCAGCCAGAGAATTCATGAAAGGTCTGTATGCGGTGGCGCCGCCTTGTAACAATGTAAATGCTGACTGTCTTTTGAGTTCTGAAATCTGGAGGGTGCAATTTGCAATTTTTTAAATTTACATGTCTAACTCATAAATTTTTATATTTACATTTTTAAAACTTTGGTGTGATAAAGTTACATATGAAAAATTGTATTTGGCTTTTAAAAAATAGGTAATTGTAATATTTTATGATAAGATTGTTGGGTAATGTGGAGACCCGGTCCACCACATGTTAATTAGTTTCCTAATTAAGAGAGCTTACCTATCACTCACCTATTTTTCCACATATCTCCTCACCCACCACATCTCACCCACCGCTCACCTACCTCTCACCTACCACTCTCATTTATTCTATAAATAGCCTTTTTTGGCTATTGGATGAAGGACAAGTCAAGTTCTCCAAGAGAGAAAGAGAGGAAGATGGAAAGAGATGAAGTGAGAGAAGAAAATAGAGATGAAGTGAGAGAAGAAAGAGATGAAGTGAGAGAAGAAAGAGAGGAATTGAATAATCTACTGATAAGTTGATTAAAAATAATCTGCTGATAAACTAGATACGGTGACTATTACAAATTTTTATTTTTTTGGAAAAGACAGACCGCAACCAAAAAGCTCCCACCGTACCTAGGTATGTGCGATGTGAAAACGTTGTTTTCAGCTTTTTGAAAATGCATAAACTGCCAAAACGCACTTTACCCAAACAGAGCAGGTGCGTTTTCAAAACGCTAGCCATTAGTCATATTAATAGATGGGACATTGAATGGTATGATTTTCTCGTATAAAAATTTTCATGAAGATAGAAGACATTTCCCCCAAATTGATATTATATTTTTTTATCAATCAAATTTCAAGCTAAAAAATGGGCCATGAGGGCTGTATCAAGTTGTGTGTTTGATTATTTAACTGGCAACAATTGTGTTGGGCAAACATTTTTTTTTTTTTTTTTTTTACAAAATGTATTGACCTTATATACATATGATATTTGTAAGTTAACTGCTTTGCTAATTTACGTACAAAAATTTTTAGAGTCCAAAAAGTTATACCAAAAGCACAGTAGAGCATACATATTGAGTAATTTAAAATTAAAATTAATGCATCCATTCGAATCACCGACAAAGAAGAGAGAGTAGAGTTCGAGCACCTTTCTTATTTAAACACTCACAATACTAAGAAGATTGACTCATATTTCAATCATCAATAGTTTGGTCCAAATTAATATATATATATATATATATATATATATATATATATATATATATATATATATATATATATATATATATATATAACTATGTAGCACTGACATTTTTAAAAATATATTGTGTTCATGTCAAACACATATCAAACACCGACACTTGTCCGATTACCTTACCTGATACTTCCCGACACTACAAAAGATATGTGAATTTTTCAGCGCTAAACAAACATGTTCGACACAAACCTCAACACTACATCGCATGAGATTAATATTATTTCGAGAAAATGAGACATGAAATTAAAGAAGTAATAAATGTACACGTAGCCTTAACTATACCTCATAGTCAATATTGTGTGAACACTTATCATGTCAAACTCTAACTGGCCAAAAAATAAAGCCTCAAGATGCATCCAATATTCATCGGCTTCACATTAGTGATTCCCTGTAATCATAGATTTTTTTTTAATAGATAAGCTGAATGAATTCGTTTGAAACACATTATATCTAATTTTAAAAATTAATTTTAATAAGCATTAGATTTTATAATATAAAATTAAATTTATAAAGTTAAATTTTATTCTTGCATTATTTGTGTTGTGATGTTTTTTGATAAAGAATAATAAAAAATATATATCTATTATATTAATAATAGTTAAATATAAAATACGTCTCATTTGTTATTTTTTTCAATTTTAATTGCCCCCTTTACATTATATATATATATATATATATATATATATATATATATATATATATATATATATATATATATATATGAGTAGTTTTTCTCTTTCTTTTCGTAACTCTATCACGTATACAAACAGATTCACCCATATATTAAATTGTGCTTATTATATACATGATTAGGTCGTCAAAAGCTCGTTGTTCGCGAACAATGCTCTGTCATTACAAGCTCGTGTTCGATTCGCTCGATGAGCAAACGAGACGAACACAAACAATTTTTTTCGTTCGATTTGTTAACGAACCAAACACGAATAAAGTTGATGTGTTTGTTCGTGTTCGGTTCGTTATCGTTCGAAATATAAAATAATTAAATAATTATATATAAAAAATTTATGATATTTTAAAAATAAATATATATTATAAAAATTTATCATATTTTAAATAATTAAACTTCTATAAATTATAATATATGATAAATTATTATAAAAATAATAATATTATTATATTATTAATTATATTAATATGTTTTATTATAATATTATGTATCTAATATACTATACTATATATTAACCCTAAACAAACCCTTAAACGTCTTATTTGGTTCGTTTTATTTTCGAGAAAAGTACGGATTTTCACTCAATACGTAATACCCGATCAATTTGCTTCATTTTGAGAAAGTATGCTATCATTATCAGGGGCCGGCTAAGAAATCTCGTTGTTCGCGAACATCAGCTCGTGTTCGGTTCGTTAGGAAGTTCGGTTTCATCTGCTCGATGTTGAAATTTGCATTTAACACGAACAATTTTTTTCGTTCGTTTTTTAAACGAACCAAACACGAACAGCGTGTTCGAATATTTCAAACACGAACACTAACTCGTTCGTTCTGTTCGGTTCGTTTACACCCTTGTACATGATAATCTTAATTAGGACACGGATACAAAATTAAAAAAAAAATTGAATAACTGCCACCTGGTGTAACAAACTGGTGTCAGACACAAGAATAATTCATCTGATAAAAAGTAATCCTGTAAAGAAAATAGTACAAACACACGTACAAGAGCGATTTCAAATCTTTATGCCTGTAAAAACAATACATCATGAAGTGATAATTCCCTGCATCATCTCCTTTCTAAATTTAATTTTAAACTCATGAAATTGAGTTAAGTAAGTGACGTGAGCAGGCCACATGGCCTCTGCTCCTCATCTGCATTAACTGTCCTTCACTGCCCATGAAGGCCCTCTCTCTCCTTCTTCTACAAAATAAATTCCCTTTTGAATAAAATTTTTTCATTAAGGGTTATAACATTTTGATGTTGATGTAAGAAGTTTATAAAATTTTATTTTATTTTAAATTTTAATAATAATAATATTTTGACTTGATATGAGTAGTGTGTATGTAAATATTTTCTAATTCAGATCTGCTCTTGGATCACACTATAAAAGCTTAGATGTCTGCTTGAGTCAACAGAATATTAAAAATAACAATAAAACAACTGAAAAATTCACGTACGTTCAAAAAGTTCATAGTAATAATTATTATTTTCAGTGTTTCACCAATAGTGTTTCGAATCGCACTTAACCGCGACCAATGAGAAAAAACATAGATTTTAGCAAAACACTCAAAACGGACCCTAGAGTGCTAGAAAGGAGAGATAAAGAGAGATCACACGACTACTTCTCCATTTGGGGAAATTAGAGTATTTACGGGTCGTTGTCGCCTTTTTTATTTAATCAAATATTTTTTATATACACGAGAAATTAAAGAAGAGAGCCAAAAATCCCTCTTACATTAAAAGATCTCTCATTTTATAATATAGAGAATACAATAAAGAAAACTACACCTAAACATGTTTTAATGAGAGTAGCACAAATTATTTTAGGTCTTTTACATAAGTGAGCTCGAGGCACATCCATCTTCGTGCTTGTCCAAGCTATTGGTTTGCCGCCAAGACTCTCGATCGGCTCAGACTACCGTCATCCCCTCCAAAGTTCTAGTTTAACACATTTTTGCTATACAAATTCAAAACTTTAGACATTAGCTATATAAAAATCTAAAAACTATGTCATATGTACGTAACCTCAAATTTTTGCATATGTCGTGTCAAAATTGATGATTTTGCTCATTTAATACATTCATAATCGTTAGATAACATCTTAATTAATGTTCACTTAATAATCTATTAAGTACGCTAATGATAACAAATTACATAATTCTTAAGAGTAATATTATATCAAAAATTTTCTATAGTCCACAAATCTTATTCAGCTGATCTCAATGGCGATTCCATCGAACACGGAATCAAAATGAAATCAACTCTTTTGACTTAACTGCTATGTGATATTAATTATCATACTAACGCGCTTTGCTGCAATAATGCAACTTTATATATCCTGCGTATAAAATAAGAGCACTGTTAGTAAAATAATCTCAAAATGACGTTGGAAATTTAAATAATAACTAAATGTCGACTAAATTAAAAATTTTAATTTAGTTAGTACGAAATCAAACCGATTGTACTTTCCCTCCCGAGAAAATATTTTATATGTAATATGCATGTCAAAAGTATTGGGAGGTTATTTGCAGTTATTGGGGTTAATACCCTCCGATAACCTAAAAATAAGCTTACAAGTGCCTGTTTTCATGTATTTATAAAAAGTTACTCATGGATATTGGTGATATTATCTATCCGAGGATATTAACCTCAATAATATGGATATAATTTTCAATACCCTATAAATAACCTTCTTATACATGTAATTCTGAGTGAAAAGTATTAAATACATAAATATTTCTACTTCCTCTTTCTATCTCATTCTATTTATTTGTCGTCTTTCTCAGTCAGAAGAATACAGCAGCACATGCATGACAGAGAATAGAGAGGGACCAACGGAAAAGTACTGCCGTATTGGTTTATGCGGGAATGTGATCTCTGTCAAAAACCAACAGCCATGTTGTTTCTTTACGAGGGAGGGTTGATCTGATCGGACGGCTCATAGCTATGAATCCCATCTTCACTCATTGCACTCGATTATGCTATTAAATACTAAACAAAATTTCTTTCTCAAGAGAATGGGTCAAGCAGAGGTTGCTAACCCATTTTTATGGGCTCATGCCTTGCTAGGTCTCGGGAGGCGACCATGCGTAAATACTCCGTATCACCTCGACTTAACACGATTAATCGCACCACTAAGAAATTCGACGTGCAATTGCATTCCAATCCAACGACTCAAGAAAATTAGAATTCATATTTATTCTATTTTTATTTTTGTTATATTTGATTTTTCGTTCTAGTTAACGCTTATTATTCGTATCGAAATTGACACAAATTAATAATCTAAAATCAAATTCAAACTTAATTGGATTGAGTTTGAGTTACAATTTTAAAGTGATAGAACCACTTGATTAAAACATGCATGCATCTTGTTAGATTGAACATGTTATATTCAAGTATATCGATCGTAAATCGGTGGGCTAAGAAGATATGTACGGTTCATATGGGTTCAAGTAAAATATTTTAACTGTATTGTCTCAATCATATAAAATTATATACATGAAAATGATTTATTTTATTTTCAAATAGTTAATATTAACAACTTAATATGTGATTCAAGGATTTGTTTGTTATACAATTAAATATAAAAAATTAAATTTTAGATATATAAGTACATATGAATTGTGTGATGTGTACGTAGAACTCCTTAGCTTAAGAATATGTATCTTACCTAAGGGTGCAAATGGAGTCAACGGAGCTCGAATCATGCTAAGCTTGAGCCCAACTCGTCCGGCTACTATAAGCTCGAGTCAAGCTCGAATGATGAGCTTGAACTCGGGCGTACTAATAGCGGCCGGCTCGCCACCCCAAACTAAAATCTATCATGTAAAATTTTGATTAAACATTGCTACGTTGCCCATAAACACGGATAAAAATACATTCATTTCATACGTAAATATTTTTATATGGAGAATGCACGCAGCTCGGCGTGCGTATCCCCACAACCATACAATACTTCCATAATAATCTATAAATAAGATTGAAATGAAACCTTGCAAAAGTTAGTGGAGGTTTATTGAGTCATTAGGTTGTTGAAATTAATACTCAAATACCCCCAATAATACTAAAATATAAAATTATCGAGGGGTTACCACTATGTCGTATGTAGAAATATTTGTGTAGAAATATTTCTCCCATTCCATATGTTCGTTCTATGTGTAGAAATATTTGTGTAGAAATATTTCTCCCTTTCCATATGTTTCTCTGTCGCGCATAATAACTTCCCTTTAACTCTTGAGTACCCCACCAAGCTCATGCCTTCTGCTCTTTAACCCCACCATCACGTGCTTCCTCTTCATCTCCTCTCTATAAAACCCCTAAATTTCCCAACCTCCCACAACTCTCCCTCCCCTCTTCACCATTCTCCCCAAAGCTCTCTCCTTTCCCACTCCCTCTGCTTCTCTTCTAAAAATGGCTCTTTTTGAAGTCAAACAAGCCTTCCACCTTCCACAACTCTCAGGCAAATAATGAAGAGATGCTCAAGCCTAGGAAGAAAAGAAACCATCAGCAATCTTCCGTCGATGTTCCGAAGGGCCACTTCGTTGTCTACGTCGGCGAGAAGCGCCGCCGCTTCATCGTCCCCATCTCAGTCCTAACGCACCCGGAGTTTCAGAGCCTTCTTCAACTTGCAGAGGATGAGTTTTGATTTGAACATGAGATGGGTCTTACCATTCCTTGTGAGGAAGTTGTTTTCTGTGCTCTGACCTCGCTGCCAATCTGAGGATGCTGTACTCATATGTGTTATGGTGTACACTATAAGGAATTTGCATTCATGTGAATTCGTATGTAATATTCTCTTGGGAGAGAGCAGAGTTGTCTTCTGTTTCTAAGTTGTTTTTTGCTCTGCTTTATTCCATAATTCCCCTCTTCTTCTTCTTCTTCTTCTTCTTCTTCTTCTTCTTCTTCTTCTGCTATGTTTGTACTGCTCTGAATTTTTTCCTGAATTATTTAGGTCGTTTAGTGATGTGGATTCTGTAGGATTAGCGGCCAGAGAATTCATGAAAGGTCTGTATGCGGTGGCGCCGCCTTGTAACAATGTAAATGCTGACTGTCTTTGAGTTCTGAAATCTGGGGTAATTTGCAATTTTTTAAATTTACATGTCTAACTCATAAATTTTTATATTTACATTTTTAAAACTTTGGTGTGATAAAGTTACATATGAAAAATTGTATTTGGCTTTTAAAAAAAGGTAATTGTGATATTTTATGATATGATGTTAGAGATATGAGTGGTATGTATATAAATATGAAAGTTTACTTGGTATATTAGTAAAATAAAAAGTTTTATGGTGTGTACGTAGTCTTCATTTTACTGCTTTTTATTTTATATTAATTTACATTAAATTTCTTATAATTTGCATTTTTTGTGAGGAATTTGAGGGGTTGTAAACGAAAGGCAGCTTGAGCGAGCTCAAGTCAGTCGTGTTCATTGCTCAAAATTACGTCGGTTTCGAAATCGGCTCGTGTTTGAAATGACTCGTGAAATCAGCCTTGTTCATGTATGACTCGAAAAATTTATTTATGTTCGTGTTCGACTCGAAATTGACTTGTTAGAATATAAAATTATTATAATAATTAATTTTTGAAATAAAATAAATTAACAAATTTTCTATAAAAAGCAGTTTAAATTTATAATTTAAATTCACACCAATTTTAAGAATAGATTAACTAAATAAATTTCTATAATAAGTTTCAAACAAAATTTTGCACAAAGAACATTATTTTTTTTACAAACTTTAACACAATAATAACAACTTTATTACAAATTTTACAATTTATAAATTAAACAAGAATACAAAAAGCACAAATAAAATTTCAAATAAAAAAATCAAGATCCGAAAAATAAATGTATTGAATATTTCAATAAAATTTAAATTTAATTTTTACATAAACCTAAAAAAAATAAAAAATACATGAAATTTAAAGGACGAATTTGACGATCCAATGATGGTGGGGAAGGGGGAGGTCTCGGAAAGATAAAGAGTCGACCTACGACTCCGAAATAACCAATTTATTAATATTAGACAACAATATTTATTAATAATAGGTTAAAACCAAGAAAACAAAAAAGGATCTTAGGATATGCAACTAGAGCACAAGCAACCATGAATAACTTACAAAAAATATGGATATCAGCCTCATAAAAATCTTCATCTTCTTTCTTTCCAAATTATAGCAGTAAATCAACAAAACAATCTTTATTATCATTTATGGATATACAAATTTATTAAACAAAATTAGATTTTTTTTCTTTTCCACCAATGATCACTTAAATGCCTTCTCTAGTGAGCTCCAACAAAGAATTTTGATCTTCAGCTTGCACCGCTCGTGAGCTCGCTATCATTATTGTTATATGTAAAGTATGATTTAAACAAAAGTAGACAAAGCACAATCACAAAAAATGTGATTATGTGAACATAATAAGTAGGTTTTCCAATAGTATTTTGTTGTTGATGTACCACCCAACACTCTAGAAAGAAATAAGATCAAGTCACTTACTGCAAATGTTGTTAAAAATTTCCTTGTGTTATGTTTGTAAGTATGAATATTTAGGTGATGAATATGTAAATACAATGTAATTGTAGCATGTATGTAAATGCCCCGAACAAAAAACATACCCTAGAGATGGACAAGAGCTCAATCGAGGTCCCAACTCCCCAAAGAATAATCCAAGCATACTTATTCCATCGCATTCATCATAATTCATAAATGGATAAAATATGAAAATTTACATCATGCCCTACAATTTATGTACTTCTAACACTCAAACTTTGATATTTATATTTATAACACTTTGGTAAAAATGAAATCAAGTACGTAATTTTGCAATCCCAAAACCTCGCATTAGTACAATAGGAAATGCATAGCCTAAAAATTCAATCACAGCAAGCAGAGCAACAATAATTCCTTAGTCCTTACACAATAAATAAAGATTATCATATCTTCAAAACATGACAACTACACAAGTTGAACATCATTACCCTCAAATATATAACTTTATTTCTAAAATGTGCTCATTATAAAACTTTATTTCTAACATAGATTCAAGGAGAATCTTGTTGCTTTCCCAAACTATCCTATTGTTTGACTTTGATTTGAGATATTTATTTAATGTTTCATCCTGTCAATTTTATTATTTAGGGCTTACATTCACTTGATACTGATCATGTGAATAGCCTGGAATATAGGAGGATTTATGTCATACCGGATGACAACCTCTGAATCCTAAGATGAGCTAGGGCTTATATTGCACAACGTAGTCATGCAAGGCCCAAAGAGATAAAGTGAGGATTTATCTTTGCACTAGGCAAACTGCCTCGAAGTCCTATGACTTGTTTTTTAATTCTATGGAGTCTTGCTGTTGAAGATGGTCGTGTTGACCACTGTGCATGTTCCAAGCTCCTCGTTATAGCAAGATCAGTTTAAAGAAATGTCAATTTGAAGAGGTGAGAGAAGTAGCATGTTTCAGAAAGGGTTGAGGTGTATTGGTGTCTTGTTTAGGGGAATACTTAAGTTGATTATAGTGACACTGGTTAGGATCCCACGGCTCCCTCATCCTGACACCACTATTTTCTTCGGATTCACTTTGTCCAAATGAATTTAGTAAACTCAACTAAATGAGTTCCATACTTTCATTTAAACAGTGGGTAATCTCGTTAGCAGCCGCAAGTTGCATCCTCCGATGTATTCCCGATCATCTGTCGGCATATTTTTTTAGGTCGTGTTTTATTTTGAAGAGGGGTCGCTTAACAGAAATCTGTCGGCGAATTTTTAATTTAATTAAAATAAATAATTTGAAAAGTAGTATTTGATTTTGAAAATAATTTTTAAATTTGAAAGTTTTAAGATATGAGATTAAACCGACCTCGCATCCCAAATAGTTTATATAAACGAGCACCGCACCATAAGCCGTGTATCTATCCCTAAGGATAGACACACGCTTGATGGTGGGGCTTGATTAAATAAACTAGAAGATTAGTGACATCCGTTTGGTGCACGAACCAATTTTATAAGCCAACAAGTTTCCACTTGCTTAATATGAAAACATTAAACGGGGTTTATATTACTCAGGTTCTTTAAAATTCCCTATAAGGGCAAGCCCCATAGTTAATTACATCTTAAGTGACGGGAATCACCTAAGAAAACTCTCGATAATAATCGATGATTACTGCTCTCGAGAATTTGAAGTTTAAGGTTTTGAAAGATTGAATTTTGGAGTTTCGATAGGGAATGGATCAAATTTTTGGAACATTTTGTTTTGTGAATCCAAAGGAAGAAAGGTAGGAGAAATCAGCTGATTCGAAGTGAACTTCGATAATTTCCGACTATCCTATTGTTTGTCTTGAATTTAGGAAAGTCCTAATGTTTATTTGATATTTCGATCTTGCCGATTTCAATTAATTAGGGTTTATATTTGTATGATAAAATCAAGCAAATAGCTCAGAAGATGTGAGGGTTTATTGTCGTATCGGACGGCTACCTCGGAATCCTAAGACCGGTTAGGGCTTAATTTGCAATACTGAATGCCAACGAAGAGTTGAGGATTTATGTTGCACTTAGTAAGCTACCTCGAAGTCACTATGGCTTGATTGTTTTAATTCAGGAAAGTTTTCTTGAAGTAGACTCGGGTTTCTGTGATGACGATGGTCGTCTTTGCCATCATGCTCAGAGCTCCTTGTTGTTGCAGAGGTTTAGTTTTAGAAATCATAAATCGGGAGTTGAGAAAAGTGTTTTGGTTTAGAGAAAATCTTAATTTCAGTGTTTTTTATGTTTTATTTAAAACAAATCTTAAAGTTGATTATAACGACATAGGTTAAGATCCGCGGTTCCATCCTTCGGCATCATTATTTTTATCGGATTCACTTAGTCAGGATGAATTTGCTAAACTCAGCTGAATGAGTTCCACACTTTCATTTAGGCGTGGGAAATCCGGTTAGCAACACGTAGGTTACATCATCAGAGGTATTCAGATCATCCGACGAGACGTTTTAGTTTAGTTGCGATTGTAGTTTTGTGTTATGTTTGTGATTAAATTTTGAGTTGTTTTATATTTTGAAATGTTGTGGCGGTGAATTTTATCTTGCTGATGACTTTTAACTTAGTTTTGGTTTCGGTTTTAGGGACTATCCTAAAGGTGTGGGTTTTCATCAGCTTGTTGTTTTATCATGCGAGAAAAGTAAAGTGCATTTGCGATAAAGTAAATTGCGAGAAAGTAAATTGCAGAAAGTAAATTACGATAAAATAAAAGCGTACTGGAGAGGTCTTCCACGTCATCATTGCTGACTTAAAACACAATTAGAATATTTAAGCGAGTTCTAGAGTAAAGTCTAAGGGAAGAGGTTGTAGTTTCACACCAAATTCACAATCGCATAGCTGAGTCAATTACTCTTTATAGCGTCCACACAGGTTAACTTCGGGTTTTGTTGTTTGAGGACGAGTTCTTCAAAACTATTTGTTGATATATGTTAGATTTAATTGCATAATTTTATCCTGATGTATATGCTCCTTTTTTTATAGTCATCTCATTGTAAATGTTGTTTATTTTTAGTAATACTTTTATTAATTAAAGGTATATAGATTATATCTTATTTAAGGAGATGAACATATAAATGATGTGGTCTTCCATAGATTGTTAGCATGTAAGTGTTGATTATGAAGGAATTCACCTATTTATGATATCAGTTAGGAATGATAAGGTGCTCATGCATGTAAATGAAAAATGTTTTTTATATTGATATGTTTAAATTAATATAAGTTTGAAACAATTCTTCTGGGAAGATTGTGTGTTTGTGTGTGTGTGTGGCTCTTTCAATTGTTTTTAGGATTTTTTGTTAGTTATAAAAATTGAAAATAAAATAGTTTAATTTTCATCATTCGACTGCTTGTTCCTATCTTGGAAAACTCCAAGCACCTGAGTCGAATTATGACAAATTTGGAATTATAACCCACTACAACTATGAGTACAAATACCCTGTGACTCGGATAATGACTGCGATGATGTAACTAATTCAGTTGTTTAGATCAAAGTCTAATGGAAGTTGATACCATCACTGTGGATAAGTACTTGGAGATGTTTCAAGATCTGTGACCACTTTCGTTCAAAGGAATAGAATGCCAAATTGAAGCAGAGAACTAATCGATGTGAATAGAGATGTCAACATAGCATGTCTTGGTGA
Organism: Papilionanthe hookeriana x Papilionanthe teres; assembly: GCA_022702705.1. NCBI lineage: Eukaryota > Viridiplantae > Streptophyta > Magnoliopsida > Asparagales > Orchidaceae > Papilionanthe > Papilionanthe hookeriana x Papilionanthe teres. The sequence continues at coordinate 85,425,756 of CM040424.1, forward strand.
AAAAAAAGTTCCTATAGCTACTTTTGTATTAGATGGATAAGGTGAAAGTGTTGGTGTGAGCAGCTTTAGAATAAACAAGAGCTTTAGAATAAACTAGGGAATATGCCTAACATGATGTCAAATTGGGAGGATATTTTTAGGCTTCTTAGAGAGTAGTTTGTCCCCATATCTACTCGAAAATAGATGCAAGACAAATCATTATGTTGGTGCAAGGAGAGAAGATAATAATGCAATATGAAGTAAAGCTCACCAACTTGTCGATGTATGTTCCACAGCTAATAACTACTGCATAAGTGAAGAGTTACAAGTTTTTTTTTTTTTTTTTAAAAGGACTCGATCAGACATTTGTTGGTGCCTCTTATGATTACTTAATGTTAATGGAGTGGGCTAGACGAGTAAATATTGAGTATTAGCTTACTCAAATGCTTAAGAAGATACACAAGAAGAAGAGCATTGATGAAGGAGAGCATGTAGTTTAACCAGAGGATCCAATGGGAAGAATCACAAGTTTAGTTCAGGTGGATTTTAATTATGCACAACTCGAGGTACTATAGTCACTTGTGCTGATGTGAAAGACATCATAGGAGTAAATATTTGATGGGCTCCAACACATGCTACCAGTGTCGTTAATCTGGTCACATAGCTATATACTGCCCTACATTTGGCCAGAAGACATTTGAAGAACATAAACCAAGTTGAGCTTCTTCACTGAAGATTGCAGGTAGGTAATGAAGGATAGAGTCTACAATTTCATCTTTTGCTCATGTTCAACCGAGACAACTATTTTGATCTTGAATTTATGCCCTTTCATAGTGAGTCAGAATCTATTGTCATTGATGTTGATGCTAATATGGCGTGATCCGTGTTTTATTTTTTTTTTTATTATGGGTGTCATTTTAGTTATCATGTGTCAAATTTTTGTCTAGTTATGTATTTTTGTTGTATATTTTAATTGCCATGTGATGTTATCTTTGTTATTTTATCTAGTTTTAGTTGATGGGGGTAGTTGAGTTATTTTATTTCATATCATTGTTTTACTGTGTCCATATTTCAATCTTTGTGAATGAGATCTAGACTTCTTTATGAATATTTATGGATGGTTCATTTGAATAATACTCTCTTTCTGGAAGGATGATGATAATATGTAATTAAAATGATCATGGGCGTCATAATTCAAAATAATTTACTGTTAGAATTGAATTTATTCTTTATCAGCATAATGAATATAGTGAGAATAGTGCTTCCATCGGATTTTTGTTTAAGTAAATATATCAATATCATTTCAATCAGTGGTTCTAGAGATATTGAGAATTTTAGAGAATTCCAAAATATCAGAATGAATCAATGCAAAAAGATTTGAGGATCTAGAGTTACCTTCAAGAAAGGGACATGATGATGTTTAACAATTTTATTGTTTCACAATGAAAATCTTTGATATTTTAATTTACGATAATAGGGGGATATTGAAAATTTTTTAGAGTGGTGCCCTAATCTATAATGGTGTCCAAATGTTGATGGTGTGAGAGGTGGAGTGTGACAGTTGATCTCAGCCATTAAGAGCATATCCTTTTTTTTAGCTTACTTAATTGACTTCCCTGCTATAATCTCGAAAAACACAATGATGAATGAAGAAGACTTTTTAGTTATGATCTTTGATACATTTATGGATAGATAAAATTTTAACTATAATGTGACATGCCATGCATTACTGAGAGTTAAGTTGGGAGAAATTGAGATGACTCTCGGTCCTATAATAGTTGCTAAAGATCTATTTGCATTTTCTTTTTTTATTGATGGGTTTGGGTTTATAAATTTGAAACTGTTGGCAAGTTTAGTTATTGGTCTGTGGCCTCTGAAGCTAGAATCTTGAAAGCAGATTAATTATTAGCGATGCTAAAAATATTAGATTTAAAAATTGTATTATTCAAAGCAATAAATCAAGACATTGATGGCTTTTCTGAGGAACTAAGACAATTTTTTTAATTTCTTAATTTCTTCTGGATTGAGTTCTTTTGACTATTAGGCGGGTCCGACCTTTTTTTATCTTCTTTATTTTCTCTATAGCCTTGAAGATTCATGATGTGCCTTTTCTTTATGTAGTCAGTAACTAGAATTTTCCATTGGGAAAAAGCGTTGTTCTTAGAAGATTCTATTATAGAAAGTCTCTTATTTTATAATTCAGAATTTGACATAATATATATTTTGAGAGAGACCTTTGATCTTCGCCTTTTTTTTTTTTTTTTTTTTACTTTCTTTATCTCACTTGAGAAAAGAATACTTCATTTACAAAAGTATGTTTTTTAGTCAAATTCATCATTGAGTCTTGCTAAAAACTCAATGATTTTCTCTTGCTCGACAAATTATTTAAGGATCGCCGCATTATCTTGACATAGCATCTTGATATTTTAGTAGTAGTATAATTTTAACTAGTAAATCTTCATGACTTTGAAGTATTCAATGACAGAAAATATAACTTATTTAGTAGTGATGAGATTTATTTTATTTTGTTGATGAGTGCAACCTTTTTAAAATTTATCAGATTCGTCGACTACATCCCAACTTTCTTTGGCATTGGAGATGGACGTAAATTGCTCACTGATCTCCGGTTGCATAGTGTTTTGTCATCATATCATGATGATGAAATCAGTTTCTTCCCGAAGTATGAATTGTGTGTTTAGGTTCTTGAGGTATATTCACTAGGTGATGGATCTTTTTCTTTTCTTCAAAAAAAATTCTTCATAATTTGGGTTCAATTAAGTTAACATTTTTCGCTCAAGCATACGATGCTTGAAATTCTTTGGGTTCTCTCTTGGTCCGATTTGCACCATTAATCATGATTGGCTCCCTTGGAGGGGAAAATATAGAGAATCAGACAAACAGAGAATCTGACAAAAGAAATATGGTTGAAAGTGGAAATCGTAGTCATAGAGAAAAAGAAGAAATGTTGAAAAGAAAACATTAACCTCTATGATATCATATAATAAAATAATAGAGAGTTCAATTCTATTATTATTATTATTATTATTATTATTTTATTTTATTTTATTTTATTTTATTTGCACAAGATGTGAGGTATATATTCATCTTCAAGAGGCATTACAAATGAGGAAAAAATCTAGAAGGGCAGTGGAATAGAATGAGGCAGGTGATCTTATAAAGAAAAACATGGATTACAATGTGAAGACCATAGAGAAATTGATGTGATGGAACAACAGTCTACCTTGAATTCTTTGTTGTGATTGGAGAGTGAATGAACCCCCACTACATAAGAGAGAGAGAGAGAGAGAGAGAGAGAGAGAGAGAGAGAGATTCAGCAATTTCCATTGTAGTTATGCTTGACAATGATTTAATATATTCATTTTAAAAAAATGTTGTAGGTTCTTTTTAGTTTTTACTGCTTTGGGTTCCATAGTGTCATACACTACTACCGTATGTTGACAGCTCAGGATGTTTCTACAATTTTTTTGTGTAGGCGGTTTTACAAATTTACCTATCTTATATTAAGTCAAGTTTGAATGCATTTGGTTTATATATATAATTTTACTGACATAATCAAGACTATATTTGAATGTAAGCTTTTCACAATCATGCAGATAGATGGAATGAAATAGTAAATTATATTTGCCAGTATAGGAAGATATTAATTTAGGGAAGATGACCATTGAAGTGGTGTACAATTATTTCATTGTTCCCCTTGATATTGTACATATTCCTTCATTTATAATAGCGGAGTCTTTAGTGAATATGATTACAAAAGAAAAAAAGATTTTAACATGCTTGAAGAGTTTTTTTTTTTAAAAGTAGTCTTCATCATTTATTGACATATTTATCAAGCTAGTAGTTCTCGGGGTTTTAATTTACTCATGGAACCTCATGTATGATCAATCTCGACTCTCCATCTCCCTTAGGGACAATGATATTTTAATACATAAAATAACTGGCTCTTGACTACACTATTCTCAAGTGGATGCTCAATAGTCTTGAACCCACTATTGCTTCGATTATCACATTCATGAAACAGCTAAAAGGATGTAAAATTTTACATATTTCCCCTATTTCAGGACAACATTTATTAGATATACGCTATATTTTCTTATATTATTCTTTCATCAAGATATCAAATATATCATAATTACTATTATCAATCATGATTGATTGAAATCGCGCAGTATTAAGAGTTTCCTTATTTAATTTATTGAATTAAATTCTGTATTTTAATTTTACATATTATTTTCTTATCGTTGAATGGTTAGATTTGTAATATATATTATCACAGATTATTATGTATTATTAAGATACCTAAATTAGATTGTACAGACTATTATTTATTGGAATAAAATCAAAGGAAAAAGGTATTCAACTTATTTCCTCGAAAATACTGACATTGTATCAGAGCCACGTCGATTCTTTCTTGTATGAATCTTTCGTCGTCTTCCCTCACCTTTGTGAATCGTTCGTCTTCATCTTCTACTCGAGCTCATTCCATCTCTTCAGTTGCTTTCTACGTCTTCGACTGCTTCTTCCGCTTCAGTTTTGTCTGCTTCGGTTTCGCAAACCCTAGATCTTCAGCTTCGGCACTCACGGTTGCGACACTCTCGGTTTCGGTACTCTTTGCTTCAACACTCTCGGCTTCGGCACTCTCGGATTCGATACTCAAGGCTTGAGGATTTTTGGCTTCGACTTCGGATTCCTCTCCTAAATCTCGTCTACAGGCAGCAAATCTTCTTGCTTCTGTTGGTTTCGGCATCTTCGACTGCTCGTCCGGTTCACTCGATCGGGTTGTTCGCTCTTCTAAACTGCTTCATTTGTTTGTCTGTGCAGCTATTCGACGGCTTGGACTCAAGTGCACGATCCTTCTATGTTCACACTAATACCTGCCTACTCGTCGACAATCCTATATAAAATGTCTTTTGTTCTTCAAACAGCTGATATATTTACTAAGGTTTTTTCTCGGCAGCGTCATCAGTTTCTTTCTAGCAAATTGATGCTTCTAGATCAGCCATCATTAATTTGAGGGGGGATATTAATCAAGATTAACTAAAATCGGGCAGAATTAGGAGTTTCCTTATTTAAATATTTGAATTAAAATTTGTATATTCATTGTATATATTCTTTACTTATCGCTGGATAGTTAGATTTGGAATATGTATTATCACAAATTATTATGTATTATTATAATATATAAATTAGATTGTACTGACTATTATTTATTAGAATAAAATCAAAGGAAAAACGCATTCAGCCTATTGGCTCGAAAATATTGACAACTATAGCATCTTGAAAAGATAATATGGTGAACTTTTTCATTATTGCCCTTTTATCAATGATTCAACTTCTTTTCACAAACATAATTAGGAGTTCTTTTGCCAAGTTCCTCCCCAAGCTTCATTCATCCCTGCAATCTATTTAAGCTACATTGGTGGCATCTTGTACCGTCTCCAGTATCTTCAATGCTCACTCTGTTTCTCAAATTAATTTAGTTATCCAAAAAGGCCAAAGGTGGTTTTGATGATTTGAATATTTTTTTGGTGGACCATTTTTCAAAATAGACATAGTAAGAGTAATTATCATGGAAAAAAAATTTTTTAGGAAACATGTATATTTAAAAAATATACAAAACATTGTTAGAATTATTTAAGTTGATTTTATTTTAAAGTGCAAGTATTGTTTTGAAATTTTGAGCTTTGAATAGTCTTAAACACGATGAATGTGCTATACGCATGAAGAATATTAGAAAAAGAGCTCATAAGTTTGATGGTTTTCCATTCAATAATAGGTGTCTAAATACCTGCATTAAGCTTAAATAAATTATTAGACATTTTCAATGTATGTTTCTTAGAATTAAATTTGAATTTATCAATTATTTGGGCTCATGTTGTCAACAATAAATTTTATGTAGTTGATATATGTGCTTCAGTTTGATTGAAGGAGAGTATTAACATTGGAAAATATTAAATGTTAGGAAAGAGTTTTGTGTTCAGTGAGTGGTATACGATTATTTGGTCATTCCTATTCATTTCTTTTTATAAATAGAAGGATCATGCAAGTAAATACGATAGATTTAGCTTTTCTCTAACAAAATTTAAATTTAATTGATTCTGTACTTATAACTTGTGCTTCAACTGTCTGCTCATGCAGATTTTCTATTATGCGCCAAAAATGGTGGAGAGTTGGAAAGGGCTGAAGCTTCTATCAAGAGCAGAATTTCATGCAGGAGCTCACGTGACAAAGTTCTTGAGATTGCAGATGTTGCCTACGTCTGATCGCACAGGTGCAGCACTTGGATCTGATAAAACCAACAGATTTGCTCTCCTGTTCAGCACACTTGATGGGAGTATTGGCTGTGTTGCCCCACTGGATGAGCTTACCTTCCGCAGACTTCAGACCCTTCAGAGGAAATTGGTAGATTCTGTTCCTCATGTATGTGGCTTGAACCCTAGATCATTTAGACAATTCCGATCAAATGGGAAGGCACATCACCCAGGTCCTGATAATATAGTTGATTTTGAGCTGCTTTCCCAGTAAGTCTTCATACCATTTTTTATGCATGTGGAAGTATCTTAATGAATTATTTGTTCAATTTATGACGTGATATGTTGTTTCTATAGTTTGACGCTGTTGTGAATTTTTTTATTCTCTTTAGTTATTTGATATTCATCTGCTAAGATCTCAAAAATTGCATTCAGACTTGAGAGCATGCTTCTCTAGTCACGTGTGGGTGCATTTGTATTTACAATTTAATAGTGTGCGTGAAGCTATCAACTAGAGTGAGTTATCTATTTTAAGTTATTTTAGTTTATTTTATATCTTGCTGTTGGAGTGTAACCGCAGCTTCATACAAAATAAAATTATTTCTAGGCAAATTACCCTTTTTTTCCCGGAAAGGATGGATTGTCTTTTTTTTTTTAGTTTGGCACAATATCCATTCTTAGAAATCATGCAGTGATTTCGAACTATAGTGCCAAAAGGAATTCATACTTTGATTTTTTTTTTTTTTATTTATAACACCCAAATCATTCTTATCACATAAAAAATATCATTATTTTAAATTAAAAATAAAGAAAAACGTGAAATACACCTCTTATGCATAGGTATGGTGATATGTATGTAAAAATTAAAGTTCAGGTGTTGGATATGTACATAGGAATTAAGAGTTATGTTTGTAAATCTTCCAGATATATGTATATATATATATACATATATATATATACATATATATACATATATATTCCTTCTGTTAATATTATGGTTTATTTCCACGATTGGTAATCCAAATTATTATCTTCTGAATTGTTTTGTCATGTATTTGAAGGTACGAAATGTTACCGTTGGAGGAACAGTTGGAGATTGCCAATCAAATTGGAACCACGCGCGCTCAAATACTTACCAACTTGAACGATTACTGTGTCAGTACAAGCTTCCTGTGAAGAAGATTGGATTTTAATATGCGCGAGAGTCAGGCGGCATCTCTTCCAATTATTTAAAAGTATGATGCACCGCCTGAAGAGTTAATTTCCGGCACATTAAACACCAGCTTTCGTTGAAAGATTATACCGTGCAATCTTTGAATGTGATCCATGAGGTCAAATGTATTAAATAGTTTTTAAGTAGGAAGCCCTGGCTGGCTGTTTTCTTCTCATGCCATTTTTAAGGCTTTTAAGTGTTGTATTTCTATTTAAATTGTATAAATTCTTTTGCTTTTTCTTTTACGATATTATATATCAAGCAGGGAATGTTTTGAAATATTTTGCGCTCATGGTCAAGTTACAGAGGAAATTTTCTACATTAGGGGCTTTGCTGCTGTCTACCTTTTTATTTAATGACAGGGTCTTGAACAACTCATTCTTCATATGGTTAATCTGTTGGTTGATTTGATCATTCTAAGTGTATTTTTATGATGATTATTATAGGTTAAGAAAATGAAACTGGTGATGGCTTTAGGATTTTGAATGCTTGTGATAATCAGGCCAGGTTGAGTTCAGATATGGGTTGTTGAATTCAATCTAATGGAAAAAAGTAATAGAAAACTTGAACGCATTACATTTCTACTACATGTGTGTCAGTGTCTTCTTAGATCGATGTCGTCTAATTTATGAAAAAGGATGATAAAAAATGACTAGCATGCGCTATTCATAAATATGAAATCTATTTAAAAGTCGCTTAATATAAGTTATAAATAGTCATCTGAAATATATGCTTCTTTTTATCCATGTAAATCTACTTATATCAATATTGATATACATTATGATCTTAAAAGTAAATAAACTTCAAAAAATATGCTGGATCTAAACTAATTATTTATGAATTTGATAGAACAAAAAGCAAACCTTTTAGCTTTATTCTCTAGTTCTGCCTAAAGACTAGGCCTGTTCCTGGACTCTTTAAGGATATAACTGTTAACAGCATTAGTTTAAAAAGGTTAGCTTTGTGGGGATCTATGAATCATCATGTAACCCTTAGTTTTATCACTATTTTTACTTTCAGTGTTGCCTTTGTTGGGGTAGCATTCTCTACTTCACTGACCTCTTACACCTATTATTATTCAAATAATTTGCTTACCATATGGTTGTCTAATGACCAATTTTTTAAATTTATGCCTATAATACATGATATAAGAAATTTCAAATAGTTGGGCTTAGCAATTTCTCTACAACTTGAAGCAGTATTAATACCATATTCGATTGAATTTGACCGTTGTTCAAGCTTCAGAATCAAACATGAGGGGTCCCTCATTAACACTTTTCTTTTTCGCCAGTCATGTAATTGCATCTTTTGCAGAAAAAGAGACAGGTGAGCTTTAATAATCTGGCAGCTGGTTAAGTACTTGTTCATCATTAGGGAGCTAGTACTTGTCATGAGCATGGTCTTAAGCCTCTTTATTTATGACTTCAATTGAAGTAGATCAGAAGTCATCATTATTATTTTTGACTGGTATTAAGATTTTGTTTGGGGCATTTACAGATATAACACCCAAAATATTACTATTTATAAAACAGCCATCACCTTGCATCATTTTTTCCAAATTCCCACACATCAATTTTCACAACAAGACACATTTTTCATTTATATGAAGCATCATCTCATGGAGAAATACATATATTGGCCACTTTTGTAAATGACATGTTTTAAATATCGCAATTTTTGAACTTTTTATCAAATTTAATTGCAAATTTGCATGTATTGTAGATGCTAAACCTCGAACTCAAGACCTCTTAGTTGAAAGTCTAACATCGCATATTGTTCTCATTGCTTTCTCGCATTACTTATGGTACAATGTTCATATAATAATGTAAAAAAATGAGCTCAAATCCATAATCTTATTAGTCTAAAATTCATCAAAAAATCAACCATATATACGAATAAAAATTTGAACCATCCCTCCAATTCTCATATTTTCTCATGCTTATTAAGTTCTCATGTTAATTCAATACTTGATGAATTTTATTGATACATCTCCCCAATCATTGAAGATGCTTTATTTTCACCTTCTCCACTTTTCTTAAGTTTTATTTTGATTTTTTTCTTCCTTTTTTTTAAAATATTGAGATTTTAGCTTGATCTATAGATTTATTTGATATTATGTATATATTTGCTTTATATGTTATTACTATTCTTACTTAGTACTCTTTTAGATGTAATTAGTTCTTAATTAAATATAATTTGTAGGGCATATAGTTAGGGGTGTAAACGAACCGAACACGAACGAACAAAGCTAGTGTTCGTGTTCGAAATGTTCGAACACATCACTGTTCGTGTTTGGTTCGTTTAACAAACAAAATAAAAAAGATTTGTTTGTGTTCGTCTCGTTTGCTTATTGAACGAATCGAACACGAACTTCTTGGCGAACAGAACACGAAATGTTCGCGAACAACGAGCTTTTTTGACAGCCCTACATATAGTGGTGATTTGGAGGTAATTGTACATGTTCAAATAATTTATGAGGAGATGACAATGTGACGCAGCCATGAAAACAATTTTTTCACTTAATTTCTCTAAACAACACAACACACATTCATTAAATAAAAAAATTACAATGCTAATTGAAATTATATTTACAGTTTTGAATGAAAGGGGTTGAATTGCGAAAAAGAGAAAGAAAAGGTTTGTTTTGTAAAAATGTTGGGTAAGATGATGGGATCTCGTTGGGCCAGCCTCTGTCCTTTCAAGGACAAGTGGGGGCAAAGCAGTAAAGCAACAACATGGCCTTCATGTGCTGAGCAGAGATGTTTAGCTTTTCTCTCCCATCTTTCTCTCTCTATCTCTTTCTTAAAAATATTATATTTTCATTTTGTTTTTTCTTTTTTAATTAATCTATTAAAAATTATGTATATATATTTTTTTATTTGGTAAAGCTTTGCCGGTTCGAGGAGCCTCCTGTTGTTGTTCTTTGCCCTTCATGGCATTGTTTAATCTATTCAAAAACTATAATATAATCATAAATAATATGCATCTGACTAAAATAATAATAGTAATAATAGAGATTAAATGTATTGATAAATGTACAAAAAATACTAGTTTAAAATTCTCTTTTCTTTTTAGATCTTTCAAATCAAATTCTTTGGGATTATTCATTTATCTCTAGTTAATGTGTCATTGTTCTAACATTTTTAGAGTCTGTTTGGGGCAGCTATAACTGTTTGGAAAAACAGCTATGTAGTGGCTGTAGAATAAGTTGTGTGTATGTTTGATTGGTTTAACTGAGCAACAATTGTGTTGCAGTATTTTTTTTTTTTTTTTTTGAAGTAAAAATGTATTGACCTTATATACATATGATATTTGTAAGTTAACTGTTTCATAATTTACAGACAAAATTTTTAGAGTCCAAAAAGTTACATCAAAAGTTACAGAGCACATAATATTGAGTAACAGAAAATTAAAATTAATGCATCCATTTGAATCTGACTGACAAAGAAGAGAGAGTAGAGTTCGAGCACCTTTCTTATTTAAACACTCACAATACTAAGAAGATTGACTCATATTTCAATCATCAATAGTTTGGTCCAAATTAATATATATATATATATATATATATATATATATATATATATATATATATATATATATATATATATATATATATATACTATGTAGCACTGACATTTCTAAAAATATATTGTGTTCATGTCAAACACATATCAAACACCGACACTTGTCCGACACTACCCGATACTTCCCCGACACTACAAAAGATATGTGAATTTTTTTCAGCGCTAAACATGTTCGACACAAACCTCAACACTACATCAGATGTGAGATTAATATTATTTCGAGAAAATGAGACATGAAATTAAAGAAGTAATAAATGTACACGTAGCCTTAACTATACCTCATAGTCAATATTGTGTGAACACTTATCATGCTGAAACTCCCTCTAACTTTCGTCAAAATAAAGCCTCGAAGATGCATCCAATATTCATCGAAGTCAAGCATTAGTGATTCCCTCTTTGTAATCATAGGATTTTTTTTTAATAGATAAGCTGAATGAATTCGTTTGAAACACATTATATCTAATTTTAAAAATTAATTTTAATAAGCATTAGATTTTATAATATAAATTAAATTTATAAAGTTAAATTTTATTCTTGCATTATTTGTGTTGTGATGTTTTTTGATAAAGAATAATAAAAATATATATCTATTATATTAATAATAGTTAAATATAAAAATACGTCTCATTTGTTATTTTTTTCAATTTTAATGTCCCCTACATTATATATATATATATATATATATATATATATATATATATATATATATATATATATATATATATGAGTAGTTTTTTCTCTTTCTTCAGAACCTATCACGTATACAAACAGATTCACCCATATATTAAATTGGGGGCTATTATATACATGATTAGGGCTGTCAAAAAAGCTCGTTGTTCGCGAACAGTTCGTGTTTGGTTCGTCAAGAAGTTCGTGTTCGATTCGTTCGATAAGCAAACGAGACGAACACAAACAATTTTTTTCGTTCGATTTGTTAAACGAACCAAACACGAACAGTGATGTGTTTGTTCGTGTTCGGTTCGTTATTGTTCGAAATATAAAATAATTTGAAATAATTATATATAAAAAATTTATGATATTTTAAAAATAAATATATATTATAAAAATTTATCATATTTTAAATAATTAAACTTCTATAAATTATAATATATGATAAATTATTAAAAATAATAATATTATTATATTATTAATTATATTAATATAAATATTATAATATTATAATTAATATACTATACTATATATTAACCCTAAACAAACCCTAAACGTCTTATTTGGTTTGCTTTATTTTGAGAAAGTATGGATTACCTGATGTGTACAGAATACCTGATCAATTTGCTTCATTTTGAGAAAGTATGCTATCAATACTAGGGCTGTCAAGAAATCTCGTTGTTCGCGAACAGTTCGTGTTCGGTTCGTTAGGAAGTTCGTGTTCGATTCGTTCGATAAGCAAATGAGACGAACACGAACAATTTTTTTTCGTTCGGTTTTTTAAACGAACCAAACACGAACAGTGATGTGTTCGAATATTTCAAACACGAACACTAACTCTGTTCGTTCTTGTTCGGTTCGTTTACACCCTTGTACATGATAATCTTAATTAGGACACGGATACAAAATTAAAAAAAAAATTGAATAACTGCCACCTGGTGTAACAACCGGCGTCAGACACAAGAATAATTCATCTGATAAAAGTAATCCCAAAGAAAATAGTACAAACACACGTACAAGAGCGATTTCAAATCTTATGCCTCGTAAAAAAAATAATAAGGATTTATGAAGTGATAATTCCCGCATCATCTCCTTTCTAAATTTAATTTTAAACTCATGAAATTGAGCAGCAAGGACGTGAGCAGGCCACATGGCCTCTGCTCCCCATCTGCATTAACTGTCCTTCACCGCTCACAGGGAAGGCCCTCTCTCTCCTTCTCTCTTCTTACAAAATAAATTTCTTTGAATAAAATTTTTTTCATTATAAGTTATAACATTTTGATGTTGATGTAAGAAGTTTATAAAATTTTATTTTATTTTTAAATTTTAATAATAATAATATTTTTGACTTGATATGAGTAGTGTGTATGTAAATATTTTCTAATTCAGATCTGTCTTTGGATCACACTATAAAAGCTTAGATGTCTGTTTGAGTCAGTTGTAGTTTATTAAAAAATAACAATAAAACAACTGAAAAATTATATGATGTTCAAAAAGCTGCAGTGCTAATTATTATTATTTTTTCTTTGGAAAAGTCAGACCGTAGCTAGAAAGTTGAATCGCACTTAACCGCGACCAATGAGAAAACATAGATTTTAGCAGTACCCAAAACGGACCCTAGAGTGCTAGAAAGGAGAGATAAAGAGAGGAGATCACACGACTACTTCTCCATTTGGGGAAATTAGAGTATTTATGGGCTGTTGTCGCCTTTTTTATTTAATCAAATATTTTTTATATACACGAGAAATTAAAGAAGAGAGCCAAAAATCCCTCTTACATTAAAAGATCTCCTCATTTTATAATATAGAGAATACAATAAAGAAAAACTACACCTCTAAACATGTTTTAATGAGAGTAGCACAAATTATTTTAGGTCTTTTACATAAGTGAGCTCGAGGCACATCCATCTTCAGGCTTGTCCAAGCTATTGGTCGGCCGCCAAGACTCTCGATCGGTCGTCTAGACTACCGGTCATCCCCTCCAAAGTTCTAGTTTAACACATTTTTGCTATACAAATTCAAAACTTTAGACATTAGCTATATAAAAATCTAAAAACTATGTCATATGTACGTAACCTCATAAATTTTTGCATATGTCGTGTCAAAATTGATGATTTTGCTCATTTAATACATTCATAATCGTTAGATAACATCTTAATTAATGTTCACTTAATAATCTATTAAGTACGCTAATGATAACAAATTACATAATTCTTAAGAGTAATATTATATCAAAAATTTTCTATAGTCCACAAATCTTATTCAGCTGATCTCAATGGCGATTCCATCGAACACGTGGAATCAAAATGAAATCAACCTTTGACTTAACTGCTATGTGATATTAATTATCATACTAACGCGCTTTGCTGCAATAATGCAACTTTATATATCCCGCGTATAAAATAAGAGCACTGTTAGTAAAATAATCTCAAAATGACGTTGGAAATTTAAATAATAACTAAATGTCGACTAAATTAAAAATTTTAATTTAGTTAGTACGAAATCAAACCGACTGTACCTCTCCCCTCCCGAGAAATATTTAGATATGTAATATGCATGTCAAAAAGTATTGGGAGGTTATTTCTGTGTTATTGGGGTTAATACCTCCGATAACCTAAAAATAAGTTATGCGGTTCTGTTTTCATGTATTTATAGGTTACTCATGGATTATTATGAGGTTATCTATCCGAGGATATTAACCTCAATAATATGGATATAATTTTCTAATACCCTATAAATAACCTTCTTATACATGTAATTCTGAGTGAGTATTAAATACATAAATATTTCTACTTCCTCTTTCTATCTCATTCTATTTATTTGTCGCTCTCTTTCTCAGTCAGAAGAATACAGCAGCACATGCATGACAGAGAATAGAGAGGGACCAACGGAAAAGTACTGCCGTATTGGTTTATGCGGGAATGTGATCTCTGTCAAAAACCAACAGCCAGATGTTGTTTCTTTACGAGGGAGGGCTGATCTGATCGGACGGCTCATAGCTATGAATCCCATCTTCACTCATTGCACTCGATTATGCTATTAAATACTAAACAAAATTTCTTTCTCAAGAGAATGGGTCAAGCAGAGGTTGCCAACCCATTTTTATGGGCTCATGCCTTGCTAGGTCTGGAGGCGACTCGGTGTGTAAATAATTCGAGTATCACCTGACTTAACACGACACTGCACCACTAAGAAATTCGACGTGCAATTGCATTCCATCCAACGACTCAAGAAAATTAGAATTCATATTTATTCTATTTTTATTTTTGTTATATTTGATTTTTCGTTCTACACCGGCTTATTATTCAGATCGAAATTGGACACAGCTGAATAATCTAAAATCAATTCAAACTTAATTGGATTGACATTTGAGTTACAATTTTAAAGTGATAGAACCACTTGATTAAAACATGCATGCATCTTGTTAGATTGAACATGTTATATTCGGGTTATGTCGATCAGAAATCGGTGGGCTAAGAAGATATGTACGGTTCATATGGGTTCAAGTAAAATATTTTAACTGTATTGTCTCAATCATATAAAATTATATACATGAAAATGATTTATTTTATTTTCAAATAGTTAATATTAACAACTTAATATGTGATTCAAGGATTTGTTTGTTATACAATTAAATATAAAAAATTAAATTTTAGATATATAAGTACATATGAATTGTGTGATGTGTAATGTAGAACTCCTTAGCTTAAGAATATGCATTCACCTAAGGGTGCAAATGAGTCGAACGGAGCTCGAATCATGCTAAGCTTGAGCCCAACTCGTCTGGCTACTATAAGCTCGAGTCAAGCTCGAATGATGAGCTTGAACTCGGGCGTACTAATAGCGGCCGGCTCACGACCCCAAACTAAAATCTATCATGTAAAATTTTGATTAAACATTGCTACGTTGCCCATAAATGTAGATAAAAATACATTCATTTCATACAGAAATATTTTTATATGGAGAATGCACGCAGCTCTGCGTGCGTATCCCCAATAACCATACAATACTTCCAT
The DNA here is from genome assembly GCA_022702705.1 of Papilionanthe hookeriana x Papilionanthe teres. NCBI lineage: Eukaryota > Viridiplantae > Streptophyta > Magnoliopsida > Asparagales > Orchidaceae > Papilionanthe > Papilionanthe hookeriana x Papilionanthe teres. The sequence continues at coordinate 85,441,488 of CM040424.1, forward strand.
AATAATCTATAAATAAGATTGAAATGAAACCTGCAAAAGTTAGTGGAGGTTTATTGAGTCATTAGGTTGTTGAAATTAATACTCAAATACCCCCAATAATACTAAAATATAAATTATCGAGGGGTTACCACTTGCGTCGTATGTGTAGAAATATTTGTGTAGAAATATTTCTCCCATTCCATATGTTCGTTCTATGTGTAGAAATATTTGTGTAGAAATATTTCTCCCTTTCCATATGTTTCTCTGTCGCGCATAATAACTTCCCTTTAACTCTTGAGTACCCCACCAAGCTCATGCCTTCTGCTCTTTTAACCCCCACCATCACGTGCTTCCTCTTCATCTCCTCTCTATAAAACCCCCTAAATCTCCCAACTCCTCCCACAACTCTCCCTCCCCTCTTCACCATTCTCCCCCAAAGCTCTCTCCTTTCCCACTCCCTCTGCTTCTCTTCTAAAAATGGCTCTTTTGAAGTCAAACAAGCTTCCACCTTCCACAACTCTCAGGCAAATAATGAAGAGATGCTCAAGCCTAGGAAGAAAAGAAACCATCAGCAATCTTCCGGTCGATGTTCCGAAGGGCCACTTCGTTGTCTACGTCGGCGAGAAGCGCCGCCGCTTCATCGTCCCCATCTCAGTCCTAACGCACCCGGAGTTTCAGAGCCTTCTTCAACTTGCAGAGGATGAGTTTGGATTTGAACATGAGATGGGTCTTACCATTCCTTGTGAGGAAGTTGTTTTCTGTGCTCTGACCTCGCCGCTAATCTGAGGATGTTGTACTCATATGTGTTATGGTGTACACTATATAAGGAATTTGCATTCATGTGAATTCCGTATGTAATATTCTCTTGGGAGAGAGCAGAGTTGTCTTCTGTTTCTAAGTTGTTTTTTGCTCTGCTTTATTCCATAATTCCCCTCTCTTCTTCTTCTTCTTCTTCTTCTTCTTCTTCTTCTTCTTCTTCTGCTATGTTTGTACTGCTCTGAATTTTTTCCTGAATTATTTAGGTCGTTTAGTGATGTGGATTCTGTAGGATTAGCGGCCAGAGAATTCATGAAAGGTCTGTATGCGGTGGCGCCGCCTTGTAACAATGTAAATGCTGACTGTCTTTTGAGTTCTGAAATCTGGGGGGGGTGCAATTTGCAATTTTTTAAATTTACATGTCTAACTCATAAATTTTTATATTTACATTTTTAAAACTTTGGTGTGATAAAGTTACATATGAAAAATTGTATTTGGCTTTTAAAAAAAAGGTAATTGTGATATTTTATGATATGATGTTAGAGATATGAGTGGTATGTATATAAATATGAAAGTTTACTTGGTATATTAGTAAAATAAAAAGTTTTATGGTGTGTACGTAAAGGCCTCATTTTTACTGCTTTTATTTTATATTAATTTACATTAAATTTCTTATAATTTGCATTTTTTGTGAGGAATTTGAGTAGGGTTGTAAACGAGCAGAGCTTGAGCGAGCTCAGTTCAGGGTCGTGTTCGGCTCGTTCAAAATTAGCTCGGCTCGAAATCGGCTCGTGTTTGAAATGACTCGTGAACAGCTTGTTCATGTATGACTCGAAAAATTTATTTATGTTCGTGTTCGACTCGAAATTGACTTGTTAGAATATAAAATTATTATAATAATTAATTTTTGAAATAAAATAAATTAACAAATTTTCTATAAAAAGCAGTTTAAATTTATAATTTAAATTCACACCAATTTTAAGAATAGATTAACTAAATAAATTTCTATAATAAGTTTCAAACAAAATTTTGCACAAAGAACATTATTTTTTTTACAAACTTTAACACAATAATAACAACTTTATTACAAATTTTACAATTTATAAATTAAACAAGAATACAAAAAATACAAATAAAATTTCAAATAAAAATCAAGATCCGAAAAATAAATGTATTGAATATTTCAATAAAATTTAAATTTAATTTTTACATAAACCTAAAAAAAATAAAAAATACATGAAATTTAAAGGACGAATTTGACGATCCAATGATGGTGGGGAAGGGGGGAGGTCTGGAAAGATAAAGAGTCGAGAATTCCGATGACCTGAAATAGAACCAATTTATTAATATTAGGACAATAAAATATTTATTAATATTAGGTTAAAACCAAGAAAACAAAAAAGGATCTTAGGATATGCAACTAGAGCACAAGCAACCATGAATAACTTACAAAAAATATGGATATCAGTCTCATAAAAATCTTCATCTTCTTCTTTCCAAATTATAAGCAGCAATCTGAAACAAAAAAACAATCTTTATTATCATTTATGGATATACAAATTTATTAAACAAAATTAGATTTTTTTTCTTTTCCAGCCAATGATCACTTAAATGCCTTCTCTAGTGAGCTCCAACAGCAATTTTGATCTTCAGCTTGTGCACTGCTCGTGAGCCTGCTATCATTATTGTTATATGTAAAGTATGATTTAAACAAAAGTAGACAAAGCACAATCACAAAAATGTGATTATGTGAACATAATAAGTAGGTTTTCCAATAGTATTTTGTTGTTGATAGACCACCCAACACTCTAGAAAGAAACAAGATCAAGTCAGCCTCAACAGAAACAGTGTTAAAAATTTCTGTGTTATGTTTGTAAGTATGAATATTTAGGTGATGAATATGTAAATACAACAGAATTGTATACATGTATGTAAATGCCCTGAACAAAAAACATACCCTAGAGATGGACAAGAGCTCAATCGAGGTCCCAACTCCCAAAGAATAATCCAAGCATACCTATTCCACTGCATTCATCATAATTCATAAATGGATAAAATATGAAAATTTACATCATGCCCCACAATTCTTATGTACTTCTAACACTCAAACTTTGATATTTATATTTATAACACTTTGGTAAAAATGAAATCTGAAGTACGTAATTTTGCAATCCCAAAACCTGCATTAGTAATACAATAGGAAATGCATAGCCTAAAATTCAATCAAGCAGCAAGCAGAGCAACAATAATTCCTTAGTCCTTACACAATAAATAAAGATTATCAGATATCTTCAAAACATGACAACTAAGCACAAGTTGAACATCATTACCCTCAAATATATAACTTTATTTCTAAAATGTGCTCATTATAAAACTTTATTTCTAAAAAGAAAATCATTACATGTATGAGCTCCTGATTTCATGTCACAGCACTGTCAGCACAGCATAGTATCCTCATCTTAGTAGTTCAAATTGGATATTCAATATTCATGAGCTTCTGCAAGTCATACGAGCTACAACAAAAAACAGAGAAGGAAGCTAACAAGAAATAGAAATAACTGAAACCACGTTGGACCTCTAAACCATACATCATCATCATCATCATCATTTGAGCTTCCATCCAACTGAGATGGAAATAATTCAAAGCAAATTGATAATAACATCAATAGAAGAAATGATATTGTTCACCTACCCGATGTAACAGCCTTGAGAACTGTCAAGATTTTCAAAATATTAACACACATGTAGAAAATCATTCAGATCTGACTCACCATTCAAATCTAACTCACCAATCTAGTTCTCAAGAACTGTCATGGTTTTCAAAAAAGTTTTCAAAACATGAATCAAGGCAACATTCTCAAGAGATGAACAACAGTTCATACAACTTAAACATTTACTACATGTTCAAAAAAGAGATGAATAGCTAAAAATAAAGCATTAATACGAATTCAATGGTTCACATAGTTTAAACAGTGAACCCAATATCACATTTAATTTCACTGATTTTTGCAATTCACAGTTCACAAAGCTTAAACAGTGAACCCAATATCTGATTGCTTGATTTGCTTCATTAAACTCCATTTCCTTGAAACTCAAACGAATCCACAAATGCATGCATAAACATAACTTTTAAATATACTTCAGGAATAGAATGCTTCAAGAATTCAATATACTTTCAGGAATCAGGATTCAATAGTGAACCAGGATTTTACCAACATCCATGACAGCAATTATACATCTTCTGCATCCATGATACCAATTATACTTTCAGGAATCAGGATTCAATAGTGAATCATGATTATACCAAACATAGCATCCATGATACCAATAGTGAATCAGGATTCAATATACATCTTCTGCAAGTCATGCAACCATGATACCAATTGCATGCATTCCAATTATCACCTAATTCTTTGTCATTTTCAAATGTAGTAAAGATCTATAACTGTATCTAAACAAGAGGGACTATACAAGGCAGTAAACAAAGCATTATATAAACAGGCAGTAAACATGATAGGAAACTATATATTTTGTTATCTCAAAATGGTTGCAAACAGATGTTGTCTTACAAATTTAAGATTAACAATAATCACTTAGACAACTTTATATACTCTTATCTTAAAATGGTTGCAAACTTATGTTGCCTTCCAAAATTAAGATTAAGAATAGTCATCTTAGGTAACTTTTAATATTATTAAGACATAAACTTGTGTTGCACCTGCTTAATAAATTAAGAAAATGAATGCATTCAAATCAGAAAAAACTTTTTCCAATGCATCTTCCTCATGTCATACATAAAATTCTTGATTTTGGAGCTTAAAAAACAACAAAGCACCTCCATGAATAAAATTCAGCAATGAAGTCCAACAAAAATAAAGTTCAGCAATAAAGTCCAACAAAAATAAAGTTCAGCCTGCATGATTGTAAAAACATATACAAGCCTTTAACAATTAGGCATAATGTTTATCAATAAAAGATCACTTAGAAGAATCCCATTAACAAAGCATGTCTGAAGGTAATCCTCTTCTATTAATTTACTCAGGTAAAGCCACCTGAAGGTGTTCCTCTTCCATTAATTTTTGCTGGCACAAAAGATATGTAAATAATAAGTGAAAAGAACATTACATGAAAAGGTGAACATAAGCTAACAACTAATTCTTGATAGAAATTACAAATGGAGTTTTAAAATTAGTTGTGGAAGATCTAATCTAACTGGAGGAGCATATTAAGGTGTTCACAGTTTTTGTCGATAGTGAACTTCTGTAATCATTAAGAACACTTCCAACGGTACTAAATGTTGACTCTGAAGCAACTGTTGTAATTGGAATTGACAATATATCCCGAGCCATTTTAGACAAGCAAGGATACTTGAGAGTGTTCAACTTCCACCACTCAAGAATATCAAATGTTTCATTATTAGCCAAATAAAGACTCTCCTCAAGATAGACTTGTAGATCTGATTTTGTTGGTTGAATTGAACCAGATATAACAACAAAGCATGCAATCAAAACTTTCGGAAGTACCATAATCACTTGGTAACTTTGATGAACCATTGTCACTTGTACCACTGGAACTAGCAACATCACTCGCATAAATATTGTAAACTTCCCATATAACATCTTCAACTTGTGAATTTTAGTGTCCGATTCAACAGATGTGTACATATTGGAGAAACTAAACTGAATGAATTTTATTTTCAAGCGAGGGTCTAAAACAGCTGCGACAGACACTAAAAGATTGCACTCACCCCAATATTTACCAAATTTACCTCTCATCGCAAGAGCCATGTTTATGTTAAACTCATCAGAAGAGGTTGATTCATCTAGCAAAAATTTCTTTATATGCATTACAGCAGGTAGAAAAATATTTGAAGTTGGGTAGGAATAACCTGAAATCATTTTTGTCACATTATTAAAAACAGAAAGAAATTTTTTGATTTTATCATATTTCTGTCAATCTAAATCCGAAGGCAACCAACTTAAATCATATCTCGATTTGCAAAGTGAGGGACCACACTCTGAAAAACAAGAGCAGATTCAATCATAAAGAATGTTGAGTTCCATCTCGTTGGAACATCAATGCACAAACCCTTTGTTGTTGATACCCCTAATTGCTTGGATATCTCAACAAACTTATGTAACATTGCCGGTGACTTCTTTATATACTTGATAGCCTCTCTAATATTATAAATGATGTCTTGAATCTCTTTTAAGCCAACTTGAACCATAATATTTAAAATATGAGCACAACAACGAACATGAAAGAAATGCCCCTTAAAATGTAGTTTCCCTCTTGCCATAAAATTTGAATGGAGCAAGCTAGCAGCAACATCATTATTACTAGCATTGTATAAAGTGATTGTAGATACTTTGTCATGTATCTTCTAATCTAACAAGCATTGACAAATGACATCACAAATGAATATAATGGTATGAGGTGGATCTAGTTCAATGAAATTAATTATTTGTTATTTAATCTTCCAAGATTGATAAATGTAGTGAACAGTTATGCACATATATCCGATAGTTTGATTGGAAGTCCAACAATCAGAGGTTAATGAAAGCATGTGAATATCCTTCAATTGTTTTTTCAACTTCTCTTTCTCAAACTCATAAACCTTAAGGCAATCATTTTTTATTGTATTCCTTGAAACTTTTTCATAATTTGGGTTCAAGGATTTCAATAGAATGTTAAACCATGTATGTTCAACAATACTAAACGGATACTCATGCACTATAATCATTTTAAAAATTATCTCTTTAACTTTATGATGGTTGTAGCTTTTTGAATCGTGAAATACAGGGATTTCAACATCTTCAGCAACATCTAGTGGCATAAAGTTTAGCATTTTTTGCTCATTTTTGCTCCAAATTTTAGTGTCTTACAGGTGAAAAGTACATTGCATTGAGTTATATTTTTATGTAGTAAAAGTGTTACTTGAGGACAAGTAACAGTTAAGTTTGGGGGATTTTGACACGCCTAAAATATATATGCTTTCTGCTATATCATTTTACTCATTTTTTTAATGATATTGCACTTTAAAGGAAGGTATTTTGTATGTTTTTTAGGTTTTAGGTACAAAAAATGGTGATTGGAGCAAAAGGAAGCAAAAACGGTGCAATTTGGAGAAAAAAAGAGCAAGAAATGAAATTCTGCCCTGACACCTTTCGATAAGTCTTTTGATGCTTAATCTCTTTTACACTTCTTGAATATTTTTGAATGAGATTACACTTTAAAGAAAGGTTGTTTTTATTCTTATTTTGTAGGGCTATCTGTTACGAACACAACGCAACTGAAATGGGGCGAAACGGAGTTGAAATGGAGCCAAACGGAGCAAAACCGTAGAGCCGCGCAGCAGCCTGCTCGCCGACGGTGAGGTCGATCTCGCCGATGGTGAGATTTACCCGAGAGCACCGAAATAAGCCCGAAAAGCTCGCCGACAGCGAGCTCGAACCCGCTGACGGCGGCCGGAAGCTTCTGGACTGACTTTTGGGCGGTTATGGCCGAAATTCGACGTATCTGGACGCTTTTTCGAAGGGGTGCTTATGGAAACTCTTCAAACTTCATCCGTACTCTTTAAAATGGCGAATATGAGTTAGATTAGAGAGGAATTTTTAGAGAGAAACAATAGAAAAAATTGGAGAAAAACTTAGAGGAATGTTTAGGATTCTTAGATTAAGAGTAGAAATGTAGATTTCTACCCTTTTGGAGAGATTGGAGAGGAGATTTTGAGAGAATTTGTAAGGGATTTTGCTAGCATTGCATGGATCACCGGGAGACTTTATGGGAGAGATCTTCGTCTATCTTTCAAGGGGAAAAAACTAAGTATTGTTCTTCATTATCTTATAATTTTGTAAACATTTATTTAGTGGATTTGCTTTGGTTACATGAGGTTTCCTTTGTGTTTTCTTCGTGCTTTGTGACATATCTCTCTTACTTAATCTTCTTCTTTGGAAATAGTGGCATGAGAAAATTATGTCATTATTTTCATTTTACTTTTCTTTTGCAATGAGTAGAAATCATGTTTAGGATTTTGTGATGCATGGTAGAAGTAAATTTAATTATAAATGTGATGGTTTTTACTTGCACTTCATTTACATTGCAATAAGGGCCCATTGTAGTGTTAAAATTTGTTGTAATTACATCGACCCGAAAGGGCGGTGTAATTCTCAACAAAGTGAAACCACATTCAAAATCCATGGATGGTGAAGTTCATGGGGATTGAATGCAAATAAATAGGGAAATAATTTAATCGGGCGTAGAATTGGAGATTTTAGAGTGACGAGCTAAAATCCTCAATTCGGTCCTATCGTTTGGGTCGTCGAAGTGTAGATGTTAGCCCTCAGGTGAGGGGAACATGGGGGCTCGAAGTGGCAGCCGGTATCCTCCCAGCCTAGCCGCAAATTCAGTAACCAAGCATAGGATTAATCAATATTCTTTATGCCTGGACCAAAGGGTAAAGAATAAGATTGCTCCTATTTGGCACATATAATATTAAATGCATCTCATTCCTATTCATTATCTATTTCATTACATAAGAATAGTAGTTTTTAATATCTCAAAATTCTCCAAACCAACTCATCCAAAAAGGGTTATCTTTAGAATTATTATTCGCATTTTGGTTATAGTTACTATTACATTTAACACTTGCATTTAGAAGTAGTTGCTAGATAAAACACAATTTTAATCGACATTCCAAACTAAGGACTATTAGTAGTAGACTAGAATTTAACTAAAGACCTCTTACTTCACTTCCTCGTGGGATCGATATTGGGGTTTTTAAAGAAAACTCTATATTACTTGAAACAATACGTATACTTGCGTAGTACCCCTAGTGTGTAAAATATTTTCTAATTTTTATATCATTTAAGATTTTGCACACTAGCCGCTATTTATAAATCGAGTCAAGTTTTTGGCCATCTTTTGGAAGTTAATTTACTGCGTAATTGCGGGTCGGGTCAAGTTTTTGGCGCCGTTGTCGGGGAAGCTTCGTAAGAACTTTAGGTGAATTTTAGTTGAAGCAATTAGGCTTAGATTTGGAAAACTGTAGTGTAGTAAAAACTATTTTTGTGTGAAAATTTTTTTTTGTTGTATGAAACATTGTTGTGAAAAAATTGTTTGTGTGAAAAATATGGTGTTCGTAAAAAGATTTTGTTGTGTTGAATATATTTCGTCGTTTATTTGTTTAATTGTTAATATATTATTTGTTTTGTTACGTATGCGAAACAAAGGATCTGTAGGACTTGTGTCTTATGATCCCGAGTTTGAAAAAAATAAAAAATTAAAAATACAGAAAGGACTCGAAAAACTAGAAATGGAAATGGAAAACTTTCAAGATAATAACTTAGAAAATCATCATAAATCATTGAGGGATTACATAAATCCTACGACAGATGAAATTCACTCTAGTATACAAAACCCTGTCGTTGTCGGCAATTTCTAGGTTATGTGTTGTATTTTGAAAAGGGGTCGCCTACAGAAGTTGTCGGCGAATTTTAATTTAATTTAAATAAATAATTTGAAAAGTAGTATTTGATTTTGAAAATAATTTTTAAATTTGAAGATTTTAAGATATGAAATCAAGCTGATCTCACATCCCGAATAGTTTATATAAACGAGCACCGCACCAAAAACCGTGTATCTATCCCGAAGAATAGACACACTCTGCTTGATGATGGGCTCGATTAAATAAACTAGGAGATTCATGACATCCGTTTGGTCTCGCGAACCAATTTTATAAGCCGACAAATTCCCCGCTTAATATAAATGAATTAAGCGGGGTTTATATTACTCAGGTTCTTAAAATTCCCTATAAGGGCAAGCCGCTATAGTTAATTACATCTTAAGTGACGGGAATCACCTAAGAAAACTCTCGATAATAATCAGTAATTCTGCTCTCAAGAATTTCAAAGTTTAAGTCTTCAAGGGATTGAATTTTGGAATTTCAATAGGGAATGGATCAAATTTAGAACATTTTATTTTGGGAATTCAAAGGAAAAAAGGTAGGAGAAATCACGGATTCAAAGCGAACTTCGGTAATTGCCCGACAATCCTACTGTTTGGCTTGGATTTAGGAAAGCCCTAATGTTTATTTAGTATTTTGATCTTGCCAATTTTAATTAGTTAGGACTTATATTCGTATGATAAAATCATACAAATAGCCTCGAAGATGTGAGGGTTTATGTCGTATCGGACGACTACCTCGGAGTCCTAAGACCGGTTAGGGCTTAATTTACATGATATGATCATGCAAATGCCTAACGAAGAGTTGAGGATTTATGTTGCACTAGAGCAAGCTACCTCGAAGTCCTATGGCTTGGTTATTTAATTCTAAGAAAGTTTTGCTGAAGTAGACTCGAGTTTTCTTTGTGACGATGGCCGTGCTCGCCCACCATGCTCCGAGCTCCTTGTTGTTGCAGAGGTTTAGTTTTAGAAATCATAAATCGGGAGATGAGAGAAGTGTTTTGGTTTAGAGAAAATCTTAAAATCCGGGTGTTTTTTAATATTTTAATTAAACAAATCTTAAAGTTGATTATAACAACACCGGTTAAGATCCCACGGTTCCATCCTTCCGGCATCATTATTTTTATCGGATTCACTAAGTCCAGATGAATTTGCTAAACTCAACTGAATGAGTTCCACACTTTCATTTAGACCGTGGGAAATCCTGTTAGCAACACGTATGTTACATCATCCGAGGTATTCCCGATCATCCAACAAGACGTTTTAATTTAGTTGTAGTTGTAGTTTTGTTGTTCGTTTGTGATTAAATTTTGAGTTGTTTTATATTTTGAAATGTTGTGGCGGTGAATTTTATCTTGTAATGACTTTTAATTTAGTTTTTGGTTTCGGCTTTAGGGACTATCCTAAAGGTGTGGGTTTTCATGCAATGCAGTTGTTTATCATGCAAGAAAAGTAAGTGCGATGCGATAAAATAAATTGCAATAAAATAAGAGCGTACTCGGAGGGTCTTCCCGTCATCCCAAGCTCGCACTTAAACACAATTTAGAATATTTAAGCATTTAAAACAAGTTCCTAGGTAAAGCTAAGGGAAGGGTTATGGTTTTCTACCAAGTTCCTAATCCTATAGCTAGTCATCTCCTATGACGTCTAGGTTCTTGTATTTTGGTTTGAGGACGATTTTCTTCATCAAAGAACAATTAAGTTCAATTGTTCTTATAAATATCCTATCATATCGAGGAAGTGCTTAAGACGAGTCTTAAACATCTTTTCCATATTTCTAGGATTATTTTTAAGTCCAAGAGAATTTAATTATACAAATGAATTAATCATCCGGGAGTTCAAGTTTGTTACCTTACTCAGTGAACTAGAACATTTGAATATCCTATGAATGAAGTAACACTTCACTTAATATTCCATTTAGGAGTTGTGACAACAAAAGCTTTCGAGGGCAAATTGATGTTCAAGTAATTTATGATTTAATTTAATTTCAGTTAATGGATTTAAGTTTGGAATAGTGTTCAAGTTGTTTTAGATTTATTTTTGAATTCTTTATGTCTTAGGTGACGTTATTTTTAATTCAATTTAATTTAATTTTAATTTGGTTTAGTTTCAATTTTAATTTAATTTATTTAATTTAATTTAATTTCAATTTTAACCTCATTTTATTTTTTAATTTAATTTAATTTAATTTAATTTAATATGTTTTAATTTAATTTAATTTAATTTAATTTAATGTGATTTAATTTAATTTAATTTGATTTAATTTGATTTAATTTAATTTAATTTAATTTAATTTTAAATTTTATTTTATTTTTAATTTTAATTTAATATTTTATTTTTTATGCTTTAAAGATGATTTAATTTTAATTGTTAAAGTATTAATTTAATTGAAATTTTAAAAGGATTTAATTTAAATAATTTAACTTTAATTTAATTTAATGATTAAGTCTTTTAGCATTTTAAATCTTAAATTTGGATTATCATTTTAATTAGGAATTAAATATTATTGAGATGATTAATTTAGGGATTCTTAAATTAAAGAACAAATCTCTTCCTAATGATATCCCTATTTTAATAATTCTAATTTTTTATTATTCTTCCAAATTTAATTAATTATTTAATTAAGGTTTTATTTTAATTATTTTCAAATTATTTGGTAGGTTTCTACCCTTTAAATTTCAATCATCCAAATCAGATTAGGATCAAATATTTTACTCTTTCATTTTATTAAGCCTAAAGTTTTAATTAAGGGTTAAAATTTTAATTACCATTTTGCCCTTCAAGCTTAATAATTTCATAACTCACTAAATTGAGCTTAAATGAATTTGAAATTTTTATGTGACTTCACTCATATGCCAATAAAGACATTAGAGGAGAAAATGTGATTTTTCTGTATTTAATTTATTTATGTAATTATTTTTGGTGGAAAATAGGGATTTCCAAGGAAAATTTAATAATATGACCAAGCGAAAGTTTCTGTCCTTAAGAAAATTATGAGACATTCGTAATGACCAGAGGACCACTTGGACCAATTTTGATGATTTTTTGAATTATATTATTTTTATTATAATTTTTTTGAGTTTTGGAGTGTTAATTAATTTAAAAATAAAATAAAGGTTGAAAAATGAATTTTATATTTTTTAAAAATCTCTCTAAAATCAAGGAAACCAGAGGACCACTTCTTATAATTTTCTGATTTTTCTTTGATTTATTAGAATTATTTTAATGGAAATGCTAGAAAATACATTTTTTAATTTTAAAATTACCTTAAGGCTCTAAAATTTAATATCTCATCATAGAGACCTAAGAAAAATATGGGATTTGTTCCTAAGTGATTAAAATTCAAAATGTGACATTTTGGTGAATTTTATTATTTTTGTGATTTTTATTATTTTTTAATTATTAAAAAATATTAAAGTAATGCAAAAAATTAACTTTTTTAGAAAATTACAATTTTAATTTTCTTAAATTCCCCTGATATCAGAGAGGCTCCAAAACCAATTTGGTGGATTTTTAAAAAGCATTTTGAAAGTTATGAATTTTAAAATTTAAGTTGGCTAAATGGCTTAATCAACCCATTTGGTAGGGCTAACCAAGTCCAATTGACTTCAAACTTTTATGGTGGGTTCCTCTGATCCTAAAGGTCAGTGGAGAATTGATTTCAAGTCAATTTGATGTATGATTAGCTCTAATTAATTAAAACTTCATTTTGGGTGTTTAAGCCAATTAGGGCTATTCCAAGTGAGTTAACCCAAAACCTATTTTTCCTAGGGTCCTCTGGTCATAATAAACATCACCAAATTTTCCTAGAATTTATTTCACAATATGCTAATTATTGGAATTAAAATACTCAAACTAGCAACCTAGAGTTGAAAAATCAATAACTCTTCATAGGGATGGCCTCGACTTTGGAAAATTCGTGGAATGTTCCCAAATTCGGAGGCTTCAAAAGCCCTATGGTCTCATGCCATGGTGAATTGTATACATGCATGGAGAATTGAAATAGTGCAGAGAGTAAATAAATTATTAAAAATCAAATACTCAATGAAACTAAATGATTTCTTTTCCACATTATTCTCCTCTGTTCACTGAGCGAGAAGGTATTTTTATTTTATTTTTCTGATTTTTCTACACAAATTTATGTATTTTTTGAAGTTTAGGGAATTAAATAAATAAGAAAATGCCTATTTTCCTACTTATCCAGCGCGGCGCCCTGTCATCCTCGGCATCTCCGAACGACCACGCGGCGCGCTCCCATTCGACGCCACCACTCGAGTCGGCCAGCCTCGGGTCCCGCCTTCCGCGTATCATCCGCCGATCCGACCCGATCTGAGCCGTCCATCCGCGCGTGTATTGAATGAACGGCATCCGTTCATCGTCCCCAAGCCTCCTAGCCCGAGAACCGTCCATCTTCTAGGCCTAAGATCTCGCTCGATACTTGACCAAATTAAACGTTCTTATGCTCTAAGGATTCGTCTCGAGAAGACGAACACAACCATACGGTTTATGTGGCATGAAATTGACTCAATAAAAATGGAGAATGTTCAGAAGCTCGGGAAGAAGAGTAAGACCATACCTTTGCTCAGAGAAGTGTAGCTTCAATCTGAGGGTTGTGTCACCTTCGATTGGGTCCAAGCAAGCTCCAGATGAAGTCTCTTGGCCTGGTGAATTGCCTAGGTATGATTTCGACCACAGCCGAATACAAAGCTTGGAGTCTGGAACAGATGGGTGACCTGGAGAGGGGGCTTTCACTGGGGAACTTCTCCTCTTGACCTTGTGCAGGTGTAGGTGAGTTTAATTTGACTTTGGTGAAGGATTTAGGAATGTCCTGTTCTGGCCTGAGAATTGAGCTCCAAAATTGAGCTCAATTAGTGGGGATTAGGGCAAATCGACGAGTGGGGATCAAGTGCTCTAGGTGTGGGGAGAGTCCGGAGTGATTTTGGCGAGTTTCCTTAAGGTTGGTTCGGCACCTCCTCATGGCCGAGAGAGGTGGGGTTTAAATAGGAGAGGCTGGAGGGCCTCCCGGGGGAGTTAGGACTTGGGATCAGCTTGCTTAAGTCAAGGGAAGAACAGCCATGGTGGCCATTGGGCATGGGGCAACTCAGCAAGGTGGAATTCCAAAGTTTGGTTCCTCCCCATGTCTCAGCCATGGCGTTTTTCGGTGGCCCAGGTGGCTGGCCGGCAGGCAAGGGTCACCATCTTGACCAGGGAGGTCAGGGCTTGGCAATGGTGAAGTCAATTGGGCTTGGACATGTGTAAAGTGCTTGGATTAAAATGGTATGGGGGAGAGGCCATTTTGGCTTGATTTGGGTCAACCCATCCTTTTGGGCTAGGTGCACCACCCAAGGCCTGGTTTTGGGCGAAAAAGAGCCATTTGGGTCGGCTAGGAGAAATTGGTGTGGTCTCCATCAAAATAGTTTAAGTTAATTTTGGGTTATGGTGTTGCATTAAAGAGGTTAAAATGGCTTAAGGAAGGCTTAGGAAAGGACTCCCTCCTCTTGCCATTAATGGCTTGGTGACAAGTCAAACCCCCCATGGCTTCATGTGGCTTGTCCATGGCTTGCATGTGGCTTCATTTGGCTCATCCTTGGCTTAGGAAAAGTGGATCCATTTCTATGAAAAAGGAATTTGGTGATTTAGGCAATTTAGTGAAAAATTTAGATGGTGCTTAATTTAGGTTGATTTGATGATTGATTTGGGACTTAGGAATTGATTCTAATTAAAGGGATGATGAGAAGGAATTGTCATGTGGGCTTTAGGCTTTTGGATTTCACTTTGGATGGGCTTTCAAGATGGTTTAGAGAGTGGGCTTTTAGATTTCAAAACAAATTTTAGGATGAAAATTTTGCAAAGGATTGGATCCAATAAGTGTTGAATTTAATTTAGGAATGTTTCATGAATGATTTGGAATCAATTTGAAGTAGTTTGGGCTTGAATTGGGTTGGATTTGGACTTCTTTGGTAAATGGGCCAATGTAGGTCAAATTGGGCTAACTTGGGTCAATGTTGGGCTAGAGTTGAAATTGATGTAAAATTAATGTTGGGAAATGTTTATGGGAATATTTCAAAGAGGTTTTGGCTTTGGTTGGGTTTTGATTTTGGGGTTTGAGCTTATTTGGGTTAGGTTTGGGTTTAGGTCAAAATTGGGTCTTTTAGCTTTGGGTTGAATTTGAGTGGGGTTTGGGTCTAAATTTTGGGCAAATCATGTTAGTGTTTTGCTTGCGTGGATGTTAGGGAAGGTTTAGAAAATATTTGGGGTTAATTGGAGTTGAATTGGGTGAGTTTGAGCTAAGTTTGGGTCATGGGTCCAAATTGGGCTTTAAGGTCAAAAGTGAAATTAGATTCAAATGTCAATCAAATTGGGCTTGGATTTGGTCTAGATTGGTGTTGGGGATGTTGAATTGAATTTTAGAATTGAATTGGACCAGAATTTGGGTCAATTGGGTAGGTTTGGTTTGACATTGGGTTAACTTTTGGGTTAAAATGGGTCAAATTGGGGATTTTGACAAAAGTGGGGTAAATTGACAAAATTGGCCCATGGTGTAGTTGAACAAAATGAAATTGGGAATATTTGGGATTTTCTGGAATTTTCTGGGAATTTTCTGAATTTTTGGATTTTTGGGTCAAGAGGGGCATTTTGGGTATTTGGAGGGTATTGGGAGGTATTTTTGGAATTTTTGGTATTTTTGGCTATGGATGATCAATTTGAGTAATGTGGGGATGTTTGGGATTTGTTTTGAGGAATTTTGGGTGATTTGAAGATTTTGAAAATTTTGGGTAATTTCAAGGGTTTTGGGTAGACTAGGCGGGTGTAGGGTCCCCGGGGTCAAAAATTGAAAATTTGGAAAATTGAAGATTGGGTAAATGTAAGTGGAATGAAATCATTTTTATTGAGCCATGAAGCCATGTTAAGCCTATATGAGCCATGAGAGGACTCATTTAAGGCATTCACTATGTTGTTCCTAACCCTCTTAGCCAAGGGCTTAGGGGTTAAAGACCATCCATGTGAATCACCTGCATGAGTCAGGAGGTCAAATTGGGTATGGGTGTGGTTTTAGGAGGTGTGTGAAAGTGTAGTGTATAGGTGTAATGTATGTGTAAGTCGGACCTTCACTGCACTGAGCCACCTGTAGGCGGTCCTAAGGCCAAAGAGTCCTATAGGAACTCATCCTTTAAACTTCCACATTCGATTTCAACCCTCTAGGTGATTAGGGGTCTACAATCAAGTTTGTGGGGTTTGCAGGGAGTTAAGAAGTGGTTTGAATTTCTAAGTGGTGGGTCCTAATTCTAATCCTCTAGGACAGTCAAAGGAAAAGCCTAAGGCTAGATCCTAAGTACTAAAGAGAAGAAGAGAAGACCTCATCAAAAATGAGGTCAACAGTCGTAGAAGCTGACTCATTTGAAATAAATCCTGAGATTATCCAACTGGTGCAGAACAATCATTTTGGGGGAACTCCTTTGGAGGATCCCTATTTACATTTATCAAATTTTCTAGAACTCTGTGCTACATTTCATTATAACGGTATGTCAGACGATGCTGTTAGACTAAGGCTTTTTCCTTTCTCACTAAGGGATAAGGCCAAAATTTGGTTATACTCATTAGCACCTGGTTCTATTAAAAATTGGGAGGAGTTAACTCAAAAATTCCTAGCTAAGTATTTTCCACCTTCAAGGACTACTAAACTTAGAAACGATATTATCTCATTTTGTCAATATGAAGGGGAATCAATATACGAAGCCTGGGAAAGATTTAAGGAACTCTTAAGAAAGTGTTCACACCATGCTCTGCCCGATTGGTTAATCATTCAAACATTCTACAATGGGTTAGTAGGATCCCTTAGGTCTATAATTGATGCTGTCGCTGGTGGATCATTAATGTCAAAATCATTTGATGAAGCATATGCATTAATTGAAAAAATGGCTACAAATGAATTTCAATGGCCCTCTGCAAGGGTAAATAATAAAAATGTAGCTAGTATTTATGATACAGATACGATTTCAATTCTTGCATCTCGGATTGCTCGCAATATCAAGGAAGTTGGACCAATTTGGAATGAACCAACCTCAATTTACTCCTGTAAGTGAGGAAAGTTCATTAGGGCCTATAATTGATCCTAAATTATCATATGAGACTTTAAATACCATATTCTAACTTTTACAACCCGTGTTGGGAGAACCATCCTAAATTTAACTGAAATCATACTACTGATGGTGGAAACCAAAAATGGGAAAATAATCATGCGAATCCTAATGGAAGTTGGAATAATCAGGGGAACACAAACTATAGACTTTCATATCCACCGGACTCTAACAATGATCAACAATTTGAGGATAAGAAGATGTTTATGGAAGAAGTGGTATTGCAAATGGGAAACCAGTTGCAAAGTCAAAATGCTGCGATTAGAAACAGAGAGAATCAATCGAGACAAATTGCTAATTCACTTAGCAATAGACCACAAGGAACACTTCCTAGCAACAATGAGATCAACCCTAAAAAGAACACTTATGAACAAATAGAAGCTGCCCAATTAAAAATTGAAAGAGATATAGAGGATGTGGTTAGAAAAGAGAAAGATGTTGTGAGAGAAACAAATGAAACTAAAAGACCTGAAGAACATGTTTCTAAGGATCTGAAAAAATTAATATCTCCAACTAAAATCAATTTGGAAAAACCACCACCTCCATTTCCTCAAAGACTTAGACAACATGAGTTGGATAAAAAATTTTCAAAGTTCATGAAAGTACTTAAGAAGTTAACGATAAATATTCCTTTCACTGAAGCTTTGGAACAGATGCCAAGTTATGCAAAGTTTATGAAGGATATATTAAACAAGAAAAGGAAATTTGGGTATTACGAGACAATTGCACTAAGTAAGGAGTGCAACGCTTTACTTCAGAAAAATTTTCCTCGGAAACATAAATATCCTTGTAGCTTTACAATTCCTTGTGCAATTGGAGAAAAATTATGTGGAAAAGCTTTATGAGATTTAGGAGTGAGCATTAATGTGATGCCTCTATCTATATTTAGAAGGTTAGGTTTAATCAATATTTCTCTCACTACTGTAACCCTTATGTTAGCTGATCGATCTATCATTTATCCAAAAGAAGTTATAGAAGATGTGCTTGTTAAACTGGATAAATTTATCTTTCCCTTGGACTTTATTGTATTAGATATGGAGGAAGATAAAGAAATTCCAATTATTTTAGGGAGACCTTTCCTTGTTACTGGACAAGCTATGATAGATGTGCAAAACGGATAGTTGATTATGAATATTAATGACCATGAAGTCACTTTTGATGTATTAAAGGCTATGAAATATCTAGCTGAGAGAAAAGATGATGATTGTTTTTGGATGGATGAAATTGATTATCTAAGTAAAGACCATTTTCAAGAAAGATTTGAGAGTAAGTTAAAAGATGAGATTGAAATAGATTTTCATGATGATTCGAAAACATTACTTAAAGAAGACTGTATGTATGTTCAGGAGAGGTGTGAAATGATGGACTCTGTCGGTGTATTTTAATTTTAATTTAAATAAATAATTTGAAAAGTAATATTTGATTTTGAAAATAATTTTAAATTTGAAAATTTTAAGATATGAAATCAAACTGATCTCACATCCCAAATAGTTTATATAAACGAGCACAGTATCACAAACCATGTATCTATCCTGAGGAATAGACACACTGCTTGATGATGGGGCTCGATTAAATAAAATAGAAGATTTGTGACATCCGTTTGGTCCGCGAACCAATTTTATAAGCCGACAAATTCCCCGCTTAATCTAAATGAATTAAGCGAGGTTTATATTACTCAGGTTCTTAAAATTCCCTATAAGGGCAAGCCCTTATAGTTAATTACATCTTAAGTGACGGGAATCACCTAAGAAAACTCTCGATAATAATCAGTAGTTCTGCTCTCAAGAATTTCAAAGTTTAAGTTTTCAAGGGATTAAATTTTTTGGAATTTCAATAGGGAATGGATCAAATTTTGAACATTTTTATTTTGGGAATCCAAAGGAAGAAAGGTAGGAGAAATCACAGATTCGAAGCGAACTTCGGTAATTTCCCAACTATCTTATTGTTTGACTTGAATTTAGGAAAGTCCTAATATTATCTTATATTTCAATCTTGCCAATTTTAGTTATTTTGGACTTATATTTGTATGATAAAATCATACAAATAGCCTTGAAGATATGAGGGTTTATGTCGTACCAAACGACTACCTCGGAGTCCTAAGACCGATTAGGACTTAATTTGCAAAGCAAATGCCTAACAAGAAGGTTAAGGTTTTATGTTGCACCAGGCAAACTACCTCGAAGTCCTATGAGTCGCTTGTTTAAACTAAAGAAAAGTTTTGCTGAAGTAGATTCATGTTTTGCTGATGACGACGGTCGTGCTGCCCACCATGCTCCGAGCTCCTTGTTGTTGCAGAGATTTGGTTTTAGAAGATTGTAATCAAAAGAGAAGAGAGAAATTTGGTTTTAGAAATCTTAAAGTCCGGGTGTTTTTTAATATTTTAATTAAACAAATCTTAAAGTTGATTATAACAACACCGGTTAATATCCCACGGTTTCATCCTTCCGGCATCGTTATTTTTATCGGATTCACTTAGTCCAGATGAATTTGCTAAACTCAACTGAATGAGTTCCACACTTTCATTTAGACCGTGGGAAATCCCGTTAGCAACACGTAGGTTACATCATCCGAGGTATTCCCGATCATCCAACAAGACGTTTTAGTTTAGTTGTAGTTGTAGTTTTGTTGTTCGTTTTGTGATTAAATTTTGAGTTATTTTATATTTTGAGATGTTGTGGCGGTGAATTTTATCTTGTAATGACTTTTAATTTAGTTTTGGTTTCAGTTTTGGTTTCTGTCCTAAAGGTGTAGGTTTTCATGCAATTGTTGTTTATCATGCAAGAAAAGTAAAGTGCAACACGAGTAAATGAATTGCGGTAAGATAAATTGCAATAAAATAAAAACGTACCTGGAGGGTCTTCCCGTCATCCCAAGCCGCACTTAAAATACAATTTAGAGCATTTAAGCATTTATAGCAATTTCCTAGGTAAAGCTAAGGGAAGGGTTATGGTTTTCTACCAAAATCCTAATCCTATAGCTAGTCACTCCTATGACGTCTAGGTCTTCAATTTTGGTTTTAAGGATGATTTTCTTCACCAAAGAACAACTATGCTCAATTTGTTCTTAAGGACATTCCATCATATTGAGGAAGTGTTTAAGACGAATCTTAAACATCTTTTCAATATTTCGGGATTGTCCTAAGTCCAAATGAATTCTATCAGTGCAGGTGAATTAATCATCCAGGGCGTTTAAGTTAAGTTTTATTTCTTGCTCAGTGAATTAGGATGTTTGAATATCCTTATGAGTGAAGTGACATTTCACTTGATACTCCATTTAGGAGTTATAATAGTAAAAGCTCTTAAGAGCAAAATGATATTTAATGATTTGTGATTCAAATTTAAGTTCAAATTAAAGATTTAAGTTTGGAATAGTGTTCAAGTTATTTTAGATTTATTTTGAATTCTTCATATCTTAGGTAATGTTATATTTAATTTAATTCGATTTAACTTAACTTAATTTAATTTAATGTGGTTTAATTTAATTTAATTTAATTTAAGTTAATTTAATATGATATGATTTAGCTTAATTTAATTTAATTTAATTTAATTTAATTTGATTTAGTTTTAATTTAATTTAATTTAATTTAATTTAATTTAATTTAATTTAATTCAATTTAGTTTAATTTTATTTAATTTAATTTAATTTAATTTAATTTAATTTAATTTAATATAATATGATTTAATTTAATTTTAATTTAATTCAATTTTAATTTAATTTAGTTTGTTTTAATTTAATTTAATTTAATTTAATTTAATTTAATTTAATTTAATTAATTTAATTTGTTTTAATTTAATTTAATTTAATTTAATTTAATTTAATTTAATTTAATTTAATATTTTATTTTAAAAGGGTTTGCTTTAAATAATTTAACCTTAACTTAATTTAATGATTAAGTCTTTTAGCATTTTAAACCTTAAACTTGGATTATCATTTTAATTAGAAATTAAATATTATTGAGATGATTAATTTAGGGATTCTTAAATTAAAGAACAAATTTCTTCCTAATAACATCCCTATTTTAATAATTCTAATTTATTATTCTTCCAAATTTAATTAATTATTTTAATTAAAGTTCATTTCAATTATTGTTGAATTGTTTAATAGGTTTCTACCCTTTAATTATTTAAATTTCAATCATCCAAATCAGATTAGGATCAAATATTTTTACTCTTTAATTTTATTAAGCCTAAAGTTTTAATTAAGGGTTAAAATTTTAATTACCATTTTGCCCTTCAAGCTTAATAATTTCATAACTCACTAAATTGAGCTCAAATAAATTTGAAATTTTTATGTGAACTCACTCATATGTCAATAAAGACATTAGAGGAGAAAATGTGATTTTTCTGCATTTAATATATTTATGTAATTATTTTTGGTGGAAAATAAGGATTTCCAAGGAAAATTTAATAATATGACCAAGGGAAAGTTTCTGTCCTTAAGAAAATTATGGGACATTTCTAATGACCAGAGGACCACTTGGACCGATTTTTGTGATTTTTTGAATTATATTTTATTTATTAAAATTATTTTAAGTTCTGGAGTATTAATTAATTTAAAAATAGAATATAAGTTGAAAAATGAATTTTATAATTTTTAAAATTCTCTCTAATATCAAGGATTCCAGAGAACCAAATTTTGCAATTTTCTGATTTTTTCTTAATTTATTGGAATTATTTTAGTGGAAATGCTAGAAAATGTATTTTTTAATTTTAAAAATTACCCCATGGCTTTAAAATTTAATATCTCAACCTAGAGACATAAGAAAAATATGGGGTTTGTTCCTAAGTGGTTAGAATTCAAAATGTGACATTTTGGTGAATTTTATTATTTTTGTAATTTTTATTATTTTTTAATTATTAAAA
Source organism: Papilionanthe hookeriana x Papilionanthe teres (assembly GCA_022702705.1). Classification (NCBI taxonomy): domain Eukaryota; kingdom Viridiplantae; phylum Streptophyta; class Magnoliopsida; order Asparagales; family Orchidaceae; genus Papilionanthe; species Papilionanthe hookeriana x Papilionanthe teres. The sequence goes on from CM040424.1 coordinate 85,463,686, forward strand.
TATTAAAATAATGATAAAAAATCAACTTTTTTAGAAAATTGCAATTTTAATTTTCTTGAATTCCCCTGATATCAGAGAGGCTTCAAAACCAATTTGGTGAATTTTTGAAAAGTATTTTGAAAGTTATGAAATTTTAAAGTTTAATTTTGGCTGAGTGGCTTAATCAACCCATTTGATGGGGCTAACCAAGTCCAGTTGACTTGAAATTTTTATGGTGGATTCCTCTGATCCTAAAGGTCAGTGGAGAATTGATTTCAAGTTAATTTGATCTATGGTTAACTATAATTAATTAAAGTTCAATTTTGGGTATTTAGGCCAATTAGGGTTAATCTGAGTGAATTAACTCAAGTCCTATTTTTCTTAGGGTTCTCTAGTCATAAGGAACATCACCAAATTTTCCTAGAATTTATTTCACAACATGCTAATTTTTGGAATTAAAATACTCAAAACAGCAACATGCATTTGAAAAATCAATAACTTTTCACAGAGATGGCCTCTGACCTTGGAAAATTCAGGGAATGTTCCCAAGTTCGGAGGCTTCAAAAGCCCTATGGTCTCATGCCATGGTGAATTGTATGAATGCATGGAGAATTAAAACAATGTAGGGAGTAAATAATTAATTAAAAATAAAGTACTTGGACAAAATTAATTAATTTCTTTTCCACATTATTCTCCTCTCGTTCATCGAGCAAGAGGGTATTTTTATTTTATTTTTGTGATTTTTCTACACAAATATATGCATTTTTGAAGTTCTGGTATTTAAATAAATCAGAAAATACCTAATTTTCTACTTATCCACATCGGCGTTGACTCAACCTCGGCGGCTCCGAATCGATACGGGTCGCTCCCTGGTTCGGCGTCGCCATCTGACTCGGCTGTCCGGGGCCCCGCGGTTCACTTACCATCTGCCGGTCCGACGCAATCCAAGCCGTCCATCCGATACACGCGCGATCCGACGGTTCCTGGTCATCGTCTACGACTGGTGCGATCCCGTGACCGTCCACACTCTAACCCTAAGAACTCACTCGATTCTCAACGGATTTTCGTGTTCCTATGCTCTATGGATTCGTCTTGAAGAGACGAATACATCCATACGGTAAACATGCATTTAAATCGACTCAAATTAAAATGAGAATCTCCGGAAGCTCGGGAAGAAGAGGGAGTCCATACCTTTGCTCGCAGAAGTGAAGCTTCGATCCGAGAGTTGTGTCACCTTCGATTGGGTCCAAGTAAGCTCCGGATGAAGTCCCTCGGCCCGGTGAATTGTCTAGCTATGAAAGTGACCACAGCCCGATCACAAAGCTTGGAGGCTGGAACAACCGGGTGGCCTCGGAGATGGGGCTTTCGGTGGGAAACTTCTCCTCTTGGTCTAGTGAAGGTGTAGGACCAATCAATTTGGGGATTGGCTCACCGTGAAGAAGTGTCCCGGTTTTTAAGCTAAAGTTCGAGCTCAAAATCGAGCTCACTCGGAGGGAATCGGGGCTGGAATTCGATGGGGATCAAGTGCTCTATGTGTGGAGAGTGATCCGGAATGATTTTGGCGAGTTTCCTTAAGGTTTGGTTCAAGCACCTCCTTTGGCCGAGAGGGTGAGGGGTTTAACTAGGAGAGGCCGGAGGGCCTCCCAGGGGGAGTTGAGGGTTGGGATCACCTGCTTAGGTGAGGAGAAGAACAGCCATGGTGGCCATTGGGCATGGGGCAGCTCAGCAAGGTAGAATTCCAAAGCTTGGCCTCTCCCAAGGTCTCGGGCATGGTGTTTTCCGATGATCGGGTGGCCGGCCGGCTGAGCATGGGTCACCCTCGAGGTCGAGTGGGTCGTGGCTGGGACTTGGTGCAAGCAATTGGCAATTGCCATGTGTAAAGTGGCCGAATTAAAATGGAATGGGGAAGGGGTCATTTTGGCTTCAATTTGGTCAACCCATTGGTTTGGGTTGGGTGCACCTCCCCATGGCCCGATTTTGGGCCGAGAGGATCAGTTGGGTCAGCCAAGAGAGAATGGTGTGGTCTCTATCCATGATGAGGTGGCTAAACATGGTTTAGTGTGTGTCATGAATAAGGTTAAAAAGGCTTAATGAAAGATTAGGAAAGGAGCCCCTCCTTTTACCATTAATGGCATGGTCACATGCCAAACTTTCATGGCTTCATATGGCTTGTGAATGGCTCATACATGGCTCCATGTGGCTTAGGGAAAAGTTGGTTCAATTTCATGGAAATTGATTTTGTGACTTTTGGCATTTTGGTGAGAGTTGTCATGAGGTTTAATTTTGGAATAATCCAATGATGAATTTAGGATTTAGGGATGATTTCAATCAAAGGGATGATAAGGAGAAATTTCATGTGGGCTTTAGGATAGGCTTGGGCTTTTGAATTTGAAGGAAGTGGGCTTTAGGAAGGTTTAAGGGAAGTGGGCTTTTAGGTTTAAGAATGAGTTCATGGATGGGAATTTTTGTAAAAGGTTGGGCCAAATAATTGTTGGTTTTGGTTTAGGGATGTTTCATGAGTAATTTGAAATAGATTTAAGGTGGTTTGGGTTTGAATTGGGTTGAATTTGGGTTTATTTGATAAGTGGGCCAATGTAGGTCAAATTGGGCTAACTTGGGCCAATGTTGGGCTAGGGTTGAAATTGATGTAAAATTAATGTTGGGAAATGTTTATGGGAATGTTTCAAAGAGGTTTTGGCTTTGGTTGGGTTTTGATTTTGAGGTTTGGGTCTATTTGGGCTAGGTTTGGGTTTAGGTCAAAATTGGGCTTTTTGATTTTGGGTTGAATTTGAGTGGGGTTTGGGTCTAAATTTTGGGCAAATCATGTTAGTTTTTTTGTTTATGGGAATGTTAAGGAAGGTTTAGAAAAGATTTGGGATTAATTGGAGTTGAATTGGGTGAGTTTGGGCTAAGTTTGGGTCATGGGTCCAAATTGGGCTTTAAGGCCAAAAGTGAAATTGGATCCCAATGCCAATCAAATTGGGCTTGAATTTGGTCTAGATTGGTGTTGGGGATGTTGAATTGAAGTTTAGAATTGAATTGGACCAGAATTTGGGTCAATTGAGTAGGTTTGGTTTGACATTGGGTTCACTTTGGGTTAAAATGGGTCAAATTGGGGGTTTTGATAAAGGTGGGGTAAATTGACAAAATTGGCCCATGATGTAGTTGAACAAAATGAAATTGAGAATATTTGGGATTTTCTGGAATTTTCTGGAATTTTCTGGGAATTTTCTGAATTTTTGGATTTTTTTGGCTAAGAGGGGTATTTTGGGTATTTGGAGGGTATTGGGAGGTATTTTTTGAATTTTTGGTATTTTTGGGTATGGATGATTAATTTGATTGGTGAGGAAATGTTTAGGAATGGTTTTGGGGAATTTTGAGTGATTTGGAAATTTTGGAAGATTTGGGTAATTTCAAGGGTTTTGGGTAGGTTAGGTGGGTGTAGGGTCCCGGCGATCAAAAATTGAAAATTTGGAAAACTGAAGCTTGGGTGAATGTAAGTGGAATGAAATCATTTTGGTTGAGCCATGAAGCCATATCAAGCCCACATGAGCCATGAAGGGACTCATTTGAGGTACCCACTATGTTGTTCCTAACCCTCTTAGCCAATGGCTTAGGGGTTAAAGACCATCCATGTGAATCACCTGCATGAGTCAGGAGGTCAAATTGGGTATGGGTGTGGTTTTAAGAGGTGTGTGAAAGTGCAGTGTATAGGTGTAGTGTGTGTGTAAGTCGGCCCTTCACTGCACTGTGCCACCTGTAGGCGGTCCTAAGGCCAAAGAGTCCTATAGGAACTCATCCTTTAAACTTCCACATTTGATTTCAACCCTCTAGGTGATTAGGGGTCTACAATCAAGTTTGTGGAGTTTGCAGGGAGTTAAGAAGGGGTTTGAATTTCTAAGTGGTGGGTCCCATTTCTAGTCCTCTAGGATAGTCAAAGGAAAAGCCTAAGGCTAGATCCTAAGTACTAAAGAGAAGAAGAGAAGACCTCATCAAAAATGAGGTCAACAGACTCTACCAAAAATAGTAAACATTTAATTCCTTCTGTTGAAAAATCTCATGAACTTAAGATGGATGAACCCCATATAATTTTAAAGCCTATCTATTTAGGGAATTCATCTATACAACCAGTCTTTATATCTTTAGATGCTACTCAATCACAAGAAAAACCCGAATTAAATGATGAACAAGATAAAATTATTGAACTAGGACTTGGAAGAGAATTTGAGGATAAATTTCAAAAGAACTTTGAGTTGAGAAAAGAGGATAAGGATATTGGAAGACCATTGGAAGAAATTCTTAAGGAATTAGAAAAACCTATTTCCTCAACTAAGATAGATCCTCCATCATTTAATAATTATAAATGGGAAGAATTGGAAGATAACTTGAATCATAAGAGTGATATAGAAGAATTTGATCCTGAATCTGAATTATCTAGAGAGAATTTGATCCAAAATTTGGAAGATATTGAAGTATTTTATAAAGATCCATTTCTTATAAATTTCAAGGATGATATTAATATGCGGATTGAAAAAATCAATAGAAGAATATTGGATCTAGAAAGAAATATGAGGAACAATTATATAAATCAAACTGAAAAAGAAGTGCTGAATGAAAAATTAAAATTTGAGGATTTTATAGGAATCCCTAGATCTGAAAATGATTGGGCGATTGATCGAGGATTACTTAAATGGAACTTTGATCCAGGAGGAATCATTTGTCGGGCTAACGACGTTAAACCAAGCTCTTTATGGGAGGCAACCCATAGTTATCAGTGTGCTTTGATTTAGTGTGCCTGAGAGTCTTGATTGTTAGTGATCTATTGTATTTGCTTTATAGTGGATTGATTAGTTTGATTGATGATTGATAGATGTTTGGATTATTAGTAATTTGATTTGATCTTTGTGTGTCATGAGGGAGGTGATTCCTTAACTTCTTATTATGGCTAGAATTGATCTCTTGTAAAGTTGGATTGACGAGTCCACTCTGACTTGGGTCTCACCCAGAATTATGTTTTACAAGAGACATCATGAATTTAAACTATAACAGATCCATCTTAATTTTGTTACTTCCTTTCTATGACTTTGATTTCATTTGGTAGGAGTCGCGAACCTATTTGATGAATAACATTAGGATGATCTCACACTATCTTTATAACTGTTAGAGGTGCTTAATTATAAAGATTAGGTGATGCCTGAGATTAGTGTCCGGAAACCAATTTATCAGGGGTAATCTTATCTTTGGGATTATAATCTATAAAATCATTTTAAAGTACCTAATTTACTAGTGTAGTGATTCCGTTAAAAATTGAAGGTAACATAGTGAGATTGGATCGTTAAAGGAAGAATTGACCTCATTTATCATTTGTGTTTGTATTTGAATTGTGTGTTTGTGTTTATGTTTGTGTTACAACTTTATTTAGGTCTTGAAGAACATTTTTATAATCCCTTGCCGATACATGCTATGCTAGTTAGACTTTGGTTTAGTTAATTTCATTTTGACATGATTAGTTTAGATTTACTTTCTACTGCATATTGTTCTGTCCTAATGAATACTTGCAAATGATTTTAATGGACATTTGTGGTAGATAGAATTTCTAAATTGTTTTCTTCCTGCTTATATTTTCTATACTGAATGCTATATATGTTAAAAATTAAGTTTGGGGGTAGGAAGAAAAATAAAAGTTTAATGTGAAAATACTTCCTTTTAGTGTAATTTTATTACAAGCATGTTTTAGGCTAGATTTACTTTCTCCTACAGTCTTTCTATCCTGATTATGCATGATATGAATTTGATAAGATGTTGTAGTAGTAAGTATATTCAACCTTTACTTTTTCTTCCTGCTATATTTTATGGAATTAGTTGCAAAATATTTTAAATTTAAGTTTGGGGGGAAGAAAAATATTAACTCTTATTTGTTCTCAATTATTATATTTTCAAAAATTATTAGCATAACTTCTGGCAATTGAACCTCGCTTGAGATAACTAAAACTTTTTATTTCAGTTGAATATTATGGAAGGATTGGATGAAAGTTTTTAGTAATAAAGGTTAATTTTATAAGGGTAAGATATTTGGTATGAAAGAATTTGATTATAGTTAACTATTTAAAGTAAAGAAAACTGTATTTTTGAAATGTTAAGAGACTTAAAGTATTGTGTGTTAAGAAGAGATTGTGACTTTATGATGAATAATAAAGCTCATACCTAATTATAAAGTAAGGATGTGTTTCAAGTTTGAACTTTAGAAAGAGGAGAGTGAAATTCAAAATCATTATAGGCTCTCCAGATATAGTAATCCTCATTTAAAAAAAATATATAGAAAAAGAAAAGAGTGTAAAAAAAAGGGATTGAAAATGATCCCAGAAGAAAAAAAAAAAAAGAGAATGAAAAATACTTATGAGGAGAAGCTTGAGGAGATGCCTAATCAAAAATTGGCTTCACTTGAGTCACCCTAAAGGGAGAACTTGATTTCATTTCGAATTTATATTTAAAGTATTGGCCTACATTCTAATGATGTTTGCATGAACTTCTTTTTCACATAATCTTTCAAGGCATTCTTGATGTGAAAAACTATGGTTTATCTTGAAATAAATAGAAGACTAGAATCCTTAGACTTGATTGCTGAATATTCTTATACTTATAGTGTGAACCTGAGTTACTGAATTTCTTTCTAAAAATCTAACCAATATATTCTTTTAAATGAAAAATTTTAGTGTCTTACAGGTGAAAAGTACATTGCCTTGAGTTATATTTTTATGTAGTAAAAGTGTTACTTGAGGACAAGTAACAGTTAAGTTTGGGGGATTTTGACACGCCTAAAATATATATGCTTTTTGCTATATCATTTTACTCATTTTTTTATGATACTGCACTTTAAAGGAAGGTATTTTGTATGTTTTTTAGGTTTTAGGTACAAGAAATGGTGATTGGAACAGAAGGAAGCAAAAACGGTGCAATTTGGAGCAAAAACGAGCAAGAAATGAAATTCTACCCTGACACCTTTCGATAAGTCTTTTGATGCTTAATCTCTTTTACACTTATTGCATATTTTTGAATGATATTACACTTTAAAGAAAGGTTATTTTTATGCTTATTTTGTAGGGCTATCTGTTACGAACGCAACGCAACTGAAATGGGGCGAAACGGAGTTGAAACGGAGCCAAACGGAGCAAAACCGTGGAGCCGCGCAGCAGCCTGCTCGCCGACGGTGAGGTCGATCTCGCCGACGGCGAGATTTACCCGAGAGCACCGAAATAAGCCCGAAAAGCTCGCCGACAGTGAGCTCGAACCCGCTGACGGCGGCCGGAAGCTTCTGGACCGACTTTTGGGAGGTTATGGCCGAAATTCGACGTATATGGACGCTTTTTCGAAGGGGTGCTTATGGAAACTCTTCAAACTTCATCCGTACTCTTTAAATTGGCGAATATGGGTTAGATTAAAGAGGAATTTTTAGAGAGAAACAATAGAAAAAATTGTAGAAAAACTTAGAGGAATGTTTAGGATTCTTAGATTAAGAGTAGAAATGTAGATTTCTACCCTTTTAGAGAGATTGGAAAGGAGATTTTGAGAGAATTTGTAAGGGATTTCGCTAGCATTGCATGGATCACCGGGAGACTTTATGAGAGAGATCTTCGTCTTTCTTTCAAGGGAAAAAGCTAAGTATTGTTCTTCATTATCTTATAATTTTGTAAACATTTATTTAGTGGATTTGCTTTAGTTACATGAGGTTTCCTTTGTGTTTTCTTCGTGCTTTGTGACATATCTCTCTTACTTAATCTTCTTCTTTGGAAATAGTGGCATGAGAAAATTATGCCATTATTTTCATTTTACTTTTCTTTTGCAATGAGTAGAAATCATGTTTAGGATTTTGTGATGCATGGTAGAAGTAAATTTAATTATAAATGTGATGGTTTTTACTTGCACTTCATTTACATTGCAATAAGGGCCCATTGTAGTGTTAAAATTCGTTGTAATTACATCGACCCGAAAGGGCGGTGTAATTCTCAACAAAGTGAAACCACATTCAAAATCCATGGATGGTGAAACCACATTCAAAACCGCTTAGGCATCTTAACCAATTTTATAAGCCGACAAATTCCCCTGTTTAATATGAAAACATTAAACAGGGTTTATATTACCTGGGTTCTTAAAGTTCCCTATAAGGGCAAGCCCCTATAGTTAATTACATCTTAAGTAACGGGAGTCACCTAAGAAAAACTCTCGATAATAATCAGTAGTTCTGCTCTCAAGAATTTCAAGGTTTAAGTTTTCAAGGGATTGAATTTTAGAATTTCAATAGGGAATGGATCAAGTTTGGAACATTTTTTTTTAGGAAGTCAAAGGAAGAAAAGTAGGAGAAATCACAGATTCGAAGCGAACTTCGGTAATTTCCCGACTATCCTATTGTTTGGTTCGAATTTAGGAAGGTCCTAATGTTTATTTAATATTTTGATCTTGCCAATTTTAATTAGTTAGGACTTATATTTGTATGATAAAATCATACAAATAGCCTCGAAGATGTGAGGGTTTGTGTCGTATCGGACGACTACCTCGGAATCCTAAGACCGGTTAGGGCTTAATTTACATGACCATGCAAATGCCTAACGAAGAGTTGAGGATTTATGTCGCACTAGGCAAACCACCTCGAAGTCCTATGGCTTGGTTATTTAATTCTAAGGAAGTTTTGTTGAAGTAGATCCGAGTTTTGCTGATGACGATGGCCGTGCTGCCCACCATTCTCCGAGCTCCTTGTTGTTGCAGAGGTTTAGTTTTAGAAGTCATAAATCAGGAGATGAGAGAAGTGTTTTGGTTTAGAAAGAATCTTAAAATCCAGGTGTTTTTAATATTTTAATTAAACAAATCTTAAAGTTTATTATAACAACACCGGTTAAGATCCCACGGTTCCATCCTTCCGGCATCATTATTTTTATCGGATTCACTTAGTCCAGATGAATTTGCTAAACTCAACTGAATGAGTTCCACACTTTCATTTAGACCGTGGGAAATCCCGTTAGCAACACGTAGGTTACATCATCCGAGGTATTCCCGATCATCCAAGAGGACATTTTAATTTAGTTGTAGTTGTAGTTTTGTTGTTCTGTTTGTGATTAAATTTTGAGTTGTTTTATATTTTGAAATGTTGTGGCGGTGAATTTTATCTTGTAATGACTTTTAATTTAGTTTTGGTTTCAGTTTTAGGGACTATCCTAAAGGTGTAGGTTTTCATGCAACAGTTGTTTATCATGCAAGAAAAGTAAGTGCGATGCGATTAAATAAATTGCAATAAAATAAAAGCGTACCTGGAGGGTCTTCCCGTCATCCCAAGCTGCACTTAAAACACAGTTAGAATATTTAAGCATTTAAAGTAAGTTCCTAGGTAAAGCTAAGGGAAGGATTATGGTTTTCTACCAAGTTCCTAATCCTATAGCTAGTCATTTCCTATGACGTCTAGGTTCTTGTGTTTTAGTTTAAGGACGATTTTCTTCATCAAAGAACAACTAAGTTCAATTGTTCTTATAAATATCCTATCATATTGAGGAAGTGCTTAAGACGAATCTTAAACATCTTTTCAATATTTCTAGGATTGTTTTAAGTCCAAATGAATTTAATTACACAAATGAATTAATCGTCCGAGAGTTTAAGTTTTGTTGTCTTGCTTCAGTGAATCTAGGACATTTGAATATCCTATGAGTGAAGTAACACTTCTTTTAACGCTCCTTTTAAGAGTTATGACATCATGAGCTTTCGAGGGCAAATGGATGTTCAAGTGGGTTGTGATTTAATTTTAGTTAATGGATTTAAGTTTGGAATAGTGTTCAAGTTGTTTTAGATTTATTTTTGAATTCTTCATGTCTTTATATTTAATTTAATTCAATTTAATTTAACATAATTTAATTTAATGTGGTTTAACTTAATTTAATTTAACTTAAGTTAATTTAATGTAATATGATTTAGCTTAATTTAATTTAATTTAATTTAATTTAATTTAATTTAATTTAATTTAATTTAATTTAATTTAATTTAATTTAATTAATTTAATTTAATTTAATTTAATATAATTTAATTTAATATAATATAATATAATTTAATTTAATTTAATTTAATTTAATTTAATTTAATTTAATTTAATTTAATTTAATTTAATTTAATTTAATTTAATTTAGTTTAATTTAATTTTTTAATTTTTAATTTAATTTTTTAATTTTAAAGGGATTTGTTTTAAATAATTTAACTTTAATTTAATTTAATGATTAAGTCTTTTAGCATTTTAAATCTTAAACTTGGATTATCATTTTAATTAGGAATTAAATGTTATTGGGATGATTAATTTAGGGATTCTTAAATTAAATAACAAATCTCTTCCTAATGACATCCCTATTTTAATAATTCCAATTTTATTATTCTTCCAAATTTAACTAATTATTTAATTAAGGTTTATTTCAATTATTTTAAATTGTTTAGTAGGTTTCTACCCTTTAATTATCTAAATTTCAATCATCCAAATCAAATTAAAATCAAATATTTTACCTATTAATTTCATTAAGCCTAAAGTCTTAATTAAAGGGTTAAGGTTTTTAATTACCATTTTGCCCTTCAAGCCTAATAATTTCATAACTCACTAAATTGAGCTCAAATGAACTTGAAATTTTTAAGTTACTTCACTCATATGTCAATAAAGACATTAGAGGAGAAAATGTGATTTTTCTGTATTTAATTTATTTATATAATTATTTTTGGTGGAAAATAAGGATTTCCAAGGAAAATTTAATAATATGACCAAGGGAAAGTTTCTGTCCTTAAGAAAATTATGGGACATTCCTAATGACCAGAGGACCACTTGGACCAATTTTTGTGATTTTTTGAATTATATTTTATTTATTAGAATTATTTTAAGCTATGGAGTATTAATTAATTTAAAAATAGAATATAAGTTGAAAAATGAATTTTATAATTTTTAAAATTCTCTCTGATATCAAGGATTCCAGAGAACCAAATTTTACAATTTTCTAATTTTTCTTTGATTTATTATAATTATTTTAGTGAAAATGCTAGAAAATACATTTTTTTAATTTTAAAATTACCCTAAGGCTTTAAAATTTAATATCTCATTAAATAGACCTAAGAAAAATATGGGGTTTGTTCCTAAGTGATTATATTTCAAAATATGACATTTTGGTGAATTTTATTATTTTTGTGATTTTTATTATTTTTAATTATTAAAATATTAAAATAATGATGAAAAATCAACTTTTTTAGAAAATTGAAATTTTAATTTTCTTAAATTCCCCTGATATCAGAGAGGCTCCAAAACCAATTTGGTGAATTTTTGAAAGGTATTTTGAAAGTTATGAATTTTTAAAGTTTAAAATGACTAAATGGCTTAATCAACCCATTTAGTAGGGCTAACCAAGTCCAATTGACTTGAAATTTTTATGGTGAATTCCTCTGATCCTAAAGGTCAGTGGAGAATTGATTTCAAGTCAATTTGATCTATGGTTAACTCTAATTAATTAAAGTCCAATTTTGGGTATTTAGGACAATTAGGGTTAATCTGAGTGAATTAACTCAAGTCCTATTTTTTTTAGGGTTCTCTAGTCATAAGGAACATCACCAAATTTTCCTAGAATTTATTTCACAACATGCTAATTTTTGGAATTAAAATACTCAAAACAAGCAACATGCATTTGAGAAATCAATAACTTTTCACAGAGGTGGCCTCCGACCTTGGAAAATTCAGGGAATGTTCCCAAGTTCGGAGGCTTCAAAAGCCCTATGGTCTCATGCCATGGTGAATTGTATGAATGCATGGAGAATTAAAACAATGCAGGGAGTAAATAATTAATTAAAAATAAAATACTAGACAAAATTAATTAATTTCTTTTCCACATTATTCTCCTCTCGTTCACCGAGCAAGAGGGTATTTTTATTTTATTTTTAGGATTTTTCTACACAAAGATATGAATTTTCAAAGTTCAGGGAATTAAATAAATTAAGAAAATCCCTAATTTTCTACTTAAGTGACGCGGCGCCGCGTCAACCTCGGCAGACTCCGAATGCACACGCGGCGCGCTCCCATTCGACGCCGCCTTCGACTCGCGTGCCACGCGGCCCGCGGTTCATGTATCATCTCCTCGTCCGACGCCATCTGAGCCGTCCGTCCGCGCGTGTATTAAATGAACGGCATCCGTTCATCGTCCCCAAGCCTCCTAACCCGAGAACCGTCCACCTTCTAGCCCTAAGATCTCACTCAATTCTCCATGGATTTTTATGTTCTTATACTCTATGGATTCGTCTCGAAGAGACGAACACATCTATACGGCTAATGTTTATCGAAATTGACTCATTTGAAATGGAGAATGTTTAGAAGCTCGGGATGAAGAATTGATCCATACCTTAGCTGCGAGAGGTGAAGCCTCGATCGGAGATGCTCGGCACGTTCGTTGGAGCCGCAGGAGGCTGGGGATGAAGCCCGGGGATGTGGTGAATTGCCTAGGTGTGATTTCCACCAAGGCCGATCACAACCTTTGGAGTCCGGAACAACCGGGTGACCCGGAGAGGGGGCTTTCACCTGGAGAACTTCTTCTCTTGGCCCGGTGAAGGTGTAGGTGAGTTTAATTTGATTTTGGTGGAAGATTCGGGAGTGTCCTGTTCGGCTCGAGAATCGAGCTCGAAATCGAGCTCGAGCGATGGGGATTAGAGCGGGGAGGACGAGTGGGGATCAATTGCTCTAAGTCCGGAGGGGAGTGAGGAGTGATTTTGGCGAGTTTTGGTATGGTCCGGTTCAGCACCTCCTTTGGCCGAGAGGGTGAGGGGTTTAAATAGGCATGGTCGGAGGCTCTCCCGGGGGAGTTGAGGGCCGGGATCACCTGCTCTTGGCATGTGAAGAACAGCCCATGGTGGCCATTTGGAGTGAGGCGGCTCGGCGAGTGAGAATTCCAAGTTTGGGCTCACATGTGAGCTCTTGGCCCGGTGGTTTCCGGCGGCGCGTGGTGGTGGCCGGCCGTGGTCAGTCACCCTCAAGCTCGAGTGGGTCGTGGTCGGAGGCTTGTGCGATCAATCGGGCCTTGCCATGTGTAAAGGGGGTGGCTTGGAATGGAATGGGGAAGAGGCCATTTTGGCTTCAATTTGGTCAACCCATTGGTTTGGGTTGGGTGCACCTCCCCATGGCTCGATTTTGGGTCGAGAGGATCAGTTAGGTCGCCAAGAGAGGATGGTGTGGTCTCTATCCAAATAGTTTAAGTTAATTTTGGGTTATAGTGTTGCATTAAAGAGGTTTAAATGGCTTAAGGAAGGCTTAGGAAAGGACTCCCTCCACTTGCCATTTATAGCTTGGTGACAAGTCAAACCCCCCATGGCTTCATGTGGCTTATCTATGGCTTGCATGGCTTGTCTTTGGCTCGGGAAAAGTTGAGTCAATTTCATGGAAATGGATTTAAGAGAAATTTTGGTGTTTTAGGGGTGATTTGGCATGAGGCTTAATTTGGAATTATTTGATGATGTGATTAGAACTTAGGGAATGGCTTTGATTAAGTGGATGGCAAATGGAAATGTCATGTGGGCTTTAGGGTAGATTTTGGGCTCATTGAAATGGTTTTAGATGGGCTTTTAAAATGGTTTAGGAAAGTGGGCTTTTGAATTTTAAAATGGATTTTGGGATGAAATTTTGGTAAAGGCTTGGGCCAAATAATTGTTGAGTTTGGTTTAGGGATGTGTCATGAGTGGTTTGAAACAAATTTGAGGTGATTTGGGTTTGAATTGGGTTGGATATGGGCCTTTTGGTAAAGAGGCTAAGGTGGGCCAAAATGGGCTACCATGGGCCAAAGTTGGGCTAGAGTTGAAATTGATGTAAAATTAATGTTGGGAAATGTTTATGGGAGTGTTTCAAAGAGGTTTTGGCTTAGGTTAGGTTTTGATTTTGAGGTTTGGGTCTATTTGGGCTAGGTTTAGGTTTAGGTCAAAATTGGGCTTTTTGATTTTGGATTGAATTTGAGTGGGGTTTGGGTCTAAATTTTGGGCAAATCATGTTAGTGTTTTGTTTATGGGGATGTTAAGGAAGGTTTAGAAAAGATTTGGGATTAATTGGAGTTGAATTGGGTGAGTTTGGGCTAAGTTTGGGTCATGGGTCCAAATTGGGCTTTAAGGCCAAAAGTGAAATTGGATCCCAATGCCAATCAAATTGGGCTTGGATTGGGTCTAGATTGGTGTTGGGGATGTTTAATTGAAGTTTAGAATTGAATTGGACCAGAATTTGGGTCAACTGGGTAGGTTAGGTTTGACATTGGGTTCACTTTGGGTTAAAATGGGTCAAATTGGGGGTTTTGATAAAAGTGGGGTAAATTGGCAAAATTGGCCCATGGTGTAGTTGAACAAAATGATATTTGGAATATTTGGGATTTTCTAGAATTTTCTGGGAATTTTCTGAATTTTTGGATTTTTTGGCTAAGAGGGGTATTTTGGGTATTTGGAGGGTATTGGGAGGTATTTTTGGAATTTTTGGTATTTTTGGTTATGGATGATCAATTTGAGTGGGGAGGAAATGTTTAGGATTGGTCTTGAGGAATTTTGGGTAATTTAGGTGATTTTGGAAATTTTGGGTAGTTTCAAGGGCATTTGGTAGGTTAGGCGGGTGTAGGGTCCCGGGGGTCAAAAATTGAAAATTTGGAAAATTGAAGATTGGGTGAATATAAGTGGAATAAAATCATTTTGGTTGAGCCATGAAGCCACATTAAGCCCATATGAGCCATGAAGGGACTCATTTGAGGCATTCACTATGTTGTTCCTAACCCTTTACACGAGGGCTTAGGGGTTAAGGACCATCCATGTGAATCACTTACATGAGTCTCGGAGGTCAAGTTAGGTATAGGTGTGGTTTTAGGAGGTGTATGGAAGTGTAGTGTATGAGTGTAGTGTGTGTGTAAGTCGGCCCCTTCACTGCACAGTGCCACCAGTGGCGGTCCTAAGCGCCAAAGAGTCCTATAGGAACTCATCCTTTAAACTTCCACACTCGATTTCAACCCTCTAGGTGATTAGGGGTCTACAATCAAGTTTGTGGAGTTTGCAGGGAGTTAAGAAGTGGTTTGAAATTCTAGATGGTGGATCCCAATTCTAGTCCTCTAAGATAGTCAAAGGAAAAGCCTAAGGCTAGATCCTAAGTACTAAAGAGAATAAGAGAAGACCTCATCAAAAATGAGGTCAACAAATGGACCCCCAATAGGTGTGGTGAGCTGACGGAGCACACCGCGCGTATTGGCGTTGACCGAAAAGATCAACAAAACCAATCACAAATGTCCAAGTGACAAACTTAGGACGAAGTAGAAGAGTTTCCGCTGGGGAGTGTCAAGTATATCTCTAAGACTGGAGATTCCTGAACTCTCGCTGGGGAAAGGAAAAGGAGGTGAACTCCAAATCACAAGATCCGGGAAATTTCGATTTAAATTTTGTTTCGAGTTTAAGTTTTGATGTGTGAATTCGGATTTCAACTCGAGTTTCAATTTAGATTGAAGTTTTGTTAAGATTAATTTTGAAGGGATTTGATTTGAAATGAAAATTGAAATTTTGCGGTTTTAGATGTAACATCCTCGACCTCAAAAGAAAATTGAATTGATTGGATTGAATCATTACAATGAGGAGAGATCTCGGAAGCAATGTGGTATTGGATGTAAAATCCTTAACCTCAAGAGCTCGATTTGGTGTGCTTCATTGCGATAGGAAGAGAATCTAAAGCAATGCGGTATTGGATGTAAAATCCTCAACCTCAAGAATTTGATTTTTGATGCATTTCAGTGCAATAGGGAAAGAATCCTAAAGCAGTGCAGTCTCGGATGTAAAATCCTCAACTTCAAGAATTTGATTTTGATGTATTTCAGTGCAATAGGGAAAGAATCCTAAAGCGATGCGGTATCGGATGTAAAATCCTCAACCTCAAAAAGTTGATTTTGATGTATTTCGAAGTGCAATAGGGAAAGAATCCTAAAGCGATGCGGTATCGGATGTAAAATCCTCAACCTCAAGAATTTGATTTTGATGTATTTCGAGTGCAATAGGGAAAGAATCCTAAAGCGAGTGTGGTATCGGATGTAAAATCCTCAGCCTCTAAAAGTTGATTTTGATGTATTTCGAGTGCAACGAGGAAAGAATCCTAAAGCGGTGCGGTATCGGATGTAAAAATCCTCAACCTCAAAAAGTTGATTTTGATGTATTTCGAGTGCAATAGGGAAAGAATCCTAAAGCGATGCGGTATCGGATGTAAAATCCTCGACCTCGAAAAAGTTGATTTTGATGTATTTCGGTGCGATAGGGAAAGAATCCTAAAGCGATGCGGTATCGGATGTAAAATCCTCAACCACAAGAATTTGATTTTGATGTATTTCGGTGCAATAGGGAAAGAATCCTAAAGCGGTGCGGTATCGGATGTAAAATCCTCGACCTCGAAAAGTTGATTTTGATGTATTTCGAGTGCGATAGGGAAAGAATCCTAAAGCGATGCGGTATCGGATGTAAAATCCTCAACCTCAAGAATTTGATTTTGATGTATTTCAGTGCAATAGGGACAGAATCCTAAAGCAGTGCGGTATCGGATGTAAAATCCTCAACCTCAAAAAGTTGATTTTGATGTATAATTGGCTTTGCAACGATTTGTAGTGTTGATTTGAAAAGTGTGGAATTTTGGTGTTTCGAGAATTTCATGAAAGTTGTAAAAGACTTTCATGGAAAGAAATAGATTATGAGGGAATATGTAGATGCTACATATCCCATTCAGAAGAGTTGATTGAAAGTTGCTGGTTTGGATTGAATGTGATTCCTCGCCATCAGATTCGATCCGCGTCAATGGAATCAACCGCTTCCTTCCCAGACAAGGGAGAGAGTAGAACAGGTTGGACTTCAGATTTGGAAGGGTAAGTTTGAATTTGACTGAGGTTTGATGTGAGATCTGGAAAGATCGAATTTGAAATTTGATTGAGATTTGATTTGAAATTTGGAAAGATTGAATTTGAAATTTGATTGAGATTTTGTGGTCATTTCGTTCGTCTTTTATCGATTCAAATTTTATTTTATCGTGAATTTGGAGTTTATCATTTTTTAGATTTTAAGGAAAGTTTTCTTTTATTCTTTTTGTTTCTTTTCTATTCTTTGTTCGAAGTTCATTTAACTTTTAATGGCGTTTCCCAGTCAATTTGCACAAAAGAGGTGAAGGCCAAAATTGTGACATGGTCACTTTCATTCCAATCATGCTGAAGATACACCGTACAACTCGATCTAGAATACATCTCATACAATCCATATAGACTCAAAACGGACTATGTATGATCTTTGTCGATTCATCCAAAAGGGTATCTGTCAAAAAAATCCATGTCTAAATAGTGAGGTACATGGTCAATAACATCACCTTCCAAGCCATCCTTGGCAAGGATGCCGTATGGATGTACGTCGGAGGTGTGATATTTTCCATGTAACTCACAGCTCATAAGGCCGGAGGCTCTCTAACTCCGGGTCCGGCTGGAAGTGGTAAGGTGCTTTCCTGTCGTACATCCTTCTGAAAGTAACTGAGATCCGCTTCATCGGTACTCTCGGTATGCAATGTTTAGCGACATCCGCTTCCGTTGCCCTTTAGTATCATGACGGAACCTACCGGTAATGGTATCTTTATCGGCCCTCGGAACTCACTCGGGCTCGCTATCCGGAGGTCGGATCCGAACATGATATTACATTCGTTCAAAAAGAAACGTGCGAAAGGTCCGACAAAGTCGTGGTGATCTATGTGCGGCGGTATACGATCACCCTTCTTGTAAATGTTGATGATGCAACCGTTGGGTATGCAATCCGCCGGCAATACCCCCATGTTATCATTCTTTTTACCATCCTTTTAATGACTAATGGCATTGGATCCACCGGCCATGACGGAGTATCCCCGGTGGGTTTCCTTTCCGTCTTCTCGCGAAGTCATAGCAGCATCCACATTGTATTGTAATTCTCCCCTTCCACGGCATCCATCTCCGGGGTTTTGAGTAAGTGTTTTCTCTTAAGCGACCCGCTCGGCCCATCTTTTTCAAATCCCGGATGCGAGTCCACGATTTGTTGTTGTTCATATTCTAAGAACACGTACGTATGTAGCTCGAGGCCTTCAAGTATATTGATCCTCCCGCCTCGATTCTCTCGAAGTATTCAAAAGTTTTCTTCGGACATTCCGTATTCTTTCTAACTCGTATTCGGAATAATTTGCAAATGACGAGGCACAGTGACGTCTCGTGGGATATATGGCTCAATCCCTTCACGTTCTCCCCGCATACCTCGGCTCCTCGGGGATGATGTCCGTCGGGACATCCTCCGGGGTTGCTTCTGCAACAAGGTCATGCATTACCGTTGGCTTCATCTGGTGGCGTAATAGCCTTCTTTCTTCTGTTCCTCTTGAGATTTCTCTGGTCTCTTCTGTCGTCCTGGGAGCTGGTCTCCTTTTTCGAGTTCTGGCGAACCGGTATCCTCGAAGTATATGTATCGGCGGTAGCAACTTCCTCGTCGCGCCGGTCCGCTCGTTAATTTAGTTAGCATCTTGCGGATACGGCGATTTTTGTTTCTCCGTTGAGTTCGCTGTGAGAGTAGCTCTTCGTACTTCCCGAGTTTCGTGGGCACGGCGCGACAAGTCCGCCCTCCGCTGTAGCGACTGCTGATTTGATTCTCTTGTCTTCTTCGGTGTCCGTTTTTCTTTTCCTGTCGTCTTGGATTGGTGGCTTGGGCCACCCACTTTCATTATCGTCCGATCGGGCGATTCCTCTCGGTCAATCGGGACCCGATCACTTTCCTCGTATTGCGGGCTCCGTCGGTGCGAAGTCCGAGTCGATCTCTATTATCGCTCCATCCTTCACCCTCTTTTCATCGAGTGCAAGGCTTACGCCATTTCTAAAGTTCGGGACCAACCGCCCGCTCGACATTTCCTGCGAAAAGACGAGGAAAAGGATCGGGGGTCATGACTAAGAACAAGAACATTAAGAAAATGTTTATTAAAGACAAAAATTTTTATTTTTATATTCAACAAGAATGAAGTGGGAAAAGATCGGGAAAGAGATTTTGACTTGGAAGAGAGAAAACAAAGAAAACTTTATTATCATGATTTTATTTATTTTAGCACATTTTTTGTTATTTTTGGGTTCGGACCCGATCATAAGTAATTACTTCACCCGTGCTTCTAGGGATGGAAAATTCACTCCTTCGAAACATCAGGTAGCGTAATACTTTTTCAAGTATCGTCCATTGATCGGAAGCATATGTCGTTCTCCTTGGCAGTTCACTAGCTGATAGGAGCCTCCTGAGTAGACTGCCTCAACCACAAACGGTCCTTCCCAAGTGGGTTCAAATTTTCCTCCTATCTTGCGGTGTGCAAGAATAGGTCTTTTGAGAACGAGAACTAAGTCACCAACCTTAAAGGTTCTTGGGCGGACCCGATCCGTCATGGGCTTGAACCATCTTAGCTTGGTATAGTTCTAAATTCTGTCGCTGCTGCAAGTCTTTTCCCTTCCGGGCTTTCCAATTCTTCTAGTCGTAATCGGCATTCTCTTCGTCGTGAGTTTGTTTTCAATCGCAATCCCGAGTGAAGGAAGGCTGGACTTCTAAGGGTAACATCTTGCCTCGGACCCATACACTAGAGCGTAAGGTGTAGCTTGAGTAGGAGTTACGAAGGTTGTCCGGTAGGCCCATAAGGCTTCTAACAACTTCTCGTGCCAATTTCTCTTATTATCGTCCGAGGTTTTCTTTAAAATTTGAACGAGAGTTTTATTAAAAGCCTCGACAAGGCCGTTTGCTCTTGGGTAGTAAATTCTTGAATATCGCCGGCCGATTCCGTGTCTCCCGACAAAATTGTTGATTTGCGTGCTTCGAATGCCGACCCATTATCCGAGATGATCTCGCGCGGCACCCGAAACGGTAGACAACTTGGTTCTTAAAAAATTGTAGCACGTGGTGTGCCTTCACTTCTCCGAGTGGAGCCGCCTCGCGCACTTGGAAAAGTAATCCGAGCCGCAAGAATGAAGCGATGTCCTTTTGACGACGGTGGTTCCATTGGACCCACTATATCTGTGCCCCAACATTCAAATGGCCACGATGCAATTGTCGGATGTAGCACATTTGGAGGTTGGTGTAGAACCACTCCGTGCACTTGGCACTGATGACAGCTCTTGGCGATTTTCATGCAGTCGGTCATCATCGAGGCCAGTAGTACCCTAGTCTTTTAATTTTCATTTTCATCTTTGGACCCGACCGGTGAGCGCCACGGAGTCCCGAATGTATCTCTTTAACAATTTCACGGGCCTCGGACCCGCTTAGGCATCTTAGCCACATTTGATCAAAAGACCTTCTGTATAATGTGTTGTTTATTAATGCATAGGACAGAGTTCTTTTCTTGATATGATGGGCTAACGACCTATCGTCTGGTAGTTTTCCTGTTTGTAGGTAGTCTATTAATGGCTGTCGCCAATCTTCTATGTTTTCTGTCACTGCTGCAATTGATCCTTTTTCTTTTTCTGATTTTTGTATCGTGTCTATGTCGAGTCGTGATAGGACTCGACGTCCGTGAACCGACACTTCCACCGATTCATCTTGCAAACGAGCAAATTCTTTTGCGAGACGGGCTAGCGCATCCGCTAAAGCGTTTTCTTTTCGGGAATTTTGTAGATTGTCACATTCGGAATTTGTTCCAACGAATTTGTATGGCATACTTGGAAGTATTGCTCGAGTCTTGGTTTTAAAATTTTGTATTGTCCGCGATCCGTTGAATGATTAACTGCGAATCCCCGTAGATGTTGATGTCCGTTATACCCATTTGAATAGTTAATTCCGATCCCGTTATGAGGGCTTCGTGATTCGCTTTGTTATTTGTACACGGCTCGTCAAGTGGTAGGAGTATCTTAACATCCCCCGCTCCGGTGTTATAAAGATTAATCCGATCCCCGCCTTACCGAGC
This sequence comes from Papilionanthe hookeriana x Papilionanthe teres, assembly GCA_022702705.1. Taxonomy (NCBI): domain Eukaryota; kingdom Viridiplantae; phylum Streptophyta; class Magnoliopsida; order Asparagales; family Orchidaceae; genus Papilionanthe; species Papilionanthe hookeriana x Papilionanthe teres. The sequence goes on from CM040424.1 coordinate 85,484,615, forward strand.
ACTATCACTTGCGATTCTTCGTCTTTGTGTGCTCGAAGATGCTCCATCAAAATATAATTCCCAACGTTGATCATCGGGGTCTTCTAGGTTCATTATTTGTTCATCCGGCAAATCGTCATTGAGAGGAGATTCGCCGCAAAGGGTGTCTCTGCGAGGAAGTCTGCTAAGACTTGTCCCTTTACGGCACGAAGAGGCACGAAAGTTATATCGAATTGCAATAATATCATCGACCATCCGGCAAGTCCGCCGAAAGCGTTGGGCGGGTCATCGAGTATTGCGAATGGATTAAATTTCGAAATCGGAGTTGACCTTATGAGAAAGCATGTAATGCCCGAGCTTTTGAGCGGCGAAGATCGGGGTCAAACAATGCTTTTCAATTGCGGGATACCTTATTTCCATCGGCGATGAACGACGGCTTAGGTAATAAAGAGCATTTTCTTTACCCTCATCATTGACCCGGCTAACGGAGGCTCCGAGAGAGTCGTCTAAAGCCGCGGTATAAAGTATTAGCGGTCTACCCGAGATCGGGGCTGCTAAGACAGGAGGTGTCATTAAGTATTGTTTAATGTCCTCGAAGGCCCTCCGGCATTTCTCTTCCCAAATAAATTTGGCGTCCTTTTTAACTAGTGTCGAGAAAGGTCGACACCTACTCGACAAGTTTGAGATAAAGCGTCGAAGATATGCCGGCTTCCTTGAAAAGATCGTAGTTGTTTTAAGGTTACGGGCGGTGGCATTTCTAAGATAGCTTTAATCTTTTCCGGGTCGATTTCAATCCCACGATGTCGGACAACGAATCCTAAGAATTTCCGGAGGTGACGCCGAAGGCGCATTTTAAGGGATTCATCTTAAGGTTAAATTGTCTTAATCGTTCGAAAACAATTCTCAAATCATACGAGTTGGTTTTCCTTTACTTTGCTTTTGATGACCACATCGTCCACGTAGCATTCAACTTGATTGTGGATGAGATCATCAAAAATTCTTGTCATTGCTCTCCGGTAGGTTGCTCTGCGTTCTTCGATCCGAATGGCATCACTTGTGTAGCAATATACTCCGATCGGCGTTACGAATGCTCGTAAGTTTTTCATCTTCCGGAGCCATTTTTATCCGATTGTATCCTCGAAGATCCATCCATGAATGAGAATATTTCATGTGTTGAAGCAATGTCGATCATTAATTCGGGATCGGTAGAGGAATTCATCTTTCGGGCATGCCTTGTTTAAATCTCTGAAATCCACACAAATTCTGATCTGACCATTCTTCTTCCTGACTGGTACCACGTTGGCTAACCAAGTCGGTTATTGTTCTTCACGGACAAATTTAGCGTCTATTAGCTTTTTAACTTCAGCTATGACTTGTTGTTCGATTTCTAGACGCATTCTTCTGGGACCTTGTCTGGCGGAACGAAGCGGGATCCACCCCTAGCTTATGGACTGCGACCTCTGGAGCTTAACCTGGAATCTCATCGTAGCTCCAAGCAAAACAGTCTTTGAATTCCATTAATAACTTGATTATTTCTTCGGAGTCTTCTTTATTGAGTAAGGAGCTAACAAAGGTAGGTCTAGGCTCTTCGCTAGTACCTAAGTTAACTTCCGTTAACTCATCTATCGTAGATTTGATCTCTTCTTCGAATTCGGTGGAGCGTTTCCAATTTGCAAATCTTCGAGTTCTTCGCGGTTTCCATGCGGTTTTCATTAGACTCGCGGTGACAACCAAGCAAAATTCAGTATCGTCAACTGATCCTACTGTGCCGAATCTGAGACCATGTTTTGAGTTGGGTGGACGACAGGAGTTATTCCATAAATTTTCAAAACATTGTGATTGACCTTTTGTCCATTGTCGAGGTAAAAAAACCACGCTGAATTAAATTTTGAACACAGGGAGAGTACCACTCAAAAGGCAATTCCATTAATTCGATGAAGTAGCATCTTCAAATTGTACATTATTTTCGAGTTTTGGAGGAAGGAGCACCACGGTAGAATTTGATGGGCTTTGCACCACCGCTACGTACCTCTTTGACCTCCATACCCTCGATCTTATTAGAATGGATCGGGGTCGGGGTCATAGTATGTACATAGTGGTTAATCTTCTCGTACATCGATTTATATTCTTCGTTTCTTTCATCTTCGATAGGGATTTTGAATTGCGGCTTCTTTCGACTTATTGTCGCTGCTTCTTGTTTGATTTCTTTTTCTTCTTCGAACTATCTTCCCAATCGACATTGATGGCTGGTTTCCTCTGTCCAATCGTCCTAACGTCTCTGCCACGACCTCATCCCCGGCCTCGACCTCGGATGCGAGTTGTGGAGAAACCTTCACCATCTCGCCGTAAGGGAGTGGTGAGTGACTGTTGGACTAGAACTTCAGGTTCTTCGTTGTCCCAAATTTCCTTTGCTTCATTTGTTATGGTATCTCCGGAGAAGATTGTTTTCTTCGGAGGTGCATAATAAGTCGCATCTTCATGGATTCCGATTTCATGTACGGAGAACGGTTATAAGTCACCTTTAATACACTCGTTCCCCTCCGTCGTAGTATTTAATGCATTGATGTAGAGATGATGGTACCATCCGTTTTCATGTATCCATGGTCGGCCCAAGTAGAGCGTTGAACGACGTTTCGAATCAATTATGTGAAATTTCGCGGTTGTCTTTGCTAAGTCACCGGTCTTCATTAGCGGTGTTATTGATCCGAGGGCTCTTTCTCCTTTTCGGTTGAATCCTCTTAATAACATTTTGTCCGCCTCGAGCTCGCGAGCATCAATTTCCAAGTATGCTAGCGTTCGAAGATTCATTATATTGATTGATGCTCCTGGATCCACCAATACTCTGGAGAGCGTAAACTTCCCAATTGTAATTGAAATGTACAATGGTCGGTTGTGGTCCGCTCTGTCCCAAGTAATAGGTCGTCGTCCGTGAAGGTAACACCTCGTCGTTCCTTTAACGAGCAAACCTCATCTAAGGACTCTCCGGCCATTTGAGCTAAGCAAATTTCGGATCAAGTAAGGCCTTGATCGAGCTTCTCTCATCTCCTTTGATAAGATGAGAGCGTCGTAGATGCTCGGCTTGGTCGGTAGTTTCCTAAGATGGGCTAGCACGTTGTAATCCACTTTGTTTTCATGTGCCTCGTTTTCTTCTCGAATGGGTATTTCTTCGCCGGGGTTGGTTCTTCCCGAACAACCACCGCTTTCCTTTGTCTTTTGGACCCATTCTCGGAGGTAGAACTCTTCCACTTCTTAAGTTGACTTCGTGATTTCTTCGAATTTAGCATTGAGTTTGCTGGTGTCTCTTCCTGAATCGGGATGACAGGTTCTTCAGGATTAGCTTCGGAGTCTGAAGGCTCTAACTCTATTGTGATTGGGGTTCCTCGAAACTCGCAAATAGATTCGTTGCTTGTTGAACTCTCGTAGCCTTCCTGGTGGATGTCTTCATCATCATTGTGATCGTCGAGATTGTGTATGATTTGAGAATTGTTATTTGTATCGGAATCGACGTCCGGATTAGGTTGATTGTTGCTAGTTACGTAATCGTTAGAAACGATCAAAACGTAGCCAACGCCATAACCCTCATCATTATAAGATTCCACCGGAGTGAGCAAATAATCATACAGAGTCGGGGTTCGAGGGATTTCTCCCCGAATCGGAAACAACTAACCTAGGATAAGCGACCCCGAGTCTAGCCTTAGGTGCCTCAGTCTTCTCTTCTTCGTCAATTTTCTTCTTCTCTTCAATTATCTCTTGTTGAGGTTGTTCTTCTATCGCAAGTGATAGCGCCGGCTTGACAGTTTTCGAACTTTGAATTGAAGCTCGCACCGAAGCGGTTTGGATGCGATCCAAAACCTTCTTCGAAGACTTTGTCCAAGCGGTAGTCCATCCATCGTCAGTCGCATAGGGATCTATCAGAACAATGAAATCCGTCGAGATAACATTGACGGAACCTCCTTTCTGGGGTTCCTTCATGTATTCTTTCGGGATCATTATATTCCCTTTCCGAAGATTGTCGTTTAGCCAACTTTTGAAGGTAATACAATCTTCTATCTTATGCCCAAGCATCCGGTGGTAAGGGCAAAAGTTGGGATCACCTTTCTTGTTCACTTCTTCTGGTCTCTTAGGTTCTTGTAGTTGGAAATCTGGAGTCTTCATCAAACTGCAGAACATTTTCGGCACTGCCTCGTTCTTGAACGGATACTCCCTGCTCAGAAGCTCCCTTAACGTACGTTGCGGACGAGGCGGTTGTTCATACTTGTTGAGATGAGCGATAGTCGGGTCGGGGTTCGTTGGTAATTCGGTCGAGGTTGCTTGCGGCCGTTCGACGATATTTGTATCGGTTGCTTGCCTTTGTCGACTCGTCGCAACGATCCCGGACTTCTTTTCAAAAGTTTTCACGGGCTTCGTTTATCCGTTTTATCGGTGAAACTTAATTGCTTCGCCTCCTCTTGCAAGCTTCCGGCCTTGCTTAACAACTTCTCGAAAGTCTTAATAGTAAATCCCTTGAGGAGAAGTGCTTATCGGGCCATGGATGCTTTTTAGTAAAATGCCGATCGCATGCTTCGTTCTTGTAATCGTGGCTCACACTTCATACTTAGGTTCCTCCATCGAAGTATGTAGTCCACCAAGGTTTCATTCGGCTCACGCTTCTCTACCACTAAATCACCTATAGTGATGTGGTGTCGAGCTCCGACAAATCGCTTAATGAAGAGGTTCTCTAATTCCGAAAATGTCTTCACCGAACCGTTTGGTAATTCCGCATACCGATCAAAGGCGATCCACGACAGTCGCGACAAATTGTCGGAAGAGTAAAGCATCACTTCCGCCGGCATTGCAACAACTGGCACGAAAATGTGCAACATGCTGCCGAGGGTTTCCGGTTCCATCAAAGGTCTTGAACAGAGGTGGTACAAAGCCCTTCGGATATTGGACAACGTCGAATTCTTCGGGGTAAGGTCTACCCGTCCGAATGGATGTCCCGCTCTTTGATTGCGCTAAGGCTTCTCGCACCTGCTGTTCTACCAAGCTCTTGATATCCTTTTCTGGAATCATACTTTGTGTTGCATCCTTCTTTAATTGATCATCCCCGTTTACGGATGTAATCTCCTTTCCTCCGTCTACAATGTGATTAACTTCCGGGGGTGTTTCTCTTTGGGGTTGAACTTGACTGCGGAGAGTGGCTAGGGCTACGGCCATCTCTTCCATCCTTTTTGCCATTTGGGCGATCGTATCATCTTTCTCTTGAAGTCGCCTCCTCATTACTTCCGGCTCCTCTCTTCTGCGCAGTTGCGGGAGCACCTTGCGAAGGCGACGAAGCTTGTGTTTCTACCATGTTAATTTCCGCATACTCATCATCCATGAACTCGACGAGTCAACTTCATCTCCGAATTTCTCTTCTCTTTCCCTTGCTAGTCGACGAATATCGGTTCTTAACTTTTCCATAGCGTCTTCTAATGGCCTTTTACGTGTATCCTTGCGGGTGTCATGTGATAACTGTCGAGTTTCTTTCTCATGAGTTCCCTTCATTGCGGTAGCACTTTCCTCGGACTCAAGTCTCCGACGAGACTTTCCTGTTCCAGTCGTTGTTTCGGTCTTAATCGGCCGGTGGTGGGACGCCATACCATCCTTCTAGCGACGAAGGCCTGGGACCGGATGGTCCGTCAGTGAATGTTTGGAAGGTGGTATCCTCCCCGATCCGTAAACCCGAAACAACAACGAGTGGACTAGCCTTCATTTTCTTATTTGGTTCTTCTCGGCGATGGCGAGATTCTACTCGCGGCCCAAGACGAGATTTGGCCGGCATTAAAATTTCCGACACGAGGCATCTTTCCTTCTTCGCTAACTTTTCAATCACGATCACGTAATCGGGCGAGTGGTGTAACCACTAGCCCTCTTCTTTCTATTGTCGCTATAGTATGCGGGTCGAGGTAACGTAGAAGCAATCCTGCGGACATTTTCCTCGTCGATCTGCGGCGGAAAGGGGATGGAATCCGCTCCTTCCAAAAGGGGTGTATACTCGGATAATGGTATGTATTCGGGTAGTGGTGTGTACTCGGGAATTTCTTCTAGGAAAGCGACTTCAGCGGCTACGGCCTTCCCGGCAATCTTCTCGCCTCTGTTTCTCCTCCGAGTCCGTGTTAGGGGTGGAACCCTTGAGCTGGACCCAATTTCAAAACGAGAAGGTCTTGTACGGAAATCCGTACCCTCCACGGTAGCATGCTCGTTACGAATTTGAACTTCCTTCCCCTTCGGCTTGGCGGGAACCGGGGCGAGTGCGAGACGACTAGACCGGTGGGGGTAGAGATAACGGTCCTTCTATGGACGGCGGTACTCCTCTCGATTGGAACCCTCGCGAGAGGAGGAAATTCTTGAGTTGATTTAAGGTTGAACTCAATCATGGGTTTCTCAGTTTTTGACACTTTGTCCATCAGTGCGAAAAGGGTAACGTCAGCGATCTTGACATTTGCGTTTTCGAATCCTTGTCCAAACCGGATGATCCCATTGTCGGGCAGCTCATCCTTGTAAACAGCGAAGTCCAGTCCATTGGTGAAGGAGAAAATCAGTTTTGGGGCTTCCATTTCTGCAAGGTAGATGCTGATTGTCAGTCCCAAGTTATGCTTCTTCTCATCAGGACGAAAAGAAAGGAATCTAAAAGAGTCCGAACACATTCTTATTCATGTATATTTATTAAAAGAGTCATTCATTAGAGGGTTTGTTTATTTAGAACGGAATGTTCAAAGGTGTAGAGAAGGTAATGAATCTGATTCAGAGTTGGAAAGGAAAAGAAAGTCTTATGCGAGACTTCTCGACTCGAAGGATCACTCCTAAACTAACACCTATCGGGGTCCACCCCATCTCGAAATGAGGTAAAAGGATCTCGGAACCTCTCTCGTTTAGGGGTGTCTAAACAAGTGGCTCCTAAATCCGAGAGAATGTTGGCTATACTCGTTCGAGTAGAAATGAACATAGTATTCCAACGGAAAGAAGGGTAGTTTGATCCATTCGGGACATGGATACACTACCGATTTTTGAAAGCAGAACTATTTGATGAAAATGGAGAGATGAACTATTCCCCAGCGGAGTTGCCAGAAATTGTGCGGCTTATTTTTAGGTTTTAAAATTAATTTAAATAAATAATTTGAAAAGTAAATTTTGATTTTGAAAATAATTTTAAATTTGAAAATTTTAAGATGTAAAATCAAACTAATCTCACATCCCGAATATTTTATATAAACGAACACCGCATCAAAAACCATGTATCTATCCCGAAGAATAGACACATTGTTTGATGATGGGGCTCGATTAAATAAACTAGAAGATTTGTGACATCCGTCTGATCTGCGAACCAATTTTATAAGCCGACAAATTCCCCTGTTTAATATGAAAACATTAAACGGGGTTTATATTACATGGGTTCTTAAAGTTCCTATAAGGGCGAGCCCTTATAGTTAATTACATCTTAAGTGACGGGAGTCACCTAAGAAAAACTCTCGATAATAATCGAGTAGTTCGCTCTCAAGAATTTCGAGGTTTAAGTTTTCAAGGATTGAATTTTAGAATTTCAATAGGGAATGGATCAAGTTTGGAACATTTTGTTTTAGGAAGTCAAAGGAAGAAAAGTAGGAGAAATCACAGATTCGAAGCGAACTTCGGTAATTTCCCGACTATCCTATTGTTTGGTTTGAATTTAGGAAGGTCCTAATGTTTATTTAATATTTTGATCTTGCTGATTTTAATTAGTTAGGACTTATATTTATATGATAAAATCATACGAATAGCCTCGAAGATGTGAGGGTTTGTGTCGTATCGGACGACTACCTCGGAATCCTAAGACCGGTTAGGGCTTAATTTACATGACCATGCAAATGCCTAACGAAGAGTTGAGGATTTATGTTGCACTAGGCAAACCACCTCGAAGTCTTATGGCTTGGTTATTTAATTCTAAGGAAGTTTTGTTGAAGTAGATCCGAGTTTTGCTGATGACGATGGCCGTGCTGCCCATCATGCTCCGAGCTCCTTGTTGTTGCAAAGGTTTAGTTTTAGAAGTCATAAATCAGGAGATGAGAGAAGTGTTTTGGTTTAGAAAGAATCTTAAAATCCAGGTGTTTTTAATATTTTAATTAAACAAATCCTAAAGTTTATTATAACAACACCGGTTAAGATCCCACGGTTCCATCCTTCCGGCATCGTTATTTTTATCGGATTCACTTAGTCCAGATGAATTTGCTAAACTCAACTGAATGAGTTCCACACTTTCATTTAGACCGTGGAAATCCCGTTAGCAACACGTAGGTTACATCATCCGAGGTATTCCCGATCATCCAACGAGACGTTTTAATTTAGTTGTAGTTGTAGTTTTGTTGTTCCGTTTGTGATTAAATTTTGAGTTGTTTTATATTTTGAAATGTTGTGGAGGTGAATTTTATCTTGTAATGACTTTTAATTTAGTTTTGGTTTCGGTTTAGGGACTATCCTAAAGGTGTAGGTTTTCATGCGACGATTGTTTATCATGCAAGAAAAGTAAGTGCGATGCGATTAAATAAATTGCAATAAAATAAAAGCGTTCCTGGAGGGTCTTCCCGTCATCCCAAGCTGCACTTAAAACACGATTAGAATATTTAAGCATTTAAAGTAAGTTCTTAGGTAAAGCTAAGGGAAGGATTATGGTTTTCTACCAAGTTCCTAATCCTATAGCTAGTCATTTCCTATGACGTCTAGGTTCTTGTGTTTTAGTTTAAGGACGATTTTCTTCATCAAAGAACAACTAAGTTCAATTGTTCTTATAAATATCCTATCATATTGAGGAAGTGCTTAAGACGAATCTTAAACATCTTTTCAATATTTCTAGGATTGTTTTAAGTCCGAAATGAATTTAATTACACAAATGAATTAATCGTCCGAGAGTTTAAGTTTTGTTGTCTTGCTCAGTGAACTAGGACATTTGAATATCCTATGAGTGAAGTAACACTTCTTTTAACGCTCCTTTTAAGAGTTATGACATCATGAGCTTTCGAGGGCGAATGGATGTTCGAGTGGGTTGTGATTTAATTTTAGTTAATGGATTTAAGTTTGGAATAGTGTTCAAGTTGTTTTAGATTTATTTTTGAATTCTTCATGTCTTTATATTTAATTTAATTCAATTTAATTTAACTTAATTTAATTTAATGTGGTTTAATTTAATTTAATTTAACTTAAGTTAATTTAATGTAATATGATTTAGCTTAATTTAATTTTAATTTAATTTAATTTAATTTAATTTAATTTAATTTAATTTAATTTAATTTAATTTAATTTAATTTAATTTAATTTAGTTTAATTTAATTTTTTAATTTTTAATTTAATTTTTTAATTTTAAAGGGATTTGTTTTAAATAATTTAACTTTAATTTAATTTAATGATTAAGTCTTTTAGCATTTTAAATCTTAAACTTGGATTATCATTTTAATTAGGAATTAAATGTTATTGGGATGATTAATTTAGGGATTCTTAAATTAAAGAACAAATCTCTTCCTAATGACATCCCTATTTTAATAATTCCAATTTTATTATTCTTCCAAATTTAACTAATTATTTAATTAAGGTTTATTTCAATTATTTTAAATTGTTTAGTAGGTTTCTACCCTTTAATTATCTAAATTTCAATCATCCAAATCAAATTAAAATCAAATATTTTACCTATTAATTTCATTAAGCCTAAAGTCTTAATTAAAGGGTTAAGATTTTAATTACCATTTTGCCCTTCAAGCCTAATAATTTCATAACTCACTAAATTGAGCTCAAATGAACTTGAAATTTTTATGTTACTTCACTCATATGTCAATAAAGACATTAGAGGAGAAAATGTGATTTTTCTGTATTTAATTTATTTATATAATTATTTTTGGTGGAAAATAAGGATTTCCAAGGAAAATTTAATAATATGACCAAGGGAAATTTTCCGTCCTTAAGAAAATTATGGGACATTCCTAATAACTAGAAGACCACTTGGACCATATTTTGTGATTTTTTGAATTATATTTTATTTATTAGAATTATTTTAAGCTCTGGAGTATTAATTAATTTAAAAATAGAATATAAGTTGAAAAATGAATTTTATAATTTTTAAAATTCTCTCTGATATCAAGGATTCCAGAGAACCAAATTTTACAATTTTCTGATTTTTCTTTGATTTATTATAATTATTTTAGTGAAAATGCTAGAAAATACATTTTTTTAATTTTAAAATTACCCTAAGGCTTTAAAATTTAATATCTCATTAAATAGACCTAAGAAAAATATGGGGTTTGTTCCTAAGTGATTATATTTCAAAATATGACATTTTGGTGAATTTTATTATTTTTGTGATTTTTATTATTTTTAATTATTAAAATATTAAAATAATGATGAAAAATCAACTTTTTAGAAAATTGAAATTTTAATTTTCTTAAATTCCCCTGATATCAGAGAGGCTCCAAAACCAATTTGGTGAATTTTTGAAAGGTATTTTGAAAGTTATGAATTTTTAAAGTTTAAAATGACTAAATGGCTTAATCAACCCATTTAGTAGAGGCTAACCAAGTCCAATTGACTTGAAATTTTTATGGTGAATTCCTCTGATCCTAAAGGTCAGTGGAGAATTGATTTCAAGTCAATTTGATCTATGGTTAACTCTAATTAATTAAAGTCCAATTTTGGGTATTTAGGACAATTAGGGTTAATCTGAGTGAATTAACTCAAGTCCTATTTTTCTTAGGGTTTTCTGGTCATAAGGAACATCACCAAATTTTCCTAGAATTTATTTCACAACATGCTAATTTTTGGAATTAAAATACTCAAAACAGCAACATGCATTTGAGAAATCAATAACTTTTCACAGAGGTGGCCTCTGACCTTGGAAAATTCAGAGAATGTTCCCAAGTTCAGAGGCTTCAAAAGCCCTATGGTCTCATGCCATGGTGAATTGTATGAATGCATGGAGAATTAAAACAATGCAGGGAGTAAATAATTAATTAAAAATAAAATACTAGACAAAATTAATTAATTTCTTTTCCACATTATTCTCCTCTGTTCACTGAGCAAGAGGGTATTTTTATTTTATTTTTAGGATTTTTCTACACAAAGATATGAATTTTCAAAGTTCGTGGAATTAAATAAATTAAGAAAATCCCTAATTTTCTACTTAAGTGACGCGGCGCCGCGTCAACCTCGGCAGCTCCGAATGCACACGCGGCGCGCTCCCATTTGACGCCGCCTTCTGACTCAGTGCCACGCGGCCCGCGGTTCATGTATCATCTCCTCGTCCGACGCCATCTGAGCCGTCCGTCCGCGCGTGTATTAAATGAACGGCATCCGTTCATCGTCCCCAAGCCTCCTAACCCGAGAACCGTCCACCTTCTAGCCCCAAGATCTCACTCAATTCTCCATGGATTTTTATGTTCTTATACTCTATGGATTCGTCTTGAAGAGACGAACACATCTATACGGCTAATGTTTATTGAAATTGACTCATTTGAAATGGAGAATGTTTAGAAGCTCGGGATGAAGAATTGATCCATACCTTAGCTCGAGAGGTGAAGCCTCGATCGGAGATGCTCGGCACGTTCGTTGGAGCTGCAGGAGGCTAGGGATGAAGCTCGGGGATGTGGTGAATTGCTCAGGTGTGATTTCCACCAAGGCCGATCACAACCTTTGGAGTCCGGAACAACCGGGTGACCCGGAGAGGGGCTTTCACCTGGAGAACTTCTTCTCTTGGCTCGGTGAAGGTGTAGGTGAGTTTAATTTGATTTTGGTGGAAGATTCGGGAGTGTCCTGTTCGCGCTCGAGAATCGAGCTCGAAATCGAGCTCGAGCAATGGGGATTAGAGCGAGGAGGACAGTGGGGATCAATTGCTCTAAGTCCGGAGGGGAGTGAGGAGTGATTTTGGCGCAGTTTTGGTATGGTCCGGTTCGGCACCTCCTTTGGCCGAGAGGGTGAGGGGTTTAAATAGGCATGGTCGGAGGCTCTCCCGGGGGAGTTGAGGGTCGGGATCGACTGCTCTTGGCATGTGAAGAACGACCATGGTGGCCATTTGGAGTGAGGCGACTCGGCAGTGAGAATTCCAAGTTTGGGCTCACATGTGAGCTCTCGGCACAGTGGTTTCCGGCGGCCGTGGTGGCTGGCCGGCCGAGGTCGGGTCACCCTCGAAGCTCGGGTGGGTCGGGGCTGGAGGCTTGTGCGATCAATCGGGCCTTGCCATGTGTAAAGGGGGTGGCTTGGAATGGAATGGGGAAGAGGCCATTTTGGCTTCAATTTGGTCAACCCATTGGTTTGGGTTGGGTGCACCTCCCCATGGCCTCGATTTTGGGGCCGAGAGGATCGATTGGGTCGGCCAAGAGAGGATGGTGTGGTCTCTATCCAAATAGTTTGAGTTAATTTTGGGTTATAGTGTTGCATTAAAGAGGTTTAAATGGCTTAAGGAAGGCTTAGGAAAGGACTCCCTCCACTTGCCATTTATAGCTTGGTGACAAGTCAAACCCCCCATGGCTTCATGTGGCTTATCTATGGCTTGCATGGCTTGTCTTTGGCTTGGGAAAAGTTGAGTCAATTTCATGGAAATGGATTTAAGAGAAATTTTGGTGTTTTAGGGGTGATTTGGCATGAGGCTTAATTTGGAATTATTTGATGATGTGATTAGAACTTAGGGAATGGCTTTGATTAAGTGGATGGCAAATGGAAATGTCATGTGGGCTTTAGGGTAGATTTTGGGCTCATTGAAATGGTTTTAGATGGGCTTTTAAAATGGTTTAGGAAAGTGGGCTTTTGAATTTTAAAATGGATTTTGGGATGAAATTTTGGTAAAGGCTTGGGCCAAATAATTGTTGAGTTTGGTTTAGGGAAGTGTCATGAGTGGTTTGAAACAAATTTGAGGTGATTTGGGTTTGAATTGGGTTGGATATGGGCCTTTTGGTAAAGAGGCTAAGGTGGGCCAAAATGGGCTACCATGGGCCAAAGTTGGGCTAGAGTTGAAATTGATGTAAAATTAATGTTGGGAAATGTTTATGGGAGTGTTTCAAAGAGGTTTTGGCTTAGGTTAGGTTTTGATTTTGAGGTTTGGGTCTATTTGGGCTAGGTTTAGGTTTAGGTCAAAATTGGGCTTTTTGATTTTGGATTGAATTTGAGTGGGGTTTGGGTCTAAATTTTGGGCAAATCATGTTAGTGTTTTGTTTATGGGGATGTTAAGGAAGGTTTAGAAAAGATTTGGGATTAATTGGAGTTGAATTGGGTGAGTTTGGGCTAAGTTTGGGTCATGGGTCCAAATTGGGCTTTAAGGCCAAAAGTGAAATTGGATCCCAATGCCAATCAAATTGGGCTTGGATTGGGTCTAGATTGGTGTTGGGGATGTTGAATTGAAGTTTAGAATTGAATTGGACCAGAATTTGGGTCAACTGGGTAGGTTAGGTTTGACATTGGGTTCACTTTGGGTTAAAATGGGTCAAATTGGGGGTTTTGATAAAAGTGGGGTAAATTGGCAAAATTGGCCCATGGTGTAGTTGAACAAAATGATATTTGGAATATTTGGGATTTTCTAGAATTTTCTAGGAATTTTCTGAATTTTTGGATTTTTTGGCTAAGAGGGGTATTTTGGGTATTTGGAGGGTATTGGGAGGTATTTTTGGAATTTTTGGTATTTTTGGTTATGGATGATCAATTTGAGTGGGGAGGAAATGTTTAGGATTGGTCTTGAGGAATTTTGGATAATTTAGGTGATTTTGGAAATTTTGGGTAGTTTCAAGGGCATTTGGTAGGTTAGGCGGGTGTAGGGTCCCGGGGGTCAAAAATTGAAAATTTGGAAAATTGAAGATTGGGTGAATATAAGTGGAATAAAATCATTTTGGTTGAGCCATGAAGCCACATTAAGCCCATATGAGCCATGAAGGGACTCATTTGAGGCATTCATCTATGTTGTTCCTAACCTCTTAGCCAAGGGCTTAGGGGTTAAGGACCATCCATGTGAATCACTTACATGAGTCCGGAGGTCAAGTTAGGTATAGGTGTGGTTTTAGGATGTGTATGGAAGTGTAGTGTATGAGTGTAGTGTGTGTGTAAGTCGGCCCTTCACTAGCACCGAGCCACCTGAGGCGATCCTAAGGCCAAAGAGTCCTATAGGAACTCATCCTTTAAACTTCCACACTCGATTTCAACCCTCTAGGTGATTAGGGGTCTACGATCAAGTTTGTGGAGTTTGCAGAGAGTTAAGAAATGGTTTGAAATTCTAGATGGTGGATCCCAATTCTAGTCCTCTAAGATAGTCAAAGGAAAAGCCTAAGGCTAGATCCTAAGTACTAAAGAGAAGAAGAGAAGACCTCATCAAAAATGAGGTCAACAGCCATATTTGAATGGTCCAGAGACATCTAAAATTTAATTCTTATACAGCAATGGAACAATACTCTTGACACAGTATAATTTATAGTGACCAAACCAAACAAACACTATAGCTCCAAGGACAACTAAACCAGTCTCAACATCATACAATAATTAATCAGCTTACACAGCTTATCAAACAGATTAACCCATTCACCAAAAAAAAAAAAAAACAAAACCAAAAACCAAAAAGCAAATTCTGCTTAAGTGTACTGGAAATTAGTACAGAGATCCATTGATGATAAATTATTATGCAACATTATCAAAATGCATCACTAAAACACATCACATTTGAATTCTGCAGGTTTGCTGCAGCACATAATATTTTTTAGGAGCTAAATTTGCATTACCAAAACACATAAAATTTGAAATATGGATGATTGGTACATGCCACAATGCCCCAACTTGAAACTTGTTATCTCTTGGTATCCATTTATAGGATGTAAATCAAATTATGCACAAAGTAATGTCCAAGGCAACCATCCATTGAGAACTACATTTAAGACGAACAATTATATTGAGACAAACACTTAAATATTGAGTTGCTCAGAGTAGTGTACATTCTCTTTTAGTAATGTACTTTCTCTTTTAAAAATTGAGCCAAACACTTTATAGGATGTTGTCAAACTAATATCATATATGCACAACCCATACATCATCATCAACAACAATGAGATATGAATCATATCTAGCATGCAAATAAAGAGATGTCCAAGGTAACCATCCTTTGAGAACTACATTTGAGTAGGAGAAAGTAAAGAAAGGATGAGTTGAGGACTCTTGTCACTTTTTCTCTTAAACAAGTTAAGCCCATGCACTCCACAAAGATGCATGCCCATAAAAATAGAATAATACATCCAAGTGCATGCACTCCACAAAGATGCATGCCCATAAAAAAGAACCATATGATATATCTAGCATGCAAATAGAGAGATGTCCAAGGTAACCATCCTTTGAGAAATAGATTTGAGTAGGAGAAAGTAAAGAAGAGATGAGTTAAGAACTATTGTCATTACTCCTCTCAAACAACACATATGACAGATTTAGAACATTTTTTTAACGACAACAAAGAAATGAAGAATCTAAGGCAATACATTAAGCTTCAATAAATGCTCTTCCAAAGTTATGCATAAATATAACAAGCTATTAGATACCCCTTTATCGATAGCCGAACCCAACAAGAAACGCTTAACCCTGTATCGATAGTCGAACCACATCACAAACGCTTAACCATCATGGAAATATAAGAGAAAAGCATGGCTCTGTATGACTGTATTTGTATGCATAAACGCTTAACTATGCTTAAACCATGTATCTGTATGAATAACAATATGTAGCAACAAACGCTTAACTATGCTTAAACCATGTATCTGTATGAATCACCGCACAAAAAAAAAAAATCTAAAAAACTCCTAAAGGAAATGTAAGAAAATGCAAGATTTCTTTGCCAAAACCCTACAAAACACCTAAAGAAATTTAAGAAAACTTAAAATAGGAGACAAAGCGAAGATAAATATGAAATATTATAGAAAATATACTCAGAGATAACACCTAGCAAGAAGATCGAGCAACCAATGAACCAAGCAACCAATGAACCAAGCAACCAATGAACCGAGCAAGAAGATCGAGCAACCAAGCAAGAACATCGAACACCCGAGCCACACTATCCGAGTAGAATAGAAGTAGATGTTAGCAAAAGAACACGGAAGACAAACCGTAAGTTGTCGAGTCCGAAATGGCTTCGAGAGATCAGAGAAGACGAGAAGAGCAGAAGAGGAAACTAGAGAGGTAAGCACAGCCGAACCCTAGAAGTTTCAAGAGGCGAAATGAGGCGAATGGGGATTGGGACGCGGTTAGGGTTATTAGATTATTAGATATATTATAAGTATATAATTTATATTTTAATTTTATATAAATATATAATATTTTATATTTAATAAGTAATATTAATATATTATAGTAAGATTTAATTTTTTAAAATATGCTTATTTATTTTTAAAAAATTTAATTACTTAAAATTCATAATATTTAATTTTATGAATATTTATTATATTATTTATTTATTTATTTATTTATTTATTTTCGAGTCAATTCGAGCCGAACAAGAGCGAACAAACAGTTGTTCGTGTTCGGCTCGTTTACATTTCGAGCTTAAAAACTTGTTCGTGTTCGGCTCGTTAGGCTTAACGAACGAGCCGAACACGAGCTGTTCGCGAACAACGAGCCAAATTGACAGCCCTAAATTTGAGGATAACCGCAGAAATTTCATTCCAAAGAAAGGATAGTTTTGTAAGAAAAAAAAAAGAATAAATTAAATAAAAAATTACAGCAGATAGGAAATAAGAGACAAATTCAACATTATTATTTGCATCGCCCATACAAAGTGGATGTTAAAAACACAACTAATACTGTAAGAAAATCTAAATGAAAAATTATTAAGAATTTTTTTTTTACTAACATTTTCTTATTGATGAAGCAGAAAAATTAAAGTCAATACTATTTATTTTTGTTCGAAATTTAGATTTTTTTTTTTTTACTAACATTTTCTTATTGATGAAGCAGAAAAATTAAAGTCAATACTATTTATTTTTGTTCGAAAAGAATTTATTATTATTATTATTATTATTATTATTATTATTATTATTGATCAGTTTCACTAGTTGACATTAAATATTAAAATTTAACTAAGATGCAAGAGAAATTTATTTTCTTAAAAAATATTTATTTTAATAAGATAGCGATTAATATAGTAAAAATTTTAAAGTCATATTTTAAGATATTTTAGAGTGTGTTTGAGGCAGCTTGTGCTTATTCAGATAATCCACTTATCTAAAAACATGTTTAGTGTAAAAAAACAACTACGTTTTCGGATAAGCTGCTCAAACACAGTTTCCAAACAGTGAGGCGGCATTTGCGTTTTCAAAACGTCGCTGCAACGGATAACCTGTCCCAAACGAAGCCTTAGTCGTATTAATAGATGGGATAGTGAATGGTATGCTTTTCTCATAAAAAAAAAAAAATTTCATGAAGATGGAAGACATTTCTCCCAAATTGAGATTATATTTTTTGATCAATCAAATTAATTTCCTACTTATCATAATGAACATTAATTGGCAAGGCATGCAAAATAAGAGGTATTTACATATATACCACCCAGTTTCCACCTATTTACATATCCTAAAGCCTAAATGTTATCTTTTACATTTATCCCTCCCAAAATTTTCAAATCACAATTTAAAATTTTAAAATTGTGAAATAAAACTTTTCATGTATAGTTACGGTTGTATATATATAGGTGAGAGAAAGAGACTAAAAATATTAAGAGTTTAGTATCTATAATATCTGTGTTTCTCAAAAAGTCCCCTTTTTAAATGTTAATATTCCTATATTTATAGTTGATAGAAGTTAAATTGTAAAATATTGACAATGCTCTTGAAATTCTCTATTATCGGTAGGTTGTCGTAACCGTAAAGAAAACAATTACTATAGTTTAATCGTTACTCATCGGATCTCCATTTCACACACTCATAGGTCAGGGAGTTGTTTGTCTATTTATTTGTCAACCTTTCAGTTCGGTTAACTTGATCTTCCACTCCGTGCTGATTGATAGCTTTGTGCTCGCCAGGATTAATCTTTTGATATGTCTTATATAGGATCACTTGGTTTAGTTCAACGTACTTTGATCATATATATTTTAGTTCCTCGATTCTCTCGTGCATTAGTAAGTAGCAAAATGCAATAAGGAAGTAAGAATTAACTATAACAAAAGTTCATCTTATTAAATAACTTCGTTGATTAATGCTTCCATGACTTTGTTGCACATTGTTACTTATAAATAGGGAGTAATCTTTCCAATTTTGCATATTTCATGTCTTCTCTTTCTTTTTCTTTTATATCTTGGCTACCTTTCTCAGAAAGAAGTGTTCTTGCAATGGATAAGCTATCAAAATCCCAATCCCCTATCTCGAGCAAATTTTTGCTACGTAGGCTATTTGCCGAGGAGAAGAGTAGGGGATGCCGTGAGAGAGACCGAAAGAGAAAGCTCACGGAGAAGTAGAGGATGGATTTGCCCTTGGGTCAAGTTTTCTCTTCTAGAATGGTTCTTGAGAGCGCTCATTTTGTAGCCATGGATACTCTACGGGCTAAGGTGATAGTGTGATCGCCAGATAGGTCACCACCGTACCTCTCCTTGCAGCCCCGAGTTTGGTTGAGGACTAGGCATTACCAGTGTCTGTTGATGCCTCTCTTGTGCAACGTCTTCATCCATAGGAGCCAACGATATCTAACATGATTACAGGCACGAGCATGCTCTCGTTCTTAGTCGAAATAAATTTTGTTGCTTGTTATCGGTTCATTCATTGCCATAGGTATGACAAATGATAAGACCCAATAGGATTTGAATGGAGCTCAATATAGGTTGTGTTTGAGGATTAGACCGTGAAAGATAATCAGCCCATCAAAGAAGGTGGTGGAGTCGAACAATTCAGGGTTCTCTCGTTTCCTACCGATATACGAGTGGGATAAGTGAGAGCTACATAAGCGGATCATGTGGAATTAGCTCATGGCTTGGCTAATATTAAGAGCTCTAAGCTCAAGATGTTGGTTTCAAAGGTGGTCCGAAGATGTATGTCATGTCGGCCTACATTACATACAAGAACCCCCCCCCCTCTTTTTTTGTCATTATTGTAGTTGTTACTATCAATGACTAAAAAAATTGGGAAACTTAATATGTATACTCAAAAATGGTCTGTGTGGATCTTGAAGCAATCCAGCAGTCGACCACCTCACTTCAGTCGACTAACCAAGCTTTCTCCCTCGCCACTTCACTCTAGTCGACCAGTCAAGCTCTCTTCCTCGACCACCTCACTTTAGTTGGTTGAAAAACATGGACATGAACATATGCTTAATCTCGAGACGATCCAACGGTTGAAACAAAATAACTAAATTGTCATTTGCTTCTCTCTTCAAAACATGGCCAAACATGTAATTTTTGTATACTTTTTACCCATCCTATTTTCTATAAATAGGAAGGTCACATGAAATGATTTCGAGGGCAAGAGTTTTCATACTGAAAAAGAAAATAAGGAGGCAGATAATTGGGAAGGCCTGTATCATGGTTGTTGGAGAGGCAATCGTCGAAGCAATGTGGCTCAACTAGCTTCATTAATGGAGTGCTAAAAGTGTGAGCCGGAGGGAATTTGGGTGTGAAATTTGTAATACTAAAGGTTTTAGTTGTCATATATCATGTAAATCTCTCTAATTTTATTCTATGTATATTATAATTGTTATGTGCTGGAAAATATGTAGCATTATAATGATCTATTAATGTCTTAGAGTTGTACGAAGATACGACATATACACAAGTAAAAAGAAATTGACAGAAAAGAAAGCAGGAATTTTTAAATGGAAAACCCGAAGGGAAAAAAAACAAAATGTTTGGCCTAGGTGAAACGATTCAACTATGTTGATGTACGCTAGGATATTTCACCGGCTTTTGAATAAACAGAAGTAATATTACACAAGTGGAATGTAACTTTTGTTAAGGAAGTGATAGAGAATGTTGAGGAAGTGGCGGTGATCCGAAATAAAGCCGAAAGAAAGGGTTGTATTTTAGAAAATTTGTTGCTAGTGTCTTTGATAGCGGCAGCTGGATGACAATGGCTGATAAACGGTGATTGTAGTCCGACAATGGCTACAATTTGACGCGATGGTGACGGTTCAGTGGCAACGGTTCAGTTGCTGCTCTAGCAATGGGGTCAAAAGTGATCTGATGATGGTGGCAGCTCGAAGGCATTGGATTGAAAGCATTGGCCTTGCGGTGGTGACGACTTGACGACGGCGGCTGGGCAGCAATAATCTAGTGGTGGATGTGGCGATCGGTGGTGGTTGAGAAGCAGTGAGGGTGGCCCGATGATGGCGGTGGTCAGGAAATGGTAGTCTCATGGTGGTCATAGCCGATCAATGACAGTTCAAAAGTGGTGGAGCTCAGAAGCCTCAAGAGTTTTAAGCTCTTTCAGTCTTCTCCTTTAAGTTCAGGTCGCAAGTCCCATTTTTAATGAAGGGGTGAGGATCTATATATAGATGTTATTAGTGGCATCATCTAAAATACTGCATGAATCTCGACCTCTCTATCAGACAACCCAAACGACCCCTTTGTTCGGATAGCATTCTATGAGCATTTGAGTGTCTTAATGATATAAAAATCGAGTGATAATGAGCTCGTTGGATTGGGCTCAATATGAAACTCATTTTGACTATAATTTATCAGAATTGGAATACATTTGACAATTTAATTGCCCATTCAAAGCCTCTAAATGCGCTTAAACAACTTGATATAGGCTTGATTGGACTCAAATTGAACCAGTGTTTGCTTCATTGGGCTTGCTTTGTCGAGATAGATAGTTTGACTATAAGCTAATCGAGATCGGGGCCCTTAATAATCTTGAGTTTGAATGTGTAATGTTTATTGTTTGAATTACTTTGAGATTCGTGTATGAGTAAAGTAATGTTTTTGAGGGTGGATCAATAATATACCTAATACTTAATATTTATATTATTTATATATAAGACTTTATTATCACAATCATATATATATGAGACGATTTACAGAGTGAACACTTAATTCATATGTATTTACATATTGAACATTTAAATTTCAATTTTTGAATTTATATACCACCTTATTTATACACAAAAAGATGTATATGACGTTTTAAAAGTTCGAATAGCAGTACTTATTGATGGGATATCAAGGATTCGGGTGGTATAAATGTAAAAAAAAAAGAGTTTAGATGTTAGATATAAGTAAATACATAGGAATTGGGGGGTATGTATGTAAATGTCTCTCTCACACACACCTGATGATATATCAATAAATATCAAAAAATGAATAAATATATGAGAATATAATGTATGCATATAAATCCCTTAAAAAAACTAACAGAAGTTGTATCTATGGATAGAGGAATTTTTTACTTTTATTACCTAAAGTTTATTTTCATTTTCAAAACTTCAAAGCAATATTCTTATCATTTAGAGAATTCTTGGTGCCAATTTTTACTTCTTTTTTATATTTATACCAATAAGGTTGTCTGCCAAGTTGACCTGTCAAAGCACACAAACGAGCTATCAGGTTGCCATATCGAGTTCCTGTGCAAGGTTTCCTTGTCAACTAGTCAAGTTGCTCTATTGAGCCTTCATGTTGCAATGTCAAAATATCACATTCCCCTACTTGGTTGTCTTATCAAGTTCCCCTGCTTGGTTTTCCTATCAACTTGCCAAGTTGCAATGTTGAGCTACTAAGCAATGTTGAGCTACCAAATTCCAACGTTGAGCTACTAAGCAATGTTGAGCTACCAAGTTGCAATGTTGGGTTGTCAAGTTGTCATGCGTACCTACAAATTGCCCTGTTAATTTGCCTGGAAAAGTTGTCATGCCTACCTTCCAGGTTACCCTACCCAGTTAACCTATTGATCTCTCCAACAGTTGAATTAACAACCTGACGACCTGACTAGGTATCGAGTTCCAAGTGTCAAGTTACAATCGCCGAGTGCAACTCTTGGGACATATTCCATCCATCAATAAGGAAGGATATGGCCCAACTTGCAAAATAGAACATGACATTTACTTTTGTAAACTTTGATATACATTTTTTTATTTTATTAAATCATGCACCAAATGAAAGGACACCCCAAGGTTGATAAATAAGGGGTCAAAACTTTGGAATGGGAACTTAATGTTATGGGGCGAATTTTTGCATCTGGACGGCGTACACAGAGCTGCGTACGTCGTCCAATGAGAAAAATATTTTTTTTAAAATAATAATAAAAGTGGGCCCCACCCCCATACACTTTTGGGGTGAGGGTGTAATATTATTTGACGACGTACGCAGCTCTGCGTACGCCGTCCGTATGCAAAAATTTCACATATTATGGAGGGTCAAATCTCCAATATCTCACTTGGAGAACCCCCTCATCTTTTTGAAGGGTCTCTCTCTCTCTCTCTCTCTCTCTCTCTCTCTCTCTCTTTCTATTTGTCTATCTATCTTTTTGTCCTTTCATTTCCTCAATCTTAAAAGATTTAGACATAAGTCATAGATAAATCACAATTTAATATGATTAGTACTTTTTAGTAACATTTTGATAAATCAAAACTCTTTCTAGTTGTTATAATAGTCTTGTACAAGTGAAAGACTTATAACACAACTATTATTTCATCAAATTATAAAATTTAAGAAACTAATTTAACTTTTTGAATACCTTTTTAGACTATGGATTTAAATTTAATAAATTCCAAGGAAGTAGATCAAACAGAGCTTGAAGCATAGTGAAATGGAGATTATTGGTGTTCTAGCGCATGGGCACCACAATTAGGTACCTAGGCTCCAAACACAAAACCATTTCAAGCAGCAAACATCATGGCTTGAAAGTAGGCGTCGTGAATCTAGAAATTAGGCACCAAAACACTAGCGTATAAGCTTCAGGAATAGCGTCTTTGCACTCGAAACTGTCAGCAAATCGAAAGCTTGGAAAGTAGGCACCACGATAGTGGAGCCTAAGCTCTGGTTCACCCCATATTTTGTGTAGAAAACCTGAGAGCGCAGAAAGTTAGCGTTGCGTTTATAGCACCTAAGCATCACACTGTCAGTGCCTAAACCATGACTAGCGCCTAAGCACTAGTTTACAAAAAATAATGATTTCTACAATTATAACTCGTCTCTTCGTGGAGAAGAGCATAAAAACATTGTGCAAGAATAAAGAGAGGCTTTTTCCTTTATTTTGGAGCAACGAACTTTGAAGAAAAAGAACAGAGAGAATTTTTCACTTGAAGTTGAGAGTAGTGAAGTGAGTTAGTGAATGTTTAGTGAGACTTGTGGTTGTAACCATCAACCGTTAAGGTTAGAGGAAAAAAAGATTAAGTACTTTAGAATTTGTAATTGTATGGTTTGATTTCATTTTAACTGTTGAAGGCTTCTGTACTTGATATATTCTTTCAATTTAAATGCTTATGTTGAAGTGCACAATCATAAATAGTGAATAGTTCCTTAATTCTGTCTTGGATTGGGGATATAGATTTGATGTGTGTCGAAATTTTTGTGTGATTTGGTGCCTTAATTTGTTTTGATGATTAATCTATTAGATTTTCATTTATATTTCACACTGGTTATGTAAATTGTTAAACATGTTGTGAATTATGAATTTCTGAAGAAATCATAGTGGTACAATTAGGATAATCACATTAATTCAGAGGAATAAGGATATAACCAAACTTCAAGGCGAAATCGCTTAATGGGGCTAAAAATTGGATTTAGGGAAGTAAATCAGATTTCTAGCCAAGCTTCCTTAGACTACCGGGAAGGGGTAGGGAAGAGGATGAGGAATGCTCTCGTTTGTCACCTGCCTTTTAATCACTTTCACAGTAAAATTCCTATAAAGCCAATCCCGAAGAGAACTTCTTAAGAACTTAAAAACTCTCAAACCTCTACTGACATTAGTATAGGATCTTGTAAACTTGTTAATTTCAGATTTTACACTTTAAGATAGTCACCAAATCTTCAATAATAATGCTAGGACAAACATTGGTATACTAGAGCTTTTTCAAATTTGGATTCATCTTGTTCCCTATAGGTCAACACACGGAACTCAATTTTGTATACTAATGATACGCCATGTATATTTATGTGAGCCGTCAGTAATTCGCTGCACTTGAAGCGTGTCATTAGGTCTAGTCAAAAGCAGCTCGAAAAAAAATTTGATCCAAAATTTTGGCTCGTAGCTCGGCTCATTTATTTTGATCCAAGCCAAAATTTGAATCATTTTTCAAGTGATTAACGATCTTCGAGCTAAACTCACAGCCCAACTTGTTGGACATCTTTATCATTCAAGGAGATGATAATAGTACCAAGGAGGACATGTGTAGTATATTTTGAAGGCTAATTCTAGCAAAAATTAGTCTTGTGCCATTAGTCATGAGTGGATGTACTGTGAATGAAATAATCATTTTACTTGCAATTTTAGATATCCCATATTCTACCAAAATCATAAGGAAATATTTGGAAATTTGACCCAATATAGTTAAAATTAAGTGTCAATTTCTTGAAAATAAATAGTATACAACTATAAAACATGAGAATTTCATCCAATATAATCGTAAAATCTTCAAAGTAAGTAAATTTGAAGAGGAAAAATCATTTAAGAAGATATATAAAATCAACATGACTTCTGAGGCTCCATACTTTGTTAATAGCTTGAAGTAAGTTAAAGTAGAATGGCCTCTTGCTAGCCATATACCTAACCAAGGCCAAGTTTCATTTCTTAGAGCCTTCTTGAGTTCATCATCATAATGAAAAAAAATCTACTTATTAAGGATTAAAAGAGAGGTTAAAGTTAGGGGGAATCGGTAAGTTAAGATCTTTTCTCTTCATAGTCAGTGGATGGCCAGTGATAGAACTCAAGTTAGAGGTAGAGCGGGAGAAAAAGTATAATCCATTATAGTAGAGAATCAGGCCTCTTAGCCACACTGAAAGGAGAAGAACAGCTAATTAAGGGTCTATTTGGGGCAGCTGCAGCTTACTGAATAATCTGTTGATAAGCTGATTAAAAATAATCTATTGATAAATTAGATGCGGTGGCTATTACAAATTTTTATTTTTTGGAAAAGTTAGTCGGCAGCCAGAAAACTGCCACCGCACCTAGATGGGTGTGGTGTGAAAGTGCAAACGCTGTTTTTAGCGTTTTAAAAATGCATAAGCTACCAAAACGCAGTTTACCCAAACAGGACAGGTGCGTTTTCAAAATATCACCGCAACAAATAAGCTGCCCCAAATAGGCCCTAAGTTGGCTCAAGTTGAGTTGAGTAAGGAATGAAAATTGCGGGCTATCGAGAACGCTGGATAAAACCTTAATATAAACATTTCAAACGTACACCCAATCTAAATTATATCTCTTATATACCATATCATAATACAAACATATTTTAAATATGGAATGTGAGTTTTGATGTAAAAATTTGACTGTTTCATATTTAATGCATGATATGTTCGATAAGTTTAATGCTTCTTGATTTTAATTTTTTGCAACAAAATAATTTTATTATCTTTGATGTTATAGGTGTAGAAAAGTCCAACTACATAAACATTAAATATTCTTCAAGATAATATAGTTATTCCCCTTTAATTTTTTTAAAGAAGGTCAAGATGTATTCGTTTAGATTATGCTATAACTTATACATCACAATTTATTATCAAATAGCTACAAACTTTATATAAAAAATATTACATAAAACAAAAAAATATGTATATATGGATATTATTGAACAACAATAGATTTAAGAGGAGACATGTGGGGATAATATTCCAAAAAGCATCAATATACGCTAATATTATATATATATATATATATATATATATATATATATATATATATATATATATATATATATATATATATATATATATATATATATATATAATAAACTAATTCACATAAAAAATGCAAAATTAAAAATAAAAATAAAAAATAATTTAAAATAGCTGCGGTAGAGTTGTAATTCTGTAAAGAACAAGAAGGGCCCATTAATAACTTATTTTGGGGACAAAGTTTAGGATAAGAATATATGATGTAGATATTATGGGCCAGTTGACGGCTACTTTTAAGAATTTGAGGCAGATGGTGATTTGGGGCCCGTGGCAGTTTAATTTTACGTGGGGCATTTTTTGATGAGGCCCATGCTAGGTTGGCATGGCACAAGTGGTGGTTTAACATGTTTGCTAGCTTGTATTAGAGGCATTTATTTAATTAAGTTTTTTTTGAAAAGAACATTTTTGTTATTATTATTGAGACGTCGTCAATAAATTCTCATTATCGAGCGTGAATCTCGAGGTATGACACGGATCTGAAGTAATATTTTGAGCAAGAAATGTTTGAAACTTCATAAAAAGTCATCCAAAGCATTGATTTCAAAAAACTTATAGTCAAATTAATCGGCTCAACGAGATAGACTGAAGGATATCAAAATTGGTCTAATCTGAATCAAATCAAGCTCAGATCAAGTCATTAAACCACTCATAAAAGTTTTTTTGACATATTTTGAAG
The DNA here is from genome assembly GCA_022702705.1 of Papilionanthe hookeriana x Papilionanthe teres. Lineage (NCBI taxonomy): Eukaryota > Viridiplantae > Streptophyta > Magnoliopsida > Asparagales > Orchidaceae > Papilionanthe > Papilionanthe hookeriana x Papilionanthe teres. The sequence goes on from CM040424.1 coordinate 85,511,065, forward strand.
ATTGAATGAAAGTCGAATCTTGCAAGTATATAGTCGAATCAAGCGACTTGACAAGAAAAATCCAACGAGCCCAAGATTGCTCAATTCTAACATTGTTAAGGCACTCAAATGTCCATCAAACATTGTCTGGTTGAGGAAAACTCTTCGGACCGTCCGATCAAAGTGGTTCATATTCATGTTTTAATTGCACTCATAACACTATAAATAGAGTTTCTCCACTAAGGGAAACTCTTCAGACCGTTCGATCAAAGTGGTTCATATTCATGTATTAATTGCACTCAAAATACTATAAATAAAGCTTCACCTCACTCATGAATCGAGGAGCTTCAGGCTTGTGAGAGAACTTGAAGCTTTGAGAAGGAACTAAAGTCCAACATCATTCTAGTCATTGTTAATCACCACCGACCACTGCCGACCGCCGTTGATCACCACTGACCGTCGTTGACCACCACAGACCGTTGTAGACACTCGTCGGCTGCTGTCAACCACTGCTGACCGTCGTAGACCACCGCTAACCGATGTCAAATACCACCCATCACCGTCAACCACCATCGATTGGACGTCATCAGTCAATGCTATAATTTAGAAAATATAGTAACCTTTTCTCGTCTATGAGATAAGGGGTCTCTGTAATCATTAACCAATAATAGATTTTTACAACAGAGTCAGACTCTGTAGTTTTTTACTTTTACAGGTTCTTTCACATAAAAACTTTTGGTTTCATTACTGATTGTTTTTCTTTCACCTGATTTCGTGTTGAATTCTCATGCAACGCTAAGAAGATAAATACATTATCTACCACCGCAAATTTTCTAGCATACATCATTTTGGCGTTGTATGTGGGAAATATAAAATTCTCATCCCTAAAATACTTGTAAGTATTGTTGCATGGCCACCAAGCTCAACATTTGCATTAACAAAGAATCCAACTCCAACACCCATCATTCTAAAAGATAGTCATGAAGCCAAGTTCATCAAGTCTCCGCATCCTCCTACTCCAGAAGGCATTTCCTTGATGAAAGTGCCTTGGGTCATTCTTTGGAAAATTGAGTATGTATGATGGAGGAGTCTTAACGTGAGATCCTTCATCTTCTACGCGGGCAACGACAACGACAACCCAATGGAACTCACTTAGCACTAGTTCAGCTATCAATAAGAAATACCCCACTCACTAAGCTCTCTCCTAATGATGAAACCATTCCTCTAACGAGACGAGACACCGAACTTCTCGACATTACAATTTCTACTCATCTGTCTCATGCAGCTCACCTAACAACACCCTGCCTTCATGTTGCTTCTGTTAATATCATCCAAGATGAACTACGATGCCTAGTTCGTGAAGAGTCCGTCTGGATAAAAGGGATCGCTTCCCTGCTCACCGCAACTTCCAAGAATCCTCTCCTTCGGCTGATGTAGTTCTCTAACACCCTATCACAGCAGGTTTCAAACTCACAAACATTGATGGCTATGAAGGGATAGTTGATCCATATGAGCACGTCGACCACTTTCAAACAATCATGCACATTCACCATGTCTTTGATGTGCTTATCTGTCAAGTTCTCTCATTAAATCATAAGGATCAAGCTCGCACATGGTTCTACTCTCTCCCAGGGGCACCATCAACACCTTCAATTAGCTTGTCAAATTATTTGTAGAGTGGTTCATAGTAAATAGAAGGATCATCAAAGATTCTTCTCACTTATCGAGAGTTCTCCATAATGAGAAGGAATCCCTCAATGAATACTATTGCAAGTTCTCCACTGAAGCCCGCCAGATTCCTAGAGTGGATCCGGAGTTATTAAGAGGAGTCTTTCTTGGAGGGCTCCACCCAAGACCTTTCTATTCATCACTGATGCGGGAGATGGTGTGCTCTTAAGCTGATCTCATCCATCACGTCGATCCTTAAATCTCTGCAGACGATGCCATCATTACACACAAGGAACAATTTGAGTGATTGGGGAGCAAGCATGAGAATAGCGTCGGGGATATCGATAAAATCTCACAGCGAAAAAGTTTGAATCACAAGAGAATCGTAAGCCACGATTAGAAAAAGAATACACGCTACTCAACATGTCACGTGTCAACATCTTCATGGCCATCAAGGATGAAGGGACTGTCAAGTGGTCAAGGCCGTCAAGGCGGTCAAGAAATCCAAATTGTAGAGACCAATCTCAATATTGTCATTTCTACCGTGCAAAAGGATATTTGATAAAAAGATGTTTTCAATTAAAGGAAGAAATTGAACATCTGATATGCTAAAATCATCTGGGTCACTACTTTTAAGAACAAGGTGAGGGGAACCGGAAGAGAATCATTAGAGTTATGTAATGAGAAGCTCAACTTCAAATTATCTTATCTGAGTAAAAGAACGGCTTATAAACTCCTAACTATATTTTAGTAAAAGTTTTATGTTGTTTTAAACTGTCACTTCAGTGAAATTCATATTTTCTCATGAAAGTTTTTTTGCGTAGAAAGTCCCCTTGAGGGAAAGCAGTAGACAAGGTCCTCATCCATGCCCCTGGAAGTCAAGCCCAAGGGACAAGACTCGATGGGAAGATACGGTACTTCTAGACTTTGAGCCAAAGAGACAAGACTAGATGAGAAGCTACATGCATCTGGAAGACAAGCCTAAGAGGTAAGTCTCGATGGGAAGCTAGTAGTTGACAGGGTCCTCACCAGAAAGAATCCACGAAAGAAAGCGATTAACAGGGTCTCCACTCGAACCCCTTAGAAGGCTACAAGCCTTAGAAGGCAGCGAAACATAAAAAATCTCAGAAAACTACAAGCCTCAGAAAAGCATGTGTACATAAAAGATCTCGGAAAGCTACAAGCCTTAGAAGGTACAGGAACATCAAAGACCCCAGAAAGTTGTAAGTCTCAGAAGACACATGAACATTAAAGACCTCAGAAAGCTACAAGCCTCAGAATGAATGGGTATATAAAAACCTTGAAAGGCACGAGCCTCAAATGGTATGTGATTCTTCATTTTATAAAGTTTGTGTGTGTGTGTGTGTGTGTGTGTGTGTGCGCTAACATTAATTATAAAATTTTGTACGATTGAGAGGCCATAGTAGCCTCAGAAGCAACGTCAAAGACATACAAAGAAATACATTATCATATACAAATATTACATCAGATGACTAAAACTTCTATAATGACCAACGAGAACTGATACAAAGGCCACAAGAGATATCTCCGCTGCAGAAGCATGAAATTCTCCCCCTCAAAGCACAACAGAAAAAAAATCTAACATTTCTTCATCTCCACTGAAATGTGCAACAACAATGAGAAAGAGGATCCCTTTGCTTGCAAGCTACGCAGAATCAGGACGACTTTCTTATTCTTCATTGCAAAGAGAAAGAAGATCCCTTTGTTCGCCTGCTACGCAAAACGGGGACGACTTTCTCCTGCACCACAACATGAAAGAAGATATCATTGCTCGCCTGCTACGCAGAACGTAGGCTACTTTCCTCTTTGTCGCAATGAGAAAGAAGATCTCGTTGCTTGCCTGCTACGCGGGATGGGGACAACTTTTTTCTTCGCCGTAACTCTTCACCGCAACACAAGACGATTTTCTTTTTCAGGAAATCTCGATAGCAGAAGACTCCTCTCCACTCTTCTCTTCTTTCTCATTCTCCTCACTGGTGATTCTTCCCCTCATCTATGGCCTCTATTAATAGGCTTGAGATGAGGCATAACACTAATTCCTTTGTCTTTTGGTCTTCCACCTTTTAACATTTGACGTTCCACCTTCCGATTTTTGACCTTTCACCTTCCAATTTTTGGCCTTTCAGCTTCTAAATTTATTTATATATATATAAATCCGCTTAAATTATGTTGATATTTAGCATTTTACATTCTAACCCTTGGTCTTCCACATTCCAACTTTTAGCCTTTCTTTTAAATTCATTAAAAAAATAATAATAATAATAAATAAAATGTACACACACACACATATATATTATAAAAATAAAAAGTTACAGATTTTGATATTTTCGGATGACGAAAATGGTCTCGCCCAAAAATAGGGGGGCAACTAATACGTCATCAACAAATTCTCATCATCGAGCACGAATCTCGTGGCATGATAGATTTTGAGGTAACATTTGAGCAAGAAATATTCAAATATTGATAAAAAGTCATCCAGAGAATTGATTTTAGGAAACTTATATTCAAACAGATTGGTTCAACGAGACAGACTGAATGATAGTAAAATTGGTTCAATCCGAGTCAAATCAAGCTCATATCAAGTCATTAAACTATTCTTGGAAGTCTTTTGGACATATTTAAAAGGTTGAACAAATGTCAAATCTAACAAGCCTATAGTCCAATCGAGCATCTCGATAAGACAAACCCAACGAGCACAAGATTGTTCAATTCTGACATCGTTAAGGCACTCAAATGTCCATGAAATATCGTCTTATTGAGGAAATTCTTCAGACCGTCCGATCAAAGTGATTTATATTCCTGCATTAATTGCATCCAGAACACTATAAATAGAGCCCTACCTCTCTCATAAAAAGAGGGGCTTGAGACTTGAGAAGAACTTTAAGCTTTGAGAATGAGCTGAAGTCCATTTTGACAATCTCTATTATAGTAACTGAAAGATAAACAAGTGTTATAATCTTATCTAATAGTTAATAATACGTGTAAAATTCTATAACTTCAATCTGGTGCAAAACTAGACTATGCCAGGATGGGCAATTGCTCTGAAATTTGAGATTTCTATATATATGTAGTAAAATTTAATAATTTTTAAATAATTTAAGTAATTTGGTCATTTTATCCTCAATATATATACTTATAAAACATACAAATTTGGTGATTTAATCTGCCATAAACAAATAAAGTTAGTTATGTTCTTCAAGTCTCTAATTATATAATGAACTGATCTGAGTAGACTAGATCTAATGATTTTTTCCTCTTCTAATTTTTCACATAAAAATCTTACTATATCTTACTATTTCTTTTTTTTTTTTTTTTTTTTTGGTTTGTTGATTACTTGTGGGCTAAACCTCAAACTTTTGGCGTGCGTTGATAATTTGCAAGAAATATTTCATCCTCTCATAAATCATACTATTCTTGTATATAACATGCACAACATTCTACAATAATACTCTTCTTGAACATGATACTTATAATATTTTTAGGATATTGAAAGTAAAAATGATGTTGAAAAAAAATTGCATTTGATGGCTAAAGAATATCTGAATATGATATTGGTTTTAGGATCTCCCTTTTCAAAATCCGTAGTAGTTAGCAGGCTGACCACCGTTAGTAAAACTTGAACAAAACAAGGGAGTCTATTCAAATGTTTGAAAGCATTGTTAACACTCTACTTCAAGAAAAAAATTTGCGTCAGGAGACGAGACGCATTAGCGTATGTCCGGTTTTCAGAAGTTACATGAAGGTTACGCGGAATTTTATCTGTATGATCTACGTATAAGCTTCATGCAATCGCTAGAAAATTTCGGGAGTACGTTGAGGGTACATGCATGCGCTGGATGCCGAACGTGCTGCGTCCGGTCTTCGGACGCAAATTTTTTCCCTACTTCAAAGGCATATTCAAGCGTTTTTTATACAATATTGCAGAAGTGGTGGGTCCATGATATTAAAAGAATGATTGTTATTAATGGTGCATGAAGTAATTGTTGTTGTTATTGTGAAAGTGTGTTGAAGTTATGAAAAATGCATCAAATATTGTCTGAACAAGAATGTGTACAGCAAATCTTTTCCTAAATCATTCATTCATAGAGCTTCTTCGATAATATAGCACAAAATTCAGTCATCACATTTGAAATAAGTACAGCACGAGTTTTGTTTAATAATACATTACACGCATTTCAGAATTGCTCCCTTTGTTTAAAAGAGATTCATGACAAATTCTTCAAAATATTAAATGACATAAACACATTTTATAAACGAACCCTTGATAAAATAACAAGAGAAAATGAATAAAAATTATATGTTTAATTAACAAATGAACGTTTAAGATGTTTAATTAAAAAAAGAAATTAAAACAAAAAACAAAAAAAATATTGAATACATTCTATATGTCGAAATCCAAAACAAAGTACAGCCTTCTAAAAACGCCACGCAGCAATACAACAAGGCCTCAGTCAGTACTCAGCCAGGCATTATCAAACAGCATTCACAGCAAAAAACCAAATTTACAAAGCAAACCACCATTATTCCTTAACACGCAAAAAAACGCTCAATTTCAACACAAACATTTATTCAACAAATTTTTTTTTATTGCTTCAATCCCATTGGATCTACACTTAAATTAGTGCCGGATGGCAGTGTTTTGAATCTGCAAACTCGAAGAACAACTTCTCATATTTTAGACTCGTCTTCCAGAAAATCAAGTTTAAGAAACTTCACCCAGATACAAGACATTTGATATATATATATATATATATATAAGGTATTTTTCTACATCTAAGATATTTCCATATACTTCACTCTGTAAAATATCTTATATAAGGGTGAGATATCGTTATAATTGTCTAGAATATTTAATATCTAACAAAACCATCTCTTACCTGGATTTGCAGAAGACGAGTGTCAGATGCAAATTATGAAAAGTTGAGTACTAAACGTGGGAACAAATTTAAATGAGATCTATTTGAGGAGAGAAGCAATTTTCTTTTTCCCTTTGATTAGATACAAAGGAGCTATGGGTTGTTTCCGTGGGCAGAAGTTGAACAAGTTAGGATTTAATGCTCAATATTCTTCTCTCTGGAGAAGAATCTGCTAAATCCTCGGCCGTGTTTCTCACCCGTAGAAGACGAAGAAGATGATCTCTGACTCTTACTACTCTGTTGCTTCATGCTGATAGGTGATTTGGGGAAGGGGCTTGGTTCTGAGTCGGATTGGCTCATGTGGGAGTTCGAGTTGTATAAATTTAATGGAGATTCTCCCCCGGTTTGTAATGTCTGCTCGCCTTGATCTGAAAGCCGCAGACCAAAGATGGCTTGATCTTTTTCGTCTTTCATGGCATCACCAAGCCGAGGTCTGCGGTTGGGAGAAGAGTCCGTTGGTTCTGATGGATTTCGCATTGATTGGAGTTGTTTGCTGAGAAGAAAAATGGTGTCCTGACATTCAGCTAGCTTCTCTGCAGCTGCAGCTATATCTATTTCCTGACATATGAAGAAGTGATATGGATGAGGAAAGTGACATTTTCAATATAATTTTGAATTTACAGATATACCACCTACGTTCTATGTATTTACATATCTAACGCCTGAACTTTAATTTTTACATTTAGAACACCCAAATCTCATATCACATTAAAAATACCACCTTTTTGACATTTAAAAAGTTAACACTTTCATGCATAGGTAAGGTGGTATGTATGTAAAAATTGAATTTTTAGGTGTTAGACATATAAATACATAGGGTGGTATGTACGCAAATCTTCCTATCGTTTAATATAGGTATGGAGAATTGAGCAAAATAACTTTATTGATACCAAAAGGAGTATGAATACAGGATATAAAAGTTACAAAATAGGAAAGACATAACATCCAAATCTCTAGAATTTAATTAATTTCTAACAATTATCTAGAGAAAAAGGAAAGCCAAAAATTAAGAAAGATATAAACAAAGAAATACATAAACAAAAAAATATTTGAAAAATGAAAGAAATAAACATCAGTAACTTTTAACACTCACTCTCAAGTTGAAGCATAGATGTAAATCATGTTCAGTTTATTTTTAAACTCATCAAACAAAGGCTAAGGAAAATTCTGTGAGAATATCTGCTAGTTGTCCAGAAGATGGGACAAACGGAACACAAATGTCTCTGGAATCAAGTTTCTCCTTAATAAAGTGACGATCAATCTCCACATGCTTGGTACGATTGTGTTTGATCGGATTATGAGCAAGGCTAATGGTGGTTCTATTGTCACAAAACAGCAACAAAGAAACGAAGATTGACATAAGTAACTTGCGGAGCATAATGCACAACTAGAGGGCTTCACACACCCTCAGGGACATAAAGCGAAACTCAGCTTCAACATTGTTACGGCAACCACAGGCTGTTTGTTTACTTTTCTAAGTGAAAAGGTTTTCTTGCATGAAGGAGCAATACTACGAGGTAGATCATTGATCACGGACGGACCCGACACAATCAACATTCATAAAAACTGCAACAGAGCGAAAGTTGCGACGAGAGAACAACAAATTGGAGCCCGATAAGTCTTTTTATGTTGTGGAGGATTCGATAGAAAGCGATGAGATAGTGCTCGTAGGGGTTATGCATGAATTGACTTATAATACCAATGACATGACAAATGTCCGAGCTCGTATGGGCGAGATAAATGAGTTTACACACAAGGTGTTGATAGTGTCTTGTTCACCAGAACGACATTGGGAACTTCCACCAAATTCTCATTGGAATCCATCGTAACATCAACCGATTTGCAAAAATGTATATTATTTTAAGTCAATAACCGGGAAATATTAATTCCCAAGAGAACCGAGCTACTTCCATACCTAGAAAATACTAAAGAGACTCCAAGTCTTTCCTCTCAAAAGATGCGGCCGTGATATCTTTGAGAAATTCCAAGACCGGCAGATCGTCACCTACGAGCATAATTTCATCCACATAGATGGTGAGAATGGAAATACGGTCATCGGATGAACGGCGAAAAAAAACGTGTGATCAGATTGAGCCTAAGAAAAACCATGGCCCACTACAACTGGCATGGATTTGTCGAACCCGGCCTCTGGGGATTGTTTCAGTCCATAAATAAACTTACGCAATTGACACACTTATCCACGGGAATAAGTAGAATCAAAGACCGATGGAAGAGACATATACACCTCCTCAGCGAGATCGTTGTTAAGGAAAGCGTTCATGACATCCAACTGAAACAAGAGCCAATTCAGATTCACGGCTAAGGATAACATAACCCAAATGGTATTTAGTTTAGCTAGCGGAACAAGCATCTCTTCACAGTCAACTCCATAGGTTTATAAATTTTTTTTGACGATTAACCTCGCCTTGTTGCTAAAAATCCACCTACCACAACACACTGCTTTCTTTCCCTTTGGAAGATCAACCACATCCCAAGTATTATTTCGTCGAAGGGCATTATCTCGACGGTGACATGAGTCTTCCAGGATGAGTCAACCAATGTTGTCTCGATAGTGGATGGGAGACAACGATCCATCAAGGACGTGTCAAATGCTTTGTAGGTCAGAGATGGGCTATGGAACAAGATGTATTTCACCATGGGAAAAGAGTGTCTGATTGTATCTATTTGCATATCTCAATAGAGAAATTCACATCTCACTCAGGTCAGAAGTGATTCCCTCAAGTTGAGAGAGTGTCGTTCCCGGAATGTTGGCTAGAGAGGACTCCGGGACCTGTGGCGAGGTAGTAGGCTCAATGGTAGGGACATTGGGACGAGTCTAAATAGAGGGGTTTGTGTGACTAGTATAGACACGAAGAGAGGATGGAGGTGAAGTTGGTCTGGCTGGTGGTAAATCTAGTGGGGTTGAGGGTTCCTCGGACACAGTAGTTGTAGGGGTAGATAGAATGTCTAATGGAGTCGGAAAATGAGCAGTGTCAAGAAAATCAAGCTCCCCCTCACGAGGCAGTGTCAGGGAAGAGTTATTTTTTTTTAAAAAAAAAAAGAGACGTCGACACTAACGTAGATTTTATTTATGGTAGGATCAAGACACTGATAGACTTTTTGAGTGGCAGAATAGCCGAGAAAGTTACATTTAATTGAGTAGGAATCAAGTTTACTATGACACTGGTTAGTACTCCGAATAAAGGTAGTACACCCATCATTTGGGGTCTAATGTGAAGAAGAACCAATTGGTAGGAAAACACGACATCAAGATGGATAATGGGGTCCGAAAGCTATGAACTTTTGTGGGAACTCTTATTAATGAAATAGGTGGCGGTAAGGACGACGCCATTCCAAAACCATTTTGGAACATTAATTTGTAATATAATGAAACAAGCAACTTCGAGAAGGTGTTTATTTTTCCGCTCGACTACCTCATTCTTTTAGGACATCTGTAAAGGAGCTATGATAGAGGGTGCTTTTACTAATCTAGAATTCTCCTAATATAGAGTTAAAGTACTCACAATCATTGTAGGAGTGAAAATTTTAAAAATGACTGCAACTTCAATAACTCCCTGCTCCTGTCGAGCGAAACTCTATTCCGCCGCACCTCCAGCACTGGCGCCTCCGGAACCGCTTGGGCCTTCCCGCCCTGTCAATACTTCACGGTTTTCAGTCCTCTGGATTGTTGCAGCTGCTCGTACTTTAGGGCAAGCCGGCACGAGCAGTTCCTCCGGCCTTCCTCTCTAAAATGTATGAAGTCACGTCAGGGGCAAGCCAGCCTCTTCAGCCATCTCAATCCAAACATCAGAAAAATTCATCTAAAAATCATACTATTCAGATCACTACAATTTAATTTCGTCGACACGGCGACAACCCATCACGCCAGGGCCCTCCCTGGTGCGCCATTGCCGGCGAAACTTCCAGCAGCAAAGCTCCTGCAGTGAGCCTCCTCCACTCTTCAGAGCAGCCTCTTGGTCTGAATCCTCCCTGCTAATTTGCATTCTGATCCAACCAGAAATCTCGTCAGAGTGCCTCACTATCGGCGAACACAAACGGTATTGCAACGTGAAATAGCATGGACATCTTCTCCCTTTTCGAGGAGAGCTTATTCCTGGACTTAGCTGGATAACGAACAACCAACGTGACGAAGCCTGATTCTTATTCATAAATCATAATCCAAAGCTCCAATAGACAAGTACACGCCAAAGGTGACTATCCAAGTGTCTCATAAGTAATGAAACACACACTCTCGATTCCCCAGCCTTCGGCATTCTTAGGGCTTCGACACTCTCTGCCTTCGGCACTCTCTGCCTCCGGCGCTTACTGCTTGAGGATTTTTTTATCCTGACATTGTTATGAATTTCTTGGTGGCAAATTGATGCTTCTTGATCAATCAACATCAATTTGAGGGGATGTGAAAACATGTCAATCAGGAAGGTCGAAAATCAGGCAACTAATTTAAGAGTTCTCTATAATTAGGAGCTTCCTTATTTTAATTATTTCAATGTCTTTATTATGATTTATTTCCCTTTTAGCTGAATATTTATATTAGAAATATACATTATTCAGTTACTTAAAATATATTATGCAGAATATTTTGTACCTAAAATAAGTTGTAAGATTATTATTTAATGAAATGAAAGCAAAGGGAAAAGAAATCGAGCATATTCAGAATTCATTCTATTTGCTCGAAAATATCATATATATATATATATATATATATATATATATATATATATATATATATATATATATATATATATATGTATATATAAGATTTTTAATTAAATAACTTAAAGTATTTAAAACTCACCTTAGCTTCGGCCCACAAGATCTTCCTCCTCCCTCGCTTCTCCTTCGGCTCGATGGCTCAGGATCGAGCGTTACTGCGGGCGTAGGCTCCTCTCACATGCCTCGTCCTCGTATGCTCTCGAGACCTGACTTCTACCCGAGAGCACCCTCCTCTCCTCTTTTTTCCTTCGATCGGCTATGGCATCACTCCTCTCCCTGCGGTTCAGTTCATTCTCGCGCGAAACCTCGCCTCCTTCGGCTTCTTCTCCTCCTTCGGTTCCTACAGTGTCAATTACTCACGCAAGCACCCGCACAGGAAACCCTTCTTTCTTCGATATGGACTCCACCCAGCACGGTTCGCGGTAGGTCGTCTTCCTTCCTCACCACGAGACTAAGAGCCGCACGATCCATCCTTCCTGCGTGGCTTTCTTCGATATAGACTCGACCCAGCACGGTTCGCGGTAGGTTGTCTTCCTACCTCACCACGAGACTAAGAGCCGCACGATGCTTCCTTCCTGCGTGGCAGTTGAAGTTGTTTGGTTTGGCAAAGGGATATTTCTTCTTCCTTCTTCACTCGAATCAATGGCTTCTTCCTTCCTCTCCAACTACTAAACCCTAAACACCCTTGTTCCTATTCACTTATAATCCCCTTTCATGTGTTTGGTAGAATGAAACGAGGGAAGGTATTCTTCTATTTTATTCTGATCGACTTGTATCATTTGAACGACGCATTTTCTTTAAATACTTTCCCTCGTTTTGATTCTCATGAGGGCGCTTCTCATTTGGACAACACATTCTTTTAATTAATTTATTTTATAGCACATATGCTGCATGCAAGCGCGCACACATATATATTGGTTATTACAAGAATATCCTTTCAAATTTAAGTAGTACATCATCTAGATTCATCTACGCTAAGAAAACTCACATCTTAACTTGTCAAGACAAAAATTTAATGCTGCAATCTAAAAGAGGGGAGGACGTGCGTTGTCATTGTCAAGATGAAAACTTATCTCGATACCACTTATTATAATTAAATATTGAATCAATGCAACAAACAATTAATGAAATAACCAAAAGAAAGATCATACAAATTTTATGTGGAAAAATCAAGATAGAAAAATTTCGGGCAAATAAATTGAATTCACTGTATCAAGTCTGAGATTATAAGTCGAGAGCACGACATAAAACCAAAGCAAAAACTAGTGAATGTGTTGTACAAAATGAAAGGGAGTATTTATAGTCTTTAGCAAGACCCCTTTAAAAAATATATTTAAAAAGAGTCAATAAAGCAACAAATGCATTGCAATCTAATGGTTATTGTAAGATTTAATCACAGTCGTATCCTTCTATCCGTGTGCTCATGATGTCCTTCTAAAGCTTCAATCCACGTTCTCACAGCTTCATTATAAGACCATAAGCAGAACTCACACAATTCAGATCGCAAATTTAGCAAACCATTAATTTAATATTGAACCTCCAAGGCTTGCTTATAAAATATGATGTTAACATCCATCTTATAGTGATAACTATCTAGTCCATACAAAAGCTTAGTAGTCAAACCCAGATAAATATCAATTAAGCAATAAAAAAAAAAATCTATGATGATAAACAAGATCTATATTATCAATCAAGAATGATAAAAATTTGACAGAATTAAGAGTTTTCTTTTTTAAATTGCTCCTGATTTTCCTTTCTTGTTAATTGTACGTATTATTCCTTTATAGCTGAATATTTAAATTAAAAATATCTATTATTATGTTACTAAAATAGATCGTACAAATTATTATTTAATAGAAGGAAAGAAGCCACAGAAGTGAATACTTTGTTCAATCTGTTCTTTTTATTCTCCTAATTGCTGGTTTGTTCTTGGTTTGGTTATCTCGGATCTTCAGACCTTGTCCGATCGACACGTTTCCAGCCCGCTCTTCCCTGTCGCACCGATCCAGCCCTTTCCTTCTTCGCACAATCCATTGAAGTCTTGAAATTATCTGTTCGTGCCTCCCTTGCAGACCCCGTGCAATCTCGAGCCCGCTTCTCCTTCCTAATCGCAGAAGATCGCGCTCTCATCTGCAGTGCCGCTCTACCCCGCCTCCTAAGCCGTCCGATCGAACCTCCCAGTCTTCGCACGCTGCTCGATCCTTTCTGCCCTCACGAGCCCGAGAGTTTCCCGTCATTTCTTTCGGCCGTTTTCCTGCACGAAGTCACGCTCGAGCTTAGAGGAGCACCGGTGCCGACCTTACGTATTTTTTGGCACTCACAAGCTCCACGTGTTCAGGCATTTCCACGGGGGATTTGTCGCCGATTTCCATAGGATCTCTCTTGGTTTTCTTTGATTTTGATTTTAAGTTAGATTAATTTCGATCAACAACTTTATTTTTATCAATTCTGTAAACAGAATTTCTTGTGCGAAAACACATGAAATCTTAGCTATCAGATTCTAAGAAATTATTACGCAACATGTGAATTTCAATTCAAAATTGTTTTGAAATGGAATGAGCTTTGGAGTCGTATTGATGGGTCTTCTCCAGCATCTACAGAGCCGAAAGATCTTGGTCAATGAGACGCAAATGATGCTTGAATTATTTCTTGGATTTTGAGATCTACTGAGATTGGCGAACAATTTACGATCCTTTGGTACAACTAAAGAAATGTGAGAATACTTAAAGCACGTCTACAATTAAGATAATACTGTAAGATGCTTTCAATTGGAAATTGATATGAGTAATTATAGCTAAAGTAATCTTTCAATTAAACAATATTATTCTACCTTTCTTAATTTATGGAGTGAATACTCTGGTATTATTTATGCTAAGGTGTCAAAAGAGAATTTAACTAATCTTCAAACTATTAATGATGCGAGTCGTCGTGACCAGTTTTTCATGAAGCTCATACCTGAATTTGAAACAACTTGTCTTTGGGTTGCTGAATAGAGATCTTGTCCCTTGTTTGGATGTATATTTTGGTGAATTACTGCTCGAAGAATAAAGATTGGCGACACAAGCCTCTCTCGCTGTAACTGGTGGATCATCTGAAATAATTAATGTTGTATATGTTGCTCAGATCAAAGGGATGGGAACAAAGCAGTGTTACAACTGCAAAGAATTTTGTCATATTGCCCACCATTGTAGTAAGAAGTTTTGTAATTATTGCAAGCAAAACGAACATATTATTAAGGAGTGTCCTACAAGGCCTCAAAACCACAGTCCACAACCCTTCATACTGCGATATCTGACTTTCACAAACTTGGATTGACATCCACAGTTGCTAGCAATAATCAATCTGTTCTCACATCAGATATAGTTCAACATATGATTCTCTCTGCCTTTTCCGCCCTTGGTCTTTAAGGAAAGGTAAGTCTATTACTTATGTTCCTTCTCCTTGATTTGTTGATTCCGACAACACAAATCATATGACTGACACAACTGATTTATAGCATAATCAGTGCTCGTATACTGGCACTCAACATATTTAGGTTGCAGATGAAAGTACCATTCCAATTACTATAGTTGGTGATATTAGCTCCTCCTTTCGACATGTCTTGGTTTCTCTTAAATTATCTACTTACTTTCTGTTGGTCAAATAGCGGAAGATAACTGTGATGTACACTTTTCTTGTGATGGTTGTATTGTGCAGGATCAGGTGTCGGTGAAGGTAATAGCAAAGGGGTCTAAAATGGGCAGGTTGTTTCCATTACAATTTACAATTCCTTGGAATATCATTAGTTGTTTCATTTGTTGAAAACAAGACTGGCGTCTGGCACAGATGATTAGAATGTTTTTTTGAATCATTTGTTGCAAAGTGGAGTTTTTTGTTCTTCAGATAAAAGTTTGTTGATTGCTCTTCTTGTAAACAGGGCAAAAGACATTGTTTTTTCATATTTTGGGCAGTTGTGTCAATATATGTTTTGACATTATTCATAGTGTTTAGAGAATTACACCGGCTATTTCACACGTTCAATATAAATATTTTGTGACATTTATAGACGATTACAGCTGATTCACATGGATCTATTTTTTTCATTCCAAAGCAAAAGTATTTATTGTGTTTCAAACCTTTGTAAAATATATTGAAACTCAGTTCTCCATTTGTATTAAAAACTTACGGTCTAACAATGGTGATGAATACATGTCTCATGAGTTTCAAGCATTTCTCCATAAAAAAGGGAATTGTTTCACATCTGTCCTCCGAATAGATATGGCTATTCTGCAATTTTAACTAATACTACAGTTTCTACCTCTTATTCTCAGGCTGTGAAACAAATTTGTTGGATAAAAGCCATGCAAGAGGAACATCAGGACTCCAAGGCAAACACATTTTGGATATTGTTTCATGTCCTACAAGTGTTAAACACATTGGTTGTAAATGGGTTTATTCTGTTAAGCTCCGATCTGATGGTTCCCTTGACAAACTTCGCAATCGTCAGGAATATAGGATTGATAATGAAGAGACATTTGCAGTTGTGGCTAAGATGACAACTATCCGGCTTGTTCTATCTATTATTACATCTAAAGGTTGGTCTTTACGATAGATGGATGTTAAGAATGCATTTTCGCATGGGAACCTCAACGAAAATATCTATATAACTCTTCCTCCAAGCTTGTTTTCTACAACCTCACATGATGTTTGTAAGCTTAAACAATCTCTATACGGTTTGAAACAGACTCCACGGGTCTAGTTTGAAAAGTTTTTCAATACTCTTCTTAGCTTCTCTTTTATTCAAAGTCAATTTGATTCTTCATTATTTCTTCGCAAGATTGACAAGAGAATTGTGTTGTTCTTAGTCTATGTTGATAATATTCTCATTGCAGGATTTGATACTCAATTGATGTCTCAGTTACAGAAGCATCTTCAGAGTTCTTTTCATATGAAAGATTTGAGGTCTTTAACTTATTTCTTAAGTCTTGAGGTTCACTCTTCTCCCGCTTGTATTTTTCTTCATCAGCATAACTATACTAAGGAAATCATTGCTTTGGCTGGTCTCCAAGAGGTTTGTCCTGTTGATACTCCTTTGGAAGTGAATGTTAAATATCAACGAAAAGTTGGTGATTTGCTATATGATCCATCTTTGTATCGATAGCTTGTTAGGAGTTTAACCGTTACAAGTCTTGATATTTCATTTGTTATGCAACAAGCTAGTTAATTTATGCAGGCACCTACACATCTTCATTTCGTTACAGTTCGACGTGTTGTTAAGTATTTAAAAAGTACTTTTCATCGTGGTTTGTTCTTTTCTGCGGAGTCTCCTATTCGTTTAATAACATATAATGATGTTGATTGGGCTAGTTGTTTTGATACACATCTATCTATTACTGGTTGGTGTATGTTTCTTGACAACTCTTTAATTTCTCTGAAGAGTAAGAAACAAGATCGAGTGTCAAGTTTTCTACTGAGTCTGAATATCATGCTACGTCCTCTGTTTGTTCTGAGATCATTTGGCTTCGGGGTTTGTTGGCTGAGTTTGGTTTTCCTCAACTTGAGTCTACTTCTCTTTATGCAGATAATATTATTGCTATCCAGATTACTGTTAATCCTGTCTTTCGTGAGTCTACACGAAACACATTGAAATAGATTGTCATTCTATTTGAGAAGCTTATGATAATTGTGTTATTTCTCTTCCTCATATCTCTTCTGATCTTCAAACAATGCGATATATTTACTAAAGTTCTTTCTCGACAGCATCATTAGTTCCTTGTTGGCAAATTGATGCTTCTTAATCAGTCAGCATCAATTTGAGGGGTGATATCAATCAAGAACGACGTAAATCAAGTAGATTTAAGAGTTTCCTTATTTAAACTGATCCTGATTTTCCTCTCTTGTTAATTGTGCATATTCTTTCCTCATAGTTGAATATTTAGATTAAGAATATCTATTATTTGGTTACTTAAAATAGATTATACAAATTATTATTTAATGGAATGAAAGCAAAGGAAAAAGACATTCAGCCAATTTTATCAAAGTCATAATCCAAGGACAAAAAGTAAAATTAATGAAATGTCAACACATCGAATCAATCATTTGCCGCCCGACTCTATGTAAAGGGTATTTTTTGCAAACAAGTTAACTCACATTTCCTTGTAAAAACTAAAAAAATAAAAGGGTTAACTCAGCCAAATACTTATTACTAAACGTTTGAATTTCCCTTTTCACTGAATTCTTTAAATTTCAAATTGTTATTGTTACAAAAGTTCTATTGAAGTTGCTTAGCCATCAGATTCTCTTTTGTGTTTAGAGTTGTGTAAGTGCGTGTAACTCAT
Organism: Papilionanthe hookeriana x Papilionanthe teres; assembly: GCA_022702705.1. Taxonomy (NCBI): domain Eukaryota; kingdom Viridiplantae; phylum Streptophyta; class Magnoliopsida; order Asparagales; family Orchidaceae; genus Papilionanthe; species Papilionanthe hookeriana x Papilionanthe teres. The sequence continues at coordinate 85,528,700 of CM040424.1, forward strand.
TAAGATTTACATATTATAAACTTATTAATCTATTTTTTTACAGTTAATTATCCATAAACTTAATTGAATAAATGATTTGAACTATTTGCCTAATATTGAACCTCGAAGCTTTGCTAATTATAAACAATGATGTGCATTTTTTGTTAAATGAGGTGTTTTCATAAGAGCGTCCAATTAAAACCAACATCTCGCCCACAGGAGACTACGTACAGAGGACCATGATGATGGTGAAACCATGATGAACTTGTTAGTACAAGTTCCAATTTTATGTTTATAAAAAAACACAAAGGAGAATTCATCCTATCTTTATCTCAGAACCATGAAAAAGAAATTTCTTTTCCTTACCTGTTGGGTCTTTGAATTATCAACACTTGAATACAATGAGCTAGTTGACCCCTTAGTGTTCCTTCATACAAATATAAAAAGAAAATTCAGTCAGGAAAACAAACGGCGTTCAAAAACTTCATCATATGCATTGAATAGCACCAGAAAAAGGAGTTTATCACTATTTAACTACAGAAAATGAATAAATAATGCATACTTTACCGTTCGATTTGCTCTTTAAGTTCATTGTATTTAGCAATATCTTCTTGGCGACAATGTTTTTCCTCCTGTAGCTCATTATTCAAAGTTTCAGCTTTTGCATGCAGACGGACAAACTCAGCCTCTAGTTCATCCTTTTGAGATTCTAAAATCTTATAAGACTCAACCATACACTTCAACTGAGTCTCAAGCAAGCTGTTCGACTTCTGACAAGAAGCTAGCTCTGATTTAAGCTCTGTTAGTTGTTTCTCAGTTGCTATCAAAGTAAAATTTGTTTGGTTTAGCATTTCTTTGCAATCAGCAAAATCAATCTCAATTTTCTCTTTCTCCAGTTTCAGGTACTCAAAGTTAACCTGAGGGAGTGTCGGTACTGTGGTCTTCATTTCGAATCCAACACCCATGGATCCATCAAATTCTGCATTGAGGGAAGAATGAGGAACCAATGAAGAAGATAAAGACAGATTTTCTTTCATTAAACCATGCTGAGTTACATTATTCTCTAATAAAGTTTCTTTGTCAATGCAATCTGAATTATTGCTCTCCCCTTCATTTGCCTTCACAGTCTTGATTCTATACCCGAGGTCATTGGTTTCACATAGCACATGGGATAGAGCCAGGATGAAATCATACAAACTTACTTCTCCACACATTATCCTGTCTACAGAGGCAGAAAACTCATCAATTTTTTTACCTATACCTACAAATTCATTAGCACTATTTTGCATTTCAGCAGTATATTTGCCCAATGACCGAACAAATTCATGGATATGGGAAATGGCATCCTTCAATTGTTGGTCAAGAACGCAATCAACTTTAATGCATGAATTGACAACTTGGTTCGAAGATATTCCTTCAGCTGTAATTTTCTGAGTATCATTATGACAATACTTTTGCTCAGCCAAGTTATCTGTTGATTCATTCACTTCTTTGATCAACTCCAGTTGTGCATCCTGAATAAGTTGCATAATATCGTCTATAATATTTTTCATATTAGCATCATGGGCCTGAGACTCAAATATGCAAGATATTCTTGTTTTAAGTTTCAAGTGCGGAAGCTCAATTTCATTTGCAGCATTCTCTCTGAGAAAACTCATTGATATTTCAGGATCTGCACATTTCTGTTCGTTACAATCCCCTTGATTTTCTGAATAAACCAAAGAGGTGGAGTCCACTTTTTGAGTTTTAAAACCATTAGCCGTATTGATATCAGCATTGTTATTTGTTGATAAGCATGCTAATCTCTCCATCTCCAAAAAGTCATCCATAAGTTCCAAATGATTTGAGCTCTCGTCCATGTGAACCCTGTCAATGTTTTTCTCTTTGTTCAAGTGTGAGAGCTCTGAGATTAATGCAGCAGACAAAGACCCAGAATAACTTCCTTCTTCATCAAAACCATCTTCAGATATGGAGGTCAAGCTAGCTGGGTTGCTTTCATTTTCAAAATGGAATTCCATATGAGGTTTGGAAGTTGCTTTGTGTTGATTTAGAACCAACATCTGTGTTTCGATGCTGCGGAGCCTGTTTGCTTGTTTAGCGCACATATTTCTTGATGCCTGCAGCTCATTGTTGCGCTTTGATAATGCTTCCTTGAGCATCTTCATTTCTTCCTCCATGGCCAACAATCTCGCAGTGAGGAACTCATTATCTTTGTGAACCTGCTGAACATTTTCCAAAGCAAACTCTGATGAGTAAGAACTAGAATGCCTTGCAGGAGACCTCCGCAACTTGTTTTCTCCAGATTCTCTGCCTAAATTTTCAACTTCTAGTTTCATTTGAGCTACTGCAGCAGGTCCTGGTAGCTTCTTTCGGACAAGGCCACGTAACCTTTGACATTCAGCTTCTAGCTTCGTAATCTTTTTGACATCCTCCAAGTGTTGCTTAGTTGCAACATCGACAGACCTCATACTCATGTTCTTTTCTTCATTTCGAATCTCCAGCTCTTTGGAGATGACATGAAGTTCGTACTTCATTGAATTTATTTCCCTTTCACAAGAATGTATATCATTATTTAGTACTTCAATTTGAGCATCTGCTTGAGATTTTTCTTCGCTAACCTGCATCAGCAAACTAGACCGTTCTTGAAGTGATCTTGAGAGTATAGAATTTTCAGCTAATGCTTTTTGTAGTTCTTGCTCAAAATCATTGATTTTCACATCAAACTCGGCCTTAACTTTTTCCCACTGTTTAGTCTTCGTCAAGACCACCTCATGTAACTTCTGTTCACTTTCTTCCTTCACATTTCGTATTTGTTTCATGCATTCCTTTAGAGCGCCATCAAGATGGAGTGCTCTTTCTTCAGCAGTAATCTTCAGCAATGTGACAGATTCAAGCTGTTGTTTCATAACTAAAGCTTCATTTTCAGCCTTCTCCCATCCTAAGACAAGAATGAAAGAATATGAAAATCTCTCAGCATTTGGTCACCACGTCAAGAAACAAAATGAAATTTATGCGTTTACTCAAAATATAAATTTCTCAAATTGTGCAGGAAGACATAATTAGTTTTTTTATGAGTATCCCTTGATAGCATGCATGAACAATGACATCGAAATTAATTTTGTAAGGAGACTTAAAATACCTGATACTGCTTCTTCTGCAACTTTAGCATGCTGCTTTACTAGATCATCCTTTCCAGACATCTCTAACTGGGCGGATAACAGTTTTTCATTTAACAACTTGACTTGATCTTCCAATCCAGTTAGATGTGTGTAAGAATCCAAAGTAATTTGTATTAATTTTTCATTCTTTGCCTCAGCCTAGAAGAGGAACATATTTATCCAAAGAGTTAAGTTTGCACGAAGTACCAATCAGATAAAAAAAAAGTTTTAACTTTATAAAACTAGAACAAAAAAAGGAGATCACCAGATCATACTACAGCCGATTATTCAGAAAATGCATGTTATAAAAAACCGAGCATCACCAAAATGATATGGAAACGGGACATTCTTGACATTTGTACCATAAATCTTAAAGGAAAAGTCCCTTTAACTTGTTTGACAAATGAAGAAGTAGAATCAAGTATTTTAGCGGGTAGGGCAGAAATGGGTGTCTGCCTTGAAACTTTTTATGTTCAAAATCATGTACCTCTGCCTTGAAACTTTTTATGTTCAAAATCATGACCTTTTCAAGCCACACTACGTCCATTCTTTACCATTTGGGAGGAGAAAAACAATTCTACACATTACAAAACAAGCAATGGAAAAAAGCACCAGTATCATTAAAACCTGAGAAGTTATTGTGTTATGGTTGGGCAAAAAAACATGAAATTTGCATAACTATTCATGAGATTAATGGCCGTCAATTCATGCTAAGACAAACCTGCCAGTCGCATTTGAACAAAAAGCATAATTTTAACAACAATCTTGTAATAAATGTCAATTGAAATACATGGACATGGTATAACCTATACTATATCCTTTCCCACGCAGGACTTGAAAATTGAAGTTATATCACTTCCAAATAATTCAAGCTTGGAAGGTAATAAAACAAACAGAACCCAAATAGGACTGGTAATAGGAACAACTGGATTTTTTATCAATCCACAAGAACAGGTTATCTTTCTCCAATTAAATTTTCAACTCAACCTTTTCTGTTTGATGTCCATTTGCATTAAACAAGGATGCAATGACAGTATCAGTTGAAACTGCCGCTTTGTCCGATGTTTTCTTCTTCCAAGGCCAACTGCGTCGATCCATCACCTATATCAACTGCAAATTACAACTCATTCAGGAGTTTTACAATAATAAATTAAGGTAAACAGAAAATTGAAAAGGTGATTAGTGTTGCAGAGAATAATAAGTTAAAGTTTCAACTGAGGTTGCGTGACAAATAATCTAGACAGTAGAAGCTTCAAAGGTGATAGACTGAATGGATAATCAGACAAGGATATTATTATATAAGAAGGAGATGTTTATGTCTCACTACATTTTACACCTGTTTAGTTGATGTTTGTTCAAACACCTACAAATAGGAATAGTGTAATTCTTGGCATACATCATTGGGTACGTTCTGGATTGTAGGCCTAAACACTACTTTTACAAGGACACGATAGTTTTACTATAATTTTAATTGGGGTGAGATACGTACTTAATCTAAAAGTGAATCTTAATCTTTGGGTGGGTGCTTTGAGCGATGCATAGTACTGAATTCTTAATGATGTTAAAATCATCAAGATTTGCAAGACTACTTAGATTATTAGAGTGCCACAAGATTAGTAAGATAATATGCATCTCAAAGTAGAATTTTAAGTGTTGCATCAGTCATTTCTATGGCCAAGTTAAAACATTGTATTTTGGGGAAGCCAAAGAGGGTTAGGTTTTTAACTACAAGAAATGTTATAAATCAGATCCAGGCACGAGATTATGGGAATCCAGAAGAATTCATATGATCACAAGGATCAAGTTGGAATTATGACAAAAATTGGAAAGAAATGTTATCTTTCATTCCAACATTTGAATTGAATTTAGACAAGCCTTGATATGTCATCAAAAAAATTTCCATAATCCAAAACGGATACCGAGGCATAACACGGATCTCGAGACAATCTTTTGAGCGAGAAATATTCAAATCTTGATAAAAAGTCATCCAGAGTTTGGATTTCAGCAAACTTATAGTCAAACTGATCGGCTCGACGAGACGGACCTAATGATACCAAAATTGGTCCAATCTGAGTCAAATCAAGCTCAGATCAAGTCATTAAACCACTTTTTGGAAGTTGTTTGGACGCATTTGGAAGGTAAAATGAGTGTCAAATCCGGTGAGCTTATAATCGAATCGAGCGTCTTGGCAAGGTGAATCCAACAAACCCAAGCTTACTCAATTCCGACATCATTAAGGCACTCAAATGTCCATCAAAAGCCGTCTAATCGAGGGAAACCCTCTAAGCCATCTTATCAAAGTGATTTGTATTTCTGCATTAATTGCACACCCCTCATGAAAAGAAGAGAAAAGAGCTTGAGGATTAAGGAACTGAAATCCAGCATCACTCCTGCTGCCGTCAACCACCGCCGGCTGTCGTCGATACCGCCAATTGTCATCAACCACCGCCTACCATCGTTGACCACCACTTGTCGATCGTCGTGATCGCTATCGATCTCTGTCAGCTCCTTGCAACGAGTTAATCCGCATGTCGACGTTGTAATTTGAAAGACTCTGTGACCCTTTCCTACCTATGGGACTAGGGGTTTATGTAATCATCCTTATAGTGGATTTTTATAACTGGGCTAGACCCCGTGGTTTTTTCTTTTTCTGGGTTTCCCGTGTAAAAATATGCAGTGTTTCTACTGGTTATTTTTTCCTATCTGAGTGTGTTGAAATTTCGTGCAATGCTAAGACAATAATATATTACTCTACGCCGCAAATCTTCTAACACTTATCAAGCTAAATGAGCTTTTGATAGAAAATATACAATATCAATATAAGAAAAAATAAATATAGAATTAATTATAATAGGACAACCAATGAATTGGTTGAGTGGAAACAATAATTCATGAATGCTTGAGGGGCAATGAGAATAAAAGGAAAAAAAGACAAGTTGCCTATAGCCACCCATCTTTCAGTAAGAATATATGTAAGCCTGAGAACAAAATAAAGTACATTATACAATGCTCCAACTTCTCTTTTAAATACTTTCAATCAACTTCAATAAACTTAGTGTGATCATGCTACAGGGGTAATGTGGAATATTGATAACCAACTTGTTATCACAATAGTCTTTTAGAACTTTTCCATCGAACTTTTAAGTCTTCCAAAATAAATTTTCGTCATAGCAATCCATATATTCTCAATACGGTAGATCAAAATTCTGCTTTTGCACTGAATCTTTCCATTACATGTTTTTCACTTCTCCAAATTATGATGTTGCCCGTAAACAGGTGCCATACCCTAAAATTAACCACCTGACAAGCATGGAATCTACATAATCTTCATCCATGTAAGTTTAAAAGGTCAAGTCCTTTTTGAATAAAAACCCATGGATTCACTTGAGAATTTATAATATTTGACATATTGCCTAATGGTGTGATTCCTTTAAAAAGTGCGTGACTTAACTTACCAAATCAATAACACAAGCCATATTAAGTCTAGTATTTGATAGATATGTCTTGACATAAGTTTTTAATAAAAGGTTTTTTTTTTTTTACTATTATATCTTCTAGCGCATCTTTAAATTTATGATTAAATTCCAGAGAGCTCTCAATAGACTTGCACCCTAACTTACCCAACTCTTTCAACAAGCTCGATAAATTATTATTGTGAATAAATATTCCATATAAAAAATGCGCAACTTAATGCCCAAAAAATACTTTAGTATACCTAATTTTTTTACCATCAAATTCATGGGGCAACTTTTTCTTTGAGGTCTTAATTTATTCTGAGCTACTAACGAGTACAATGATGTGATTGAAATAAACTAGCAGTTTAAAGACTCCCATTAAAGTCATGTGTTTCACAAAAAAATATAAGGTATTCTAGACTTTGTTTGTATCCATGTTAAGCACCATCTTAGCAAATCTTCCAAATCATACCCTTAAGGATTGCTCGAATTCATACAATACTTTTTTTTAGTTTAAATACCCTTTATTATATCTTTAAGCTAAATGTCAACAGAGCCTCCATGTCACGACCCGGTCTGGGACTTGAAATTAATCAAGACGACAGTCATATAGTATTAATCATTTTTTTTTTTGTCGCTATCAATTAAGGATCCAAAAAATAAATGAAAGAGCTACTATAGAAAAGAAATTAAATTAAAGCTGTTATGAACTTACTTTATATTAAGTTGTTCGCATCTTCTATAAATATTTTCTCTTCTATTATTCATTTTTTAATCAAATAATTAAAATTAAAAAATTAGTTTAAAATAACAGTTAGCTAAATAAAACCAGTGAATACTTAATACTCCTAAATTAAAATAATTTAACAAAAAAAGAATGATATGCATCCTAGTCAGAGATACTATAAATCAATATAAAAGCAGTAGACATTTTACTTTTATAGATATGGTTTTTCAGTATAGTTCATAACGTTCAACGCATTTTATCACATTACCAACATGTCTATATCATTTTAGATATGTATAACCATAAAAAAGAACCGTCTAAAATTATGTCTATTAAAACACATCAATATAATAACCTTTTTTATTTATGTACACAGGTATCTTAGGATTCCCCGCTTATACCAGAAAGGTGTGAACTTCATCATAACCAAACAAACACATGCAAGCATACTATGAGAATCACTATCTAATAATGATTATTTCATTCTCAATTATATAGCAGTCAATATATTTTCATAATATTCAATATCTATGATGATTTAAACAATTTTGAATACACATGATTTCTACAATATTAATAAAAATTCAATAAAATCATAAAGCATGAATTTATAATGATTTCAATATAACTAACGATATCAACAGTAAATGCATTTGATCTAAAAGAAACAAAATATTATTATAATTGACACAGGCGCTTGGTGTAGTGCCCGAATTCGGGTGCGACAAAAAGCGCCCTAATGAGGGCGCTGCGAAACTACAGGGCCGAAGCCCCGCAAAATATCGCAGGATGAAATCCCACAAAATTGCGGGAAGCGGGATGGAATCGCAAGAGGATTGCAGGACAGCGGAGAAGAATTTCGATCCCGCACGTGAGAATAGGAGGGGATCACAAATCCAGTGATACATGGTAGCTCCACACACCTTTCACACTTGTCTTCTTTTGAAAGTCTTTCTTCTGGAGCCTTCTGACCTTCCAACTCCCTTCCTTTTGTGTAAAGGTAGAAGGCTATAAATAGATGTCCCCTATGAGTGTGGAAGTCAGTTTTACTAGTTGTCTTCTAATCTCTTGTGTGGAGTCTCTTCCCACTTGTTAGGGTTATAACCGACGAAAGGTGGTGCTTCGGTTATATCCCGCTCCAAGGTATGGTAAAGTTCAAACCCCCTTGGCCACTACTCACCCATCCTTTTTCCCTACCACTCCACTAGCCACCTACCACCCCCACATTCCTTCACCACTCTACCACAAATCCTACGTTCTCCACGATCTCGCATGCAATCCACCCATAACCACCACACACAATCACCTACCTACTCAACAACCGCTCACCCCGCCGACACCGCTACCACCTTCGAATCTCTTTCTATAGCTCTAGCAAGGTTTCATCTATTGTTGTGCTTTCCTTTTTATTAAGTCGTGTTGTACCACTATTTTTATATTATAAAATTTACATTTTTTTGTATTACACCACATCTCAATTAGTTTTGGTATCATTTGGTATCAGAGCTAGCTCAACCCTAGTCCTATCCTAGAGTTCCTCAGCCTCCGCTCCTGCCCAATTCACCTTTCATCAATTTTCTTTTCTTCCAATTCCAAACTCTAGCCATGCCACTACAAAGGGATACATCAAGCTCTACTCGGGAAGAGATTCAACGTGAAATTTGTCTTCTGCAACAGAGACTAGTAGAATTAGATGACGGCAACCAGGAAGAGATTACCTTCGACCGTGATCGAGAGAGTCGTAGGGAAGATAGAGACTAGGATCTCAATTAGTTCAACAGAGAAGATCATAGCGATAAAGAATATTGGCTGCGCCATTTTCATATCCAATATCAAACGAGGCCGTGAGAAGAGGTCCCTTATGAAGGTCGGAGGGACTTTGGCCTCAAGATGGACCTCCCAGAGTTCGAGGGAAGCAAGAGCCCCAACGAGTTTATCGATTGGCAGCAAACAATCAAACAAATCTTCGAATATAAAGTGGTACTAGAGGAGAAGCGAGTCAAGCTTGCTGCAATTAAACTTAAGAATCTCTCCTTAAGGTGGGAGAATCTACAAAGACATAAGAGGGAAGGAAGTGAAAAGATAACTAAGTAGGATAAAATGAAGAAGACAATGAAGAAAAAATACCGCCCACTGCAGTATCGCCAGGACATTTCCCTAAAACTCCACAACTTACAACAACGAGATCTATCACTTGAGGAGTTCACGGCCCCATTTGACCACCTGCAGCTAAAGTGCAAGCTGGCAAAACCAATGGAGCACACGATCGCCAAATATCTCGGAGGCCTAAGACCCGCCATTAGCAATGTGGTATAGCTACAATCATACTAGACGTTGGGGGATGTCCAGACACTAGCCCTAAAGATGGAAAGACAGCGTAAGCAAAGCAGGCAACACACATCGTTCAGACCACTTTCAACTAAGAAGTCACCTGAAACCGCTACAGCAAATAAGGGTACCTCGGGAGGAAATAACAGAATTGGACAAAGGACTGACAAGGCATATCAGAGCGGAATGAAGCCAGAAAAAGGCAATTCCTCCAACATTGTACCGGCCAGAAAGTGTTTTTGATGCAACGACTACGGTCATATTGCCTCCAGCTACCCAACTAGCCTCGTTGTCACCCTCATAAATCAAGGAGCCGTCGAGGAAGTCGATGAGGAATCGAGGAGAGTCCAGAAGAAGAGCTTTAGCTCGACAGAGTTGAAGGAGAAGCACTATTCATTTGACGAACACTACAGTTCGAGCCTGTGCGAGACCAATCCTGGCTAAGGCATAACATATTTCGCACCAAGTGCATCGTCAAGGGGAAGGTCTGCGTCTGTTCATCGACAGTGATAGCTGTGAGAACGTGATATCCACACTCATGGTAAAAAAGTTAGGATTAGACACACAGAAGCAACCTCAGTCATATTCACTTACTTTGTTAAGGAAGGGAAACGAGATACTGTAGATCAACTGTGCCTAGTTAATGTCTACATTGGAGACCAGCTACACGAACAGGTATGGTGCTATGTAGTTTCTATGGACGTCTGTCATATTCTGTTAGGCAGGCCTTGGTAATTTGATCGCAAGACTCAGCACGACAGATTCAAAAATATTTATTCTTTCAAGAAGGATAGGAAACATATATACTACCTGCTAAGGATGTCAAAGGCAGCATTAGTTCCTTGTACTACTTTCCTATATTCGGTCAGAGATGTCTCTACAACACTAGCATTAATCCTCCTGGAAGGAAGCGAGGAAGAAAGGGAGGTACCAGCAATACTGCAACCATTGATACAAGACTTTCAAGATATTATGAGGGAAAGGGATTACCACCACTAAGAGACAATTTTACGCCATCGTAACAACTCTAGAACATTGGAGTTATTAACTATTGCCAAACGAGTTTACACTATTTATAGATCATGAGGCCTTAAAATTTCTCAACAGCTAGAGCAAACTAAAGGGACGACATGCCACCTGGGTGAAATATCTAGCCTCATTTCAGTTTGTACTTAAACACAAAACGGGAAGCTAGAATTGTTAGCGGATGCGCTGAGTTATCAACACCTAATGATCACAACCATTGGGCTTCGAGGTCATTAAGGATCTACATCAAACAGACAAAGATTTCAAGAACAGATGGGAGCAATATTAAGGGAAGCCAGCAGGACAATATTACAATACAGATTTGTGCATTCCCCGGTGTTCACCAAGGGAATTCATTATCCAGGAAGGCCACAATGGAGGACTAGCAGATCATTTCGGTAGGGACAAGACCCTCGCCCTCGTGAGAGAGCATTTTTTCTAGCCAAAACTAACAAGAGATGTAGAACAACATATCAAGCAATGCAAAATTCGTCACCTAGCAAAAACAAGAGATCATAACCCCTAATTATACACACCATTCCTGCTAGAGGCACTGTGGGTGGCGACAGCATGGATTTCGTGCTCGGATTCCAAGGACTCAAAGAAACAAGGATTCTGTGATGGTTGTAGTAGACAGATTCTCCAAGCTGGTTCACTTTGTACCCTGTCACCGGACACTAGACGCCTCCCACATCGCCTCTCTATACTTCAGAGAAATTGTAAGGTTGCATGGGATTCCCAAGACCATCACCTCTGATAGAGACGTCAAATTCCTAAGCCTCTTCTGGAGGAACTATGGGGAAAGCTCGACACCAAACTCCAATTCAACTCAATAGCACATCTACGAATAGACGGACAAATGTAGGTAGTAAACAGGAGCCTCGGTAATCTCCTGAGGTGTTTTGTGGGAAAAAAATAAAAACGGTGAGATCTCATCCTAGCCCAAGTTGAATTTGCCTATAACTGATACATCAACCAAACTATAGATCGAACTCCATTCGGTGTGTACAGGCGCAATTCGCTAATGCCATTTGAATTGATACCACTCCTGCCATCTTCAGAAATCAGCAAGGATGCCACAGAATGAGTTCACGAGATCCAGAAGCTCCACGAAAATGGTAAGGAAATTGCTAAACAGAATCGAAAATACCAAGCACAGGAAAATAAATCCAGGAAGAAAGTAACGTTTCAGAAAGGTGACCACGTATGGATTCGGTTGAAAAATGAGAGATTTCCTGCAGGATCATTTAGTAAGCTTAAACTAAGAGCAGATAGATGAACCTTTTAGAGTACTTCAGAAACTGAACGACAATGCTTATAAGATTGATCTATCTGACTATTACAACATTTCAGCCACTTTCAACGTCGCCGACTTCAAATACTTTGAAGAACTTGAAGCTTTGGCAAATGAGGTCGAAGCTTTTCTAACTCCGAGAGACTGATGCAAGTGCTCGGTGTAACACCCGAATTTGGGCGCGGAAAAAGCATCGGGATGCGGAGCGCTACGAAATCGCAGGGCAAAACTTCGCTGGTTGAAATACAACAAAAATTTGAGAAGCGGGCGGGATCGCGGGACAGTAGAGAAGGATTGTGAACCCGTACGTGAGAATAGGAGGGAATCACGCACCTTCCACACTTGTCTTCTTCTGTAGAAGTCTTTCTTCTAGAGTCTTCTTACCTTCTCACTCCCCTCCCTTTTGTGTTGAAGTAGAAGACTATAAATAAATGTCCTCTGTGAGTGTGGGAGGCAGTTCTACTAAAGTCATCTAATCTCCTATGTGGAGTCTCTTCCTTTTTGTTAGGGCTTTAATCGACAACAGGTGGTGTTTTGGTTGTATTCTGCTCCGAGGTGGTATTGTAAACTTCAAACCCCCTTCACTACCATTCACCCACCCCTTTTCCCTACCGCTCCACTAGCCACCTACCACTCCCACATTTCTCCAACATTCTACTGCCACCCCTACTTCCTTCAAGATCTCCAACCACACACAATCACCTATCTGCCCAACAACCACTCACCTTGTCGACGCCGCTACCACCTTCGACTCTCTTCCTAAGCTCTAGCTAGGATTTTGTCTATTATTAAACTTTCCTTTCATTGAGTCATGTTGTACCACTATTTTTTTATTAATGTAAGTTTACTTTTTTTATTACACATCTCAACGTTATAATATAAGAATATGAGTACTCACTTCAATACCGTATGACTTATTTTTAGATTTTCAATCTTTTATTTCGAGTTCACCTTCCTTAATTTAATACCTATAAAAATACTCACAATAATTAATTAAATGCTTAAGTGGTCATTTTAAGAATATATCAACGCTCAATTATTTGATTTAATATATACTAATCAATTCAAATCCTAACATCTTAATTTCTATTTATTTTATTGTTATCTTAATTTAATATTTTATGCATATATGTGTGTGTGTGTGTGTTTAATTTTGATGTCGTTAAAATAATTCTAAATTAACAACCTACCTTTAACATACATCACTTAATCTCTTCCTTCAATGCACAAATGTCGATTTTGATCGCTTCCAGTCTTTATTTCGATTGCTTGTCTAATAACAGTCACAAATTGTAATTGATATAATCTAAAATTAATTTAATAACAATTACTTAAATAAACCAATAATTTATATACGTCAAACATAAAACGCGTCCCTTTTACCTCCTTAAAGGCTCAGACAACCTTTCAGTCCTTCGCATGGTTCGACTTCTCACTCGCATGCACAACTGTTCGACAGGTTCCTTCCTCCTTCCACTTCTTTTGATCGATGCTGCTGCTTCTTCACACAGAATAAAACTGAGCCTCCTATAAGCGATAAAAGAGCACCTTCACCGTGAGCATCATCATCTTCCTTCTTCGCGTGAGACAATTCCCTCGCTTACAGTGACATCTTTCTCTGGATTAAATCACAAGCTTTGTCGCCCTTGACCCCTAAATATCATACGTGTGGGAAAGCCCTATCCTACGATCATTATTCATCCTGTCTTCATATCCTCCTTCCTCATTTTCAAACACTACACCAAACCTCGATCCAGGGCACACAATAGATCACATCTCAAGCTTCGTGTCATCATTTCTGCTCAGGAGTCAGTCGATTATTCCCTAGTAAGTCTTACTTGCCGCACAAATCGTACGCGTGAATGGTTCTTCAATGTCATCATCTTCAACCTTGTTCGACGTCACCTCCTTCACGCTTGTCTTCCCGCACACCTCTATATGATCTCTTCTCGGATAATCAGTCGGTTTGTTTACAAACAGAGTTTTCATTTCTTCTTTATAACAATAAAACATTGCATCCCTTACCTCCACACTTGTAACCCCTAACCTCCCCACTTGTACCGCTTGAGTAATGGAAAATATCTGAGTGTTACAATTTTCCCAACATATAAAATTTTCTTTCTTGATTTATTAATTTTCCACAATCCTTTTCTTGTAGGAAACACGAGTAAATTAAAAAAATATTTCTTAAGACATTTAGATCTCATTCATTAGGATAAGAAACTTAAAACTAAAACATAATACTCATTAAATCCTATTCACATCAACATCCGTAATATCAGGTTCTTCAGGCTCGCTATGAATAACGGTATAAACTCGATCTGAACTAGCTGTTATGGTTCACCTTAGGTGGAAGCTGAAGCTGTTGACTCTATCCTTCTTTGCCCACCTGCAAACTTCTGTGAAGGAGCATCACCTAATTTTTGTTCTTTACTGCTATTCTAGCCAAGTTATGAACAATATTTTCCTATATGACCAAGCCGACAACGCCAGTAGCATGTGTTGGAGCCCAACAAACATTCCCCTTTATGTTGTCTTCTACATTTGACACAAATAACTATGATACTCAGTGTCATACCTCTACTAAAACCACTTGAACTAAACTTGGGCTTCTTCCAATTGGATCCCTCTGATTGATCCACATACTTTCATTCAACAATAATCTTCCTTTTATGCATATCTTTACGATTTTGAGTGAGTTGATAGTCAATCTTCACTTGTCTAGCCCGTTCAACCAACACTGAGTATTCATCAATTCTTAAAAGTATCAATGATTGTCTGATTGAATCCTTCAATCAGGAAAGAAACATGTAACACATTTTTCTACAATAGTTATCACCTGTGGAGCATACCTTGACAGTACAATGAACTTTGTTTCTTACTGCATAACTGACTTCTCCCCTAACACCAACTTAGAGTGTATTTGGGGCAAGTGATGCGACCACACCGCAGTTTTTTTTGTTTGGCAAAACTGCATTTTGTCTGCATTCTCCAAAAGCTGTAGTTGAAAGTTATGTTTTTCCACCATACCTGGCTACATACAGTAGCCGATAGAAAGCTACGGTCTGACATTTTTCTAAAAGAAAAATTGCAATAACCATTGCAGGTTTTTTGAATAACAATTTCTTCTTCAGCAGCTTTATAGATACTTCAAAAAGCTATAGTTGCCCTTAAACAGACCCTTAATGAATTTCTCTTGTATCTATCTTCGAGCAAATAGGGGTGCAAACCATTGGCTGAATAGCTCCACAAATTCTTCCACTTACAATCACATTAGGTACATCCCTAATTCTATCATGATGCTACCCACGTCACCACATTTCTATTTCTCCATCCAACACAAATGTAGCTAATGATACTCTTCTTTTATCAGGGCACATCAAGTTATCTAATATCTTCTCAATTTGCATCAATCAGTTCTCTATTTCAATTAGATTTTTAGTTCCTTTAATAAAGGTGGACGGACATCTTAAAATATGTTCAAACACTTATCCACAATAATAGTCTCACCCTCACTTGAATGTAGTATGGGCTCTTGAATCAATGAGTCATGACCGCTATCATCTGAGTCAAGACATTTATATTCATATTTATAGTAGGTTATACTTCATTTCCAACTGGACTTCCCTCTTCTATAATCTCAAGTTCATTCATTTGTTTGAATTAAAATCATGATTTAAATAGTATCAACTTGAATTCAATTTTTTTTATTATTATAAAATTTTCTTGGAATTATTCTATTCGCTCTTTCATCAAGATTGTAGCATTTCTTCATAAACCTTACTGCGATACTAATTTTATCACGACCTAACTCAAGACAAAATTAACTAAGACGAAAACATATAGTCGGATGGTATTAATCAATTTTTCTTTTTTCTACCACACCAATTAATGATCCAAAAAGTAAATGAAAGAACCACTATAGAAAAATAAACAAATTAAAATAGTTATAAATTTATAATAGATCTGGTTATCCGCATTTCTATAAATATTTTATCTTCATTTGTTCATCTTTTAATCAAATTATTAAACCCGAAAAATTAATTTAAACAACAGTAAGCTAACTAAAGCCAATGATAACCCATTAATTTAACAGAAAAAAATAATGAGATACATGCTAGTCAGAGATATTACAAATTAATATAAAAGCACTGGACAGATTACTTTTTCAAATATAATTTTTCACGATAGGGCATATCATTCAATGTGTTTTAATATATCAACACATGTATATCATTTTATATATGTACAATCAACACAGAAATACCGTTTAAAATTATACCAATTAAAACACGTCAATATCAATAACTTTTTCCATTCACGTGAATGAATACATCAGTGATTCCCCGCTAGTGCTATGGAGTAAATTTCATAATAGCCAAACACACATACAAGCATACTATAAAAATTATTATATAATACTAATTGTTTCATTCTTATTGCATATTAGTCAATAAATTTATATTACATTCATATCTATGATAATTTAAATATATTGAGCGCATATATCATTTCTATAAACTAAATAAAAACTTAATAGAATCATAAATCATGCGTTTGTAGTTATTCAATATAACTAATAACAGTAACAACACATATATTTGATCTAGAAGAAATAAAATATTACTATAGTATAAGAACATAAGTATTCACCTCAATATCATATGACTTATTTTTATATTTTCAATCTTTTATTTTGACTTCATCTTCTTTAATTTAATAACTATAAAAATATTCACAATAATGAATTAAATGTGTAAGTGATCATTTTACACATATCAACATCAATTATTTAATTTAATATATACTAATCCATTTAAAGCTTAACATCCTAATTTCTATTTATTTATAATTATCTTTAATTAATAATAGAAATATATAATAAGAACAATAAGAACAATAAAACTTACAGAGCAGTCAAATAGAAGTAAACACTAAAGAGAGACTTTTATTTTTATAACAGAAGACTTCTCATAAAATTTTTTCACACTGATACAGAATACAATGGCCTTTTTTTTATAAGCGAGGGCGGATTACAAACTTCAGATAAGATAACATATCCTATTGATATGACATAAAGTAAGTAGCAAATTAAATTACACCGATAAGAATTATTTTATTCATTATTCTGCCGACTTGTGACATAAAGCAAGCAACAAATTATTTTATGCTTGCCATAATTATTTAATCCATTATTCTGTCGACTTTTATGTTTCAACCACCATTATTATCACCTGATCTTCTTCTGAGGCGACCCTTGTGAGGTCCATTTATGCTGGCTTTTTCATTATTTTGACCCAAGGTGGGTCACCATTCTTTCCCATCTTTCTTCATCTTCATCTGATCCTTGATTTGATATTGGCATATCGTCTTTTGATTCAAATAATTCTTTCATTTTTTTTGATAAATTTCTTGGATTCTTTTTTTAATTTGATCTGGAGATTCACGAGGATATTTTCTTTTGATTTGATCATGGATCTCTTTTAAAGAAAATTCCCGAGTTTTTTGTTCTTGAACATTTTTGTCATTAGATGCGATGACTTTATTAATTTGAGTTACATTGTCATCTATAATGATTGCGGACCACCATTTGATGAAGAAAGTCCTCCATAAGCATTTACTGTTGAGCTCGTCTGATTGAGTACATAAATTTCAGGCAAAGATCCAAGGAATTTATGCTTGGCAAAAGAATAATAATTCGCACATTCCTTCAGCTAAAAATTCATTCTTTATTTTGTCGATTAATGGAGAAGAGTTTACCCATGCCGGATAAAGATTGTTGATAGATTCTGGAAGAATTTCATTGGTGGCTCCAAATTTATCTCACCATGTTAAAAACTTATTTGGTATTTCTTTATTTAAAATTTCAGGCATTAACACAAATAGCCAGGAGTGGCTATGCCTTGGATTAATGAGTAAAAATGCAAGATTCATGGCTTGGACATAGGTCCAATAATTGCAAAGAAACATTTCCTTTTGTTTAGTTATTGGATGTATAAATTCAATCTTTTTAGATTGAAAAGGAGTCAAACCCTAATCTTTGTGATGCAAGATGCGATTTATTGTCGCATTGCCATATGCAATTGATTTATTAGGTTCATTATAATTGTTCTGAATTTCAACGCATTGTAATGAAATGAGGATTGCCTCATATGATTCTCGATCAAGAAATTCTTGAACGTAGGCAATTGTACCCATATATCTCTCCTGAATTTTCCAGGAATCATTGATTTCATAATCCTCTAGATTAATTTCAAGGATTTTCTCTTTTGAAGATTTCTGCATGAATTCTGTGATTTCTTGAATTTGTAAATCCGAAGATTGTTCTTTTGAGGTGGTAGTCATTGGGCTTTCATATAAATATTGCTTTAAATCAATAAATCTTCATGGGGACACATTAGGTTGACCCCTCCCTCTCCCCCCTCTAAAGGTGGGGCCACCCCTTTGGGGTATTATTCTTCCACGTGGGAAAGGGGTGATCCACCCCTCCTTGTTTTTCTCCCTGCAAAAATTCACGAGTGAGAAAGTCGAGCGAATTATTATTACTCTGGAATATATTCTATATCAAATTCAAAGAAGATAACCGTGCTTCGCTAATCGAGAAATATTTGTTTAGAGACAAGATTTTTACGTCTCTTTACAAGTATACACTTGATTGAAATACAATCAATTCTTAACAAGAATTTTTTATTTAATAAATCATCTTGAAATTTGGTAATGCATTTAACGACCGAAAGCATTTCTTTTTTAATGGTCGAATATTTTTCTTGAGTGGTATTCCACTTGCCAGATGTAAAACGAACTAATTTGTTCATTATTCAAGGCCTTTTGCTTTAATATTCCTCCATAGCCAATATTAGAAGCATCAGTCTCTACAATTTTAGGAAGAGACGAATCTGCAACATGTAAGCAAGGTAGCATTTTTATTATTTGCTTAATTAATTGAACGGCTTTAGTATGATTTTCAGTCTATAGATTATGTTGTTTCTTTAATCTATTATAAAGAATTGCAGCATCTAAAGCAAGATTTTTATAATAATCTAAGCGAACCCAGAAATCTCTGTAATTGACGGATATCAGTGATTTCATCTGGGAATTTAGAAACAAATTCTATGCTTCTTTCGATTGGAATAATTGTATTCCGGACAATATTATGTCTCAAAAATCGTATTTCTGTTTGAAATAATTTGATTTTGAGCGCAGAGATTACTAGCCCATTATTTTTGACAAACCATTGAAATGTATGTAGAAGTCTAAAATGTTCCTTTATTATTTTAGAGAAAACTAGTACATCATCAATATATACTAATATATAATCAGAATATGGATTAAAGATTTCATTCATAATTTTTTAAAATTAAGAAGGAGCATTTTTTAGACCAAACGGCATAACATTCTATTCATAATGACCAAACAGAACAGTAAAAGCCGTTTTATACTTGTCAGATTCACTGATTTGAATTTGCCAGTATCCAGATTTTAAATCAAATTTTCAAAATATTACAAATTTACTTGAGCGATTAAGTAAGTCTCTTTTATTCGGTATAGAATACCGAATCCATTTTAAAACTTCATTTAAAAGTTTATAATTAATAACTAATCTAGGTTTATTCATTTCTTTTTTTGCATTATTCATAATATAGAATGCAATACAGCTCCAAGGGGAGCTAGATTTTCTAATTAATTTCTTATTAAGAAGTTCATTAATTTATTCTTTACTAATTTTTAAATATTCTTGATTCATTTAACAAGGTCGTACCTTTGTCTTGATATTTCTTTCATCAAAATTATCGATATATGGTAAAGCAATACAGTGTTTTTTTCTATCCCAAA
Source organism: Papilionanthe hookeriana x Papilionanthe teres (assembly GCA_022702705.1). NCBI lineage: Eukaryota > Viridiplantae > Streptophyta > Magnoliopsida > Asparagales > Orchidaceae > Papilionanthe > Papilionanthe hookeriana x Papilionanthe teres. The sequence goes on from CM040424.1 coordinate 85,548,500, forward strand.
AAGCAGCTGGATTTTCACCACAAATTTCTCTTAACATATTTTTAAGTAGAAATTTTTTCTTTTATGAAATTATTTTTCAATTTCTCTTCTATAGATAACAAAGTAATTTCTTCTTGTAAAAAATTAATTTGATTTTGTTTTAACTTAAATTTATTTGTTTCATTTAAAATAATTTTTGTAGGATTAGTAATGAATTCAAAAATTATTGTTTTTCCAAATTTATTAGAATATATGTCAGTATTATCAATTTTATTAATTGGCATAATTTTATAAAGAAATGGAGTTCCTAAAATAATATGTTGAGTTAAATTTTTAACTAATAAAAATGGGGTATTTATGCAAATATCATTTTTGCAAATATTAGCAGAAAAAATTTTATATTTAATTTACATCTTATTTCCAGACGCAGAAGTTAGCTGCTACGTAGTTTTTTCAAAATATTTAGAAGGTATAATTTCTTCTTAAATACAATTCATATCTGCTCTGCTATCAACAAGAGTAGTAAGATTAGATAAAGTATATTCTCGATTTATATTTAAAGTAATGGTTATAAACTATTTATGCATAATAGCTTTTTGTAAAGAATTTAAAAAAGATTGTTCTAAATTGTTATCTTTTTCTACTGATATTTCAGTAGGTGTATTATTGTTTAATTCTAATTTTAATAATCTAGTATTTTTTTTCGAAAAATATTTATCTCAGATTTTAAAATATTAACTTTATTTTTTAAATCATTTATAGTAGTAGGTCTACTATCAGTGCTTAAAATTAAAGACTTATTTAAAGCTTCTTTCATTGAATATCCTTGAAAAAGAATTGTATTAGAAGATGGGGATTCTTCTTTAGACTCGATAATTATTTTAAGCATTTTATTTCGAGTTTTTTCATCTTCAATTTGAGATGTTATTTTAAGTATCTCCTCTTTCATTGAAGAAGACAAAGTAAATAAGACATTCATTTCAATTATAGATTTGTAATAATTTTCATTATTACATTTGCACTTAGATTTTGTGCAATTATTTTCATCAAATTCTGATGAATAAGAGGAATTGTCCTCTATTTCGTCCGAATTGTCAGACGTCTCTGAATTTTCAGGAGATGAATTTAATATAATTTTGAAATAGATTGCTTAATATTTTCATCAATATTAAGTTCATTTATTTTCTTTTTTACTATGCATTTATTTGCATAGTGGCCAGTTTTGCCACTTTCGTAGCATTTTATTTCTCTGATTTCTCTATTCTTTTTCTTGTGAGAAATTTTTTGCATTTTCTCTGAATAATATTTTTCAGAATGTCGCTTATAATGTTTGTTCTTTTTATGAAAGGATTTTTTCTTTTTCTTTTGGAAATTTAGGAACATCATAAGCAAATTATTCACAGAAAGCGTCTAATTGCTTTCTTTATGTCAATCTTTCTTTTTTAATTTGATATCTCAATTTGAGATCTGTACATAAGGCTAAGCCTTCTTGCACACATGTATTTATAAGTTGTCCATATGTCAGATTTTCATATGGAATTCATTTGATATTATTATCTTGTAATTGTCTTTTCATTTTGTCAGCAAAAAGATTTGGTAATTCTTCAATAAATTTTTGCTTCCAGTGCGTACTATTTGCATCTGGTAGAGACATTACTCTAATTAAAAAGACATCTTTATACCAACGAAAATGTGTCAAAGTAGGGCATCTTAATTTTTGTAAGAGAGAACGAATTTGCTCTCCATTATCCGCTACTATACCAGTAAAATGCTGTAAAATATTAATAATTAATTTATAAACAACATCAGTATTTTCTTGATTAGGATTTCCTATTATTGTAGGACTTAAAAATTCTTCTCGTTGTTGTTTAGTTAAATAATTATCCCACCAGCCTTTGAGAAGGCCAGTAAACCCACATGTTAACTGGGTTACTATTTGATGGGCTCGATTATTATGACTCTGGGCTGCAGAAGCGTAGATCTTCTTTGTAATACAATTTGTATTTGACTATCAGTCATGCTGTCAATATCCCATTCATAAATATTTGATGGGTTATAATCATTTTGGTATTTATTATTATCTTCTTCATAAAGAACATCTGCAGGAGTAGGTCGAGGATAAGTAGTATCGATCCGTCCGCCGAGTCCGATATGAAGATGAGGCTTTATCGCCTTTTAATTTATGTATTTTAAATAATTCTAATTTCGAATTATTTTCTGGAATCGATCCTCAATTTGTTCAATTTTAATTTTATCATTATCAGAATTTTCTGATTGATCTGTTAATTGATCATCTTTATTTAAGGTTGTAATTTTAGTACCTTTTATATTTTTAATTAATTCTTCAAAATCCTGAGTTGATGGTCCTAGATAGAAATTAGGACTGAGAGGCGGTTGTATAAGTGAGAGTCGAATAGATAATTATGAGACTTACCTTTTCTTCTTTTTGATTTAAAGATAAAATAAGTTGATCAATTTTATTTTCCAATTTTATTAAGTGATTTGAGATTAAAGATATATTAGTATTTGTAAAATTTATTTGTTTTATTATACCAATAAAGTCTTTAGTGGCATTTGTTTCTAGAGTTTTTTCAAAAGCATTTAACTCAAAATTCGGGTTTCTATTATCTAAATCCAATATTGTAGGAACAATAGATTCAACAATTTCTCCAGAATTAGTTTTTCATTTCCTAGTTAACATGTTTAATTCATCTTCTAATTTTTTAGCTATATGATTACTAAACCATGTTAAAAATGAAAGAAAATATTTTCCTTCATAAAATCTTTTTTCATTTTCTTCAAAATATATTTCAGAAATTTTTCTTCTATCATTTTCCGTAGTATAGTTACGATACCATTCTCTAAACGATTCATATTTAGGTTGTAGATAATAATTGATTAAAGTTTGTCTTATTTGTTTTTTAGCGATTTGTTTTAAATCAGTCATTATGAAAATTAAAACTGGCCTCTGATTGCGGAGATGGGTTTTCTACCCTATTCGGGTGTAATAAATTATTACTCGATAAATTTATTTTATTTATTGGTTGATTTAGCGCTGAGAATTTATCTGAATCATTTTGAGATATATTTGAAGAAGGATAAGATATTCGTGGAAGAGTGATGGATCTTCTCGAATTAAATCTTATTACTACATCGCCATTAGAATCTTGACTAACTTGTTCAACATCTTGATTTATTACAGGATGAGGATTAGTAGCAGTCTGCAATTGTCATGATTCAGGAAAACTTACTTCATTTCATTTTATAGTCCTATTAGTAGCTATATTAGAAGCTAGTAAATTAGTTTTTATAAATTGTAAGAATTATAAATAGGTCTCATGTTATTTTTAATAATTGGACATAAAGTGTTCATAACTTTAAAATAAATTCGATAGATTATTGCTATTGTTTCAAATCCAGGTAAAAATTCATATCCATGTAATTTAATTTGGATTTTAGCTGCTTCAAAGAGATTTATGTCTGTGAGTGACAGACTTAAATTTGGGAAAGTGTTAAAGAAGATCGACCCATGACATAAGCTAGTTTTCATAACCCCCATTAACGATTGTGCCCAATTTAAGCATCTTGCATCTCTAAGCAGTTAGAATCGAAGTGTTTAATCCTCATAAAGTAAGAGATTTAAATGCTACTTGAATTAAGCCAATGTGAATATATTTATAATTTTCCAAATAACTATTTAGATCTTCTTGATTTAAGAGAGAAATTGTCTTTTCTTGTTCGTTTATTGTTAACGATTGTTCAACAGTTTTTATCGAAGATTTTCCTTTAAAATCAAAAGTTCCAATTTTATAAATTAAGGTTTTTTCTATTTTTTGAATAGTCCATTTATTTAAATCTTCTTCGTTTACAGGATATTCTTGTAATTCTGCATTTTTAATATTATTATTTCTAGATTGATTTCTTCGTAATTTTGTAGATATGTTGGTTCTATTATATCGAAATGAAGTACTCATAAAAGACAATCAGATAAACATCTAGAACTTTTTTTTCCTTAAATAAGTTTAATATGGTAACCTAACAACAACTAGATGAAAACATTTTCGTTCTACTAAATTTTAATCCAAATAGGTCGAGCCAACAAGAACCAGGCAACAAAGCGTCCATCCCGGACATAAAAACGCCCACATGCAATGATGGCCACTGGATTAAATTTAGCTTAGATCGATAATATTATCAAACCAGAAGGTCGAATTCGGTATATTCTGTATGTAAGTCAAGGATATTAAGTTGCCTAACATCACCCGACTTTACTATACAAGATATACTTCTCCTGACAAAGTTAGATTATCATATTAAAATTATTTAGAGAAGAAGAGTTTTAGATATAAGATTTAGCCACTCATGGCTCTGATACCAAATACAAATTGTATTACAAAGAATGATGATCTACGCTTCTGCAGCCCATAGTCATAATAATCGAGCCCATCAAATAGTAACCCAGTTAACATGTGGGTTTACCGGCCTTTTCAAAGGCTGGTGGAATAATTATTTAACTAAACAACAACGAGAATAATTTTTAAGATATTACTTCTAATGTAGTTAAAATAACTCTTAATTAAAATTTTGCCTTAAAGTTTCCTCGATTTCTTCCTTTCATGCCCAAATGTCGATCGCGATCGCTTCGTCTTTACTTCGATTGCTTATCTAATTATAGTCTCAAATTTTTAATTCATATGATCTAAAATAAATTTAATAACATTTAATTAAATAAACCAATAATCTATATACTTCAAACAAAAAACCCATAATATTTACCTCCTTAAAAGCTCAGACATCCTTCCTGCCCTTCGCATGCAGGGCCGTTCCACAGGTTCCTTCATCCTTCCACTTCTTCTCCTCGATGCTCCTCCTCTTTCTTCACACGGAACGAAATTGAGCCTCCTATACAAAATAAAAGGGCACATTCATTGTGAGCGTCGTCATCTTCCTTCTTCGCATGAGATGTTTCCCTCGCTTACGGCGTCGTCTTCCTTCGGTTTGAAATTGCAAGCTTCGTCGCCCTTATCCCATCATATCATACGCATGGGAAAGCGCTAGCCTATGATCATCGATCTTATTTTCGTCATCTACTCCTCGAATTTAAACGCTGCACCAATCCTCGATCCTAGGGTGCGCAATGGATCATGCCCCAAGGTTTGTGTCGTTTTTGCTAGGAGTTGGTCGATCACTCTCTAGTAAAGTCTTCCTTGTTGCACAAAACTTTTTAATATTATTTTTAAAACTGAAAAGATGCTGGATGAGTGAGCGAAGAGCATTTAAAACTGCAAAGATGCTGGATGAGTGAGGAAAGAGTATTTAGTCTCCATTTTTAAGAATAAAGTGGCTGCACAAAAATGTGCAAATTATTGAGGAATTAAGTTAATGTGTCATGCATTAAAATTATGGGAGAGCAATTGAACATAAGTTAAGACTTGATATAAAAATTTTTCATAATTAGTTAAGATTTATGCCAAGCAAGTCTAATTTGGAGGTTATATAATTATTGAGAGGTTTGATGGAGAAGTACAGAAAGAGAAAGATGCGTCTACATATGATTTTTATTGATTTAGAAAAAAATTACGAAAAAGTTCTAAGAGAATTTATTTGGAAAGTTACAGAAAAGAAAGGTGTTGATATTACTTATATTCGAGTCATTAAAGATATGTATATTAGAGTTGTTATTTGTGTTCGAAAAGAAAGAGGATTGACCAAGTATTTTCTAATTTCAGTTGGATAACTTCAAGGATCAGCTTTAAACCAATATCTTTTTGCTTTAGCTATGGATGCTCTCATTGGACATTTACAGCAGGATGTACATTTTTGTATAATTTTCATTAATGATCTTCTTCTTATGGATAAGACTAGAGGTAGAGTTCAGAAAATTTTTTAATTATGGAGGTCTACTTTAGAGTCTAAAGGTCTTTATTTTGAGTAGATCAAAAACTGAATACATGGAATATAATTTTATTAGTAGTAGATCTAATTATAGAGTTGTAACAATGGGTGATCAAATCATTGAAATGAATGAACATTTCAGATATCTCGGGTCTATTCTTCAAAGTGATTGTGATATAGATGGGGACGTTGTTAATAGAATTCAAGTTGGATGATTGAAGTGGAGGATGCATCGGGACTATTGTCTGATACAAAAGTATTGTTTAGACTTGAAAGAAAAATTTTAAAAGATGATTGTGAGACCTATAATGTTTTACAGCACAAAATGTTGGCTTATAGAAGAGAAGCATAAAACTCATATGCTAATGCTTAGATGAGTGGCTTGACACTTAAGAGAGAGAATGTGAAACGAATGTATCCGTGAAGAGTTGGTGCAGCTCCAATGGCAGTCAAGATTAGAGAGAGTCATATTAGATGGTTTGGTCACATTCAACATCGACCGTTTGATGATCTGGTTAGAATAGTAGATGTTTTAAATCTGACTTATATTAAGAAAGAGTTAGACCTAAAAAAGACTTGGACATGTACAAAAATGATCTTAATTTATTGGAATTAAATGAAAAAATGATACTCAATAGGATACAATGGAGGAAAAATGATTCGTGTTAAGCTAAATGAGTTTGCTGGTATTAATAGAAATTGAGCATGGAGAGCAAATAATTTCAAAGAATAGTGATCAACAAAACTAAAATTGAAATGGCTGAAAACAAACAATCATATGCACTATAGAAATCTCTATTAATCATCGTCAAACGAACCTTGAATCAGTGTACTTAACACGACCACCTTTGTCACTAAAGTGAAAATCTTCAATGGGGTTATTATTAATCATAACACCCATTCTCACTTCATTCTTTCATTCAAAATATGGCAGAGATTTCATGTAGGGAACGTCGTGTAAGAAATCATAAATTCAGTCTTTTTCAACAAATCTTTTAAGAAGGGATGTATCTTTTTTATAATTCATTTGGGATATATTTATAGTGATCAATCTCTTGTCAACGGCCCTATAAGTAATTAGAGCATGATGGGTCATTCTCTGTCTTGTAGATGAGATATTGGCTTTATCTCATACATTTGGGTAGTATCATTGATTTTAAAATACATTTGATTCACCATATCTCATATTTCTCCAGTTTAATAAACATACAGGTAATTGTTACTCATTTCAGAAAACATAGTCATAAACAGAATATCACCATTGTCATATTCATCCCAAGTGTTAAATGTTAGATTGCCTTTTTCTGATCCCATGCCAAATAAATGGCCCAATTTTTCATGGAGTTGTGAACCAATTGAGTAAGATAATTTCTTTCATTAAAATGATATATTAAATGAATGTTCAGTAGCGCTCCATTGGATTTAAGTTATAGAATCGATTCCAAATGAACATAGGACTAAAAAACAATGAGTACTGTTTTGATCCATGAGAAAGAAAGGTATGGTATTAATTGATGGAAGGATAGAAAAAATAATGCAACAATAAAAACTGCAAATAAAAAGATAAAATTAAAGGAAGAAAGAGATCTAAAGCAATAAAGGCTCACAAATTATAAGCAATGCAGTGATATTAGAAACAGTTGTCACGACCAGGCTTGAGATTTTCAAGTAACCAATGCAGAAACAGACTGTCGGATGGTGAGAATTGAATTTTGCCATATTTATTTTCTTTAACTATCATTAATCAAATAAAAGAGCCTTTAAATCATTTAAATTAAAGAAGTATTTAAATTTATCTTGTAACTAATTATGTCTTGTATAAACGTTTTCTCTTGTATCGTTCATCTTTTAATCAATTAAATTAACTTGAAAAGTTAGTTTAAAAATAATAACGAGAATACTCTTACTCCTTAACTAGAGTAATACAATGGAATAAATAATGTAATATGCATATCGGTTAAACTTTTTAATAAATCAATAAATATTTGATGTCATCAAAGAGTCTTACTATATCAATAGCATATAGATATCATTTTATATCTATACAACCATCACAGAAGCACCGTCTAAAGGTCATACCACTTAAAGTATTTCAGTATCAATATCATTTTTCATTTAGCGCACGGGCATTTTAGTGTTCTCCCAATAATACTATAAACGGGTGACTTCATCATGTTCAACCATGCACAAACAAGCATACATTTTAATAGTGAATATTTCTTTTTCATTTTCATAGCAGTCAATATTCTTGTATACGATTCAATATAAAATTAAATAAAGTTGAGCACACAGATCATGAGTATACAATATAGTGATAGAAAATGCATTTGGTCGAGCAGAAGTACAATATTACTATAGCAAAAGAAAATGAATACTCATCTCGATGTTAATTAATTCGTATTTGAATTTGTTTTGACGTCAACTCTTCTAAAAATTATAACTAACGTAAACATGATATTTATATTACCAAATTTTAAATAAATTATTATTTTAATTATATATTAAAATTATGTTATTCTTTCATATTTTATTTAGTAGAATATCGCTAAAAATTTTATATATATATATATATATATATATATATATATATATATATATATATATATATATATATATATATATATAATTAAAACAATTAACTTAGATTTATTACAGCCAACTCTGTCGAAAAGAAAATTCTTTTTTCCCCCAAGCTAGCCATTCCCTTCTCCTCTGCGTGCGATAGACGGCGTGACCTTCTCTTCCCTCCACACGGCAGCAGCGTACCTTCCTCCTGATCTTCTTCTCTCAAAGTCGGGCACAGCAATTTTGTCGTATGCAATGCTCTGCTCCCATAACGCTCGAGGTCTCGACGTTGACTCCTCGCTCCTCACCGACGCCATCTTCTTCGTTGCTTGACCCCAACGTTGATACTTCCTCAAGCCTCCTCGCCGCCGGCTATGATGTCTCCTGCGCGTCCTCTCCTTTGCACGCCACTCGACTCAAGGTAAGTGAATCTCGCTTGACCGCGTCGTTTTATAGGCGAACTCGTCGCGTGGGCTTTCGATCCCGTCGTTTGAATTTCCCGACTATTTGATTCATCTCCAATTTCTTCGGCTATCTGACCCTCTCGATTCGTCTCCCCTTTACTCCTCCTCAGTTCCACTTAACTTTCTTGTTTCCTCTCCCCCGGTTACAGAAACGGGACATTACAACAGCTTACCAAAATCCTAATAGTATAAGCCCATGTTTTTGCTACCATGACCAATATTGGAGAGAATTTATTATGCATCTCATTCCAACATTTGTAATAAATTTATATAAACCTACAAATGCTTCTAAGAAAAAATATATAATATTAACAACTGAATAAACAAATACATATTAATTACAATAAGTCAGCCCGTGGATCATTGAGATGAGAACACTGGTATCATTGATCAATTAGGTGTCAATAAGTAAGCAAAGAAAGAGAAAAAGGAGACTGAATGATTACGACTAGCTTTAGGCAGATCAGGTGGCAAACAAAACAAATAGGGCTGGAATGGAGGAGGAGAACCATCTGGGTTTGGAGACATAACGAGGCAACTAGGATAAGAGCAACCTTGGTATTTTCCACAAAATTGCATAGTTTATCTCAATGTTAGGTCATACCATTACATAATTCTATGTGAGAATATGACCGTTGAAGGGGTATGAAGGTTCATGGCAAATGTGTGTTTAAATTTAGTGGTTATTCTTTCAATGTGTATACATATAGTACAGATGTCTCTAACAAGTATTCATTATTTAAGTCTGCTGAGATTATTCAGCAACGTGAGGAGTTCATGCCTTTAAATTCTTAGAATGCTCAGCTTTGAAAGGATGAGACATAGAGGAGACCAATATTTGCCATAAGATTGTGAGTAAATGGTGAGCAATATTGTATTTGTCTCAATTTAGTTCAAGCCGCATGGCATCAGACATGGATCTATTGTACAAGATCTATTCATTCCTTATTTATTCTGATGGAGATTAGACAAATCTAGTCACGATCGGACGTGTGCATTCCAAAGGATGGCATGAACACAGGATTCATACATGATCAGAGGTTTCAAAAATTGCAATCGATGAAAATCCCATCTTGTGAAAGCTATTATAAGATTTTCGAATGTATGCTCTCAAAACAGATAGCATCAATAAAAATGCCTCTTCACCCCCTTCAAAATTTTATTAAAGAGGGGTTTAGCAGTAATAAGATGAGATTATTAGCATTTGAAGACAAGCAAATTGATATATCTCCATAGGTCTATAAATGCCATCTAAGCTCCGAAAAATTTGGCCGCTTCAAAGGCGCATGCAGGGCAGTCTCATCAGAGTTATTTTTCTTCTTCATTGTGCATGTATGTACTTGGGAAATAAGAAATAGGAAGTGCCCCTATTTTGTATGCCCTGATTGTGGCTTCTATGCATGTCATACATTGTTGAAATCGAACTATAAATCTTTGTGCATCTTTGTGGTTGCTTTCTCTTTAATATTTTATTTTATGACACACTGTGTTAGATCTATTGAAGCTTCATCTTTGAGACTTATGGCTCCCACATTACAACATTTTCCTTGATGGATGTTCGTGGTCACTTATAAAAAATATATGCTCCAAGATATCCTCTGAAAAACAATGCTCTATAAACTTACAAACCGGAAAAAAAAAACCAAAAAAACAAAAAGTTTTCTTTTCATTTTCTACTCAGGAATTCAAGAGCGTCCCAAGTATTTCTAACTTGCTGAGAGATTTTTTTTCCTCAATATATTACTTGGCAGAGGGAACCTTTAGTTGTCTGAAGTTAAAATAATAATGGCAACTTCTTACTCTTACACTGACTTTATTTAATTAAATGTATTTAAGGATCAGTTAAATCCTTCATAGAAGAATTTTCTGAATCTAGAACAGAAAATATGGTATAAAAGCAAGTTAATCAAAAGTTTGAAATTGAAAAACACAAGTAGATGAATAAAACATTGTAGAAGGCAGGTTCAATGAGCAAGGTTTGTCTTCAAGAAATTAGTTGAGGAAGTTTTTATAGACTATAAGTGAATAGTGTTATTTAACAGTCCGATCTAATACTATACTCATATAAAACAAATGACATAAGACGCAAGTAAGCTAATTCTAAATCACCATAATATTTAATCAAGCATATTAAAAAAACAAAGGAACATGTCATTATCAGAAACCTGCTCGCCAGCACCGTTTCAACAACATTATTGCTAACGCGTAAGAACTTAAAAAATAAGCAGAACCATAATAGCCGCATGAATGGTAAAAACTGAATTTCCCAATAAACATCTAATTCATCCGCAGGAACAATAGCATATCAGCTCGCATGTTGTCAATAATGGTTTCAGCATTTAAAAAACCTAACCAAACCAATACTTCGACATTACCATGAACCTTCTCATCCGACAAAAACATAAACAAAGAACAAATCAACACAAGATCAACCACTTCTAACAATTTACCGCAATTTTGAATCATCAGATCAAGGATGTTGAAAAAAAAAAAGGCAAATTCTACCCTCCAAACGATATAAACTCTAACGATCCGATTAAAACCATAATCAAAGCTGATCGAAACAGTAAAGTGGATAGCAAACAAAGAAGGAAAAGAATCGGCAATGGCGAATAACTATCCCTCCACCTGCAGACTCCAATCCAGAAAGGTAACAAGCAGAAAAGATAAGAACGAGATAAAGAAAACCGCACCGGATCGAATGCAGCAAATGATACTCGAATTCCCCTAGCTGATTTCGTTTTCCCACAACGAGATTGAATGATTGAAGCGAACAAGAACTGAATCTTCACTTATTCGCTCCAGTTCTCTCCCCCCACTTCAACTTTGCTTTCCCATCCATACTTTTCCTTTCCGCTCCCAAGTCAAACTCGACTCAGCTGGAGCGCACAGCCCGCTCAGACTGCACAGTGTGGGAACTAAGCGATTCCAGGTAGAGAGAGAGTGCGAGCGACAGAGAGTGAAGAGCAAGCTCTCTAGCCAGACTCGCGTTAGGTGCGGCCATTAAAGCAAGACGTTGGGAAGGGACCAAAGATGCTCGCTCGACTGCGGGCTTTATAAACCATATATGCGCTAACGACCGACACCTATTTATTGCCAATTTCGATATTTTATCTGAAAATAAATTGGCAAGCACTATTGTGGTCTTTCTTCCCCACGTTCTTCAGAAAGTCATTAAGATTTTTTATTTAAATAAATAAATATTTTTAAAATGAAAATTTTATTATTTACTCTCTCTAAAAAATTGGATTTGAATGCGCAATCTATTAAAAAAATGAAATATTTGCTTTCAGTGTAAGTCCGTCGGATCAGAGGTTCGAATCTCACTAATTACAGGAGGATTTGAATAAGACATGCAAGCGATCTTGGCAGTAAGTTCTGCAGTTTATCTCAGTTCGAGCTATCAATCTTTTAGTATATATATATCGATATGTCTCTAGACATGTCGATATATATATATATATATATATATATATATATATAGAGAGAGAGAGAGAGAGAGAGAGAGAGAGAGAGATGAACATTTAGTTGGTAACTTGAAGAATGTTGATAGGAGAATTGTCATTTTTTAAATGATAGGGTGTGAGTGTCCCACAAAATAATTGCCCAAAATAGATTGCTACATTCAAATAAAAAATTTTATTTTACATAAGATGCTCTATTTAAGTAAATATGTATTTCATAAAAAATATTTATATTAGGATGAAGGAAATGAAGAAAGAAGAGAGTGTGTATAATTGAAAAAATTATTGTATCAAGGCATCAGGACTAAAATCAGGAGATGTCATGTATACAAACGGATCCTCATGTATTAAATTGGGGGTTTTTATGTACACATGACAGATCTTGATTGGATTATTGATGCAAAACTGTATCAGGACTCCTGACACTATAATTTCTCATATAAGCGAGAGAGAGAGAGAGAGAGAGGCTGAGTGAAATATGTTGTTTATAAGAGAAATATTGTAACGATGGGCTTTGCAAGATGCAAATCAAGTATCACATGAGAAATTAATGAGATGCAATTATGTGAGCCATTTACATGGATAACCCCACATTTTTTATTTATTAACATATCTAAAATCCAAACCTTCATTTTTTTATATATAACACTCAAATCGTTAATATTACATTAAAAAATATCATTTTTATAATTTTTTAAAAGCGAGATACACATTTTCATGTATAGATTTATGATACCATGTTGTCTTTAATGTAAATATCAATGTTTTGGTGTTAGATTTGGAAATATATAAGATTTGTGTCACGGGTATGTAATTTTTCCATTTTTGTTTTTATGTGAAATTATCTTTTAATTTATTAACTCATTTTGAAAATATTCGATGAATTGACTCAAAATTTACACGGGCATACATAAGAACGAAGAAACTCGAACCAATAATTTTATAAGGAGAGCCAAGGCTCTCAATCACTAACGCAACCACAGTAGAGGTAAGTGCGGGTTCAAAGCGTATAAACCGCACAAATTTGACTGAAAAAAAGCCGGAAAAGCCAATCTCTAGATTTGAAAATAAAGAATCCAAATCGATCGAGATCTTTATTGAAATAGAAAGAATGGATCAAATAAGCCTTATAGAGAGCTCGCTTAAGAATAAGAAAGACGAAATTATGAAAATATCGTGGAATAAGATATGATTCTATTCACGGGAATTCTGTATGTGATAATAAACTTTGAAACGACTCAAATAGGTTATGTCAATCAATTTATCTATTCCGCTAGAATATTTGACCAAATTTATTATTCATTCATCAAATTTTATTGGTTTAATAAATATATGAGAGACGAAAAGTCTCTATCTCGAAGAATTGGCGAAAAATATCTAAGATGCTAAAATTATAAAGTAAAGTTAGATTTGACATATTTCAATGATCATATGGATCCAAATGAGGTCATTGAGTTGCTCTGGACCTTGGAATATGTTTTTGAGTGCTAGGACATCCCATAGGACAAAATGATAAAACTAGTTGCTTGCAAGTTAAGGAAGAACTCATCTCAGCGGTGGGAGGAACAATGAGAAGAGAAGAGCAAAATTTCTACCTAATCCAAGATGAAACGGGATATGTTACATATCAGATGTCCAAGCCCCAGCTTCAAAATTGGAGAGATCGCATTACTGGGGACCACCACATCCTATTGACAAGGTTTAACTTTGGGATTACAGCCAGAGTATAACTAAGGGAAAAACCAAGTTGATACCGCCTAAGGAGAAAATGATTCAAATTAGAGAACAATCAGAAAAAATATAGTATTCCTAAATTTTTTCCAACCAAAAAGTGGTTTAAAGTACCACGGATTTGAGTATATCAAATCAAATGTCACAGCCAGAAAAATGATCTCTTTAATAGATTAGAGAGCGGTTGAAAAAATAAATAATGATCCTAGAGAAGATGAAGATTTCATATAGGATTCTCAAATTTCAGCCTACAAGGAAGAGATGCCAGCAATTCTAGTTGAACTTAGGAGAGAGACTCCAACTAAGTTGATAATAGTTATTCTAGAATGAAGTGAGATTGAGGTAATAAACATTCATGCAAAGTATGAGATCGTGGTGCCTCTAGTTGTTATTTTGCCGGCATTGAGAAGAGCATCAATAAGACTGACATTGGATGTCCCATAAGTTTAAAGATCTAATATTAGATACAGGTCAACCACACATTAGAGAAATTTAGACATTTCAAGTATATAGACTACTTCTTGAGATGCTCCTCCTGAGGGAGGTCCATTATGTCCAAGATAAGACTCTTTTGTGCCACTTTTGGAAGCCTATGAAAAGTCATTGGGCACTAAATTTAGTTTAGCAATATACCCACCAATAATTGATTAGGCGGAATGGATGAACTAAAGTGTTGGAAATCACCTTAAGAACTTTACAAGAAGGAAAATCCTATAGTGGAATCCATATTCTTTCAAAGAAGAAGAAGAAGATGCCTCTCTTGAGGGGTTACCCTTCAGTATGGCCCAACCTACCATAGATCTCATCCCAGAGTTGATTCCTCGAGACAAACTTATTTATCAAGCATATCTAGCAAATTAAGAGAAGTGAGAGGAGTACTTTATAGATTTACTTACTCAAGATTTAGCTCGTGAGAATTTACATCACTATACAACTCCAACTCATGTTATGCCAAAAGAGAATGGATAATTATTCAACCAGAATGTGCTTTGGAATGTCCATGCCTGCACGACTAACTTGCCATAATATGATGTTGTATTTGATAGCTTCAACAGAGCCAACCTAACCACTATGAGGAGTCAAAAGCTTCAATGAGATCGAAGCTCCCCAAACCTAAGAGACTAATGAGAGAGCTTCTTATAGGGCATTGTTCTACAAATCTGCCCCTACAAGTTGTGAACATAGCTGCAGTTCAAGAAGTCATCCATGATCCCAACTATAGTGTTGTAGAATTGTTTGGCTTAGATCCGTCCAAGTGGGCCGATCGACATATTTCTAGTTAGGACAGTCATCGGCTTATGGTGTTTCCCTACTAGGGATGTATCCAAAGATGAGATCGTGATTCGATTGTAACTCTTCTGAGGTGGTGACTATCTCCCAGGGATTGAATGGTACTCCAACTATAGTTCGGTCCCTCAAAGATACTTATTCTAGATTTCAATTCTCCCACAACCTTTCTTTTGCCTCCTACCTCATCATATTTGTTGTTGCCACTAGAAAGCTGCTTTTTTTTTTGTTCTTCCTATAATTCCTCATCATCCAACCATTATCCTCTCTATCTAAACTCCAAGAAAGTCCTCTTTTTTCCAATTCGCACTACCAAACCTTCCCTACTTGATGTCGCCACATGGAAACAGTCTATCATGACCTTATTCTGTTATTACAATTCCTCAGCATGTCGTTTCCCGCATTCCTACCTACTTTCATTGTTGCAACTCCTCCACATCTTCGTCATCATCGTCCCCCCTGCCCTCACACATCGTCCTCTGATAGTCTACTTGTTGTCCAAACTCAGGGAAACCACTATCTTATTATTTTCTACTTTCCAACTATCTTTTTCACCTTTGTGCAACCTTCCAAACCCTCGCCGACCGCCACCCATCCTTAGGATACAGTCTAATTATGTTTATTGTTGAATTTTTCCTTTCAAGCAAAACAGAGCGCGAGGTGCAACGAGTTTTGCTCTTGTGCGGTCGAGAGAGGAGGAGCGTTCGTGAGTTCCAGTCTTATAGCAAAAAATCTATGTGTGGTGTAATCCAGACATTTCACTTCATTTTATAATGAAATTTTTGGTGCGGTGCGGCTCCATGTTTTCTCCTATTCTATGATTTTTTCACATTATATATTCTGCATTCTCTAAATTTTTTGTGTTGTGTGCTTCTATTCAATATTTATTCTAGATCTCTCGAATCAATGTATTTTTCCGCAATGTAATTTGATTGTGAATCGATTGATTCCCAATTTTTATCCCAAAAGTATAAATATCAAACTTTACATGTTAGCTAAGAAAATATAAAAGAATTGTGTGGTATGAACTTAAATTTTCTACTTTACACTATTATAAAAATATATATAAATAAAATATTAGCAAAACACCTCAATAATGATAAAAATTAGCCAAATATTTGCTTGATACACTATTATAAAAAAATATATATAAATTTAACAAAACTAAAAGATGCCATATATCCATGCTGCTTTTCATTATTAATATGTAAGTTTATATCAAATAATTTTATATATATATATATATATATATATATATATATATATATAATATATGATAAATATATATATATATTATTACGAAATTTTGCGTTTTAAGCAAAATCATAACGTAGCCTAGAAATCGCAGTCGCAGGTTCAGATAGCATGCGATGTCAAGGAGTCGATTTCTCCGTTTTAAAACGCATAACGTCTATCAACGACGATCTAACTAGCATGTAAAACGCGATATTTCAGATGCTATCTGCTAAAATAACGTCCAATCTGACTCGTATATATATACCTCATATATATATATATATAGTCATATGGTCCATATACATGAAACACAAATAATTATATATATATATATCAGAACTGATAAGATATTGGATCTGTGCTCCCACGAATTTCCAATCAATTAATGAATATCAGTATTTATTTTTTAAATCCTAAAATTCTCCAGTTGTGGGCTTCAGACTTGACAACTTGTAACATGAATAAGCGCTCTTTAGCTGTAAAGCAATCAGCTCACATGGGGACAGCTAATAATATCAAAGGTTAAGCAGACAAGCAATGCTACAGTACTGCCCACATAAATTCATAAATATACTTTTTCTTTCTTTTTTTCCGTTGAGCATTAATGATGTGATTGTTTGGTCATATGACAGATCATTTTGAGGCAGTTTATTTGGTACAATAGATTTTGAAAATACATCAGATTTGACAGTTTATGCATTTTCAAAATTTTAAAAATAGTATTTTTGCACCGCACATATCTAGGTGCGGTGGCAGCTTTTTGACTACAATCTGACTTTTCCAAAACAATAAAAATTTTTAATAGCCACTGCACCTAACTTATCAGCAGATCATTCAATAAGCTGCAGCTGCCCCGAACAAACCATTAATTAAAACAAAATGCTCACGTGTTTCCATGCATAACTAATGTGTTACATTTCTAACTTGCAAACTTTAATATCTACATTTGTGGCACTCGTAAAAATATCGCTTTCGCTTGTAAAAGGTTAAATGCCCTTCTTGTGGAATAGGTTTATCAAACCAAACATCATAAATATAAATATTAAAGTTTAGGTGCTAAATATATAAATATATAAGAAAAGTGTGGTATGTATGTAAATTTCCTTAAATAGAAGTGATTAATGATAGAAGGGTCCATTTATTTCAATTTTTTAGGATGGCTATTTATTTCAACTTATAGCTACTTAGGATATAATGTTTGGCAAATGTTTAATACTATCTCTTATGTTATGTTTTCACTCTTATTTGTTAGTTATGTTGTGTGATCAAATTTTATGGTGGAAGAGGGATAATTTAAAGAGTTAAATGTATATGAGATTTAACCTAAAGTTATGGAAGAGAAAAATTTATAGTACCTAATCAAGTTAAAATAATTGTAATGATCTGAGCTTCATCACAGATGATAATGTATAAGCAATTTAGACGATATATATATATATAAACATTGAGCGACTAAGATATTGAGTGTTGGAGATCGAGTAGTGATGGCTGATGGAGAGCGAACATCAATCAATAATTAACATGCTATTTTGGATAGTGCTAATGGATGTCAGATGTTAATCATTGGGTGACTATCGAATATTGACTTCATTGCTCTCCTAATCGAAGGGAAAACTACATAGCTGCTTAGTAAGATAAGCTTCAAAGTTCGATACTTCGAGAATATCAATTTGTGGTCATTGCAGGAATCTATGCTGGCACAATGTCAAGCATCAAATAATTGCAAAAAGAGCTGTTAAATTCTCAAAGTTTGAATTCTATGTCCATCAAAAGTTTGTCCTAAATTATGTATATTAAAATGACCTATTTATAAGTTTAAGAGAATAATTTACTTATTTCTACTAAAAATCTAGATATTTTATTACATGGTTTGGAAAATAGTTTCATTGAATGTGCTGTAACTTTTCAACTTCTTGGTGGCTTAATAAACTAATACTTAGGTGATTTGACTTCATTAGATTTATCTCTTCAAGAAGCTAATTTTAAATCCCATATCCTTAAAAGAAGGTATATCCATGTCAAAGTACATCTCAATTGAAGAATAACTACATTCCAATATCCTTCATATGCTACATTATATTTTCTGTTATATTAATAGGTTTTTTTTTATTCTTTTATTGTGAGAATTTTATAGGAGGTGAGAAATTCATGGTGGTGTAGTTGAAGTTATGAGTGAGTATTTTTAATTTCTAATATAGGGAAAAATAAAACTAATTCCTTGGTTATCTATATAATAATTATGATGAAGAAATACACATGAAAAATAAGATTACATTCATACTAAAAGAAATAAATATATAAGCACTATAATCGGGGTCTACACTGTCATAGCTGCACTCCATGTCAATTGTTGTCAAACCGGCATCTCCTCTAGCATCCTTTGCGTTGACGTTTGTTCCTGTGGCATGAGGCTGGATCTGGTTGATATAGGTGTTCTTGTGACGCGGATCGTCAATGAAGGTACTCGACGCATTGTTCGTACCTTAAGCTTAAGGTCTGGATAGACGGATTTCATGTTTGAACCGTTCTACTTGGTGACACATAAATGGTTCATCCTCTTGAGCTCTTTTGAGACAAGTTCAAAACTTTCACGAAGGTCCCAGGACATAACTGCTCATATTTGATTCTTCGGATGTCTCATGAGGCCCGCAACACCATTGGCGAGCTTTCCCGAAAGCCCAAATTTTTTGAGTTATGGCAAGACCACCCTTAATTCAGGCGTGACCACGCTTAACCAATGGTGTGACCACACGTCAACCAGGCATGCCTACACCAAAACCTCCATCAAATGGTCTGCTTTCGACATGACCACGCCCAAAGGTGGCGTGACCACGCCCAAAGGTGGCGTGACTACGCCAACTAAACAAATATTTTTGTGTAATTATATCACAACTCGGGCATGGCCATGGCCACACCCAAATCTAAAGAGGCGCACGAGTTCATCGACCAGTGTGGCCACTTCCAAAGGTGGCATTGTCGTGCTAACCAAACCGAGTGCCCGACATAATTATGTCGTGCCTCAGGCATTATCATGTCATGCCTCCATTCATGACGAATGCTACAGTGGCATGACCATGCCTTAATGCAGCGTGGCCACGCCATCAGATCCTATTCTGCTATTTTGATCTCCAGTCCTTGTATTCTCGCTGGGGAGGTGACCATGACCGATGAGCATCCCTTCTTTTTCTTGGTTTTTCACCCAAAAATGGCATAGGACCCATTTGTAATCCATGCTAAATGAGGAAAATGGCTTGGGACCATTGGGCTTTCTCCTATGTCAAGTTTAACCAGGGGAAGAAGGCTCATTTGCAAGGAATGGCTGTCATTTTGCTTTGGAAGCTTACGGAAGAAGAGAGCTTGATGGAGAGCACTCAAGGGGCTTCCAAAGGGCTTTTTGAATGGGTTTCCTCTTCTTCTTTCAAGAGAAGCAAAGGATATCCATTCCTTCCATTTTCCTCGACTTTTCTTCCACTTCTCAGTCATCATCCTCATTTTCGACGACTTCCAACAAGACAACGAGGAAAGCTTCATCCTAGCATTGGAGAATGAGAACTCTTATGATCTCGTCATCATCATTGATGAGGAGAGCTTCCTCATTACTTTAGAGAAGAAATCTAGCGGCATTTTCATTCTCTTCGGTGAGGAGGGCTTTTTCCTACAAGAGAAATGCTTCGATCAACCATCGCATAGGTGAACTTCCTTAATCACTTATGATTTTTCATTCCTAGAGCCCACGATATATGGATGTTAGAGGAATTATGTTAGGATTTTTGTGTTCCTATAGGAAACCTAATAGGATTAGGTGCATTGCGTTCTCCCTCGTGAATCCAAAGAGAAGAACCTATTTTCGCTCTACACCAAATCTAAGAGTCGAGGTTGTACTAATCTCACAGTTTGCCTCGGTGATTCATCTGGATGGACGATTGAAATCCACCGGCCAAAACTTTGAGGGCACTCCTTCACATGTCGTATTTTCGGTCACAAAGATTTCTCCTTGCAAGAGATTCCCCATCTAGCGATGTGCGAACAAAGATGGGCATCATGTTATCTCACGCAATACGACGTTGGTACACCTCTCCATCGCTTTGCCATAAGTTTCTCGTGAGTTCACTAGGACTCGCATGATTCATCATTGAATCTAATCGGTCTCATGTGGCATATGTTTGCATCCTCATGGTGTGCATGGCATGAATTTATAATTTACATAAAAAGAGCATTTGTTTCTGCATTCTCCGTTGATTTACCACTCACACAGGCACACAAGCCCGATCGACCATCTTCTTTCCACTTAATCAATTGATCGGCCAACATCGACCCAATTGTATCGATTAACCATCCTCTGTCGATCAACCACCTACATGGACCCCGATCGACCATCGGTGGTCCACTCGATCGATCGGTTGTCACAAGACTGATCGTATTGATCGACCTCTTTCGTCAATCGATTGCCCATGTGGACCTGATCGACCATGTTCGGTCCATTTGATCGATCAACCATCACTAGCTTAATCATGTCGATTGACCATCAATCGTCGATCGGTCACCAACACCGTCTTGATCAACCATCTTCGATCGACATGACTGATCGACGATGTTATCAACATGATTGTATCGATCGACCGCCCATCATTGATCGGCCGCATACTTCTTTCTGATCTACCACCCTCAATCCACTTAGTCAATTGGTGCCACCCCGGTCCAACCGATCGGTCGATCATTTGCATTTAGTATGTTACATTCATAAAATGCTTTTTCACATTGCCTGCATTAGCACATTCATATTCGCACTCTATAGTGCACTTGAGAGCATATGGTTTTTTGATATCCACGATGAGTATTCGTGACTCCCAGTTGCACATTACTTTACACCTTGGCTCCTCGATATCTCTATGCCATGGTGCACCGTATATTGTATGTTTGCACTTGTACTTGTGCACTCCAGCATGATTGTTTTGTATGGCATTCCGCATGTTGCATCACACGCATGTTTGAGTCTACTTAAGTCACTGTTCTCACATACTCACTCCAAATACCCACGTGTCTGCATCGTGGATGGACTTGTCGTCAAGTCCATCCGACATATAGTTCTCTCCATTGAGAATTGCATCTTTTTCAATTCCTACGGCACCGCTCCAGACAATCATGGATCTTATCTCTGGGTCACTACCTCCACGATACACTCACCCTCCGGTCCGTTGCCTCCATGGCACACTTACTCTCTTGGTCTCTATCTTGATGGCACCCCCACCCTTCAGTTCGTTGTGTTCACATCACACCCACCCTCCGGCTCGCTGTCTCCATGGCACACTCAACCTTCGTGTCACTGCCTCTACGACACACCCACCATTAGGTCACTGCCTTCATGACACACCCATTTTTCGGGTCACTACCTCCACGACATACTCATTTTCATTTGTATTGCATGTTTTGCATGCATCATTCTACACTCGTAGTTAGTATATGCCTCCATATACTAGCGGCAAATATTTGTCCTCTTTTGATCGTTCCTACTCTATTAGAAGGATCACATCGTATTGACTCTGTAGCATTCGCATGTAGTCCCCGATCGTCTTGACAACGAAGCTAGCTCGCTATTTCAGTGACTCACTGCTGGTCACGACGCAGGAACTAGTATTACCCTTGAGGATATCTTGGTAGTTGTGTAATACTAGCCATCGCATTGTGGACCAGTAAGCACGTGTTGTGTTAAGGTTTCAAAGAATATAATTGGTGTCACTTAGGCTTTCTATTTCTTAAGAATGCAGCCCTAATTTTGTTAATTCTATGTTGTTTCTTCTGCGATTAGTTTTCAAAATTATTAAGACTATTTTATAAAAACAACCTTATTTTCTTTCAAAATGTTTTTTTTTTATTTTTGTAGCTTTATTATTAGGAGAATTTCCATCTCCTTTTTTTTTTGTCATGTCTAAAGTTGGATTTCTCACTACTCGTTTTGTTGCAGAAAGGCTATACATTTAAATTAAATTTCAATAGAGCCATTATGATGAAATATGCTTACTCTGTATTTTCCACTTCTGCACGTCTAATTTTATAATTATTACATAATGAACCTTTTTCCCGCCCTTGCATGAAATTAGTAATTATTATCTTTTTATTGTAAATTTATTTTCCCTTTTGATGCAAATATGTATATTATCGTTTAAAAGTCACTTTCTTTCGTACATCAAATTAAAATCATATTTATTTTATATATATAAATTGAGTTATTTTAAAAGTCACTTTCCGATTTGACTTTATTTTATTTATATTTCAGCCCACATTTACATGCATTATCAAATAACTCTCTTACTTCCATGTATTTACATCCATACCACTCAAATTTTTCACAATGCATTAACAATAGCAAGATTTACATTCCTACCAATTAAAATTTTTGATGGTATAAATATAAAATATAAAATTCTAAGTGCTAAATATGTAAATGCTCCTTAAAAATATCACTTCGTACTAAGTATTTAAAACTAAAAGAGTACTATAGATATAAATATCAAAATTGGGCTCAGTTTCTGTTAACAAGTTGCCTTTAGTGGGACCCCCGCCACACAGCACGTGTGACGTCAGTCACATGTTATAACGGAACCGCTCGTCCGTCCATTCAATGGTTGAGCTCTCATATCCGTTGGATCAGCTTTCCGCTTCCTTCCCATGAAGTGAAAGCTAAGGTGCAGTCAATCATAGCCCTCCATCGAATTCAGTGAGAAAACAACTTTTCACAAAAAAAATTAATTAATGGCAAACATACCCTTAAATTAAATTAAATTACATCACCCTCCACCAAAATTGTTCCTTAATTATATATATTTAGAGAGAGAGAGAGCGAGAAGTGTAATAATTTATCATTTTAATTAGGTTCCCTCTCAATTCAAAGACCGTACTGGTCTCTCTTTTGAGAAGGGACAAACAGTCCCCTAGACCCAATTAGGTGGCGTCCGGTAAGTGTACGTAGCACTGCGTGCGTCAGCCAATGGGAGGCCGCCACATGTGTGTAACTTTCTTGTAACCTACTTGTAACCTATCTGTAACCTCTAAATATAAGAATGTTACACGGATGTTACAAACAGATTATAAGGAATATAAGGAGGTTACATGCACGTCACAAAGAGGTTACATGAGATAAAACACGAAAATGCCCTCCTTATAACATGACTTCCTTGTAACATGGCTTGCTGAACACAGCGCTGCGTATGCTCGTCGGACGCAAATTTTTTCCCAACTAGGGAGAGTCTAGGGCAACAAAGGCAAAAATGATATTTTAAAATAGATAAAATTGATATTTCAGGAGGGTAAAAGACTAAAATTCGCTCTCATATAAATAAAAATCTAAATTTGAAAAGGAGCGATTGAGTCTTCTGGGCTCTTCTCGGGTACGCTTATGCCTCTAATTATCTCTTATCACATATAAGTAGGTCAGCCATCATTAAAATAGAGATCGAGAGAGGTCGAGTGAGATCGGCCAAGCACCTTACTTGACGGGATCCTCTTTCATTGCTTAGTTGATATCCATCCACTGATTTAATATATTTTAGTGATTAAAGTTTAACTCATGATCTTATTTTTAAAAAGCAATAATCTTATTTATCAATCTAGCACTAATTGGCCAAAGAGGATTCCTGCATTGACACGACTTATTTGAACCATATAGTCAACGAAAGGAATTAAATGAGGTTATTATGATAAAAATGTGCATGACATCATATCTTAGCCCAATTATTTATGACGTTAAAACTTATATATATATATATATATATATATATATATATATATATATATATATATATATATATATATATATATATATCTATTGATGTGTGCTTGGACATTCGAGGCGGTAGAGTAACTGATTATCGTCTTAGCATTGTACGAGAATTCAACGCACACATAGATAAAAAAAAAATAAGCGGTGACGACTCCAAAAGTTTTTACGTGGAGAACCCTTAAAGGGATGAACCACAGGGTCTGACCCAACTGTGAAAATCTATTATTGATTGATGATTACAGGAATCCCTTGTCCCACAAACGGGAAAGGATAATTATATTCTTCAAATTACAGTATCGATTGACAGTGTCAAGTTGATGGTAATTGACGATGGTGGTTAGTGATGCTCGACGACGGTAAGCACTGGTCAAAGGAGAACGACAGTGGTCGACAACGGTCGGCGGTTGTCGACGACGGAGGTCAGCGGTGGTCGATGACTGTTGAGAGTGATGCTGAGCAACAGCTTCTCCTCAAGACTTCTGGCTCTCTCTCTAGGCTCCCCCCCTCATGTGGGGTGGAAGTCTTTTTATAGGATTTTGGGTGCAATTAATGAAGTCATTTTGATCGGACGGTCCAGAGGGCTTCCATTGATCAGACAGTGTTTAAGGGGCATTTGAAGGCATTAACAATGTCGGAATTGAGTGATCTTAGGCTCGTTGGATTTGTCTTGTCGAGACGCTCGATTCGAGTACAGGCTTGCTAGTGTTGGCATCTATTTGATCTTCCAAATGTATCCGAAAATCTTCTAAGAATGGATTCATGACTTGATCTCGGCTTGATTTGATTCGGATTGTACATTTTACTCTTAATATCTTATAAGTATAAGCCTATCGCTCGACAACTCGCTGGCTCAATCGGTTGAGCTTGCTTGGCTTTGACTTGTCATGGGCAATTTGGTATTAGATTGAGTCGGCAATGTCAGTCAACTGAGCATATAATTGGCTTCTAGTTGACAGGACTGGTTCGTCCTGCTAGGCTTAGTTGGCATCGACTGATCTAGTCTAGTTGTCAACCCTCTCATTTGCAAGAAACTCATGTCGGTAGAGTGATCTAAGACAATCGAGTAGAAAGTGAATCACCGTAACTAGAGAGGTGGCTCGCTCTTCAATGAGGATGGCCTGGATGATGACTATAAGACTCATTGTTACATTGTTAATTATTGATCCCTTATGAGAAGCCTCGAGGGCGTCCATGACATTGTTGGTGATATTGTGAAACTACATCTATCTAATTGGATCTATTAGAAAGCAAACAACTGTATTTGATAGACTTTCTTATAGTGGTTAGCTAATATGTATAATTGGTTTCTTTCCAGTCTGAACGGTTCGGGCTCATATCACTTGGTCTTCTTTTTGTCCTCCTCATGACTCGGCCGACTTTGATTTTAGCTCAAATTTCTGAATCCGATCGGATTCATAGGCCTTATTATTTTCTATCGATGTACTCTCATTCATCGTAATCTTCTCCTCTATACCATTAGATCTCCTAAAGATCAGCACTGACACATTTTTTTCACGCACACTCACCATTGTTTTCATGAACTCCTAACAAAACTTATAGCCAAAAACAAAACATATCCAAGTTCAAAAACAAGAAGGAATGAAAAAGCAAATAATCCATTTATGATCTCCAAAACCTTCTCCTCCTTCACCTTAATCTCCATTAATCCAACCTCCTCCAACAAATGAAGAAGAAGACAGATGAAGGGACCATATCTGATATTATGTAGACTAAAGCAGTAGAAATCTCAAATATACAGCTAATGCATGGTCAACAAAGACAAGTGACTACCACTATAATAATATAAGATATCTCAAGCTGAAATCTGCATGTCTTTTGGCCATAAGAATATGATAATTTGGTAGCAATATAGCTGTATTCCTCTACTAATGGTTGGTAAGGCTGACTCATATATTAAAATAAGAAATGAAATATGGTGCACTTGAAGGGTCCATTGATTGTACTTTATTAGTGGACTAGATGTACTTGTTGGATGCTTCTATGAATTTTTAATTATGAGTATTTACATACATACCACAATTTTTTTATAAATTTACAAATCTAACTCCTAAATTTTCATATTTATATACATATATCACTCAAATATGTGATATAACTTCAAAAAAAAACTTAAACTACTATAAATAAATTTTTAAAAATGAAATATTACGTACATAGCACTCAATTCTTATGGATTTACTTATCTCACACCCAAAACTTCATTTTTACACAAATAGCAGTTTACCTGTAGATGAAAGGATAGGGAGCGCTATTTTTATATGATGTTTGTAATTATGAAAATTTTAGTGTGTGATAGGTAAATATAAAAGTTTCAGATGTTACACATGTAATAACTCCAAATTTTTAATATCAAAGTGTTATAAATTTATAGGTTAAATTTTAGATGTCAGATAATTAAATACATAAGAATTGTGTTGTGTGCATGTAAATTGCCCTTTTATTATTTAGGATGTAATGGAATTACAAAAAAAATATTTGATTTAACTCTTTAGTTCCAAAATCAATTCCTACGCGTCGCTTATACCTAAATTCTCGGCCAATCTTCACTAAATCTCTAAAGTAAAGAACAAGTCACTACGCTGCCAAGACGAATCTCCCGCCTACCATGAAGGAGATATAACATAAAATTCCCATAGAAATTATTACATACATAGAACTCAAAATATTATTATTTACAAAACTAGCGCATCGGGACTTTTTTTTTTTTTGAACTATCAAAATGATGCATTTACATACATCACAATCAAATCATTGTTAATTTTATCAAAATCAAAATTTAGATGTTAGATATGTAAATAAAGAAAGTTTAGGTGCTATATATGTAAATTACAATTGTTCCATGAAATTTAAAAAATAAAAAATAAAAGAACTTTATCAGCTGAAATTCTCTCTCATACTGATTGCAGTTGCACCTGCTCTCCATCGTGCATTCTTCAAGCATGGGGCCACAGCCTGTCCTCATTATTTGCACTTACAGTAAGAATGAAGCAAATCAAAGAAGAGGACGCGTCGCACCACAGATTTTATGGGCTTATATAATGCTCTATACTGTGGAACATTTATTTCACTGTTTTCATGCACTTTTTGCTTATACGACGGTCTGATGTCGTATCGCAGTTTTTTTTATTTTTCTGTTTGGTAAAACTACATGTTTCCTAAAAGTTACGTTTTTTCATCAGATATAGCTATATGTGGTGGTTGTTAGAAAGCTGCAGCTTCTTGTTCAATAGTTTCATAGCTAGGACTGTCAAAAAAGCTCGTTGTTCACGAACAGTTCGTGTTCGGTTCGTCAAGGAGTTCGTGTTCGATTCGTTCGATAAGTAAACGAAACGAACACGAACACATTTTTTTCTTTCGGTTAGTTAAATGAACCAAACACGAACAGTGATGCGGTTGTTCGTGTTCGAATCGTTATAGTTCGAAATATAAAATAATTTAAAATAATTATATATATATATAATTTTATGATATTTTAAAAAATTAAATTTTATAAATTATAATATATAATAAATTAATAATAATAATATATTACTATACTATATTAGTAATATACTAATATGGAGGTAATATAATTAATATAATATATTATTTATATATATTAATATTAGGGCTGTCAAACTTGCTCATCCTTCGCGAACAGCTCGTGTTCGACTGGTTCGTTAAGAAACGAACACGAACAGTGACTTCACGGACAATTTCAAACACGAGCTTATTTCAAACAAACTGAATTTTAAACGAACCGAACACGAACACAAGCTCTATTCGTTCGTGTTCGGTTCGTTTACACCCCTACTCATAGCTGCTTCTTCAAACATCTTCAACTGCCCCAAACAGACCCTAAATCGACATATATAATTAAAAAAAATTTAATATCAAAGTTACCATCAACTTTAACTACGAATAAGGAAAAACTAAGGGCTAAACAACTTCTATGATAATTTATTCAATGTTTAAGAGCTACGCAATCAATCTTACGCCATTTATTTGACCAATTTTATTACTTTTCTAATATTTTGAGCATGATAAATTTTTTATAAAATTAAACCTTATTATAATATTACTTTAATAAATTGTGTCACTATCACTCTCACTCTCAATTTCTAATTTAATGTGAGTTGCAAAGTCACTATGAATCCATTAATTAGTCACATGCAATGATGCAAAAATATTTTTGCTTTATTTTGTGGAGCTTTTAGTTTGGGCCTTTTGAGCTGTTTGTATGTTACATGTAAGAGAGAAATGTAAATACATATAGGGCTGTCAAAATGATTCTTTGTTCGTGAACAACTCCTATTTAAGAAGCTCGTGTTTGGCTCGTTCGCTAAGTTAACAAGTCTTAACGAGCCGAACACGAACAAAAATTTGTTCGTTCGTGTTCGGTTCGTTTTGGCTCGAAATACTATTCCTCAATTTTATATATATATATATATATATATATATATATATATATATATATATATATATATATATATATTAATCAGTAGTATTTTTAAAAAATTAAACAGGTTTATAATCAATTAAAATTAAACGAGTGATTGTCAAAACACTCTTTGTTCATGAACAGCTCGTGTTGGGCTCATTAAGCAAATGAGCCGAACACGAGCACTCATTTTGGGCTCGAAATATAAACGAGTCGAACACGAGCGAGCCGGCTTGTTTACACCCCTAAATACATGCATACCACACAATTCTTATATATTTATGTATGTAACAAAATTATATATTTATATTTATATTATTTAATGTGTTGAATAGATGCTTGAAAATGTGCATTTAAATGTTTAAAAGTAGGTGATAATAATATTTTACATATGATATTAAAGATTTGAATGCTACGTGTTTAGATTTTAAAGTTTTGAGAGTTAGGTATGTATATAGAAAAGAGTTGTGCGGTATATACGTAAATGTGTCTATAAGAAATTTATACATTAAACAAGTTTTTATCAACTTATATTTATCTTAGTTCACAATTTTAGTTGAAAGAAAGGAAAGGTTCATAAAGCAAGCTAGATGTGTCTTGCTCAAAAAGACTACTTTGAAGGTGTAGAACATTAAAGTTGTTTAGATAGATTTATCATTAATAAATGTGTCATCAAAATTTCTTTATGATAAAGCATGAATTTCTATGCATTTTTTATAAGAAAAATTTCAATTTCAAATTCACGATCATCCAAGCTTCGATTTTTTCATCAAATTTATAATCAAATGGAGCATCTTGACAAAAAACGGACCTAAAGACTTTAAAATTGATTCAAAGCACATATCAAGCCGTTAAAGTAGAATTGGAGGATTGGAATCATTAGTTGAATGATCGAATAAACTCTTTTGACATATTTATAGTTGAATCAAGAATCTCAATGAGGAATCCAACTAGCATAAAATCTCTCAATTATGAGATCATTAAGCCAACCAAATCCTTAAAAGGTCACATATGATCAAGGGAATAAACGTGAACCGTCTGATAGATAATTGAAGTTATATGCCAAAAGACCAAAATGCCCCTCCCTAAAAACTATAAATAGGCCCTCTCTTCACTTGAGAGGAGATGAATAAGAGAAGTAAACACCAGCCTCCATAGCCATTGGCCATTATCAACCACCGCTCATCGTCACTACTTACCGCCACCGACAACAAGTCGTTAGCGATCACTGCTTGCAATCATCATAGCTAGGCAATGCTTGTTGAATTCCCTAACACTTGCATTTTTTTTTTAGTACAAAGACAAGTGCAATGTTTAATGTAACATTGTAACTCATTCTCCCTATGTGAGAAAAGGGCATATCCATGTACCTAAGTACATATAATATATCTATTTGACTAGTCTAGACCCTTGTGGTTTTTTCCCCATTCAAGCTTTTCCTCGATAAAATTTCTGGTCTCCCTTTGCTATATATTTTTTTTATTTATGTTTGTGATGAATTTTTGTACAACGTTAAGACGATAAATCACTACTCTATCGCTGTGAGTTTTCTGGCACACAACAGTTTGACGTCGTCTGTGAGAAATAAAATCTTGTTTATAGAATTCTACACTTCTTTAATGGTCAATAAACACAATAGACGAGCTTCTCTCTCTAATACTCACAATTCCAAGGCATAGTCTCGAAGTCTAGGATAATGAGCTTCTGCTTAGTTTTTCAATGATATACATCACCCAGTTGGAGAATGATCTTCATTTGTATCTCTTAAAAATCATGTATGAATAATAAAGGGATCTCAAAATAAGATCATCTAACTCTTACATGAGGCTTGACAATCGACGATAGTACAAATCGGAGGGGTGTGGATACGTCAATCCACTGATTAGAGATACTCAATTAGCACCCCCTCCACAAAGTGAAGTTCCACCTCATGAAGCTAACCTCCTAGACATTGCTAGTTGTACACATCCATCAGATGTAGTCAAACATAGCAACAAACCTCCAACACGTGTGAAGAACTTATCCGACTTCATCTGATTTGTGATGAGCTACATCTAGTGCAAGAAGAATTATCTCTAAAGGATATAAATCATTTATGTGTTCAAAATAGTTTTCAAGTCTACTCATTTGATTGAGATTATCCTTCAACATCCACTTCCAATAAGGATCAAGCTTCCGAGCATTGATTCTTATGATGGGACGTCTAACTCGTATGATCACATTAATCATTATAGAACCATTATGCACGAACAATGAGCTTCTAACAACCTCCTTTGTCAAATTCTTCATGCTACTCTTAAAGGCCAAGCACATACTTAATTTTATTCACTCTCAGGATATTATTTGTATCTTTGATAAGCTTGCTAAATTGATTGAAAAGTAATTCATAACAAATCGAATGATTCTCAAAGACTCATCTCATATTTCTGCAATTAGTTAAAATAAAGGAGTCATTTAAATAATATTTTGAAAGTTCTCTTACGAAGCTCGTCAAATTTCAAAAAGCGAATCTAGAGTTATTAAATGGCGTCTTATTATGATGGTTGTCTCATTCATTTATGAGAGACAGTTTGCTTTTACAACGATCTCATACATTGCATTGATGCTTAAATCATTGCAAATGAAGCCATCAATGCACATTGAATACCATTTAAAAAATCTTCTAAAAAACACAAATACAAACTTAAAGAAATTGCATAAACCTTCTAAAGAAGGAAGCAAGTAAATTCAACAAATAAAAAATATTCTTATTATCAGAATTAATATGAGATCTAATCAGACTCCTTTGAACATGTCCAGAAATAATATTTTAATGGAGCTTCAAAATATAAATACCTTAAGTGGCCAAACCCTTTAAAAAATTCAAACTATGAGGATCAATCTCAATATTATTATTTATACCATTTAAAATGACATTCAACAGAAAAATACCATCACTTAAAAGAAGAAATTGAATATTTGATACGTCGAGATCACTTGAAGCATTCTTTACAAGAACGACAGAGATAATAAGAGTCATGGGAAAAAATATTGAAATTATTGAACGATGGGTATTTCAACTTATTTTATCTCTACAAAAAATTATTTCCTCTCATGTGCCAGAAGATCTTATCATGAACGTTTCGATTTTTATTTCTCAGAAGAATTTCTCTTTTGTTTCTATTATTAGAGATAAAAAACTATCATTCAAGTAATGTTTTTATCATCAATAAACTTTTTCTATAAATGAGATTGTATATTGTAGGACCTCTTAAGGTCAAGCGACACAATGTCCACTTATACCCCTGTATGATATGATCATAAGATAATCTAGATGGGGAGCTAGTAATTGATACAATAGTCACTAGAAAGACCATCTGAAGGCAAGTGGCAGACACAGCCATCACTTACACCCCCGAAAGACATGTCAA
Source organism: Papilionanthe hookeriana x Papilionanthe teres (assembly GCA_022702705.1). Classification (NCBI taxonomy): domain Eukaryota; kingdom Viridiplantae; phylum Streptophyta; class Magnoliopsida; order Asparagales; family Orchidaceae; genus Papilionanthe; species Papilionanthe hookeriana x Papilionanthe teres. The sequence continues at coordinate 85,580,749 of CM040424.1, forward strand.
TTATGTAGTCTCGATGGAAAGATAGTAATTTACACAATTCTCACAGGAAAGATCCCTTGACGGCAAGTGGCAGACAAGGTCTCCGCTCATGCCCTTAAAAGATACACCCAAGAGATAGTCTCGATGAAGCTAGTAATAAATAAGATCATCATTAGAGAAAGTAGTTGATTGAATATCAACTCAAAAAAACTCACAGAACTATAAACCTCAAAAGATGTCATGTACGTGTGCATTCCCTCAAAAGATTATAACCTCAGAAGGTATATAAACACTCCAAAAATCTCATAAGACTATAAGTCTCAAAACATAAAGTTACATAAAATAATAATAATAATAATAATAATACTCAAATAGCTATAAATCTCAAGATTTACATGTATATTCAAAAACACCATAAAAAATATAAATCTTAGAATGTAAGTACATTCAAAAAATCTCAAAAGGATATCGATGTGTACAAAATACATGTTATTTTTCCGACATTTTTTCTTCATTTATATGTTTCTATGATTTTTATAGTATTTGTATATGTATATGCAATGTACAGGTGATTAGACAACATGGGGAGAAAAGGCGATGAAACAGACTTAAAAATGGCTAAACATGCTCCCAGGCACCAATCTTGGGAGCCTAGTCATCAGGAACAAGAGCCGCAGATGCAGATCATCAAAGGCCAAATGACCATACACGTGAGGTTTTTGCCCGGACGCCTCCTTAGTGTCATTTCACGTAAAAGGAGTTGAATTGTTGAATACGAAGTACCACAAGAATAGAGATGATTGAAGACCAACGACATAGATAAGAAGAATTCTCAAAAGCAATCAAAGCATTTCAAAGGAAGAATCAAGAGTGTTATGAGTGCGAGTGAGTGTACCCTGGAGTGAGAATAAGAGTAAGGTTAATGTTTATCCATTTCTATACTGAAAGCGGTGTACAACTCAAGAATTTTGTTGTGAATTTGCGTGAATCAACCAAAAACATCGGTGAGATTATTCTTTATTAAACTTTGATTTTGCAATGAAATTTATATTATGTTCAATTGTAATAAAATGACTTAAAACTTCTCAAACCTTGAATTGGATTATTGGTGAACCCTTCATTATGTTATTTCATGTAATTTATTTTTGATTTTATAGTTTACCTTTCTACTTTTAACTTGCTCCTAGACTAATCACTTAGTACATTAAAATGAGTTGTGATTTTGCACTATAAGAGTAGGCTAGTGGAATGATAAGGTTAACCTACACCACTCTAAAAGAATAGAAATATTAATGTTTGGGATCACTTTCTATCTTCTGGTTTTGAAAACAAAAAATGGAAAATAAGCCCAAAAATAGTGTTTATTTATTCGTTTTTTGTTTTTTTCTTTTTTCTTAGTTTATTTTTAAAACGTACAAGGCTTCATTTCAAAAAAACATAAAAAATCACATAAATTCTATTGCCCGCCACCACCGACCCTAGCCTGCCACCGCTACTCTCGAGCTGCCACTAGCCACCGCGGCTGAAAAACACTCAACCAAACATATTTAATTTCTTTTATTTTTTAAAAATATATAAATCATAACAGTATCAAATGCATTTTCTAAAAACAGAAAAACAAACAAAACGAAAAAAGACTAAAACAAAACAAAGATGAAAAACAGAAAGTGATCACAAACATGCTCTTGAATTTTTTCATGGTAAGAGGGCTAACTATAATGTGTAACTACAATTTTCTAATAACCAGCGGGAGGAGTTATGGAAAATTATTGTTCCTAATTGCTAACTTCATTAGTCATTGAGATAGATCTGATTTACATCTGACCAATTCAAAGGAAATTTTATATCACTTATTTAAACTCAAAAATAGATATAAGTTCTACTTTTATAAAAAATAGAATTATAAACTTTAAAATCATCAAATTTCAAACTTTCAGGCTATACTCAAAATCAATTGACTAAACTATTCCAAACCATCGGAGTACACTCATTTCTCACGATACACACTCAATTCTATATACTACTCAATCGGCACATATAATTATTTGTATCAACGGAACTTCATAGCATTTCGATTGTATCCAGCTATAAACCTCATAAAGTATGTCTCAAATGAATTTGATGTCATCATGCGCCTAACGAGGTGCAATACATTAATCATAATATATTATATTCCTAACAAGACTTACAATAACCCTATTCTCTCTCGAGGAACAAATTACAAGGAATCAACATTCTTATATGAAAATCAACAATTCATCAAACATCAAAATCATGAATTTTAGTCTAACTCATACATCCAAAAGAATTCTTACCTTAAAACAATATACAAAATCATTTGATCTACTTGAGATCACCATGCTCTACAAAAACATAATTTTGGGATCTTCTATTACCTTCAAAGTTCTCCTCAACTTCCATTAGATCATATTTTTCTCTATGAAATGTATAGCAAAAATAAAACATATATCCCAAGTACAATTCATTTTAATGGAATCAAACCAACATTTATAACTTCCAACAAAAGTATTCTCATTTCTCAAAGCTATTGACATTAGACATCATCGATATCAAGTTGATGATCAAGTATGTATAAAAAAATAACACGATCAACACCTATTTCAAGGAAAGATCATAACTTTATCACTGTGCATCTTCATTACCTTAGTTATGAAGAACAATGGCCCAAAAACTATCAAGCAATAATATCCCGACAAAATTATATAGAAACTGTCTAAATGTCGGTAGACAAGCTGCCTGAATTTGGATAAGCAACAACTGTCTGAACTTGGAAATGCAACAATAGCCTCGATATGCATAAGCAACAACCTGAAGGCAACAACAATCTTAAATGTGAAGAGACAACCACCTGAAGGCAACAAAAGCATCCATATGGAAAGATAACAACCTCAATATTGTAAGGCAACAACACTCTGACGGCAACGACAGTCTAAAGGCAAAAACCTGAAAACAACAATTACCCTAGAGAGGATAAGGCAACAGGCTAAAATAGTCCACTAGAGTATGTAGAAGATGCGTACGACTTCTCTCTCCCTCAAGTGGTGTATTTTTAAACAAAAATTCAAAAAAAAAAAAAAAAAAGAATGAAGAAAAAAATTCAAAATTTGGATGTTTACACTCCGAAAGCGAACATGTGTGCGCTCCGGAAACGAACATGAAGCCAAGCGTGCACACACGCTAGCACCCATATGCACGCCGCTGCATCCATAGCCCCCATGCAACCCAAAAATATCCATATTCGTGTTCTCACACAATGATATGATTTTGCCAGGACGAACCATATCTATAATATCTAAGATTCTGAGCCTTCTGAATTAGCTAAAAACTAACTATGCATAAGAAATCTACTCAGAAACAAATTTACTGAAAAGTGATACTTGTAAAAAAAAAATTCTTTCCAACTTTAACCCCTCAAAAAAGATTATAAAGCCAACCATTTCCAAAAAAGAAAAAAAAAAGAACTAGTTTCTCAAAACAACGACTACTAATCACTCACAAAAAAACTCATCTGCTCAAAGCAAACCCTAATACTCCATCACTATGAAGTTCCTCTGAAAAAAGATAAACATGAAGCTCTTAAAAACAAATTGGTTGCTCAATTATGCTTACCCAATAATCCAGTACTAGCTAAGTTTTAACATGAAGGTCTTTTAGTTTAACAAAATTGGTATAAATCTGCATGTAGTTCGGTTCTTCTATCAAAAAGGACATTTATTCTTAACATTTTTTTGTCAATGAGAACAAGAAGTCATTCCATTTTGCAAATCAGAAGTCATTCTTTTTACAAACTGCAAAATTCCATATAGTTTAATACTACTACCAGTCTGCAAAAAATAAGGACTGCGTGTGGAGATTTAAGATAACTGCTCCTGTTAATAAAAGATCATAAACTTGTCATAGTTCACTATGTTTCAAGCACTTTACCAAAAGAGACTCAAAAAATTAAATTTCAGAAAAGAATGACTTAAACCTGCAAATGCTCAACAATATATATCCTGCCGTACAACTTGTCTGCAAAGACTAGTTTCTCAGCCTAGCCGTTCCAATTCAGTAAAGATGCCAGTAAAATATAACAAACTCTACCCTCATACATGCATACATATATTCATTTATATATATATATATGTACATATATATATATATATACATGTATATATATATATATATATATGTGTATATATATATATATGTATATATATATATATATGCATTGGATTAAACAAGTATTTAATAATACCAACAAGATTCAAGACATATGTGACCGAGTTGCACGAGGCCGCACCGGAGTCTTCGAAGGACTTACCCTGATACAATATTATTTATCAGAACAAAAGTTTTACGTTAGAAAAATTTCTGCAATCATCATACTACGTATAGTTTGATCAAAAGTGGACCAGAAATTAACCTCAACTGGAAGGAGCCCAGTACTGCGCCACTGCAATTGAGAGCAGCAATGGCACTCTCAGCCTGCAAGAGTAAATTGCTGGTTGAGGATGCTCCAAAATATTTAAAAAAAAGGAAGGCGTAAACATTAACACTTAAACTTTACTTACTAAATTTATACATTCCAAATCTTTCATATCAAATTAAAAATAACATCATTTAACTTTAAAAAGTGAAATACATCTTTTCATGCATAGGTAAGGTTAGCATATATGTAAAAAAGAGAAATTCAGGCGTTAGATATATAAATACATAAGAAATGAGTGCCATCAGGTATGTCTCTTCCCAAAAGAAACATTAGGGAATGTCTGAAAATAGAAGAGTAGAAGAAATAAGTGATTCAGCGCCAACGGCAAAACCCAGACAATGGAGGCTTAACTTTCAGCTTCCACCAATCTATGTTTACACCAAATCAGACTGAAGATATAAATAGTATAAAACTTCGTCCTCATAGCCCTTGTTTTTTAGACAGCTACAATCATATTTGGCAACGACTTTTTTGATGTTTGCCAGAATTTTATATGAAGAGGAATAACATATTATAACCAAATCTACTAAAATATAATAGTGATATCAATGTTATTGTCCGGCTGTTTTAAAACGAAATAAATTTACAATATTCACAACTTCAAAAAAATTACTTTTTCAAAACAGTTCTATGACAACTTCTAGTTGCCGTCGCCCTGGATAGACCCTTAATTCTTTTATTTTACTTTCCCTCCCATGAATACTAATTTTGGCACCATAGTGCATGAATTACTTGTATTTATAATAGCATTTTTTGTGGCATAAGCTAATGAATTCTAGATTACAAGAGAGATAACCTAAACACTGCTCGAGTTCACCCTTCAAAGATTAAAGGAAGAAATTTGAATACTAACCCTTGCAAATTCAACAAAAGCAATTCGAGTGGCATTGTGGTAGTCTCCAAGAAGCCTCAAGCGATAGACCTACACCCAAGAGGATAATTCAAAATTCTTAAGCGTTAAGAATTTTTTTTCCCTTCAGCATACTAGAAAAGCGGAACTGACCGGTCCACAAACTGTTTCAAAGAAAAGTTTCACCTCTGCTTGGGTGATCTGCAGGCAATTATAACAGCAATAGCTTAAAGAAATTGAACGATAATTTATATATATATGAATAAATAATGCACTCAAGAATATACCTTACTATCAATATTGGTACAATAAATGGTTCTTGTGCACATTTCGCGCTCATCTTCGGACTGCAGGACAAACAATGTTCAGTGATATTTGATAGAAAATTCATTAAAGATTCTACAGTAAATTGGAAGATTTACATGCATACCATTCAATTCTTATGCATATACTTATCTAACATCTGAAATTCAATTTTTAAATATATGCCACTTTGAGTATTTCACCTCATAAAAGTTAAATTAGTGGTACTTTTGATGTGATATAAAGGATTTAGGTGGCATAAATGTAAAAAATAAAGTTTAGATGCTAGATATGTAAATAAACAGGACTTGGGAAGTATGTCTGCAAATGCCCCAAGTAAATTTTGTAAGCCATCCAAATTCATTTTCTCACCCTTGGCAAGTATTTTGGGTCTACAGGTGCAATTGCAGTTTTTGAAGGGAGCACTCTTACTGGATAAAACCCAAGCATTGTTCCGGAAATATTTAAGGAGGCCCTTGCACCTTCTGAAATTTGGCAAGCCGGATTCCCGAGAAAGTAAAAAATGGCAGTATAAATAAATCTCAAGCTGTGAAAATAGTTAGAGGGTCAAATTGCAAAAAAAAAATTACCCTCATCAGTGAACTCTACGAATGCAAAACGAAGAACCGAGTTTGGGTCACCACATACACGACAATCGACAACCTTCAACAAATTTGGAAGCCATCAAAATAGCAAAAGCCAAGAATCAATCCAGCCATAAAAAATAATAAAAATAATAAAATAATAAAAAAAAAGATACCTGTCCACAGCTCACAAAGAGTGCTGCAAGTTCTTCTTCAGTCACCTATTAGACAGAAATTAGGCTGGAGTGAAACGGTTCATAACTCAAAATGCAAAAGAGAAAATGCACATAGATGCATTACTTATCACAGAAAAAAAATGAAACATTAGCACTACATGAACTGAGACCACACATTTCGCTCATTCAGAGGGTACTCATCATTATATCGACAAATAGATGGCAAAGATATCAGGCTAAATTTCAGTAATGACAACAATCAGCCAAATAAGGAACCATGGCTCCAAACACAAATATTTATAGCACACTGAATAACAGAAATTCTATAGCATTTGCAAAGCAATTATACAGGAATTACGGCTAATTCTGGCCTGATGTGTGCATGATATATTTTGATACCCCCGTCAAATTAATATCGGTTGTTCAAGTAGCATCAATCTCCCCACAAAAAAACTGATAACATAACATTACTTTGTGATGCCTCCATAAAATGAAACATTAACACTACATGAACTGAGACCTGTTAATCGACCACATTTCGCTCATTCAGAGGGTATACATCATTAGATGGACAAATAGATGGCAAGATATCAGGCTAAATTTCAGTAATTACAAAAATCAGCCAAATAAGAAACCGAAAGCTATGCTTCCAAACACAAATGTTTATAGCTATAGGAATTATACTAAGAAATAATTTATTTCTGCAGGAAGTTATAAGGAATAAATTAAGAAGATATTTCCTTTACCATTTTATATTTAGTTCATTGGATTAGGAATTATGTGTTTTCCTATTTTTATATGATTTCTTATATCTCCCAACAATTAATATGAATTAATTATTGAAGATATTAAGTGATATATCTTTCCTTTCACATCATTTTTCTTTTATTATCTTTTATATTCTGGGATTCATGTAAGGGTTATTTATATCCTCTTTCATATCAATGAAATAGAGTTTTGGTATTCCGCATTATTCTGAATTTCAACATGGTGTCAAATCCAGGCTCCGTACCCTAGCCACCGGTCGTCCTTCGAGAGGCCTTAGACTCCCTTCATACCATTGTCCTTGTGGGAAGGGAGGGACTCCTCTCCGCGCAGGCACTCGTCGCTGGAACAGAGATCAGCAGATCTTCTCTTGTGATCCAAAAGTTGCAGCCCACAAGATTCTACGAACAACGACCCTCAAGTTCGGTGGCCTTCAGACAAGAGAAACCGAGTAAGCTGCGCTCAGCAGGAGCAGTGAGCTACAATCCGTCAACGGGAGTTGTGACCTGTGCACAGAAGGAGCTAACGAGAGCAACTTTCTCTCTCTCTGGTGGAAATCCCCAAACCTTCGGCTCCTTTCTCCACGACCCGACCTGCATTTCTCCAGTGGGAATCCCAGTGCTGTAACGTGGTGGACCTCATGTATGCGGCAGAAATCTCGATCTTGTATGAGGGTACCTTCCTCGACTAATTGCATCTGTACCACGTGCTTCTCCTCTTCTTCCCTCGTAAAATCTCGAAGTCGCCGCTCACCAACAACCTCCCCCAAGCCGAAAACCCCATCTATCTTCGTCGAAATGCATGGCAGACAAAACTCAAAATTCAACCAAGTCTGAATTTACTCTCTCTATGCCGAAACACATGGCAGACAAAACTTAAAATTCAACCAAGCCTGAATCTACTTCTCTCTATGTCGAAACACATGGCAGAAGAACTAAAAATTCAGCCCAATCTGAATCTAGCAAATTCGATAATTTATATTTTCTCTATGTTGAAACACATGACAGACAAAACTCAAATTTTAGTCTAGCCTGAATCTAGCAAATTCAATAATCTATCTTCTCTCTATGTTGAAACACATGACAGACAAACTCAAAATTCAACCAAGCCTGAATTTAGCAAATTCAATAATCTAAAAAAAAAATTTGCTTCCAAAGCTAACCAAGCATCACTTCAAATCGCCTCAAACCCGGTATACCATGAGCAAACATAGCACAAAGAGATTGATTGTCATCTCATACGGAGAAGGTTCAAGAAAGAATAATAAAGTTGACTCACGTGTCCACTTTAGAGCGTACCACTAAACTCTTATCAATTCTTGATACTACTCAGCAAGTTAGGAATTATTAACATACATTTCAAACTTGAGAGGGAGTGTTATGAATTATACTAGAAAATAATTTATTCTTGCATGAAATAATAAGAAATAAATTATTGACTTAGATTAATGAGATATTTCCTTTCCTATTGGTGGAATTACGTTCATAAATATGTACTTTACTTCTAATTTAGTACTAGTTATATTTATTCATAGAATAAAGGTCTAACCAGATCTTAGGGTAATTAATTCCTAAATTTTAGGGTATTTATGTTTATTCCGTAATTATATAAATTACTTAATTGTAGGAAGATTTCTTTCCTCTTTCTATTTCTTGTACTCATCATTTATAGGCGAATTATGTATGGAATCAAGTGAAGAGAATTATTCAAATTTTCACATGGTATCAGAGTCATCAAGGCGAAGCCTCTCCCGCTTGGCTCGATCGAGGCCCTCCTCTCCCGCGATCGTCCGCGTCCGAGCGCAGCCGTAGTTTGCCCCTCTCCCGCGATCGTCCACGTCCGAGCGCCAACTCTTCTTCAGCAATCGACCAACCGCGAGCACAGCCCGTTCCGGCCGTGCTCCTCGTCGACGCAGCGTCTTCTCTGGTCATTCTATTGGCCTCCTCTCCTCTCCAATGACTAAGTACCGACATGCCTGCAACTCCTCCTCCACTAGTACCGACATATCCTATTGGTGGAATTACGCTCATAATTATGTACTTTACTTCTAATTTAGTACTTGCTATATTTAGTCATAGAATAAAGGTCTAACCAGATCTTAGGGTAATTAATTCCTTAATTTTAGGGTATTTATGTTTATTCCGAGCGCAAACTTTTCTTCCGCAATCGACCAACCGCGAGTACAGCCTGTTCCGGCCGTGCTCCTCGTCAACGCAGCGTCTTCTCTGGTCATTCCGCTGGCCTTCACTCCTCTCCAATGACTAATGTCTGCAACTCCTCCACTAGTGATGTCATTTGTAGCCACCCTTCCGCGGCTAGGTCTCCACTGCCCAAGATTTAGACAATAATTCTGTCCTTATCACCAGCCACAAACTCACCGGCCAGAATTATCTCCAATGGTCGCAGTCAGTCATGATGTTTGTATGTGACAAAGGCAAAGATAACTACCTCACTGGTGATGCTCCAACTCGGCGACGACAGATCCGTCATACAAGACTTGAAAATCCGAGAATTATATGATTATGGCATGGCTTGTTAACTCGATGGCCCTTGATATTGGCGAGAATTTTCTTCTTTATGGCACGGCTAAGGATATCGGGGATGCTGCCCGTGAGACATTCTAGTTCGGATAATACTGCCGAACTATTTCATTGTTGAGACCATTCTTCATGACTTTCGTCAAGGTGATCTCTTCGTCACTCAATACTTCAATACTCTTACTCGGCATTAGCAGCAACTATATCTATTCGAGGTGTACCCTTGGAAATGTCTCGAAGACATTGTCATATTTCGCCAAATCGTGGAACAGAAGCGCACCTTAAAATTTCTTCTTAGACTCAAATCTGAGTTTGACCAGACTCGCTCGCGGATTTTGAGTTTGAAACCTCTTCCAACGATTCGTGAAGTTTTTTCCGATGTGCGCCGCGAAGAGAGTCGCCAAAAGTTCAAGATAGGTGCTTCCTCGTCCACTACAATCCTCGACGGGTCCGCCCTTGCTGCTCACATCCCACCCACAGACAACCGCCAAAACCAGGGCCGCCCTTGGTGTGATCACTGCCGTCGTCCTGGCCATACTCGGGATACTTGTTGGCGGATTCATGGCGAACTCGCCAATGGGAAGCCCAGAGGTGATCCTCGGGCAGCTGCCACCATCACAACCGAAGCCTCTCTAGGAACGAGCCCGTTCAGCAAAGACCAGATTCATGCCCTCTAAAAGATGCTCGATCAGCTGTCACCAGTCTATCCTACTAGTGTGGCATCGGGTGCCACCGGACTTGTTGCCCATCAAGGTATTTCCACATTTGCTTTCGTCTTGGATTCGACCTCTTCTCACCGATGGATTGTTAACTCAGGTGCCTCCGATCATATGACCGAGGATATCTCCTTATCAGTGGATTATCAACTGTGTAATCCGACCCTCACTGTTCGGATTGCTGATGGATCGGCCTCTAAAGTTGTTGGTCTTGGTTCTGTCAGCACCTCTCCAGATTTATTCCTCGCTTATGTGCTTCGTGTTCCTACTTTGGATTGTAATTTGGTCTCTATTAGTAAGCTCACTCATGATTGTCATTGTGTTGCTAAATTTTTTTCATATGTTTGTGAATTTCAAGATTTGAAGTCGGGGAGGATGATTGACAGTGCTGAATTGCGCAGTAGTCTTCATCTTCTCAACAAACCCTCTGTTGGTCTAGTTCCACCCGCCGGTTGTGTTCCAGTATTGCGTCCGTCTTGCTTAAATCCTCTTAGTACATCTGTATTTCATTCCAGTATTAATAATGATAGTGAAATCATGTTACTTCATTATCGTTTAGATCATCCCAATTTTATGTACCTTGGGAAACTGTTTCCTCATTTATTTCTTAATAAAAGTCTTACCTCTTTTAATTGTGAATTTTGTCAACTTGCCAAACACAATCGTACTTCATTTCCTCATTTATCATACAGACTCACTCGTCCATTTTCTCTAATCCATAGTAATGTCTGGGGTGCTTCTCGTGAAAAAAATATTTCTGGGGCCCAATGATCCGTGTCACACACGCGTGACATGGATCTATCTTATGCGTGACAAATCCGAGGTAGGACCAATATTTCGTGCCTTCTATCAAATGATACTCACTCAATTTGACACAAAAATTCAGGCCCTTAAAACAAATAATGCACGAGATTTTTTCAACACCTTCCTATGAACTTTTCTTACTCACCATGACATCCTTCATCTTGGCACTTGTGTTGATACTCCCCAACAAAATGGGATTGCCGAGCGGAAAAATCGTCACTTGTTGGAGGTAGCCCGATGTCTCATGTTTACCACATCGGTCCCTAAATATTATTGGGACGAGGCAACATTGACTGCTGCCTATCTTATAAACCGGATGTCCTCTCGTATCCTGGGTTTTCTTAGTCCAATTGATATCCTCCTTTGCTCCTTTCCGACTATCCGTGTCCTCTCTTCGGTTGTCCCTACCAAACTATTTGGTTGCTTCGTCTTTGTTCATATTCACAAACAACACCGCAGTAAATTAGACCCCACATCAGTCAAATGCATATTCATAGGGTATTCGGCCAATAAGAAAGGCTACAAGTGCTATTGCACTTCAACTAAAATGATCTATAATTCTATGGATGTTACCTTTTTTTTAGCATCAGTCATACTACCAAGAGTCTGTCGTTCAGGAGGAGATTCGTAGTGAACAACAGCCTTGTGTTCCTTTACCAACTGACACGAGTCTTTCACTGGCTGTCAAACCTCCTCCATCTCCTATTCAACCTCCTCCATCTCCTATTCCAAACCGAAACACAAACTCGTCTACACAACCCGCACCTCAAGAACTTCGGATCTATACAAGACGAAACAGAACTGCTTAAAGAATAGAGAACTAAACACCGCTTCCAGCTACTATCCAAGAATCAAATCTGGCTCCAAACCTCTCTGAAACTCACTCAGGTACGGAATATATAAACACTAGTGATTATGAGCTTACCCCGCCTGTGAGAGATGATTCAGATGTTCCTTGCACTCAACATCCTATCTCTCGATTTGTTTCATATGAGAACTTATCTCCTCCCTATCATGCATTTGTTACTGTTATTGACAACATAGAGGTCCCGAATTCTATTTAGAAAGCGTTCTCACGCCCAGGATGGAGAAAAGCTGTGAATGAAGAAATTGCTGCACTAGAAAAGAATGGAACGTGGATTGTGTCTGATTTGTCCAGGAATACGAGACCAGTAGGAAACATGTGGTTATTTACAATCAAATGTAAGGCAGACGGAAGCACAGATCGGTTAAAAACCCGACTGGTTGCAAAAAGTTATACTCAGTCATACGGAATTGACTAACAAGAGACATTCGCCCCAGTAGCCAAACTGAACTCCATTAGAATCCTACTCTCCATTGCAACAAATCGAGATTGGCCGCTTATGCAACTTGATGTCAAAAATGCATTCCTTAATGGACATCTTGAAGGGGATATATACATGGATTTACCTTATGGTCTAGAAGGGTCATTCCCTAGTGGCAAAGTATACAAGCTCCAGAAATCTCTGTATGGTCTCAAACAATCTCCAGTGCTTGGTTTGCTCGATTCACCAATTCAGTAATCAAGTGCAGTTATACTCAAAACCAGGTTGATCATACAATGTTCACAAAAGATCTGAGAAGAAGATTGTTGTACTCATCGTGTATGTTGGTGACATCATTCTTACCGGTGATCACACTGAAGAATTGACAAAGCTGAAGAAGTTTCTAGCTCATGAATTCGAAATCAAAGACCTCGAAGACTTGAAGTTCTTGGGAATGGAAGTTGCAAGATCCAAAATAGAGATAGCTGTAACTCAAAGAAAGTTTACCAGTCCAAACCAATAGATACTCCAACAGACCCGTATAAAAAGATTGGAATGGAGAAGGATAGTTTACCAGTCGACAAAGAACGATATCAGCGGCTTGTTGGAAGACTTATTTACTTATCCCACACCAGACCAGACATAAGTTTTTCAGTAAGTATAGTGAGTCAATTCATGAACTGTCCTACTGAGGAACATATGAGAGTTGTCAACCGAATCTTAAGATACTTAAAGATGACTCCATAGAAATGATTATTATTCAAAAAGAATAATCGTCAAAATGTAGAAATCTTTACTGATGTTGACTGGACAGGAGATATCCACCCGACGATCAACCTCTGGGTATTGCTCTTATGTATGCGGCAATCTAGTGACATGGAGAAGCAAGAAACAATCGGTGGTATCTCGGAGTATTGCAGAAGTAGAATACAGAGCACTGACACTTGTATCTGTGAAGAAATGTGGATCAAAGATTTCGCAAGGAACTCGAAATTATGGAAGAAAATTCTATCGGGATGCTCTGTGACAATCAAGCAGCAATCAGTATCGCAAAGAATCGTGTTCATCATGACCGAACGAAACATATTGAGATTGATCAGAACTTCATTTCGGAGAAGGTGGACAATGGAATCATTGAATTGGTTTATACTCCTTATAGAGACCAAACTGCAGACATTCTCACCAAGGCTCTCCCTAAGTCAAGTTTTGATGAGCTAAACAATAAATTGGGCATGTAAAATCTGTACAACCCAACTTGAGAGGGAGTGTGAAATTACGCTCATAATTATGTACTTTACTTCTAATTTAGTATTTGCTATATTTAGTTATAGAATAAAGATCTAACCAGATCTTAGGGTAATTAATTCCTTAATTTTAGGGTAATTCCGTAATTATAGGAAATACTTAATTGTATGAAGATTTCTTTCATCTTTCTATTTCTTGTACTCACCTATTTATAGGTGAATTATCTATGGAATCAAATGAAGAAAATTATTCGAAATTTTCACATTATTTTATATTTATTTCCTTGGATTAGGAATTATATGTTTTCTTATTTTTATGATATTTCTTATATCTCCCAATAATTAATATGAATTAATTATTGAAGATATTAAGTGATATATCTTTCCTTTCACATCATTTTTCTTTTATTATATTTTCTATTCTGGGATTCATGTAAGAGTTATTTATACCTCCTTTCATATCAATGAAATAGAGTTTGGTATTCCGCATTATTCTGAATTTCAACATACACTAACTCGCACAAATTCTACAGCTTAAGCATTACGCGCTAATATTGCATGATGCGTGCATGATATGTTTCGCCCCACACCCACCGTCGATATTTCATAATTCATGAATTAATTATTGGCTATATATTTGCCATTCACATCGTGTGCTTTTATGATATTTTCATTCTTGTATAGCTATTTATCCTCCTTTCACATCACGAATTAGATGTTCGGTTGTTCGAAGTTAGCATGAATTTGCTCGCACGAAATCTAAGCTCGCATAAGCAATTATAGAATTGTGGCTAATGCCTGCCATAAATATGTACATAATTTGAAGGTTGGTAGAAATATGACGGAAATGGTGGGGCTGTAGAAAGCATTCCAAATAAAATAATAGTTCACCTCAACGTGCTTTATGTACACGTGATAAACATGAATAGTAGCAACTTTTAATGGAACTAGCATTGTCTCGTAGAAAGAAGTTTGATTATTACGAGAAAAATTAAATTCAAATAGAAGTCCACAAGGCCAGACAATCTCAAAGTGGCATACATCGCATGGTACTTAAGACTCGATATAGAATTTAGCCACGAAGACATTTTTTACTCTTCTATGAAATTAAAAAATCACCAAAAAGTTGACTAGAATTTATCAAATCATGTCCAAGAAGCCCCGTTTCAACAAAAATATAAAGAGAGCTTCGATTTATATGCATCTGAAGAACAAGAAAATCAAGGTAGAAAAAACATATAAATCTTCTCCTTGAAATCATGAAGAAAGACATTATTAATATCCATTTAGTGGAGTGGTCATCCTTGTGAAACAAAAATAGAGAGAATCATTTTTACTATAATCAGAGAAGAGTAGAAGTTTTCTCATAGTCTATTCATGTTTGCTACCAAAAACAACCAAACAATCCTCATAGCAATTCAGAGTAAAATCAAAACAAAGCTTGATAGAGTAAACTCAATTACAGCTAATGGCCTTAAAATTAGGTGGACAATAAACCATATACCATGTATAGATGTCCTCGAGAATGAAAGTTCTGCCATTGTTACCCATTAACAATCATGTTTAACAGCCTCTGAATAATATTAAATAATAGGAGCAGAAAGCAAGGTAGAGGGAAAAGTGTGAAAATTCAGGAAGGTGGGACCAGTTAGCCTACAAGGATCCTGAAAAAATGAATTGGAAGACAACTTTCGAAAATCTTTTATTTGTTTTTATTCACTCCCTATTAATGCTTTTTTAAAAATGTCGTGTCAGAATTATCACATTTTCATATTAAAACTAGATATACAAGCAAAATTAGTAAATTAAGAGATATAATTGCCTATACTTTTTTTAGTCCAAAAGTTCCTTTTTTTTCATGGTATCAAAGCTTAGAAAGAAACCCTGTTTTCCTTCAACCGTTGAAGCCATTCCAAACAGTCGGGATTCCCCAATAAGCGTCGGAATCCCCTTCTACCGAATTTCGGGCCCTCCTCTGCTTTTTTTCCAAAGCCATTGAACCTTTTTTTTTTCATGGTATCAAAGCTTAGAAAGAAACCCTGTTTTCCTTCAACCGTTGAAGCCATTCCAAACAGTCGGGATTCCCCAATAAGCGTCGGAATCCCCTTCTACCGAATTTCGGGCCCTCCTCTGCTTTTTTTCCAAAGCCATTGAACTCCTCTTGCAACTAAAGACATTGATGGGTACAGAAGAAGTGGAAGCTGCTAACCGGTTGCAGTGCATCAGTGCGAACAAATACGATCGACAAGTTCTCATTTCTGGCAACTTTCTAGCCTTTGCGACATTCTATCTTTAGTTCAAATCCAACACGACCTGTGTATTTCTATTTCTAGTGAAAATCTCAAGCAGAAGACAGAAGCGCTAGCACGACTCCCTGTCGTTGGTTTTTCTCTCCCTTGAAATCTAAGAACCGGAATTCAGCGTACTAACTCCAAGCCGCACAGAAATCCCAGGACCGCAACTCAGCCTACTAGATTCAATCCGATGGATGTTTATCACTTGTAGAAATCCAACCCGACGAATTAAATCTCCTACTAATGGACATCCTCAGCCATGATTAGTCATGGTTCTCCACCAACAGTGAACTTCTCCGGCCCTCAGGACTCCTACACGACCTGCGTAGGCATCGTTGTTCCTTCCAGAGTTAGCTGCAGGAACATCCAAGCTTTCAGGCATCTCCCAAAGCAGAAATCCCCTCTTTTCAGTTATTGTAGCCAGATTTTCTCTACGGTCGAAAGTATCCCTAGCAAAAGCCCTCTCCAGCAGAACCCTCCAACAACAACAATCAATTCCCCTCACTGCAGCCACATGCTTTCCTGCAGGCCCCCCAATGGAGCTTCTCCCCGCAGAGATTTGCACCAAACTTCCTTGCACATGCAGCAAACTTCCTGCAGGACCTCTCGGTTCCAGTTTCTTCTCTCGCCACGACACCTGCAAACTGCCAACCGCAAAAGATCATCTCCCTGCCTGATTTCTACCTGCAGACTTCCCATCTCGATTGTCTTCCACTAGGGCAGCCACAAACAACCTTTTGGCCTTCTCGTTGGTGACCCAGTTCTTCCTTCCCAAGCAAGCAGACCTCTTTGGCTTGTCAAGTGTTCCTCCACTCCAGTGGCAAGAAGCAACCAGGAATTTTTTCAAACCAAAATGTGTATAGGGTTTATGATAAAGTAAAAAATAAAGACGTTTAGTTCTACTTTGGAGCATACCGGCTTGATGATATACCTAAATATCATATCATCCTATCTTGCTAACAATGAAGAATTTCGACCATGGATAATAGATTCGGGTACTACTAATCATATGACCTGGAACATTCATGCCCCCATTAATTACCAAGTGATCAGCAACCCCAAATTTATTAAACTTGCCAATGGATCTCCTTCCAGAATCGTTGGGAAAGGATATATGAAAATCTCTCAAGATGCTTGGCTTTTTTCAGTGTTATATAATCCCCAAATTGCAACTAACTTCATTTAGCAAGCTTACTAATGGCGTGAACTGTATTATTAAATTTCATTCTATTTTTTGTAAATTTTGGACGGTAGATTCGGGGAAAGTGATTAGCAGTACTGAATTTCATTGATTTATGTACCTGCTCAAGGAAAATTATTCTATTAACATACAAGTGTCTTCTCCACTCTCTTCTCATGATCCTGAGTATATTGTGTCTGTTTGTCAAAAGTCAAGTCTCACTATGACATTGTCGTCCGTCATCCTAGTTTTCATCATGTTTTAAAGTTAAATCCTATATCTTTATTCACAAAAAGATAGTTTTATTAGAGTTAAGTCGGTCAATTAACTAAACATACTCATCATATATATCATTTATCTCGGTACAAACCCTCACATATTGTCTCTATCATCCATAGTATCATTTGGGGACTTTCAAAATCGAAAAACCATCAATGGACACAAATGATTTGTATATTCAGTGATGATCACACTAGAGTCGGTTGGGTATTCCTTGTGAAGGAGAAATCTAAAACTGCACAAATCATTCAACTTTTCCATGACATGATTTACATTCAGTTCCAATGCAAAATTCATATTCTCAAAACTGATAATGTAAATGAATACTTCATCTCTATCATTGGACATTTCCTTGTAATGATATCATCCATGAGAGTTCTTATGTTGAAACTCCACAACAAATTGGAATAGCTAAAATAAAGAATAGACATCTTAAATATCTAGGTCTATAATAATTTCTCACAATGCACCAAAATTTTTTTGGGGAGATTGTGCTCACAAAAACCTATTTCATTATTATAATGTCAAACAGGGTTATTGGATTTAAATTCTCTCCATATTTTGATGGAAAAATACACTCATGTTAGAGCTTTCTCAGTCAATCTTCCTCTAACAATATTTTGATTGTTTTTTTGTCCACATTAAGCAACCAAATCGCACAAAACCCAAAATCCATTATATGTATCTACCTTGCTTACGCCACTAACAAATAAAAGTGTTGTGTTATTCTTTTATTACTAAAAAATATCATGACTCCATAGATGTTACATTCTTTAAAAAATAGTCTTACTACCCCAAATCTAAAATTCAAGGGGAGAGTCTAGGTGAATATCATATTTGAGACATACTCTCGATACTCACACTGAAATAGAGTCACCACAACTCATTATATTTCCCTCTAATCATCATATCTCCCAAGTTTCACCACTTGAGGAAATCCAACTTGAGATTGAAAATAAGGAAATGCACAAGAAACTTCGTGTGTACATTAGAAGAAAGAAATTCACTAAGCAAGATAAGGACAATATGCAATCGCAGAATTGTTCACAACTAAACATGAACCCGCACATCTATGAAGTTTTAAGGGAGGTGGAATCCCATAAAAAGAAGGCAAGAAAAGTTGCATAACTTATCCTATTCAAGAGTATGTTGTCTATGGAAAGTTATCATCAACTTATAAAACTTTTGTATCTAATCTTGACAGGGTGCATATACACATGAAAATTCATAAAACGTTTCAAAAACCAGAATAAAAAAAGACATTTGAAGAGAAAACTCAAGCACTTTATCAAAATGAAAAATGGATCTTTACTAAACTTCCTCCAAACAAAATACGCATTCCATGTCAAGTACAAAGCAGATGGGAACATTGAGAGGTTCATGGCTAAGTTGGTGGCCAAAGGTTTCACTTAGTCTTATGGGGATAGACTATCAAAATCTTTGCACCACTGGCCAAGCTAAACACTACACGAGCTTTTTCCTTGTCAATGAATAGAGAGTATGAACTGCGTAAACTTCATATCAAGAATCACTTTTTGAATGGAGACATTAAGGAATAAATGAACATGTAGATTCCACCTGGAAAAATGGCTCAAATAAGTATATGATTTGTAAGCTTAGAAAGTCACTCTATGGCCTCAAACAATCTCCACGGGCTTGGTTTAACAAGTTTGAAAAGACCATGAAATCTAATAGGTACATCCAATGTCAAATTAATCATACACTGTTCATAAAGTAGATATTGAGAAGTATAAAAAGATAAATTTATTATATATGTAGATGATATGATCTTGACAAGAGATGGTGAAAAAGAAATTGGTAAGTTAAGGAGATTCTTGCCAAAGAATTTAAAATAAAAAATCTAGGAGCAATGAGATGTTAAGATACTTTTAAAGCATGAAAGTGACCTGCTCCAATATGGAAATTATCATTTTCCAAAAAAAGTACATTCTAGACATACTAAAACAAATAAAGTTACATTTAGGGGAAGAAAAGACAATAGCGAGAAAAGCTAGAGATTAGTAGAGAAGCTTAACTATCTGTCACACACTAGACCTAATATCATTTATTCTATCTGCATTGTAAATTACCATATGAATAATCCAAATGAAGAATTATTGGAGATGGTTTACAAAATATTGAGGTTTTTTAAGAAGACCCCTGGTAGAGAGTTATTGATTAAGAAATCAAATAATAGGGAAATAAGGGTTTACATTGATGCTAGTTGAGCAAGAGAACTCACTAACAGAAAATGCACATTTGGGTATTGTTCCTAATGGGAAATCGTGCCACATGGAGGAGTAAGAAGCAAACAGTGGTCTCTAGAATTAGTGCAGAATATGAGTGTCCAGCACTTGCTTTGGAAATTTGTGAAGGAAGGTGGATCCAAAGGTTAATATATTATTGGGGATATTTCACAGTCAATCTCGTAAAAATGTTTTGTGACAATCAAGCTACCATTAGAATTACAAATAGTATTGTGCATCATGACAAGACCTAACACAATGAGATTGATATATATTTTATATGTTAAAAAGTTAATGGTAGCGTTATTCACTTAATCTATATTCCAATTGATCACCAAGTCGCCAATGTCTTCACCAAAGTTCTATCTCTAGGTAAATTCACTAAGTAAATACCAAGATGTGCCTTTACAACATCTACGACCCAGCTTGAGGTGAATTGTGAATGTTGAAGAAGGTGGGATCAATCTGCCACCTACAAGTATTTTAAAGGATTGAATTGGAAAACAACTTCGAAAAACTCATTGATTTATTTTCACTTCCTATTTATGATTTTTTTTATTTTATTTCAGAATTATCTCCTTTTAATACTTAAGATTATATATTTTAGGAAAGTTTGTAAATTAAAAGATACAATTGCCTATAAATGTACCTCATATGTGAATAATAAAGGTATGCAAGTAATTTTCCCCCGAAAGTTTGTTTTACTTGAACAAACATAGCAATTTAGAGGATGAGCGATTTTAAAAAACTACTTATGAGAAGTGATTGAATTCCAACTTGCAAACTCATGTGGTGGATCAATCTGGATAGGCTCTAATGGTTGGTATAAATCGAGAATTGAAAATGTAAAATGTTTTCTTTCATATGCAAAACTAGTTATGAATCATTCAGGATTGGGCTTCAATTCATCAAAATTAAAAGACCAAATACATCTGACAAAGGCTCGAGATGAGTTGGAAAGAAAATTTAAATTCAATGAAAAACCAAAAACGAGAGATACAAATCTACTTAAGTATAAACTATAGCAAAGAAAACTTTTATGGCAACACATTTCATTTATTGGGCAAAGAATTTATGGCATTTATGAAAAGTAAATAAATTAAATAAAAAAAAAATCAAAAGTATGCATATTAAGGATCTGTTTAGGGCAGTTGCAACTTATTCAGCTTATTCATATAAGCAGATTATCCTAATAAGTTGTTGATCAGCAGCTGATCTGAATAAACTGGATGGTTGTTTGGTTTCTACGTCTGGAAAACAACTGATTTATAGCTATTTTTAGATAAATGATCATTCTATCTCTGATCTGGATAAGCTAGATGTTTGGTCAAGAGAGAGGAGGGTATTCACTTTCCCATGAGCATGTATTTTAATATCCCTATTTTAAAAAAAAAATTCAAATGAGTCCGTTTTTTCCCTGAATGGTACTTAATTTCACTTTGAATGGGCACCCGCACTTTCTCGAATAGATATTTCGAAAATTATCCTGTTTTCCCCAAAAAATTTACCTTCTGAACCCGTCGGCTGCAATAGCACAATAAAATAATATTGCAACAATAAAGCACATTTTCTTCTTTTTTTTTATACAATAGACATAAAAAATACAAAATACTAAAATAAAATGAACAGTAAAGCTAATGTTTGGTGCTCGAGTATGATAAAAGATGATCGAGATGGGCTCACTAGTGTATTGGTTCGAATAAGAAGAGCCAAGGGGAACTATGGGTTTAATAGACAGGGCAATCGCGCATAGGCTAAGGTAGAATCAGGCTAAGGCAGAGATGTGTTCGGCGAAAGGAGGAAGAAGGAGCTTGGTTGCGACGCAGAAGAGGAAAGTTAGGTCATGTTCATCGTATAGGAGTGACAAGAGGGATCGTACCACAGGAGAAGGGTAATGCGCGGTTTAGAGCAGAGTCGATCGGATTTGGCATGGGGAATCGCGACAGTGGGAGAAGCGTTGAGCCTTGCACGTCGCCGTCATTGATCTCGTAAATGGAGGAGAGGGATCGTGCAAAGGATTCTAGCATTTGATTTGCGTGAAGAGTTTTGTGTTCGACTTGAGAAGACGGGCACAGGAGGAGACGAGCAGCAGAAGGGCACGGAGGAAATAACCCGTCCAACGCACAACCAAGTCGCGTGCCACGGGATCAATCCTGCGGCCCCGTCTATTAAGGATTCCAAAACCATGTTTCACAGTAAGCCTCCCAAACGCACGAAACAAACGGCGCGGCAGTATTTTCAAAACGCTGTCTGCACCTATAAGCTGCCCAAAATGGACCCTATGATAGTTAGGATGCGTATGAAAGAGAATAATAATGAAATTCAAGGTTAAAGATATGGAAAGACGATCTGTAATTAAATATACTGTCATGGTCAACGCGTCAATCCAAAATGTAGATTAAACAGAAGATTCAAGCAATAAAATTAAGCATCCAGCACTCAACAGCACCATTTCAGTAACATATATGAGAAAAAACATTGGGAAACAATCCTCAAATTGAATATTAACACTATTGTTGGAGGAGGATCGGGTTTCAACATAAGTTACAAATTTCTGGAAGACTATTAGTATTTCAAATTTATGGTAAAAAATTAAATACAAATATACTTACACAAAAATCATACATGAGATCTGACAACAGTAAATCCCACACATCACTATGAATCTAGTCAAAGTAAATTTCAACTTAACTAACATGTTGTGGACAGGAAAAAGACTTTTATTTTCTCATTTTATAGGTTGAGCAATCAAAGACAAAAAATATGAGAAGGAATTGATCAACATTCCTCAACAAATGGAGTATCAAATAAGATAAACAAATAGAATGAGGATAAGCTAAACAATTATATCACGTCATTTTTTTATTTATGAGGATAGGAGTCAACGAGACAACCATAGGAATATAAAGAAACAAGAGTAAAAATCATGAAACTTTAGGCCCATTAATTTGATCTTACCTGTCATTTGATCTTTCATGGTGCAACCATTACGAGAGCATCTAACATCACAATTATTATAAATCAATTCTACTACTAATATAGGACTAATAGAAAGCTTAGGAAATATAAGGACAACCTTCATAGAAGAATTTGTCCCGAAGAGCATAAATAAGCAAAAGACTATCATTAGAAATTTTAATAAAAGATGAGCCATGACACGATCAAATACTGTGAAGAAGATGTGAGTAACCAGTCATATGATTGGATACACAAGAATCCACACGCCAAGGCTAAGTGTAGAAGTTTTCAAATTTAACCTGTAAATAGATTAGGAGAATAAATTAAGAATTAATTTGTATTAATTTGTAATCCCTTAAATCAAGGGAATTAGTTAGATAGTTTCCTTTTCTTCTTTGTAATCTCCTCTATAGAACAACTTGTATTATCAATTCAAGGCAAAGAAATAAAAAATTATTCTCCTATTCTCTGGTTTCCTTCTACATGGTATCAGAGACCTAAAAATTTTCTAGGGTTTCGAAGATGATTGTTGTCTTCTTGCTTCGCGCCGAACGCATCGTCTGCGTCGTCCGCGTCGTCAGCTTCTCACCGAACACTTTGTCTGTGTCGTCCGCCTTCGTCCTCGCCGAACACTCCGCGTCGACCCCGTCACCCGCTTCGTCCGCATCCGCGACCGCGTCGTCCGCTGCGCCAGGAGCATCTTTGCGATTTCTTTCCCGCAGGAGTTTTTTTTCCCGCAGGAGTTTTTTCCCGCAACCTTTATTGCTGCGAACTTCTTTATCACCATATCAATGTCAGAAACTGTCTCCAACAATTCCAACCCGTCCGAAGAATCCAATATTGTTCAGAAAATGAGAGAGTTGCAGAATATTCGGGCATCCAACAGATTCAACGGGAAGAACTATCTCAAATGGTCCCAAATCGTCCGCACATACCTAAAGGGCAAAGGGAGGCTTAATCACCTCCTTGGAACCGGACCAGAAAAGAGGGATCCAACCTTTGCAGCATGGGACGAGGAGGATTCCATAATTATGTCCTGGCTATGGGATTCCATGGACCCAACGATCAGTGACACTTGCATGTTCTTGAATACCCCAAGGGAAATTTGGGACTATATCAACCGCACATACTCAAAGGCTCGTGATGCTGCCCTTGTGTACGAAATCAAAGCGAAAACCGGAGCTACCGAGCAAGGAGACAAATCTGTCACAGAGTACGCAACTCTGTTGCAAAATCTTTGGCAAGAATTGGATCACTATAGGGTAATTGAGATGAAATGCACTGATCATGCGGCCACCTTGAAGAAGTTCATTGAGAAGGATCGGATATATGATTTTTTGGCAAGATTGATTATTGAATTTGATCAGGTGAGGATCCAAATCCTTAGCAAGGAGGATACACTGTCTCTAGAAGAGACAATCTCACTAATCCGAGCAGAAGAAAATCGGAGGAGTGTCATGCTAGAACCACATACTATGGATGGGTCAGCCTTAGTAGCAAAGACAAATCA
Organism: Papilionanthe hookeriana x Papilionanthe teres; assembly: GCA_022702705.1. Taxonomy (NCBI): domain Eukaryota; kingdom Viridiplantae; phylum Streptophyta; class Magnoliopsida; order Asparagales; family Orchidaceae; genus Papilionanthe; species Papilionanthe hookeriana x Papilionanthe teres. The sequence continues at coordinate 85,604,952 of CM040424.1, forward strand.
AGAGAAGTTGAAGAATGATCTGCCAAAACACTCGGGTAGAGAAAACCAAGTGAAGGAGAACAAAGACAATCTTTGGTGTACTCTACTGCAAGAAACCAAGGCATACAAGGGAGAAGTGTTGGAAGCTGAATGGTAAACCTCCAAGCCGAGAATGGGGGCAACAAAGACCTCAAGCGCATGTGGCAGAGCAGCCCAATATTGCAAAAAATTCAAAAAAAAAAGGGGATTCAACAGTGAAGAATTTGAGAAACTAAGAAGCTTGTTGGGATCTCTTGAGAAAACTTCTGGAACATGTTTGATGGCTCTTGCAGGTAAATCTGTTTGCATGAATGTCTTAGAAAAATTCTATACCAACTCTTGGATCATACACTCCGGTGCTACAGACCATATGACCCCCACATCTCAACTCTTCCATTCCTATACCCCATGTCCAAGTAACAGGAAAATTGTTGTGGTTAATGGTTCGTTAGCTACTGTTGCAGGGATTGGAGATATACATGTCACACCTAGCCTTATCCTTAAAAACGTTCTCCATGTACCTAAATGTCAACAAGCCTTATATTCATTCAAAAGTTGACTCTCAAATGCTATGTTGTTTTTTACTCTTCTTATTGTGTTTTTCAGGACCAGGACTCGGGGAGGAGGATTGGACTTGCTAAGGAAAGGAGCGGTCTTTACCACCTTGAACCATCACAGAAAATTAGGAGAAATTTATCTTCATCTTTCCTAAGTTCCTCGAACAAAGATGTTATTTGGTTATATCACCTGCGCCTTGGTCATCCTTCTTTTAGGGTTTTAAATATAATGTTCTCTCATTTATTCCAAGGATTAGATATTTCTGAATTTCATAGTGACATTTGTGAATTGGCAAAACATAGTCGTGTATCTTTTCCTATTAACAATAAAAGAAGTTCTCATCCTTTTCATTTGATTCATAGTGACATATGGGGACCTTCCACTACACCTAACATTTCCGGGGCTCGTTGGTTTGTATCCTTAATCGATGATCGCACCCGGTTACATAGCTCTTTCTTCTTAAACAAAAATCGATGTTAAGATCATTATACCTAATTTTCATTCAATGGATCAAAATCAATTTGGGGTCAAACTAAAAAAGTTTTAGGACAGGCAATGCTAGAAACTACTTCAATCAGATTCTATCACCTTACTTTCAATCACAGGGGATTATCCATGAGTCATCATGTGTAGAGACACCCCAACAAAATGGGGTAGCTGAAAGAAAGAATGAGCATTTACTCAACACCACTCGAGCCTTACTCTTTCAAGGGAATGTTTCTAAATCTTATTGGGGAAAAGCCGTTCTTACTGTCGCATATATGATAAATAAACTTCCCTCCCGTGTGTTAGAAAACAAAAGCCCCATAGAAATCCTTAATAGCTTCTACCCTCACTTCAGAATCTCAAATGGCCTCACACCTAGGGTATTTGGGTGTATTGGCTTTATTCATGTCTACAAACAACATAGAGGGAAGCTAGACCCTAGAGCCATCAAATGTGTTTTCCTCGATTACTCATCCACTCAAAAGAGATACAAGTGTTACAACCCTTCTACCAGAAAATTTTACATCTCTACAGATATCACTTTCACAGAAAATAAAGCTTTTTTTCTCCAAGTCCTCTCTTCAGGGGGAGATTTCAATGATGGAAGATAGTACTTGTAAGTCCATTGAACCACTAAAAAATGTTGACCTTCCGCATGTGCCAGCCCGTGTTGTTGAACAGGAATCCCCAGAGCCAAACTCTCCTCATGTTCCAGCTGAACCTGAGTCTTCTAAACCAATCACATCTAAGTCACCTAATCCCATCACTCACAATTTTCCAAGATTTTCTCCGGTGTATTCAAGGAGAAAGATCGTTCCTGAACCGACACAATTCCAAGAATCCAATCCAAATTCTGGAAATGAAATCACGGTAAGATCAGAACCACTTTATCCACTATCTCACTTTGTCTCTCTTAAGCGCTCTATCACCACTCAAAAAGGTTCATTGTGAGTTTGAACACCATTGTCATCCCTAAAAATGTGTACGAGGCATTGTCGAAAAGGGAACGGAGGGATGCTTATGAGAGAGGAAATAGGTGCATTAGAAAAGAATAAAACATGGAGATCGTTGATAAACGAAAAGAAAGAACATTGTTGATTGCAAGTGGATTTTTACATTGAAGTACAAGGCTAATGGATCCCTTGAAAGATATAAAGCAAGGTTAGTAGCCAAAGGGTACACTCAAACTTACGGGTGACTGGAAATGATGAAAAAGAGAAGCATGAATTGGCGCTGAGACTGGTAAAAGAATTTGAAACAAAGGAACTGGGGAAATTGAAGTACTTTCTCGGTATTGAGGTGGCATATTCCACACAGGGGATCTTCATATCTCAGCAAAAGTATGCGATTGATTTATTGGCATAAACAGGGTCTCTACTCCAATAGATCCAAACTATAAGTTGAGAGAAGCTAAAGAAGAACCAAGTGTGGACAAAAGAATGTACTAGAGGCTGGTTGGCAGACTCATATACCTTGCTCACACTCGACCAGACATAGCATATTTTGTAAGATTGATCAGTCAATTCATGCATGCTCCAAGAGAACCTCATCTTCAGGCTGCTTACAGGATACTACATTACTTGAAAGGCAATCCGGGGAAAGGAATATTGTTCAAAAGGAATGACGCTCTTACTCTGGAAGCCTACACCGACGCTGACTATGCTGGCTCCCTAGTGGACAGAAGATCAACTACAGGATATTGTACTTTTCTTGGAGGTGACCTAGTGACATGGAGGAGCAAGAAGCAAAATGTAGTGGCAAGGTCATCTGCGGAATCAGAATTCAGGGCTATTGCTCAAGGATTATGTGAATTACTGTGGTTGAGAATCATTTTGGATGATTTAAGAGTCCAATGGGAGGGTCCTATGAAGCTCTACTGTGACAACAAGTCAGCTATTAATATAGCTCATAACCCTATACAACACGATAGGACAAAGCATATCGAAATTGATAGACATTTCATCAAAGAAAAACTGGAGGAAGGGTTAGTATGTATGTCTTATGTTCCATCAGAGAAACAACTAGCCGATGTTCTGACAAAAGTGCTAAACAGTTCAAGTTTCCACGATCTTGTATCCAAGCTGGGATGGAAGACATCTATTCCTCAGATTGAGGGGGAGTGTTGAAGTTTCCAGATTTAACCTGTAAATAGATTAGGAGAATAAATTAAGAATTAATTTGTATTAATTTGTAATCCCTTAAATCAAGGAAATTAGTTAGATAGTTTCCTTTTCTTCTTTGTAATCTCCTCTATATAACAAATTGTATTATTAATTCAAGGCAAGAAAAAAAAAGAATTATTCTCCTATTCTCTGGTTTCCTTCCACACTAAGGTATAACGTCCATAACTTTAGGGAATGCTAATAATGCTTTAATAATTAAATGTTAAATAGTTCAAGGGCAATAATTAATTTATCAACAATTGCTAAACCAGTTGAATGATCAGCAACAACTATTTGCTTAGCATTCAATTGGTAATTATACAAGCAAGTGTGATGTTACTTAATGATTTGCTCAGGCTTATTATAACAATTTCAAAATTTCTTTGCACAATTGCTAGCAATATATTTGTAGTTCTCGCTACTCAAGTCTTGCATGTGTTACAGATCTCTCCATTTTCATTCCTGTAGAATGCATAAGCAGCAATAATCTTTACAAAGTAATTCTTGCAAACGTTGGAAGAGATGTTGAGGAACAGAAAGCAAAAGAATGGTAATCCTATGATAATGGACGAAGATCAACAGCTCAGGATTAGTGCCAAAAGACAGTGATATAAGATGACAGTATCAATAACAGACAAGATTGCATCCCTAATGACATCGTGTCATTGGGGATGATGAATTGTTGAGATGTGTCAAGAAGAGGTGTTTATGTGGCTTGTTGAGCACGAGTACTGCAAGATCCATTGAACACGAGAGCTAAAGGATGAGCTACTAAGAACGAGTATTGTGAGGTATGCTGAAAAGAAGCACTTAAGAATGGGCTAACAAGGATGAATTGGAGGCAAAAAGACTGCATTACTGTGGAGCAAAAATGCTTAAGAACAATGACAATGAAATCAATCGGTAGAAGTGACGAGATCAGTCATTAAAGGAAACAAAATCGTATTGTTGGAAGATCAGTGCGGTCAAAGGATATGGTGAGATTGTGTTACTGCCAAGGATCAGTGCTAAACACATACTGCCAAAGATGGCATAGCTTTGATCCCATGACAATCAAACTCATTGCCACCTTCCATCATACAAAGGTTCCCATCATTATCTAAACAGTTGCATGATACATGGTCATATTTCAACAATTATCTAAATCAAATCAAGCCTAACAAGGAGCATACGGTTGTAGTGATAAATACAAAATATTTACAATTACACTACTTGATTAAATAGATTCTATAGCGTTAATTATATAATAATAATATAAGATAGATTTTTAATTTATGCATAATGAGTGTTGTGATACATCCAACTGATAAGGCTATCATTTACAGCCAATAGCTTAAGGAATTGGTAACTTGATACAAAACTGACGAATAAAAACAGCACAATGAACCAATACTAAGCTTAATTTTAAGTCCAGGCAAAAATTGAACGCCAAGTAAAAAATTGAGTTACGAAATAAAACCTTCAATGGCACTTTATGGGTCAACATTATGAACAGGATAAATGGGAATTGGGATAATTAAGCTCTCAATATCAACAAACTGGACCAGAATCAAAGCTAACTTAAAATAGAGCACAGTCATGAAAGGCCTACTAAGCAAATGCTATTCTCGCATCTAATTTTAACAGCTCAGTTGGCAAAAAATGGAATGAGCCTATGTACATTATCTATTACAAAAACAATACACAATGAAATTCACAACATAGGTGAGAATATCATTTATTGTCAATATAATAAGAGAAAGTTCATAAAAATTGGCTCAAAATAAAAACAATTATCATGAGCTACAGAAGACTAAACAAGCACTGTGCAGAAGAAAAAGTAACTTCAAGGGATCTCAAGGCAGCATTGTGAGCATAAGGTTTAGAAGAATCACTTCGCCTCTCAAGATGAACAACCTGAACAAAATTATGAGAAGTTTTCACCATCCAAGCCAATTTAAACTGCAAGCAAAGCTCTGAAAATGCTGCTTACCCAAAGTTATTCATGCATTCTATTTCAATAGCTCGGTTGCAAAAATTTGGGATGAGAGACCATGATTTCAAGTCATTAGTGATCAATACAATTCTACAAAAAACATTTTCACTCAACTGAAATTGCAGGATATATTTCACATTAGTCAAAAAGATCAACTGTAGAGTGGAAAACAAAATCAACAAGAAATGGAGGATTTCTGGAGGGCAAAAGTAGAAAATGAAATCTTTTGTTGCCTATTTCTTTAGATTTCTCTTTGGATTACTTTGTCGTAGGACTTGAAAAAGGTTTAATCTATACATAGGCAGGTAATATTTCAATTTTGTTAAAAGAGGTACTCATTGAAAACGTTTTATTAAAGCTTTAGAGGAAACTGAATGAAGACGCTGTCATTTTTACTACTAAACTTCTGCAGATCAATTTAGGACAAACTAATCTAGTTAAATGTTGAAACTGGCCAGCATATGCTTAGCAATTTGATTTAATGCTCCACAGATTTTCACTACAATGCCTATAGAAGGCTTTAAAGGATTGAGTCACAGAATTGGATCAAATGGCATATAGGAGGTAAGTGTAAAGCGAGCTCTTCGATTATCATCATCACTAGCCTTATCACAACACTTTATGGTTGACTACTTTCATTATGAACTATACAGCTGTTCCTTTTGTGTAACTCGTGATGAGCTAAGCTCTTAATTAACTATTAAAAAGGTCAAAATCAAAGACTCTGTTATTGCAACAAACAAAAAATTCAGAAACAGGCCACTCCAAACAAGCACCCTAATCTTGACTCCAAGCCCAAGGATTCGAAAAAATATAAGCCTGACCAATTGGCTACAACAGGCTCATACAGATCAAAGTATTGAAGACTGTTATCGAGAAAAGCCCAGCACAGCAATCATCCAAGACAAAACTTCATTAAAAAACATTCAATAAGGCATGCAACAAAGTCTTGATTCATTTAATACAAAAAAAAAACTCCAAACATTTGGGGCAACCTATCCGGCACTTTGCCTGCTATGACCTTCATTCATCATTGACGGAGCAAAATACAACAACAACAACAAAGCCTTTGTCCCACTACGTAGGGTCGCTACATAAATCCTCTTTCTCCATTGCATCCTATTTAGTGTCGTATTTTCATTGAGTTCTAATAAATTAAGATCATTTTTTATACAATAAGCCCAAGACTTCCTAGGTCTACCTCTGCCTTTCTTAACATAAGTTGAATCTAAAACATCTACTCTCCTAATTGGATCATCAAATGGTCTACTTTTAATGTGACCAAACAATCTTAGACGAGTCTCTCTAATTTTGTCCGTCACAGGAGCTACAACAACCCTATCACGGATATATTCATTTCGCATCTTCTCTGTAAGTGTAAGATCACGCATCCACATAATCATTATCATCTCAGCAACACAACTTAGTATTATGCTTCTCTTTTAAAGGCCAACATTCGGCGCCATAGAGCATTGCAGATCTCACCACCATTTTATACAATTTCCTTCCCGTCTAAGCGGTACTTTTTTATCACACAAAAGGCCCAAAACATTCCTCCACTTTAACCAACCAGCTTGAATTCTACTATTAATATCCTCATCTATATCACCATCGCTTTGAACAACAAATCCGAGATATCTAAATCATTCACACCTTTTAATAATTTGATCACCGAAAATTACACTTTTGTCACTAGTGCTACTACCACTAAAATTACATTCCATGTATTCAGTTTTAGCTCTACTCAAATGAAGGCCTTTAGACTCTAGTGTAGACCTCCATAAATTAAGTTTTTCCTGGGCTTTTTCTCTAGCCTTATCCACTAGAATGATATCATCAGCAAAAAGCATACACCAAGTTACATCCTCTAGTAAATGTCCAGTAAGACCATCCATAACTAAAGCAAAAAGATATGGGCTTAAAGCCGATCCCTGATGTAATCAAACAGAAATGGAAAAATGTTTGGTAAATCCTCCTTCAATTCGAACACAAGTAAGAGCTCTAGTGTACATGTCTTTAATGACTTGAATATAAGTCATATCAACACCTTTCTTCTCGAGAACACTCCAAAGGATATCTCTTGGAACCTTATCATATGCTTTTTTCTAAATCAATAAAAATCAAATGTAGATCATCTTTATTATCTATGAACTTCTCCATCAAACCACTCAATAAATGTATAGCTTGCATAGTAGACCTGCTCGACATAAATCCAAATTGATTATGAGAAATCTTTGTAATACGTCTTAACCTATGTTCTATTACCCTATCCCATAATTTTAAAGTATGACACATCAAATTAATACCTCTATAATTAGCAAACTCTTGTGCATCACCTTTATTCTTAAAAATAGGGACCAAAATACTCTTCCTCCACTCCCAGGCATCTTTTTAGTTTTTAAAATAGTATTAATGAGTTTAGTAAGCCGAGAAACTCCCAAATTTCTTAGATATTTTCACACTTCAATTGGGATATCATCAGGTCTTACAGAGTTTCCACCCTTGGTTTTCTTTAAAGGCTCCTCAACTTTTTTTTTACTAATGCGACTGTAAAAATGAAACTTTTTATTATTATTAACAATATTAAGATCACTAAGGTCGATCATATTTTCAGAAACTTCATTAAAAAGTTTATCAAAATAACTCACCCACCAAATGTTAAATATCTTTCCCTAAAAAAAACACTTTTTGATTTTCATCTTTAATACATTTTACCTGAGTTAAGTCTTTACTTTTCATTTCTCTTTGTTTGGCTAGTTTATACATATATTTTTCACCCTCCTTAGCATCTAACATATTATAAAGATCACTAAAAGCAGAATTTTTAGCGTCCATATTGATCTTTTAGATCCTCTGCGTGACGTTTGATATTTTTTACAGTTCTCTAAGTTTTTACAATTAAACATATTTTTATAATATAACTTCTTATATTTTATCTTTTCTTGCACATTATTATTCCACCACCAACTATTTTTATTTATAAAAATTTTATCTTTTGATTCTCCAAATACATATTTTGTTACATGTTTAATAGTGTTTGTTACTTTGTCTCACATAGCATTTGTTTCTTCATGAACATCCCAAATATTGAAATTTTAAATTTTACTCATAAAAATAATTTTATTTGGGTCTTTTAGGTTCCCCCATCTAATTCTACGATGAAGAGTCCTAGTATTCTTTATTTTACAAGTGTTGATCTTAAAATCTAGAACAAATAATCGATTTTGGGTACTTAAAACCTCAATTGGAATGACCTTACAATCATTACAATCTCTTCTCATAAGAAAATAATCAATTTACGTTCTATTAGATTCATTCTTATAAGTAATAAGATGCTCATCTCTTTTCTTGAATAAGACATTAGTAAAAACAAAATCATATGCTAAAGCAAAATCTAAAATTGTTCTGTCTTCTTCATTAGTCACTCCAAACCCATAGCCATCATGAATGTTTCTAAAATCTTCAACCATTCTACCGACAGGTCCATTTAAATCTCCTCCAACAAAAATTCTTTCTTCTAGACGTATCATTTGTATTAAGTCTTCTAAATCATTCCAGAATTTATCTTCAGAGCTTATATCTAAATCTACTTGAGGAGTATAAACACTTATAATATTAAAAATTTTGGTATCAATAATAATCTTAAGGGTTATAATTTTATCTCCAACTATTAATTTTTACAAAATTTTCTTTCAAACCTTTATCTATAATTACAGCTACACAATTTCTAATTCAACTCTTACTAGAATACCAAAGTTTGAAACCTAAGTTATCAATCTCCTTAGCCTTTTCTCCAACCCGTTTAGTTTCTTGAATACATAAGATATTAATCTTTATATGAATCATAATATCAACTAATTCCATTAATTTACATTAACGGAGCAAAATAAAAGAAAAAAATTTAACCAATTATATAGAATACATAAGAGCCACACAGATATTATAATTATATAAGAATGTCATGGCCTCCATATTATTCAGTAAGATGAATATAATTTTAGGATCATTATTACCAAGCAAGTCACAACACCACTTCAATCAAATTACCAAATGCGAAACCACCTTAGTGTAAATCATAAGCAATACTTTAACCACTTGGAATCATAAGCTATCCAAGATATCACATGCTTGAGGGAACTCTCACCCTAGCAAACTAAATCATGAAGGAACAGACCATTCTAGGGTTCCTTTAAGGTGTTTAAAAATCGAATGTAGATTGGAAGTGGGTGTGGAATATCAAAGGAATGGTAGTATGCAAGGTTGACAGTGTTTAGAAATGGATTAAATACGGTATGAATTTCGAGGAGGTTTATCACCTATTCCTACGTAAGCTAAAGACACACCACTTACAAAAGGAAAATGATACAACACACTTTATGGTAGAAATCAAAGATACAATCTCTAAATCAAAATAACAAATCTCAAAAGTTTCCAAGAACCAAAGAAATGACAAAATATAAATAAATCCCTAATAGAAAATAATATAATTAGAAAATAAGGAAATAGATAAGACATCACAAAGGGAAAAAAAAAGTATGCCAAAATTTGGAAGTTGGGGGTCCTGTTTTCAACCCAACAATCGCTAGCATGTCCAATTTCACCGAATTACCGAATCTCAATTTCTGGGATCGGAAACTCGCCGATCCACTAGTCCCGCAAATGCAGGATCGTGATTCCGCATATCGCAAAACATCGAACCGTGGGCCGCTCTTAATGTTCTGTCGCTAGCTCGCTCATCAAGAACTATGTAGAACTCGTGAAATTGAATCAATATTAGCACAATGTTAGTCCATTTTGTTCGCACAATAGTATGATAATGAATTGAAATACTTTCTTGTACGCCCTTTTTAATTTTTTTTTTAGCAAGCAATCAACTTAGAGATTCCATATCATCCAAATAAAATAAAATAAGTCAAACAAACTGTATTTTCTTAAAATGAAACCAATTTTTGCCCAAAAGAAGAGAAAAATTGTTTAGATGAACCCCTCCATTGGTCATCAAACAAACCTCTGTTGCTTCAAAGATTGTTTTTACAGCATCAAGTTAGGCATTTAAACATGTAATAAAAATACCAATAGAACAAAATAATCGCAACCTCAAATATCATTGAGCATAAAAGTGTTCCTCTCCACAAGTAACAAGTCGAGATATAGGCAAGTGAAAATAGCCACCAAAAGGAAGAAAGATTGCATGCGGAGGGCAACTATCAAACAAATTTGCAAATGGAAGCCCGGGAAACAATTTATTTGTAACAGGCATAATCTTGGAGTATCTAAAAAAATAAATTGGAAAGGAAACTACTTGTACTAGAGAGCTTTTTATCACCAGAAAAGTTCAAGTAGTAATAAATCAATAATAATACATGCACAATTAGAGAAAATCTTGCTAGAAATAATGTCCCTTTCGGATTTCCTTTTTACTGTATTTCCATAGATGTTTAATCCTCATTTTCCTTGGCCCATTGAGCTGAACAGTATACAAAATGTAGGCAGACCATGCCCCTTACATCAGCATTTCCACAGAGAAAACCCTCTCATGTATACTAAAAACATTTTATAGTATAGTATGGTTACAAAACTTTTTAAAGTATACTATGGCCACAGTTTTGTAATGTGCCCAACAGGATCATGAACTCTGTTTTGTTTGCTGAAGTATAACATGATACTAACCTCAAATTCTCGTAACTGATAACACTGTTTTGGATATTAAACATCAAATCGACTTCTTAGAAATCTCACAATTCACTTCAAAAGAGATAAAAAACACAAAAATTTCTACAGAAATTCAGAAAATAAACAAGTATTTCCCTCATATTTAACAAGTGCACAGTAGAAAAAAAAAAAAAAAAAAAAAAACCTGATGATCAATGTCAGAAACATAGACAGTCCTTCTAATTATATCTTCTCTTTGGGCCATACTAGTTCGGTTGTTCATCCGCCTTTTCCCTTGGCTGTGACCATTCTTCCCCTGGCAAAACAAAATCAGAACCCTAATCTGTGAAAAGCAACAGCATCATCAGGATATTTTGAGAGTCTCACCCGATGACCACCATTAGTATTGACACCATTCGCATAACCGCCGTTTAGATAACCTCCGTTCGTATACACGCCATGTATCCCGACGTTATTAGAGACGAAACTACCGCCTCCGTCCCCAAAACTCCTGGATGCGTAGTTAGTGTGCGATGGTGGCACAAACTCCGCAGCCATAGGGTTCAGCTTAGATAGCAGCTCCTCCAGATCCCTCATGTCCTGCTTGAACCCAACCTCACCGTTTTCTCTACTGCCGCCATTGGACAGCTGAGACGCCGCCGCTGCCGCCTTCCCGGGCCTCTGTTGCGCCATCGGCTGCTTGAAGACCTCGAGTTGAAAGTTCGAAAAGGACGCTTCATGGTGTGGCCGCATCACAGGCACTGTGATCCGAGTCTCCCCTCTATGATCACTCTCGTCCTCTTTCCCCCCACCGGCGTTGAGTTCGCGGCTAACAGAAGGAGCCGAGCCGTCCATATTGTCAACGACCGCCATGATCGCAGACGATCGCCGATGGTTCGATCCTACAAAACGTAAGACGGAAACGAAACGACTAAAGTAAAGGCATCCAGGGCCCTTATCTTCGCATCCCTCGACCTCCCTCGACCCGTCCTCTACAGATCATCGAGCAGCTTGGTCGAGAGGAGGAGGAGAGACTTCCGAGGTTGGAGTTGGAGGGTTAGCCCCAGACGGAGTTATGGGGCAGAAAGTAAGACGAGCGCAATGGACTCGGAGCTCCCATTGAACCCATCTCTTATTTTCAATTTGCTCTTTTTGAATTTCTTCTTCAAAAGAAGAAGATTTCTTCTTTTCTAAAGAGTTCCTTCTTTGTCGTCTACTGTGGGCTCACTGCGAGAAAGGGGAAAGAATTCAGAAGAAGGCTTTAAAAGCCGTGTACGCAACGACGAGAAGGCACGTGGCGATAAATCAGAGTCGTCGGCTTGTGGGATTGTTCGGCAGACCGCGATTGTAAATGGAACTTACGGTAATGAACGTCTCGTGTATGATAAATTACTAATTCAAGTAGTCGATAAAAGATATGGAAAGGGGCGATTTATATAGCTATTGTTTTTTATATTTATGGATTTATACATTTAAATTGCTATTTATTTTATTTTATTTAGATGGCAATTTAGTTTTAAAATAATACAAAAAACAACACTAATATTAGGGGGTTACTTAAAATTATATATTTTTTATTTTTGTTATAATTGTTATGCAGGTAAAACAACTTTTTCATTTGTGGTGAATTTCGAGACAATTAATATGAATTTTGATATTTTTTTAAATAGATATTTAAAGAGAAATTAAAAATCATTAGAATTATTATTTCAACAAATTTACTATTGAGATCATTGGCTTGATGAGTAGAAAAAATAACAAAAGATTTGATTTGATCTGCGTCAATTAAAACTTGGATCGAGCCTTTAAACTACTTTTGAAAGTTTAGAATTATTAATTGAAATGTCAAATTGATTTCAAATCTAGCAAACTTATAATCAAATTGAGCGTCTCGATAAAACGAATCCAACGAACTCTAATACACTCAATTCTGACATCATGAAGGTACTTAAATGTCTACAAAATGTCATTCAATAGTGGGAATCTCTTTTTGTTGTCCAATAGAGGTCAGAATTCGTTCCTAAGTTGTATGGGAGACACTCTCAGATTCTATAAAAAAATTATCGCCTCGTTAATAAAATTTGACTTAGACCTTGAGCCAAAGGAAAAGCGGGGACCTCGAGCTGGTTTAAGAATGGGTTGAATAACAGTATCATTCTAGACCATAAACTTTGGTGAATACTTATCGTTCCTGCTATAACTGACTGTCGTAGACAACCGCTCATCGCCCACCATCGACCGTCATTGGCTGCTTGCTTGTTGAAATGAAGCACGACGTTGGGCAAAGACCAACATCACAAGGTAATTGTTCATTTTGTTTATAACACTAACCTCCTCAAAGTTGCTAACTCCACTCATCCTTCCCACGCAACTAGGTGAATTGGTCGCCCTCCAACGCTCGCGAAAAACTTGGTCCCAACTCATCTTGCTAGCTTAGTCCATGATTAGCTACAGTGTCTAGTTTAAAAAAAATTTCCTCTCAGAGGATAGGAATTGATCCTCTATTCGTCATGACTTATAAGAGTTTATGCCTTCTCGTTGCAGTAGGCTTCAAGCTCTCGAACACCGATTCTTGTGAAGGGGTAACAAACCACAGTAAACATATTGATCATTATCAAAAAATTATTCACATTCAACGTGTCTCAAATCTAATTTTCTATCAAGTACTTCTCATCACTCTTAACAGTCAACCATGCATTTAGTTATACTTTCTTCCAGGTTTCATATGACACTATCCACACCTTCAATGAGCTTGTTAGATAATTTGTGAAGCAATTCATAACCAGAAGAATTGTCACCAAAGATTTATCCCATCTTTCATGTGTTAATCAGATAAAGAAGAATTACTTAAAGAGTACTTCCACATATTTTTTGTTAGAAGTTTGTTGGATTTCAATGGTGAATTTTTAGTAACTAAAAGGAGTTTTTCTGATAGGGCTATGCATTGGACTTTTATACTCATTATTAATGTGGGAAATAGTTCACTCTTATGTTGACATCATTTATCGTGCCAAAAGCTCAAATGACTACAAATGAGGTCATAAGTGCACAAAAAAAGCGTTCGAGTAAATTGAGGGCAAGCATAAGCATAACTCATTAACACTAATCAAACCTTGCAGCAAAAGATGTAAAAACACTAATGGAATTGTGTTCTTCCTGCTCAGCCTGCGAACTATTCATGTGAGCCTCGATTGGAATATTATGAAAGGAAGATATAAGATATTATGGGGAAAGATAAATTTAAAGAAATTCTCATGTTTGAGCTTAAGTAACATTAAGTGACACCATTCTTGTTTGTCCTTCTTACCTCCTCTCCTTTTCTCTTTTGTTTTCTTATGATTGTCAAGGCATGCGATTTTTATTTGAGAGTGATAAATGAGAGGTTCAGGTGTGTTTCAAATAGGTGAAGGGTTAGAATATCGAAGACAATGCATGACATAACATATCCACAAATAATAAAGAATTGAGGGCTTGATGTGGTGTTGGGGCGCTATGTCAGGCAAGGTGGCACCAACCAACATGGAGGAAGCACTGAGGTGTTAGGCTAGGGTGCTGCAGTGATTGTGTCTAAAATGGCATGAAACATATTTTTACAAAATTAAAACACACCAATCACACTTTTTTAAGCACACTAACTACAATTAAAGCAATTTAAACACACACACTAAAAAACAAAAAAATAAAAGTGAAATAAATAGACAATCCACACACTGGCTAATGTTTGTGCTGAATCATAAATAATGTTTGATTTATTGTATTTAGTCAAACAATACTATAATTTACAATTGGGATAAGCCAAATCCAAGTACTCCTTAGGATCTCTCCTATCACTTTGTAAATAAAGTTTCAGCTGTCAACTATTTAACTTAAATAACTGTGCATTTTTTTATTATTGATATCAATCACTTTAAATAATTATAGTTTTACTACATTAAATGGACAAGACCGCCTGGACTTCAGTTCTTGAAAGTAAATTTAATCGTTAATTGAATAACAATACCTTACATTTAGGATCTAAGTTCTTCCTAATAAGTTTTTAATCATGTCATTTTTTTTTATTTTTTTCGTATATATCTTAGCATATTCATAAGTTTTAAATTTTATTTTGTCTAATTCATTCAACCATATGACTTTTTTCCATGTCAAAACTTTCATATTATAATTAAGTTCGTCAACTATTTAGCAGGCTCTATGTTCTATTTCAAAAGGCAAATGACATATTATTGAAAAAATCAACATTTGTAATGATATACATATTGGTGTTTTATAAGTTGTTCTATAAGTCCACAGAGAATCATCAAGCCTCTTAGATTAATCTCCTATATTAGGATCAACAGTTTTCTCAACATTTTCTTAAGCTCCTCGTTAAACACCTCTGTCAGTTCATTAGCTTAGGGGTGATAAGTAGTAGAAAATTTTATACTTAATCTCATGCTTTTCAACTAATGCTCTCTACTTTTTTTTTGGTAAAAGTGGCTTCCTCAAACATTAATAATAATCTTAGGTGTTCTATATCCACTAAAAATATAATTTTCAAATGAAATTTGAATACTTCGAGAATTATATTTACATAGAGGCAAAACATATATTCATTTAGAGTCATAGTCAACTACTATCATAATATAGAAATTCTTTAAAGAAGACACAAATGGTCCGATAAAATCTATTCCACCTTACATAAAAAATCTCAACTTCTAAAATACAGTTTAAGGACATTTCGTTTCTTCTAAAGATATTGTCTCTCATCTGATATTTATTATATCTCCATATTTAATTATTCACATCCTATAACAATGTATTCCATTAAAATCCCAATTATAAAATATTAGATGCAATTTAAAATCATTTCTTCTAATGTAACGTATATATTGATGAACCGATCCTTACACTTTTTAAATAAATAAAGCTCCTCAAGATATTAGAATCTAGCATAATAAATAAATTTTTTTCATATGGTTACATGACATGTAGATATAATTTCATGAACAATGTAGCTTTCTAAGTTAGCAAACCAATGATTGATTTATTCAAAAAATAAAAAGTAATAATTCATCGGAAAAATTATCTTCAATATCATAAAGTAAATATGAGAAATTTCCTACTCTAACCTATACGAGAGATATGCTATATAATTTTTAAGGCCCTTCGGATCCATTATCTTTATCAAATAATTATAATAAAATTGTACATAAAATCAAATAGGAATTAGAATCCATCTCAGTAACAATATATTTGATAACTAAGCGGTCACTATGACTTTTGATTCACGTGTCTATCATGAACATCCAAATTTGATGAAAAATACTACATAAGTAACTCATTTTCAGTGGTGATGCAATTCAATTGTACTTTATTGTCTTATTAACACAAATCATCACATGAAAAACTTTTATCCTTTAGTTGTCCTAATATAACAACCACAACATAATTACTAGCGTCATGCATAAGCTCAAATAAAAATTTATAATCAGGTGCAACAATCTCATTTGTAGTGACTAATTTAAAATTTACAAGTTCAAAATATTGGTTTGCAATTTTCATTTAAAATAAAAGGCACGATATTCTCTAACAAGCGTCATCCCGATCAATTTAGCATCTAACCCTCCATTTGATCTCTAAGCTCTTGGTTTTGCAATTGTATAATCTCTCGTACACTTTGTGTTTGTAGTGTCTCCCATACGAGTTATTTATAATTTGTGTTATCATTTTTTTCTTAATTATATGATCCATACTCGCTGTATTTTTTAGGATGTTGAATACATACATGTCTTGTGAATCACACATAAGTTATAGAACGAAAAACGAAAAAGAAAAATAGAGAGTGAACAAGATATCACGGTAACACCAGAGTTTTGATAGAGTAAATCAGTAATTCTTTATTGAAAAAATGATCCCCTATTTATGTTCTTAACGCAAAATTACATGTTTGCCCTTGTTTTAATTGATACTTTACAATGTATTTATGTTGTAACCAACTTTAGCATACTTCCGTTTTCTTAACCAACTTTAGCACCATTTCATAATCCTAACCGCTTCAATAAGGACATCCGATGACTTAACAACCTTATCATTTAATCAGATGGAGGCTTTGGTTGGTCAGAGAACACGAGATTGTCGGTGGACCTTTTCAAGGGATAATTCTTAGAAGAAACACTCAAATCATTAGGATAAATATGACCATTAGGCAAAGGGTGTACCGCCATAATCTGTCAAGCAACTTTCATTGGACAAAAAGCTTTGCCAGAGAGTCAGAGAGACGTTAAGTGAGAGGTCATTTGATATTTCTATGAGGAATTTCATAATAAATTGTGAAGTTTGTCATGAACAATTATCTCTCAGATTTGATACCTATTTCTTTGTTCGGCCGTGCCTCCGTTCAACTGATTTAGAGTCCCGACTGAAAAAAACGATGCTTGATGTCTGTCATCTCACTATCTCGATATAATGTCATACGGTGTTTATAAGCAAGACTAGTTGAGTTTATTGAGATTTTTGATCTGCAATTATAAAATTACTTCCAAGCTTGAATCAAACTTACAACTAAGTATAGATTTCTATATTTATAATCAAAATAAGGCTAAAGAGATTAAAATTATTTTATATTAATTCTAATCAAGAATGGGCCGAGTTTCCGGGCCAAACCAAATCGTTCCTCGGTCCTCTAGTCCTGAAGGCGGACGCCAAATAATCTTCCTAAATTCATATCTTTCATACTTTCGATTCCGCTCGCCGCGTGAAATCTTTAACCGCACGGCCCCGCTCCTGATCGATCAATAACATCATCAGCATTAATCCAAACCGTTGATGAGAACGTTGAGGAAGGGAGCGAGAGAGAGAGAGAGAGAGAGCGCGCGGGAGTGGGGGAAAACGAGCACGGGAGAAATCCCAAGCATCTCCCATGGCCGGAAAACGCATGTCTTCCCCCTAAAGACTGATCCAATGAGTTTCCAGCCATCAGATCCATGCCAATTCGTATCCGTCTCCAAAGGATTTAGGGTTTGAGGTCGCCCTGCAGATCAAATTCCAAATTCCGCGATTTAATCCAACCGAATGCTCTCCTCGAACCGTATCCCCAGAATCTTGTTGGTATACTTGTAGCCTCAATGAAGGGGCGCTCCCACCGCCCTCCACCATCTGCTCCCCTCGAGGACTGGGGTGATGGCCAATGGACGGTGGACTGCTCCTGCGGCGTGACCTTCGACGACGGTGAGGAGATGGTGAGCTGCGATGAGTGCGGAGTTTGGGTGCATACCCGCTGCTCCCACTATGTTCGAGGGGAGGCCTCTTTTGCCTGTCATAAATGCAAGGCCGCGGCCACTAAGCGCTCCCGCACGGTCGCCACCTCCACTGTTAATAACTTTAACCATGATACGGAGGAGACCGAGGTCGCGCAGCTTCTTGTCGAGTTGCCTACCAAGGCCGATCGCCCTCCGCCGATCCCACCTGGTGGTGCGCCGTATCGCCCTCCTTTCAGGTTATGGTCTCATGTCCCTATGGAGGAGCGGGTCCATGTGCAGGGCGTCCCTGGTGGCGATCCTTCCTTGTTTCGGGGGTTATCTTCAAAGATTTTATCGCCGGAGTTGTGGAAGTGCAGTGGATATGTTCCGAAGAAGTTTAATTTGAAGTATAAGGAGTTTCCTTGTTGGGAGGAGGAGGAGAGGGATAAAGCTAGCCTTGGTGCTGATGCACTTTTCTCGCTGTCGAAGGAAACCGTGCAAGCAACTCCGATGAAGACTTCGGAGAAGATGTTATCCGGGGACCGTACGAGGAAGGAGGGGGAGAAGATTCTGTTGGGCGCTCGTCCTTTTGGCGGTGTAAAGAAGGAGAGAAACAAACTTAGAGTATTGGGATCGAGTAAGGTTAGGAAAGAAGAATCAGGCGAGGAGAAGGAATTCAGTGGCCGAAAGAGTTCAAGAGGAGATTTTGATAAGCCTTTGATGGATACCAAGGAGAGAGGTGCATACCTGTTGCATTGAAATGTCTCTGTCTGTGATTTTCTTTTCGTGTCTGCCATGCTATTTCATATTTTTATTTATTTATTTATTTTTTTTATTTTTACGGCAATGGTTTGGTTTCTGATTTTTTGTACGGGGTGTGTGCAGCTGGATCTGTTCCGGTGTTTGACTCTAGAAAGGAAGATTTATGTGAAGATGGGGATGAGGGGCTACCTATTATGGAATCTGATGCTCCAGATGCCAAGAGTGCGCTCAAAAGGGAAGACATGCTTCTTAAGTCAACCAGCAAGAATCTTGACGATGGAATGGATAATGGCAGTAAGTCCAAACACATGCTAGTGTTTAAGACATCCAGGAGGCGTTTCTCTGACGAGGCACCAAGATCAAAACTTTCGCTAGAAACTCCTGTGAAAGCTGAGAAGGCTGATCGGGCAGACGGAAGGGTTTCTTGTAAACTAAATACTGTTGCAGCATGTCATGTTGATGGCAACAATCCTGCTAAAGGTTTTATCAAGTCCGAGGTTGGTATATTCTGCAGTACTTTGTTGGTATTCTGAATATATTTGCAAGTAAACTTCGAGTATCTTTATTTTGAGTACATAGTCGGTTGATGCCGAATAGCTTTGATGAGGCTAATTTTTGACTAGGTAGTTTTAGATAATATTAAGCCCTTGATAGCCTAGTTTAGTTCTCGGTTCGGTGTCTTGGGTGTCTATTGACATAATAAACATGAATTTATATATTACCACACACATTTGCAGCCACATTATATTTTATGTTGTGTGTATATAGGAATGAACATCGGGTAACAAAATAATATGGCTAAACATTATTTAAAAATGGTCTACTAAGTGCATGAAGCTCTTGTGAATGTGTTTTTTTCTTTTTTATAGGTTGATTCAAGATATGACAAGTCTTGGAAAGTCAGGTTACAATTAGATTAGATGAATATTGGATGAATGGTTTGATTTATGTGCTTTTTCATTGGGGATTTTGCATTCCTGTTTAAATCCCAAAAATATTGATTATGCTAGATAAAATTTACTCTTGAAAATTACTTATTATGCTGTGATTATATGGGAACATTCTTATAATTTAATATACAATATTTAATATTATTTCTATACCTGCATTTAGGAAAATAAAGGAAGACATTCTATGGCTTGTTCGCATCACCAAGTCCTAAGAGGGATATTTTCCCAATAACCATTAATCCCCACTCTGGATTGCCAGCTGCAATCCCACAAATTACTGAAGCTGCCATCAAGGAAACCACCAACACTCTTCAAGTTGCAAAGCAGATATTTTTATACCTAACTTGAGTTGATATTTTAAAATATAGAGCTTGGTATTCTTTCGTTAGGATGTAAGCCAAATGCTCGTGTGTTTGGACATGTGAGTTGCGTGCTAATTCACTGTCAAGTTTTTCTTTGATGAAATGTTGACCAATTTTTGTGTTTAATATGATAATTTTATTGTGAATTTTTTGCGATGTTGGCTGATTTGTTACCGCAATAATACTTCATAGCATTTTCTTTTTTTATTGGCAAGTATCCAGAATAATTTGATCCACAAAAATTGATGGATTTGCTGTGCCATTGCTTAAAATTAGCTTTAGCACTTGATCTGGCTATTATTAACTACTACTCCTCTAAGTGATTAAATTTTCATCTGATAAGGTGTAGTGACAAGTAGTGGATTTTTTATTTGCAAGGAATTACACCCAATCACACCCAAATGACTGTATATGCTCATAGGCAGTTTTTCTTAAGTAGTATTTTTTATCCCAGAAGTCTTGAGGTATCGAAGAATTTTATATGTGCATGTAGATGCACTTTTTAGTAATATGGTAAATTGATTTAGAACATTTAAAACACGGGCAATGTTTAGTCTCATATGGGCAAGATAGATAAACTTCCTAATCAAATTTTGATACGTCGCTTTGTCAAATTTTAGTTGTTGCCCTGCTTTTTCTAGTCTATGAAAGTAGTCAAATTAACACTCTGGAGTACTTGCATTCCATCAAATCTGTTTCATTTAGTAAGCCTATGATGTATTTTGTCGGGAGATGAATATTCCTAGTGTTTGAGTAGACATTCTGGTTCCAAGAGAGTATTTCGGTCCTACTAAATATTTTATTTCAATTTCATTTAGTAAGGCTGTGATGTAATATCTCATTTACTTATTTCGTTGAGATCTTCAACTATTATGCTAATGCCATCCAAATACACTGAGAATTGGAATTTTACCCTCTTTGGATTTCTTTATGAATATATTATGATCTCTAAGACTTTGTTTGAAGTTTACCTTTGTCATCACTTTAGTGAACCTCTCAAATCATGCTTCTAAGGATTGTTTAAGCTGGTATAGAGCTTTATTTGCATTCATATTTATCCTGAAACTATCGATTATACCCTGTTGGGGGTTTCAATACAGGCTTCTTCTTCTATTAGACCATGTAAGAATGCATTTTATTCATCCTGCTATTGTAAGCACTAATTGAAGTTCATTGTCAGGGATAAAAGTATCCAAATTGTGTTCAATCAAAGGTACATGTGATAAATTCACTGCATGGTGATTGATCAATCACGTATTCGGATGAATGAACATGGCTTGGCCAGGTGCAGGACTTGTTCCTTCACCTGGAGCATATACGTAGTGATGGTTTAGGTTCATTGAGTTGTGTTCTATAAGTGGTTTATCCATTTAGGCTCCTTTTATCAAATGGAATTTCTTGAGGGTAAGTTGAGACTTTGTTGATCAGTTAAATGGTTGTGAGATCAAGGCTTAAAGTTGTCTTCAGTCCAAGTATTAACCTTAAGTCAATTTTGGTAACAAAATTCTATCTTTTGGCAAAGGTAATATATCATGAGGTGATGCAAGCCACCTTGTGGAATATGTATGTGTGTATATATCTATATATCTGTATATCTATCTATCTATCTATCTATCTATCTATATATATATATATATGTATATATATATATATATATATATATATTCATAAGGTGAAATTTTTTTTTCAAAATTGGGATGATAACACTTTACTCCCTTTTTTAAAGTCATGTGGTAACCTAGGAAGATGCTTTTTAGGATTCTTGAACCAAGTTTAGTGTTTTTATAGACATGAATAACATTCGCAGAGTTTCTTAGTTGAAACATTGTCTGCTTTATGTCAAGGGAAAATTCAATCATGCTTTTAATAGATGTATTTAAATAATGATTTGTTAGGAATGTGATAGTTAAGGTAGATTCCTCTCTTTTTGAAACATTCTCAATAGTGGAGCGGCATGACAACTCTTTCTTTACGATTCATGGGTGATTTATTTTTCATGGAAAAATGATAAAGTTTGATTAAAATATATATTTCCTATCATCTGATCTTTTAATTTAATATTAGAGGAAACTGGGGAATGAAGATTTTATGAAATATGGAGAGGATTCATATCAAATTATTTTTCATGGTGAAAGTCAGGTTGTGCATGAGTAGTTGTCTATGAAAGTAATAAATCATTTGATCTCTTATGGATCAGAGAAACGGACACGACACCATGCATTGCGAATGCTATATGCGATAATGTATTTTTATACTTTACGCGGAAGACACCACAGAACAAAGTATGGAATCATTATGATAACTTTATTGATAAAAGTTATTGACAATATCAAAATTAAATTTAAAATATAAAAAAAATCACCAAATTTTATAATGATAAAAAACACTCAATTCCTATATATTTATAACTAACACCTAAATTTTACTTTTAATATAACTTGCAAGGCAATTTTCAGAAAAAATGAGCATGAAAGTTGATGAAAATGCATATCAAATGCAAACATGCACAAGTGAATACCTCCAAGTCAAAAATCCACAAATATTCTAGAAATAATAATAACATAAACAATATTTCAATATAAATAAACACATATTTCAATATATTTACCCCGCAAAGGTTGAACCGCTTTGTTGCTAAAACCTAAAGTTGGGAACAGTTAGAGTGTTGTTCTATATTGCATCAAAAACTCGTTCGCATCAAACTTGGATGCTCGATGAGTCGCTGGCTTCAATCAGGGTTGCTCGATGACTCGCTCGCTTCGATCAGGGCTGCTTGACAGCGACTTGCTTTGATCTGTGTTGCTTGACGAGCTTTCTTCAATCACGGTCGCTTGCATCTATCAGGGTTTTTAGGGATGATGGTGAAGCGATGACGATGACTATGCTATATCGAGGACTCTCAAGAACACTGAAGCTTCGATATTGAGTTGCCACATTGGCTTCTTCTTTGACCGCACTCAAATTTAAGCTCCCATGTCCATATTCAAGCGCTATTGAGTGGTATCCGAACCGTGTTGAGCTCAATGGAGAGTTCTGACACTACTAATAGCTTTTTAGACACATATCGAGCTGCGTTGAAGCTGTGTACACCACTTGTTTTGGGATTTATGTGTCTCAAAGTTTATCCCTTAATATTAGTGATAAATGATGGCTCCCTGCATAAGTGTGGATTAGGAAAAGAAGGCATTAAGATTTTTTATTGACTTAGGATTTAGGGTGCTTCGTGGTGTTTGGCTATTTACCCCACATATCCTTCTAGAACTCTTCAATTTTTATTTTATTGAATCGTGCAGGAAACATGGATTTTAGTACTCTAAAAGATGATTGGTCCATTTGAATATGATAAAGCCAAATATATGTCATTCTTCTATTTAACTTTTTAGTAAATGAGACTAAGGTTTATTATTTTTACTTATTGTGCCAAGATAGTAAACTTTTTGTTTGGTAGCTCAATCATCTTCCTCCTTGAAATAGGGGATGAGTAAAATCAAGTAACTAGGATTTTATCTTGTACTTATTTTATGGTTTTTTGGGCATTGTATATAGGAAAGGGAATCCAGTTGTAGTGCTGGTCATGTGTTATATCACTTTTTTGTCTATCATACGGATTGTGTTTAAACTATTTCCAAAGCGCATAAGTGATATGAAGTGAAATGCTCATCTAATATAGAGCACATACTCTTTGGCTTAGTGTTTGTTGTAAAGAAATTGTAGTTGCTTTATTTCTTCGTGTTGTTGTTCTTCCATCTCTACAACAATTTTTTCTTGCATAGTAGGTTTGCCTGGGGGTTGCTGGATTGGTTTTGGTATGAAAACCTGTACTTTGCTGTACATAGGCTTCACTCGAAGTTTTGAACATTCGTTTTGTGTGTCCAAGCCTTTTTACAATAATTGTAAAACCTACTTTCTCGATTATTGGAACTTGTTGTGCCCAATTTGGGCTTTGTATGGCTCGGTCTTGCTCGCTATTGATATAGTGGCAACAATCAGGGAAACACTCTCACCAACTAGTTTTTTTTTCTAACATAACACCACGCCCCCCTTCTTCTCTCCTAATACTAAATCAAACTTCATTTATAGTGTGATGGAGGTATTTTCTGTGTATTCGAATATGCACTTTTATTCAACATTAGTTCATCTAGGATTTCATAAATTTTTTGTCTTGCAAAAGTTCCTAATATAATAGCACCTTCAACGCACTTTTTTATACATTGGTAGTAATTCAGTTCCACAATTCATTGTCACGATATTGTATCTGAAAGAGTACTTTGCTTGGTGCTGTTAATATGTCTTAATTTAATAAACTATGGTGACATCACACACCTTAGAATATATTTTCTTCACCTCATCACAAATATATTTGGTTGTGATTATAAACATATAGGTTTTTATGACTTCCTGTATACTTCAAGTACATATCAATGGAAATATTGTGGAATCTTCTACAAAATATGTGGCAAAATTGAATCGTCTTTCTCAGTATGGGGCCATCAAGGTGGCCCAACTTTCCTTCTCTTTTGAGGATGGTTTTTAAGATCTTGGAACAAACACGGTAATTTCATCCATTTTATTTTGAGAATGATCTCACAATCATAGAACGAACAAGGTAATTTCTTCCATTTAATTTGAATGAAGATGGATGGTTTTGGTGCTCTCCCATTAAACCATCTGATTCAAAATACATATTACTTCTTAGGTGGGATCTCCATAAATTTAAAGAATACATCAACGACTTTATCTGAATTGAGATAATCTTCTACGAGAAGGTGACTATAAATAATAGAATATCAATTTTTACCTTGAAATCTTTGTATGCTCCTTTGTGTGTGTGATGTTTTTCATGTGGTTGCTCCAACAAACATTGTTCTATCTTTGATCCGAGTTGGGCAAGGTTGTCCGCTGACTCTGAAAATGCTCCTAGTTAGATTTATGAAACTCTGAACGTGTTAATTGGTTGTGTTGCTGTCATGGATCACAATTCACTTCAACAGCTTTACTTAATGTTGTTATGGATGAGTGCCGGAAGGTGGAAATCAATAACTCCAGCTGTCTTCACGGAAACAGTCCCAGTTTGTCACTGCTAGCTGGGTTCTTTCTACCGTTTGTCATCTGTGCTCTATACCAATTTGGCATAGCTGAACAAGGAAACGCAGAATAATTATATTTGAATTTCTGTAAAATGTATATCAAAAAGCTTTTATCCACTTACAATTACCTAATATTTAATACTTATATCCACCTTGTGTCGCTGAACAAAGCAAAATATAAGTTAAGAATACAACTAATAGGGCTATTGCTACTAAGTTAATAGCTCACTAATAAATTGTAATAGAGACCAATAAAAAGAAAACCAACTGAGCAAGAATAATATTTTCAGAAACTTGTGTTGCGAGAACAATGCCAGTTTCATGAGCTGCATAATTTGGTTTTATGAAACCTTGTTTTACATTTATTACCATTGAGTGCTCCATAAAATCTATTTCAACGAAGCTTTTTTGCTGAACTGTTATCTATCTAGCCTTTATTTTACTACGTTTCCATTCCTTTTATTGGTTCATTTTTAACACTTCTTGTCTGTTCAAAATTACTTCAGTTATTATTTATTATTTTATTTTCAATCTTATAGTATATCTAATATTATCATCTTTTAATCTATCCTTCCTAGTTTTGCTAGAAATCCATCTTAATGTTCTCATTTATGTGACGCTCAAATGGTTATTAGTTTCTTAATGGCTGCCCATTTTTTAAAGTGATTATTTTTGCATGATATTATTTGGTTTTGTTTCGTCCATCTTCTCTGTCTTCTTTCAAGTTACCAAATATTATTCTTTTAAAAAAGTTGTGGAAACAATTGAATTTATTCTAGTCATAAAGCATGTGGAACTTTCATGAAGAAGCAAATGCTATTTGTGGATAACTAACAAAAACTATTAAACAAGTGACAAAAGATTTACTTAAAGAATCAAAATAAAAAGTTTCTATAAATAAAAATAGTTTGTGGTGAAATAATAATGTGCAAAAAAACATAAAATATAAGAAGTTATGTTATAAAAATTGGTTTAAATGTAAAAGCTCAGAGAAGTGAGAAAAATATCAAACGACTCGCAAAGAGTCTAAATTGACAATATGTGATGCTAAAATTTCTGCTTTTAGCGTTCTTTGTAATAAATTAGATCCTAATGAGGGTGAACAATATATGTATAAACTAGCCAAACAAAGAGAAAATAGAAGTAAAGATTTAACTCAAGTAAAGTTTATTAAAGATTAAAATCAAAAAGTGTTTTTCTTAGAATAAGATATTCAACAGAGGTTGGTGAGTAATTTTGATAAACTTTTTAATGAAGTTTCTGAAAATAGGAGTGACCTTAGTGATCTTAATATCGCTAATAATAATAAAACGTTTCATTTTTATCGTCACATTAGTAAAAATGAAGTTGAAGAGACTTTAAAGAAAATCCAGGGTGGAAGTCTGTAGGATCTGATGATATCCCAATTGAAGTGTGGAAATATTTAGAAGATTGGAGTTTCTTGGCTTACTAAACTCTTTAATATTATTTTAAAAACTAAAAAGTTGCCTGAGGAGTGGATGAAAAGTATTTTGGTCCCCATTTTGAAGAATTAATGGGATGCATGTGAGTTTGCAAATTATAGAGGAATTAAGTTGATGTGTCATGCTCTAAAATTGTGGGAGAGGGTAATTGAACATAGGTTAAGACGTATTACAAATATTTCTCATAATCAATTTGAATTTATGCCAGGCAGGTCTACTATGGAAGCTATACATTTATTGAGAGGTTTGATGGAGAAGTTCAGAGATTACGAGGATCTACTTTTGAATTTTATTGATTTATAAAAAGCTTACGATAAAGTTCCAAGAGATATTCTTTGGAGAGTTCTTGAGATGAAAGGTGTTGACACAACTTTTATTCAAGTTATACCAGAGCTGTTACTTGTGTTCGAACTGAAGGAGGATTGACCAAATATATTCCTATTTTTGTTGGATTACATCACGGATCGGCTTTGAGCCCATATCTTTTTTGCTTTAGTTATGGATGTTCTTACTTGAGATTTACATGAAGATGTACCTTGGTGCATGTTTTTTGCTTAATGATATCCTTCTTGTGGATAAAACGAAAGAAAAGCCCAGGAAAAACTTGAATTATGGAGGCCTACATTGGAGTCTAAAGGCCTTCGTTTGATTAGAACTAAAATTGAATAAATTGAATAAATTGAATGTAATTTTAGTATTTGCAGCTCTAGTGACAGAAGTGTAACCTTGGGGGATCAAATTATTAAAAGGTGTGAACGATTTAGATATCTCGGGTCTATTGTTCAAAGCGATAGTGATATAGATGGGGATGTTAATAGTAGAATTCAAGTTGTTGCTTAACGTGGAGGAATACTTCGGGCCTTTTGTGTAATAGAAAAGTACCGCTTAGACGTAAGGACAATTTTATAAGATGTCGGTGAGACCTGTAATGCTCTATGGCGCTGAATGTTGGCCTTTAAAAGAGAAGCATAATACTAAGTTAAGTGTTGCCCAGATGAGAATGATTAGGTGGATGAGTGGCTTTACACTTAGAGACAAAATGCAAAATGAATATATCTGTGATAGGGTTGGTGTAGCCCCAGTAACAGACAAATTATAGAGAGTCGTCTTTAGATGGTTTGGTCACATTAGACGTCGACCATCTGATGGTCCAATTATGAGAGTAGATGTTTTAGATTCGAATTATGTTAAGAAAGGCAGAGGTAGACCTTGGAAGACTTGGGCTTATTGTATAAAAAATAATCATAATTTATTAGAATTAAATAAAAATATGACACTAAATAGGACACAATAGAGAAAAAGGATTCATGTAGCCGTACCCCTTAGTGGGATTAAGGCTTTGTTATTGTTTGTTGTTGTTGCATAAAGCATGTGGAACATTTTGTTTTAATTGGTTTATTGAGATACTTTTTATAGTCCTAGAATATGTTGAACAGACCACTCCCGATAACAGTTTAAATTGCACCTGAGTTGTGAAAAAGTGACCTGCCAAACCTTTTGTTTTTTTTTTCCTTTTTATTAGTTCTTTGTGTTGCTACGTAGTGTTTTGGACAAAAATAGGTTATCAGTTTCTGTGAAATTCTTGTTCCAGTATCAAGGTTCACCTGTGCGGGGTGTGTAAGTTCGATAAAGCAGACTAACCGGTCTATAAATAGTCCTGAGATGTAGCTCTTCCAAGAGCTGGGGATGATAGTATCCATGGAGCTTTCAAGGTTATCTCTGGCACCAAGAAGTGTTCTGGGTCAATTGTAGTAATCGATACTCCTTGTTGGTGCTGCCAGGTACACGTTCTAGTTTAGACATCAACATATCCCTAAACTGCCTTCTAAATAGTTCGAGTTGTCTATTTCTGTGCGGCCTGCAGGCTTTCATATAATAATTAATATTCCTTTTTGGGGTGGGCAAGCACATGTCAGATATGGACATCAACTTTTCTGGCTGAGTTTACGTGATACTAGTTACTCTGTTGTGGTGAAACATATTTTATTATGTTCTACTGAAAGTAGAAAGTTTATCTGACCACTTCAACAGTTTTTATTTGTCTTAATACAACTTTTCAGTCTAACCACACTAAGGCGAGCGTCATGCGTAGCTGCACTTTTTATGGATCGCATTGTTATGCCTAACAATAACTAAACGTTTGACCTGCACATTTATTGTAATATAAACAAAACAATGGTACTCATTCTGAAGTATGGTTTACTGTTATCTTAACAAGCTATTCTAACAGTGCTATCTTCCCGAACCTCTTTAAATCATGCTTTACTCTTAGAGGGTTCATATTTGTTAATTCGACTTTCATTCCTCCCCACATTCTTTTCAAAATTTCACGTATATGAGAAGATTTTTGGCCCATCTTAATATAAATGTTGATACTTTTAGAAAGCTTGTCTAGTTATGTGAATTCGGCTCATCTTAATGTAAATGTTGATACTTTTAGAAAGCTTGTCTAGTTATCCTAATTCAGATTTCTAGTGGTAACATGCCACTAGAAAATCTACTTTTGTCAGGTACAAATCTCGATGCATTTAGATAAGAAGATTTTTAGAGTTAAATTCAAGAACATTCCATCTTCAATTTTAGCAACTTCATAGAATAGGAACCCAACAACGCTAAAAACGATTCGATCTGAGCACAAATGAGCTCAAATCAAACACTTGAATTATAATTGGATACTTTGAAGCATTAATTGAGAGATCAAATGATCTGCAAATTTAGCATGCTTATAGTCAAATTGATCATCTTAACGTGAGAAATCCGTCGAGTCTAAGTTTGCTCAATTATGAGGTGATTAAGAGATTTGAAATGCAGAAAAAAAGAAAAAAAGATCTATGATGATTTTGGCTAAATTTTCCAGAAATCCTTCTTAAAACTGTATACAGAGGACCTTATTTTCAACATTAAAGGAGGAGAGGGCTAAGAGTTAAGTTCGAAAGTTTAAATACAACAACCGATAATCATTGTCGACCAGTACTAGTGGTTTTTGTTGCCCAATTATTATCTCGCAGATGTTTTTCCTAACCACTATCCTATAGCTCTCATAGCCCAGTTATCACTCTCAGATTGCTGTTGTTTTTATCTTAATAACTCAGTTAAAGCTCTATAGGCCCATCTTCCCAACTTAAAGAGAATTATGAAATTTTATAAATTGAAATATATAGTTGACTATTTTGACTGGCCTAAATGTTTTTTTTTTTTTGTTTTTTACATAAAATCTCTGATGCCTTATTTCAAACTCTTGTTTTATTTGTGTATATGTTGGATTTTCATGCAATGCTAAGATATTAATTTATTACTTTATTTTCGTAAATTTTTAGCACGCAACAGATGGTAATTAAGCGATCATAGTGAGTATATGCTTGTTTTTCTAAGGGTTACCTTATAGGAGCTAAAAGTGTTTAAAGCTGTGCGTATCCATAAAATTTTGCCTACCACTACATTAATCTTTTTTTACATGTTTTTAACTCTTGGCAAGGGAGCTATATGGTTAACTTCTGGTTGGCGGTCTTTTCTGCTTGCTTCTTATGGTGTCATTAGACCTCGCAGAAGCACAGACAAACTCGTGACATATATACGGACTTATAAAAGGAGTGTTTAGTTCTTTACTTGCTGATGGGAAAATGTCATTTGACTTGTATTCCATTTTCTTTCCGTTTGGAGTATATTTTTAATTTTGAGCTTCCAAATTTAATTGAACTAATCTGCTTTGAAACTAGGCATGTTACATAATTCGTCCATTCCATATTTGCTTGTTTCAATCATGTTATAATTTTTTTAAGGTGTGAACCAGATGCGGAGACGCCCCATAGTTTTGGCTCTAGAAGTAATAAATTTTGTGAGTGCTTAAATTTATATTTTATACTTTAATTCTAAGCCATTCTAAACACATTATTTCTCTGCTATTGTTAATCGAGCACTATATTTCTCTTTCCTTCATTTACTTCTAGACTATAGTAACATTGTATTATCTGTTTTCTGCCAATTTGTTATAGGGTAGATCAATATTAATTTTGTTGATTCTTCTTTTGTTATCTGTTTAATCACAATTTTACCACTAAGTCTTGAATGATCTGTTATCTGAATGATCTGGTAGATCAATGGATGCGGGTGCTAGGATAGCTAATGGCGGCAGGAAGGTGGGCAAGGGCTTCCAGAGGGGTGCTGGAAAGGAGTAAGATTAATTGCTGGTGGGGATTTGATAGGAGGGCCGTAGCAGGTGTGGCGTTGGAGAGGGAAGCAGAGGAGGGGAGATGATTTTTTTTTAGTGGTTGGTGTTAGCAGCAGGAGAAGAGGGAGTGGAAGTCTGGCAGGGCTGAGATCAGCGGCTGGGAAAAGCGGCAGCGAAAGGTTGAAAGGTTGCATGGAGGGGTTGTAGGTGGCTAGGATTAAATCACCGGCAGGGAAAGACGGAGTAGCAGGTGTTTGGCGGAAACTGGAAAGGAAGATGTGTGGAATAGATTGAGATAATCACCACGTGGGGAAGGGATACAAGCCGGAGCACCATCCAATCCGTGGGATGCAATCCTAGAAAGGGAAAATAGGATGCTGGCGGCGGTCTAAACAGATATCTCAACAAAACTTAGCAAAACTTCAGCCTAATTGAGCAAACACTTCTAAATAGAGATGAAACAGGTGGAAAACGAATAGGAAGGGGGAATAATACCCGTCAAATGAAAAGAGAGAGAAGGGGTCTGTCTAGTCTCCTGCTGAACCGACTTAGCCCCCGCATCTTGATCATTCCCTGTCCACGAGAAGAGTTCATCTCATAACTTTACAGATATAGTACAATCTCTATTCATCTTATATAAATTTATATATGAATTTCTAACTGGGGGCAAAATTTCTTGTATAATGTGTCAATGTACTCTCATTCTCCATCAAAACCTTGGTGATTGTTGTTGGCATTCTATTTCTCTCTCTTTTTTTTTTCACCATGCATGTTACCTTTAGGGTAACCTTTTGCTTGATAAGCTTTTGCATATTTTTTTCTAACATTTATGAGCATCTTCCACTCTTCATTATGCCTCCTGGTTTGACCTGGTAAAATGAAATTAGTGAGGCTAAGTTAGTTGTCCTATTTCACACCATTGATTATTTGTTTGTGCCGAGGAAGGCGAACACCCAGGAACTTATCTATCATATTCTTTTTGAAACAACTGAATTTCTGCTCATATGAAGATATGCATTTCGACATTGATATACTTGATGTCTCTTCTCTTTAGCATAATTATAACAGTAGATGTACCTCTACACACCCCGAAAGGACAAAATGATTCTTTTTGCTCTCACGTTGAAGCCTCATGTCACTTTATATAGTGGATTTTTCGACAGTAGCTTTGTAAAATTAGGGCATTTGATGAAGTTCTTGTTCTCAACAACAACAAACCCTTAATCCCACTAAGTGGGGTCGGCTACATGAATCTGTTTTCTCCATTGAGTCCTATTTAGTGTCGTATTTTCATTTAATTCTAATAAATTAAGATCATTTTTTATATAAGAAGCCCAAGGCTTCCTAGGTCCACCTCTGACTTTCTTTACATAAGTCGAATCTAAAACATCAACTCTCCTAATTGGATTATCAGAGCTACTCTTCCATCACTAGAGCTACTCCTACTAAAATTGCATTCCATGTATTTAGCTTTAGTTATACTCAAACAAAGGCCTTTAGACTCCAATGTAGACCTCAATAATTCAAGATGAAGTCCATGTTCTCAAGCATATATATTTTTTAATCTATGATATCCAAATATTTCTAATCAAGGAACCGTACGATGTTGGACCTGTATCAAACACTGCTCCGACACATGTCAGACACGACATAAAAGTGTCTGATTTAAAGAATATTAAAAAAAATGCAGACACACAGACACATGTCCTAAAGTAATGAATTAAAAACTTTTGAAAAATATTTTTGAGATAAGAATTAAAAAAAATTATGTAAAATTTAAGAAAGATTCACATACATATCAGTCAATTTTTATGTATTTACATATCTAACACATACATTTCATTCAAGAAATATATATATATATATATATATATATAAATTTTTATGTATTTACATATCTATCACCTACATATCTAACACCTTCATTTACATATCTGCTCCAGCAGTGGAACCTGTTTCTGTGCGCCTGCTTGCAACGCAATTCGTTGACTGTAGGGGCCGCTCGACGACTTCTTTCTGATGGCAACTAAGGCTTTCTATGCTGGAGCTGTGGGCAGCAATTCCCACAATGATCATCTATTTTTTCCACAAGAATTTCATGACACTGTGGCTGAAAAAATACAGGGCGATTTTATCAGGCTGATAGGCACTAATGATGGGAAACTTGTTGTTATCTTCACCACACTGGAAATGAAGGTTCTCTCCGATGATATTAAATTTACTTTAGTTGGTAAATTCCAATTTTGTCACCCAAGATGGATTTAGTTAGAAATTTTTTTGAGAATCTGAAACTTATTGGAGGATGGAAATTGAGAGTGTTAGATGACAGACACTTACTCATTCGAATATAAAAGGAAAAAGACTATCTTTAGAATCTTTCTTATCAATCCGTTTTAGTTCTTGACACCGAAATGAAGCTTATCAAATGGACTTCTGATTTTGATCCATCTAAGGAATCTCCTATCGTTTTTATGTAGTTCAAACTTGCGGGGCTTCCCTTTCATTTATACAATCCACGTGCTTTGTACAACATTAGCCAAGCTCTCGGTACTCCTCTCAGAGTTGATTCACTTACTTTTGATAAGGTCTCCAGGTGGTGGTGCCAGGGTTCAAGTGAAGAGGGATTTCACTCTCCCTGATGTCGATCGTTTTTGGATCACTGATGGTGCGGATAAGTTTTGGCATGAGACTGTGGTGGAGAACATGCCTCTCTTTTGCCAGCATTGCAAAATGTTCGAACATATTAGAGACATCTGCTATAGACTGCATCCTCCCTCGAGGAAAAAGAGCTTCTGGGCCTTCTGCTGCTATTGGAAATTCTCAACATAGAGTTGATGCTACCCTGGCTCAAGAGAATAGGGTAGCATCTGATGCTGATAAAAGTTTAAACTCAGCTGACATGGCTGTCGGAGAGAATTTTCACCCTGTTATACAAATTGCCACTACGGAGACTATAGTGGTTACTGAACAAGCTGGAAGTGCGACACTTCTTCCTGTGCCGCAAGCCTTCCAGGGGGCTACTTCAGTCGTCTGCTCTAACAAATACATCCAAACTTTCAATGAAAAAAAAGAAATCCCCCACCAATTGTCGAACCCACCGGTAAGAATCGGCGGGACTCTACGGAAGAGGAAGAAGTAGAAGAAGAAGATGATGGAGAAGGCGGCGGGTTTATCATTCTCGAGGAAGAAGAAGTCCGAGGTTACACTCCTATTTGATGATACCTTGGTGACTCAGGGCAATGAAGTAGCATTAAAGAGATTACTCTATGGATCACCAAGAAACAGAGCGAGAGTATCACGTTCTCGCTCTTCACTTTGTTTTGTAATTTTTGAATATTTTGGATCCTTTTTGTTAGCCTTGTATCGTAGAGGAAGGGCTCCATGGGCCCTCTCCTCAAGCATCTGTAACCGCTTTTAAATCAATATAGACCCTAGGGCTTTCTCTAATACACACACACACACACACACACACACACACACACACACACACACACACACACACACACACACACACACACACACACACACACACACACACACACACACACACACACACACACACACACACATGGCGTCGTCGTCGTCATCTCGCTCCCGCTCCGCTATGGTTTCGCCGCATGACACCCTAGCCTGCTCCACGGATTCTCGCGTCTTCTCCATCGCATGCCGTGGGAAATGTTTGCGTCTCTTCTCGTGTCCGTGCTTCCTCCTGCTCTACTCGACCGCTGTGCTGCTCCTAGTGGCCGAGCTTGCGGAATCTGCTCGACAGCTGTGCCGAGCTCGACTGCTGCGGCTCGACATCTGAGTGCACCAGCGTCGTCTCCACTATCTGCTTGCTGGTGGCCGAGCTACTGTCTGCTCGACATCAGTGCCGGTCTCGACATCTGCGTGCAACAACGTCGTCTCCACTGTCTGCTCGACATTAGTGCCGGGCTCGACAGCTGCGTGGACAACATCTCCCTCCTGCAGGTCCTGTGGGACTTGCGCAACTGAAGTAATGACCTCGGGCCGTTCATACGTCGAAGCCCTCGCTAGCAATAACCCCTCTCGCGCCCCCTCCCGTTTCAACATTTTCCCGCAGAGATATCATGATACTTTCGCGAAAGGCATTGAAACTGGGTTTCTCAAAAAGGCTTCCCGCAAAGACGAAAAACCTACAATTTTTCTTACAGATGAAGAGATCTCCACTCTGTACTGCACCTTGCAGGCTGTTTCTAGTAGGTAAGTTCTTATACCACAATCCTAAACTTGAACTGATCCGAAAAGAATTTGAGCAATGAATTTGGAAGATTGGTATATTGGATGGGCGACATGTGCTCATCCAATTAATCGATGATGGAGATTACACCCAAGTGTTTGCTAGAAGACTCGCTCGAATTGACAATTAGGTGATGAAGATGCTAAGATGGGCGGTGGATTTCGATCATCGTACTGAGCTTCCCATTATCCCTGTTTGGTTGCGCTTCCCAGATCTGCAGATACACCTTTACGATCAAGAGCTTCTATTCACCTTCGCAAAGATCTATGACACACCACTCCAAACCGACCCGCCTACAGAGCATATGACTCGACCTTTTGAGGCTAGAATACTGGTAGAACGAAACATCAAACTACCTTTTCCGAGAGAGATATGGATTGACACATAGCATCAGAGATTTTGACAATCAGCAGAACTAGAACATGTACCTCTTTACTGTACCCACTGCCGTATGTTTGGCCACTCTCCCCATCAGTGTTACGACTTGCATCCGAACCTTAAACCTCCACATGCAAATACTACTGGACCGCACATTCCTGCGACGGGTATACCGCCTTCCTCACCGTCAGTGATAGCCACTACTGTTCCAGAACAGGTAGAAAAGGATCGACCCTTGGAGGAGCATCAAGTAGTTGCCACTGCTAGACAGGATGAGGTTATCTCTCTGTCTTCTTCTTCTACTGGAGCAACTACACTACCACCTCAGGTATCCACTACTATAAAGGGAGATCAGACCATGCCTGAAGATAGGGAAGAAACAAACACTCATATTTTGATGACGGAAAAGGTACCGACTACTACTGAGGAAGAACTACTGCCTAATAGTAGCTTTGGTTGTTCTACCCGCTCAATGGGAAAGAGATTCTCAAGTATTGGAACCTATCACAACAACCGCTTTTCCCACTTTGGATCAGACTGTCAAGCCTACTGAAGAAGAATGACAAGTATATAGCTCCCGGAGGAAGAAGAAAGCTGGGTTTTCTATCCCTCTTGAAAACTTAATGGATGATATTTTGGTCTCTCTTGGTAATAGAGAAGCTCTTCAGAGTGTGATTTATGGATGCGTTACAAGAACCAGGGGTAGAGGGAAGCCTTGGCGACCTCGTCCTCTTTAGTTTCTTATTTCTTTTTGTTCAAACTTTTGTATCGCTCTGTTTGAGCTTTATTTGCTTTTTGTTTCTTATGAGTCGAGCTTAATTTTTTGGGCCCTCTCATAATACTTGTTTTGTACCTCTTTTTATTTCAATGAAATAGGCCTTACGGCTCCTTTTTTTAAAAAAATATATATATGTCGTCTTACATATGAAAATGTGTATTTCACATTTTAAAATTGAACATAGTAGTATATTAGATGTGATGCGAAACATTTGGGTGGCATAAATATAAAAGTCAAAATTTAGGTGTTAAGTATATAAATACATAAGAATTTTGTGTCAAAGAATCCATTGATATCACACACACGCGTGCGCCCCCCTTACATATGAAAATGTTTATTTCACATTTGAAAATTGAACATAGTAGTATATTTGGATGGAGTTGAGGTCCACGATCCTAAATAACAAGTTGTCTTCAAATTGTGCAACTCCCATGTTCTCTCTTATATAAATATTTTTAATTTATATTTATACATAAGAATTTTGTGTCAAAGAATCCATTGATATCTCACACGCGTGCGCGCACGCACACACGCCTTACATATGAAAATTGTGCAACTCCCATGTTGTTTAAATTGTGCAACTCCCATGTTCTCACTTATATAAATATTTTTAATTTATATTTGTAAATTTACCAGTCTTTTTTAACATTATCATTTTTGCAACACTTATATTTGTTATTATTTGACTTTTTTGTCACAAAACACTCATATTTATATAATATACGCTATCTAATAATAATTTAGTAGAAATATATGTTTATTTTTCATAAAATTCGTTTCTTTGTATTTGGTTTTAAAACCTTTTAAATATTTATTTTTATTTTTATTATAAGTCTATGTCTCATTTTACATGGTATTAATTCGTGCAAAAAACCCCAACAATATGTATTTTCTCCTTAGTTAAAGGCGTGTGTGTGTGTGATATCCGTTTTGTCATTCGAGATCGTCTAGATAATTCGTAAATGTCAATTATGTTTAACTAATTTTTTGAAAAGTATAATTTTTGCTTTTTAAAAAAAATAAAAAGTATCCAACTAAACATGTTTTATAATTTTATTTTTTAAAAATAGATGAATCATAACAATACTAAATTCGTTTTTTAAAAACAGATAAAAAATCAAAAACAAAACAAGCTAAAATTAAAAACAAAACAGATAGAAATCCCAAACTGGGCCTTATATTTTGACTACTCAATTTTAACGCAAAAAATGTAATGTATATAAATAAATGCACATGTATAGTTAATGTGTATGGTAGAACCAACATACTTAAAACTTTCATACAAAGGTATCACTTAATTTTCTAATAATATTCATTGACAATTGTTGATTTAATGTTTTTAAAATTACGGAACATATAAATAACCTTCATTCTACTTTGGAAGCCTTTTATCACCTAACCTCTGTCCTTTATAATTTGCTTCTTATATTATTAGTACAGACTTTAGTGAAGCATAAATCAAAGTTCCTCACTTCTATTGAAACTAAATTTAATCCTGCATTGCTTTATTCTTAAATTTTTCCTTCTAATGTGAAAATTTTGACAACCAACTTATTGTGATACTGATCAATTGAAGCCATCTAGTTTAGTCTTGAATCCAAGGTTTTAAAGGTTTCACTAGGCAGTCTAAAATTACACATGCATATATGCATATATTTATACTTTTTTACTTTGAAGGGGGAATGATTTTTTTTCCTTGGAATTTATTTCATCTGTCGCTTTAGATAAGCCTCAACATTTAAGATCATATCCTTGATTGTGACATGAATGACATAATAATTACATTTGGATTGATTTTCATCAATTTTTGTGATGATTTAACCATTCGGGAAGTATTTTAAAACTACGAGGATGGTATGTGACATTTATTTACCCACGTGCACCGCCCATCAAAATAATCTAATTCATGCAATACATCATCAACAAAATGTATTTGAGTCCAAGCTAGTGAATGTTACACTTTAGAATTGAATTAATCTTCTCATGCAACCAGAACACTCACTATAAAAGTTTGATATATTTGATTGATGACTAATTGATCCAAAAATTTTCTTGAAATTGTGCATGCCACTAATTTTAATGATATTAAAGGATTTTGTACATTTAATAGGCATAATTCTTACAACACAAAAAAATCCACTTGGGTAGAGAATAGTAATTCTCCTCCCAAGCGCATAATCTCTCTCTCCATCTAATGACCATTCTCCTCACAGATGAAAAATCCATCTCTCTCTCTCTCTCTCTCTCTCTCTCTCTCTCTCTGTTTGTGTGTTGTCTGTGCGCCCAATGATTATGTTTTGAATTGAAGGGAATTTTGATCGGGCTGCAGGATTAGTGTCGTTCGTTCCTGTGTAACTGGCTTATATCACAAATAATATTTGGCATGGTAATGTGGTGACAAAATAGAGAAGTCCGCATTTCTTCATTTTTTTGTTGAACTAAAGTTTTTGGGGCTTGCCTTTGTGGCTGAGGGTGTGTTAGGATGAGAGGGAGTTTTGGTTTAGATTAGAGAGAGACGGAGGGAAGTGCATTTATCAATCGTGTGTTACTACTTGATTTTATATGTTTTGGTGTGTAATATCTAGTGCTAAACTGCTTATCGCATCACATATTCATTATATTGCAATTTTTTTTCCAGGATGCTGTGAAGTCTGCTCCGAGCTTCAAAGAACCCAAGGATGATAGTCATGTTCAAAACATAATTAGTGGAGATTTAGCTGATCCAGTAATGGACTTGGATAAGATAAATGCTGGCAGTGATACCCATAGCAAGCCAGATGTGACAGATATAACCTCTGTCCCATCCTCTGCTTTGTGCTCTCCTAGTGCTAGGAAGGTTGAGGTTAATGTGAAAATTGAAGCTACTGATGATCAAGCAAAAGAAATCTCAGATTTCCCTCGCCTTTTTCCTGGAGGAAAGCAGTGTGTCATGGATGACTTACCCCAAAATAAGCTGAAGGCAAAGGATTGCTCTTCAATAATTTCGGATGAATCTAAAACTATGAGTACGCCATACGAGGAACAGAAATCTCAGATTTTGCAGAAAGATTCTGATCATCAGGAATGTTTGAACGCTCCAGGTAGTGAACCGGTGCTACATGAGGTAATGATGGACTCTCCGGGCTCCTTGAAAAGATGGAAATGTCCTGTTGAATCAAACAATGTTTCTAAATTCAATTGCACAGCTTCCGTGAAATCAAATGCTTCGGACCCCCCTAGCCATTCAGCCCCTCTTCTTCAAAAGGTAGTTGGCATTGGAAAAGAGTTATCCAATTCAACACTTCCAGTTGGCTCCAAATCAACAGTTTGCAGTTATCAGAATTCAACAGCTAATGTAGTGTCATCCTCTCTTTCTGGGAGGGCTTTAAATACAGTGAAGCAGCAGAGACTAAAGGTGACAAACTGCAGCGCAGGAACTAGAGATTCTTTGATAACTCCTACATCTGGCGGTGATAGTGAACGGGATGCTCTGCCACAACCAGCACTGGTTCATCCTACTGCAGCAGAATTTATGGGACCAAAATCTTTGCAAGCAGGCAGAACTTCTAATTTCTCTTTCCCTAAGAATTGTTCCTTGGAATCTAAAGAACAGCCATCTGGTGCATCTTGCCAAGCTTCCTCTGAAAAACATACAACAACTTCAGCAGCTGTTGAGACAACTACGTCACTGGTTCAAACTCCATCTAATCAACATAAGGCAACAGCTTCAGGTTCATTCCAAAAAAATGACAAGATAATCCAACCTAGCACTCAGCCAGCGTCAAAATTTCTCAGTCACTCAGTTATGCAAACGTCAGTTTCAACAAATGCCGCCACTACGCTGAGTGATGAAGAGGTGCGAAGACTTTGTCTTTTTCTGTAATTGTCAGAATGTAATTGTGACTTCATTGATAATTAATGTTTTGTGTTCCTTTCGGCCAGCTTGCTTTATTGCTGCATCAAGAATTAAACAGCTCACCTAGAGTTTCTAGAGTGCCTCGGATGAGACAAACTACAAACACACAGTTTGCAGCTCCAAGTACCGCAAGCGGACTATCAAAACGTTCATATTCTGGTGGAAGAGATCAAGTTTCGGTTAGTGACCTGTTAGAAAATTGGGAGATATACATAGATACCACACTATTCTTATGTATTTACATATCTAATACCTAAATTCTGATATATATAAACATTTATAACACACTGGTACTATAAACCTATTGATTAAACGTAGTATTTCAGTTTTAAAAAGTTACTAATAGTGGTATTTTTGATTTGATGCTAAGGGTTTGAGTGGTAAGCATGTAAATATTAAAATTTATGTGTTAGATATGTAAATATGTAAGAATTGTATGGTATGTATGTAAATGCCCCTTGAGAATATTATTCAGTACGGACTAGATTGAAGCTAATGATAATTCTTTGGTGAAGCGGCTAATGCCCAATGAATAACTATGCTTGATTTGCGTCGTTTTGGGGTTTATTGGAACTTTCTATTTTCTTGTGCAGTTTTTTAGAAGAAAGCACAAAGAAGAAGCAACCAAAGAGAGCTCTCGTCGTTCAAGGGATGCGGTCAGTGAAGGCAAAAAGATGGTTAGACAGTCGCCTGAACCCAAGCAAGATGAATCAGCGGTCGTCGTTGATGGTTTTGCTAAAAGGGGCAAAGGAAGTAGAGCTTACGATACATCTCTGAAAACTAATGTTCCAGGTGCTTCTACTGAAGGCGCAAGAAGCTTCGCACCATCGTCTGAAGAGAATGGAGCAAGGACATCATCACATACCTCATCCGCAAATGTTGATGGGGATGCAACCCTTGTAGGCCGTAGTTTGCCTTGTATGTTTTTTATTCGCTTAACCTAACTAATAAATGTTTCTAACCATCCCTGATTCTGTTGATTTACGCTTTTACAGGCTTAATTGACGAAATCATGAGCAAGGGAAAGTGCTCCACATATGAGGAGCTTTGTGACGCTGTTAGGCCGGTATAGCGCACATTCCTGAGTTTTTCTGAATGTTTAGTTTTCCACTTTTATTGGAAAATGTACCTATCACACAATTCATATCTAATATCCAAAGTTTGATATTTACATTTGTAACAGATGTTGTAAACCTGTGCATGAAAATGTGTATTTTATTTTTGTAAAGGCAATGCTTGCTGTATTTTTTACGTGATTTTAAAAATTTGAGTGTCCTGCATGTAAATATGAATGTTTAAGTGTTAGATATGTAAATACAGAAGAATTTAGTGGTATGCATGTTAATTCCCAACCCCATTTCTTTTCTGCTTCTCATTTTCTATCTTTATTCAGTATTGGCATAGCCTACGGAAGCCGAATGGGGAGCGTTATGCATATTCTACTCACTCGCAGGCGGTTCTAGACTGCCTGAGGAACAGGAGCGAATGGGCTCATCTCATCGATCGAGGTCCAAAGGTATAGCTGTTGATTTATTTTCTCTTCTAAAAATTTATTCTTTGAACTTCTCTTGAGTCGATCATATCAATTGAAGGGAATTACCAATGCTTCCATTTGTTTGAAACAAATCTTAAGCTGTAGTATTTGAAATCTTTCTACGATCATAAGAGATTAATTATTTTCATAATCTCTTTACATTAGACCAATGCAAGCAAGAGGAGAAGGAAGCATGATTCAGAAACCCCTGTCATGGAATTGGAGCATGACCAGAACAGTAACCCTCAGAGAGAGGATTTTCCAAAGGGAAAACGGAATATTCGGAAGCGCCGCCGATTGCTGGAGCGGGGGCTTGGGAGCAGAAGAGAGGTAAAAAACACACGCAGCCAAGGCAACTTATCAGACGATGATCCTGCAGCCCTATCCCACTCGAGCAACGAGGATAGCGATGACAATGGAGGCGACACTTGCAGCTCGAGCTCAGGTGATTCTGATTGAGGCAGGTGCAGGTAAAATTTTCCCAGTTTATGCAGCAACTTTGTTTATAAACGAGCTGGGTGTGCAAATATTGAAATGTAGTGCCAAAACTCACATGATTGATTGTGTTAGATTAGTGTAGAATAGAGTGATTTTGTTGTAGGATAATGTACTTGATTGAAGTGCCCAATTCTTTTTGGGTTATGGTATATTGTAGTTAAAGTAGGAGTAACATAAATACTGTTTAATGTATATTTTGTAATATTGTATGTAAAATTTGATAGTTACCCTCATACTTCTTAGAGCGCATGGCGGCTGAACTACAGTGAACATGAAGCAGTTGCTCATAAGATCGGGTGAGTTCTTTCGAACCCAGTCTGAGTAAATGTCAGAATCTCCTTATCGTTGTCATATTTTAGCTTTCTAGTTGTGCAACTATCAAATTTCAATTTAAATTAGTGTTTTTTTAAGGATTTTTGAATAAAGCTAGATTGCCTGTTTCAAAGAGTTGATTTTTAGAGTGAGCAAATT
Source organism: Papilionanthe hookeriana x Papilionanthe teres (assembly GCA_022702705.1). Lineage (NCBI taxonomy): Eukaryota > Viridiplantae > Streptophyta > Magnoliopsida > Asparagales > Orchidaceae > Papilionanthe > Papilionanthe hookeriana x Papilionanthe teres. The sequence continues at coordinate 85,647,624 of CM040424.1, forward strand.
TAGGGTTATGAAAGATCTTGTTTGTCTGAGAGAAGATTCATTTGAAGAAAATATATTACATCCGGACTCCGCACATAGAGCTCCGTGCGGAGTCCTGATCCTAGCCGCACATGCGGCATATCAAATTTTTTTTTTTTTTTTTTTAAAAATTTCTGAGGGATCCACTCTCATACACGATTCTCTCGGATGGGACTCCGCACGTCGCTCTACGTGCGGGGTCCTGATGTAATATTTTTTCTCATTTTAATATCTGATTATCGGAAATTTAGAAAATGTAAATACTAGGCACGTGTGGAGTTTACTAGGGATTCACTTTGCTAAATACTTAGAAATAATTCATTGGTTATGAAATTTCATAATAAATATTTTTGGCTAAATAGAGAATAACTAGGCTTTTAACTATAGGATGGTTTTATTATCGTTTTATTGCACCAGTGGCTGTCTAAAATTGATCGCCATAATAAAGATTAATTAATCATACCAGTTAGTAATAAATTATAACCTGGTATGATTACTGAATTTTAAATGTTAGTATTAAAAGTAAGCCCAAGGCAATCAAATTGTAAATTTACTACAGAATATTGTTGCTATGAATAATTTCTATTGCATATTAACTACCACTTTGATTATCTAATCATTTACTTGGGTAATGATATTAGATTACAATTGAGCAGCCTAAAGTCTTTTCCTTTTCCCTTTGCCAGTAAAGCCTTCGTACGCAGCGCTTGTGACTTTTTCAGCAGGACCGAAGTGGCCCAATTATAGCGTACATTCTATCGACAACAACCCAAGGTCGTTGATTTGAAAAAAATATTATGAGAGGGGTACTGATGTGAAATTACATCAGAATTGGTTTTCATCAGGATTACAATCAGTGTCTATCACGTGTATAATTTTATCTTATCATGAATTTAATTTTTTTTATTAAGAGGTTAGATTATACACGTGATAGACGATAATTGGAGTCCTGATGTAATTTTTTTTTCATTAATTCAGGCTAATTTCACAAGTTTGACTGTGTAAGTTAAGCTTAACAATCGAGCTTAAACTGTTTAATTTGACGGTCTAAGTTAAGCTCATCAATTGAGCTTAAACAGTTTAATTTATGTTACATGTACAATCCGATTTCATTATAAATTATTTAATTTTTGTTTTACTACGGGAGGGCCGGACAATACACTGACAGACATTGATCAGTTTAGGGTTTAGGGTAATCATTAAACCCCAAAACATGTAATATTTTTTTCATTGATTTATGCTATTTGCACAAGTTCACTAGTCTAAGCCAATCTCATCAATTGAGCTAAAACTGTTTAATTCATTCAATCAGGATTCACTGAACCCTAAAGAACCTAGCCATGGCCTAAAAAAATATTAGTCTGTAATCTTCATTCGCAACCACATCTCCTTCACATATGTTTGACTTGGGCATATGAGTATTTTACAGTTCATTCAACCTTCGCATTGTGACACTTAACAACTATCTTCCACAAGCTCTATGCTAAATCAACCATCATCACTTTCAGCTTTAATAATACAACGCGCCAATAGTAATGCCAAGCAGCACCTAGCGAAGTCATGCAGACATAATCACTAAATTGTAAAGAGCATTTGCTAAATAAATCGACCTTCCATATCTTGAAAACTCAAAGAAATTTACACAACCTCATTTTGACCTACTCACTTTCTAGACCACAAAGAGCTACGAGTAATTTAAAAGGTGCTGCCATCTAAAGGAAGAAATATTACATCAAGGCTACGCACATAGCTCTACGTGCGGAGTCCAATTAGGAAACACCACGTGGTGCTGAAGGTCCCACATAATAAAATATATTAAAAAATTAAATTTATTTTTTTAATTCGTGTGACCCGGTCCGGGTCCCTCATTCAAAAAAAAAAAAAAGTTTCATATTTCGGGTAGTGCCATTTACTCTTCAATAAAGCTATTCGTCGTTTCGGTTTATCAGCAGTTTCTTCTTCCTACGGCTCTGAACCCTACTTCCTTTCTCGGCGATACGCTACTTCCTTCATCGGTGAAACCCTAGACATTCTCAGGCACGCAAGAGAGGCGATAATAGCGTCCATTCACTCGGTTAAATCAATGAATGATAGTGCATTTCATTTTATAATGAAATTAGGTTTTTCTCTTTGCAAATAATCTCCAATATAATTGTCCAAATTCGAATAACATAAGTCATCTTAAAACCTAAAACGTAAATCACTAAAACATGAATACCACAATAATACCACACAAGTAACAACAATATTACAATAACTTGGGTTTCAACGATCGAGAGGATAATATAGTTTTCTTACTAGAATAACACTGTTATAGATGTATCTTTTAGCATGTTTGGACCACCGCATTAAGAAATACTTTTCCAGAATCAACTTCATTTTGGCTACATTGAGAACAAATAATAAATAGGAGCACAACAACCCCATCATTTCAAAATTTTTGCAAGAACATGTCACCTCACAGTTAACTTTGTCAACTAACACGGTCCAGGGTTGCCTTGTTCCCTCATCGTCCAGGCTCATCACATAATATTTATTCTCATCCCCACGGGTAATTCAACTGTAAGCCCACATAAGCCATTCAATAGCTCCTGCTCAAACATTAAGTAAAGCTTTCGTGTATAGAATGATGCAGCTTGCCTCAGCATTGGATTGCTTTTAACCATGAGCGTTGTGAGAGACTGACCACATTTGAAATCTTCGTCCATCTCGTTCCGGCTCCACGATTTCATTATGTTTTCAATTGCAACAATACAATCCGTCAGAGAGCTTGTAGGCTTTGCAACACTATGACAGATATTATTCATCGACTCACTTCTTTGAGTTGATATGATTCTCATTCCAAATATATCTTTATTATATGTTGTTGACTATTTGTGCCTTATACGGTAGATTTCATCTAACAGACATTGCTTTGTAGTTCTCCCATCTTTATCATTAAAGACCAAGTTTCTTTGAACTCCTCTTCGGAATCACACTTACTCATGCATTTATAAAAAAGACCACTTACGCTCTTCGTACGGACTCCATAATGTACTTTTGAAGGCAGTTTCTTGTAGATGTATCATTGATATAATATGTGACGCGTCCGTGGGAGGCATTCTGCAATGACTTTTGCTATTGCTTGATCATGGTCGATGAAAATTATTATTGGATGTTTGTCTCTCATTATTCGAATGAATGATTTGAATAGCCAACTAAATGATTCAACAGTCTCATCGGACAAAAATCCAACTCCAAATAGGACGTTCTGCCAATGGTGGTTAACCTCCACAAAAGGTGCACAACATAAGTTATATTTATTTAATCTATAACTTATATAAAAAATTATCACATCACCAAAACAGTCATAATCCAGTCTGGATAACCATCACTCCAAAAATGCTTATTAACCGACTAGACTCATCTATTTGAAATCCCATGCAAACATGGTATTCCCAGCTTGCCTCACCATGAACAATTGTATCAGAGCATTGACATCTTGTTCAATTCTTTTTCTTCTTTCTCTTTGAATGAAATTAAATGCATCTCTTAGTGCATTACAAATTCTCCACACCACCAACCTCCGCGACAATGAATTGGTATGCATCTTATGCTCTGATCCCTAATCCTGTCATTGATCTTAACACGTATGCATTCAGCTCACTTATCCTTCTGCTGGATCGAAGAAGATTCTTATCACCATTTTATGCCAAAGGATGATTATGATTTTCAATGAATTTCATCACAGCCCAATTGCCTTCGAGATCAACAACCCATCGAACTATAGCGTTACGTACCAGTCCTCGTGTGCTTTTTTGAAATTCAATGTATCCATGCTGTTAGGTTCTTTCTTGTACCCAGCTTTTCCGCAAATATAATATTTGCTCTTCAGTTTTCTGGAGTTCGGCCAGTAGCTAGTGTGGTCCTTCCGAACAGTGAATCCTACATAATGTGCATACACACAATAGCTTTCATATGCTTCTTGCTCATTCTGGACAGTGCTGCTCAGAAACTTATCTTTAATTGGTTCATTGTCATCATGTCTCAGCTCACATGACTGCAAATTTGAACATAATTAGAACAAATTTATTCAAAACCACAATCTAGCTAGAATAACATTGGAGTAACACCATAATAATACCAGAAAACCACAATCTAGCTGGAATAACATTGGAGTAACACCAAAATAATGCAAGCCTGACACTATTGTAACACTAGTAAAACAACAACAATTATACCAAGAACTACACTAGTACAAATAAAGTCAATACCAGTAAACACCAATGATAACACATCCATATCACTGTAATAACACCATAATGACATAAAAAACAAACATATAGTTGGAATAACACTGGAGTAACACAATAATAACACGGTTGAAACCATTGTAACCAATAAAACAACAAATATTATAACATAATATTAAAAAGAACTGTGCCTACAAAGAATTACAGTAAAAATAATGATAATACCAAAAAAACATCATGATAACACATCAATAATACAACACCTGAATAACACCACTCTATAACACCCAATATCACTACATCAACACCAACCATTTACATCAGTACTAAATAAAAGGCAAAAACCGACATACCATCAAAGTAACACCATAAAAACACTAGAGATCATTTTCTTACGATAATAACACCAGAGTAACACAAAAGTAATACAAGCTATTATACCATAATAACAAAACAAAAATTTGCATTGCAAGTACACCAGTAAACTACATTTTTAACATCCGAAACAAAATCTTGACACCGAAAGCACAACCTAAACCCTAACTTAACGTAAAATGAGACTTACTTCTTTCTCAAAATTTAAGGAGAACGACGGGTTAAGTTCCTCTGACATTTGATTTTCATTCAAGAAGTCCATGGAAGCTTTCTTGTTGTAAGCGAAACCCTAACTGCTTGTCGTGGATGACTAATATTTCTTCATCCGCAAACAATAAAACAGTACCGTGCGAAATTCTTTTACGCTCAGAAATAACATGAAAATTTTGGGTTCCAATCGGGCCGGGTCCTCCAATACAATTTTCTCATGCAATGCACGTGACCTTCAACGCCACGTGACGCTTCCTGATTGGATCCCGCACGTAGAGCTACGTGCGGAGTCCTGATGTAATATTTCTTCCATCTAAAGCCACTAGGGTACTCTACCACAGTTATATATTTACATATCTAATACTTAAAATTTAACATGTAGTCAAAAAATATTTACATATTTACATATCTAATACTTAAAATTTTAAATGTACTAAATATATATATATATATATATATATATATATATATATATATATATATATATATATATATATATATATATATATTCCTTTAAAAAAGTCAGTATTAGTTCTGTTTTTAATGTAATGTAAGAAATTTATGTATTATATGCAAGTAAAAATAAAAAAAAAAAGGATAAAATTTAATACTATTTCCAATTCAGCAAGACATAAACAATTACAAAAGGGGCCTTCACAGATTTGATCTTTCGCTGCTTGATTGATAATGAGGTTTCAGCTTCCATTCGTTCATCAAAACTGCAGAAGTCAATAATAGAAGAGAGATCCCACACAGATGAGGACATCAGTAAGTAGCAGTCCAAGCGCATCAAAAACATATTTCGGCGCAAATAAACCCCAAACCTATAAATTAAACATAAGTTAAAATAAAAATTTGCAACAATAACTTTCACCCATTAACAGTCGCAGGATTACTGCAACAGTAATTATTGAAAAAAACAAAAGAAAAGAAGTAATGGAGAATAGTAGTTGATGCAGATATAAAGAACTTGCCATCAAATGCCGCCTTTGAATTGTGACGCATATTATTGTTAGTGCAGTTGTGACTGCGGTAATAAGCCCATATATCAAGAATGCCTAGAAGAGAACAAGAAAAAATAAAATGAAATAAATAAAGAAACAGAATAAAGTTGAGCTGCATGACAGAAAATAACAGCCACAAAAGCAAAAATAAGGAAAAACAAAGGGAAACATAGTTGTGTTACATCCCCTTCTTCTTCCCCTTCTTGGAAAGTCCTTGAAAGTCTGGTGATCATGATTCAAATTCAAAAGGGAAACAAGTTGTTAACAATGAAGTTGTGAGATCTCTTAATCAAAATCCTTTAGTTGAGTGGAGCAGGAGAAATAGGAAGCCTAATCTGAGGTATGATGAATAGGTTTACTCTTTCATTGGTTATTGTTATATTGTTACTACATTGTTGATAACAAGAACTCATATCTTCTAATGAGGCTAAAGATAGTGATGTATGATAAAACATCTTGAAGGAGGGGATCAATGCTCTCATGAAGAATGAGACATTAGTTTTGGTTTCTTTATTTTAACGGCGTTCTACTAGTTGATGGTAGTAGTTATATTAAAGTAAGTAGTGATAGATTCATGTATGTAATTTTTGCAATGGCAATGCAAGAGCTTGCATAGTTGATTTCATTGCTTTGTAACTTGGGTCAAATCATTAATTATATGTCGGCTATTTGCAATAATAACTATAGCATAAGAATTTTCTCTCCCTTATAGTTTGGCGAAAGTGGAGAAAATGGAGAAGCACCGTTTGAATGAGTATCCTCTCTAAAGCTTTCATCCACCGCAACTTATGTCTCATTTTGGAAGACAAACTTGTGTTGGCTTTGTGACCTACGTTCTGTGTTTGGTAGTGAAGAAGCGCTCTTGTTCCTCTGCCCTGCACTTTTTCATCTCGCCCTTCCCGCTAAACTCTAATTTCATCCTAGAATCTGCTGCCGAAACCTTAATTACGATCTTCCGACTAATTTACTGGTTGTTTCTTTACACTCTTGGAATAAGCGTACAGAGCGAAGTGGCTTTTCCTGCAATCTTGATCTGAGAGAACTCTCATGGTTGGGGAGAACTGCATCGGCGTGCTTGGCCCTAGTCTAGAGGTATGTGCTTATGAACAAGGATGACGAAGCAAAATACCAAATTTTATATTCAAACAATCATCATGTTTTACCGGATGTAATTTTATAATGGAGCTTTTTCATATGGTGATTTTAAACGAAAATTTCTGAGCGGGAAAGCCCAGTAAAAAGAGCCCTAAATCAGTCGCTAAGAATATGTTGTTTCATGCAAAAACAAAATATAGCGTGATGGTCTAGAATTCAATTACTCCTTGCACCATCTATTATCTGGTGCAAAAATCATTTAGCTTTTGTTAACTTTTGACACTATGTGACTCCATTAAGATTTATGTATACTGTTTGTATTTTGGCTTCCAAGCAACCAATACTCAGATTTCAAATTCCTGTCTCTTTTAAAGTTCTACGCAAATTGTGACTATTACAGTATTTAAAGGCTTCTTTGTTTGTAATATCATCCAATAACGTGTTCCATGTCGACTCTATTTGATACCAAAACTAGTTGAGATGCGGTGTAATACAAAATGTGAAATTTTATTAATATAAAAATGGTGGTACAACACTACTCAACAAAAAGAAAATACAATAACAGAAGAACCCTAGCTAGAACTGTAGGAATAGATTCAAAGGTGGTAGTGGCGTTAGCGGGGTGAGCGGTTGTTGGGTAGGTAGGTGATTGTGTGTTTGTTGTAGGTGGATTGGATGGCGAGAACGTGGCGGTAGAGTGATGGAGGAATGTAGGGGTGGTAGGTGGCTAGCGGAGTGGTATGGAAAAGGCATGGGTGAGTAGTAGATACAAGCTCAGAAAGTGGTAAGTGACTAGGGTGGTAGGGAAAAGGGAAAGAATTTGAAGTTTACAACATTACCTCAGAGCAGGATACAGCCGAAGCACCATCCGTCGACGGTTGCAACCCCCAACAACCACACAGGAGATTAGAAGACAACTTCTAGTAAAACTTGTCCCCCACACACACCAAGGACACTTATTTATAGCCTCCTAGTTTTACACAAGAGGAAGAAGAGTGTGGAGGTGAGAAGAATCTAGAACAAAGACTTCTGGAAGAAGGCAAGTGTGGAAGGTGCATGAAGCAACTCTGGATCGTGAAGATTCGTGATCCAATCCCTTTTCCATACGTGGGATCGCGATCCGCGGCCTGAACTCCTGCATTCAAGCGTTCCTGCGTCGCGCAATGCTTCGCGCGGCCGCCCAAGGTTTTGTGGGGCTGCAACCCCGTTGTTTCGAAGCACTCCACTTGAGGCACTGTTCTGCGCTATATTTCCCGCGTCAGTCTCCCAGGGTTGGGCAAGCTTCAACATCATTTTTCGAAGCTCCAGGCTCTTCGGAGTATGGTGTTAAGTTGGCGATTTTGAATGTGATTGAAATGTTGTAGTCCCCAGGTAGGTGATCTTATAAGCGTTGTCATTCAGCCTCTGAAGTACTCTAAAAGGTTTATCTGCTCTCGGCTTAAGGTTTTCGAATAATCCTGCAGGAAATCTCTCCTTTTTTAAACAAATCCATACGAGGTCACATTCTTGAAACGTTACTTCCTGGATTCATTTGCTCGTGCTTGGTATTTTCAATTATGCTTAGTAATTTCCTTACCAACTTCTTTGTGGAGCTTATTATAATCTGATTTAATACTCAATATCCTAAGTGCCATTGTTAACTTAAAGTGCCGTGTAACCCTCCCATAACGTTCGTTGTACGACATTCTATAATTCACAAAAATTTTTTAGCATTGCTATTTGATGTCTCGTCCACAACCACTTACTCAGTAAAGCAAAAACTATTATATCTATTTCCTCAAATTTGGTGTGATCATATTCACTTTGAGGAGCAAACTTTGTTGAAGCACCAAATTGACTATATTCAAATCAAAATGTTGTTCGTACTCCATGTTCAATTCAATAGCAATAATTAGATTGAAATCTTCTATGATACAAATCTATGATACAAATCCAACGTGATTTTATTTGGTGACAGGAATGTTTGATTTTTGTGCCTCGAACAGGAGCATCGAATGAAAGTTGAGTTGGAAGTTGTGATGCCATTGAAATGAAACCTTCAACACCATTTAAGAACTTAGTAGCGAGTCATTTTCTTTAGATGCAATCTATTGTACATCCATGATCTTAAAGTTCAAATATCCATTAAATCTTTATAAATTTAAGAACAATGACATTAAGCATATCAATTAAATATACATTTTTATACATATGTACGTATGTAATGATTAATGTTGACAGCTTACATGATAACACATGATTCTATGTACTCAAAATGAATATAAAATATTATATGCTCTAGGTGGTTATAAGATGCCATGAACTCTAAATTGTTGATGAATGCGCACACATGCAAAGTCACATATGCAGTACTCTTGGTGCACAATTGGCATAAAGACATGCCAAAACATATGCATGAAACATGAATAATTTACATGACAAAGTCTTAAGTATACGAATCAAACATAGAAATATACTTACGATATAGATAGCTTTTGATTTAAAGCCATATCTCCAATTAATGCTAAAGTTTGTCCTAAATTAAACACGTATCAAACCTATGCTTAACACAAACTAAACTAAACTTTAAGTTTAACCAATTACTATAATTAAACTACACCAAACCTAAATTTGAAATAATCTAAAGCTAAATGAAATTCATGCTCAAAATTTTAACTAAAATGAAAATAAACTCAATCAAATACTAAACTCAAATATAATATAAACTAGATGCTTATCTGTTGCTAATAAATTATGAGATTATGAAAGTCAAACTAGTTCGAGTTAATACAAGTTAATATTATTAAATTTTGATCAATATCGGAGATTTAAGACTTCAACTATATTTTATAAATCCACTTTCTTACTGAAATTTGATTCTACTTGAATAAATTTTTAGTGTAAGTTAACGAAAAGACCAAGGCAATTTGGTGGAGATGGCTATTAAACAAATATCATAAAATTCATAGAATTACTAATAAACAAAGCAAATATACTAAAAAAAAAAATGAAAATACATCACAAACATAGAAAAAAGCATAAAAAATAATTTTAACCAAATGTCATTGAAGAAATGCTTCCTTATTCAAGTGCTTCTTCAAAAATTTTCTCTTTCTTCGACTATATGTACTAATACTAAAATTGGTATTGATATGAGATCTCATCTTGAAAGTATGCTCTTAATGGATACGAAGTCTCAAAAGGTTCCAAAGAAGATCTGGAAGCAAGGGATTAGAGTTGGATAGGAGGAACTAGGAAAAATCCCAAATTATGGGTCCTTTGTACTAGGCGCAATCTAAAACATAAACCCTGGATCTAAATTTAGGCATTTTGTGCAAAGAATATGGGTCATTCTAGCGCATTAGGCCACTTGAAAACTTTAGTTTGTATAAGTGAAGGCATTTGGATTTACAAGCAAATCCGTAATGTAAAGGAAGCAGTTGGAGCCAAAGCTGGTCGGAGGTTAGGGTTCGACACTCCGTATATTTGGGTCGATGGATTTGAAAGTTCACCGGAGCCAAAGTGTCGCCAAAGACTTCGCTAGAGCTCATTGGAGGATATGGCATCATAGAGACAAGGGAGAATGTTAGGGCGTTGCGGAGAGAAGAAAGAGCAAGAGTGAAAATGGAAGGGAAAAGAAAAGTTAAAATGTGCGGTTTGTGAGATGGACATGTTAAAATAAAAACTACTCCTTAGACCAAAATTTCAGCTGCAAATGTACCACCAAAATTTCAGTAGCTAAATTTTTGAGACCATAATTTTGGTCGCTAATCAGTATCAAATTAGAGACTGCGAAAATCAGTAGGTAATTTAGCTTGCTATTAGGTGGTTCTCCAGTAGTGCTGGTTTGCTAAACAAAGATGAACCCTAGGACTACTACCGCGACGTCATCTGTTGGGTGCGAGACACATGCAACCTCCTCCCTTTTCTTGTTTGTCTCTGCTCTGCCGAACTAGTTCGAATGTAAACAACTGATTCATCTCTAAAACCGTCCAAATGGTTTCTCCATTTCGAACCTGACCTAAAAATTGAAATTTCCTTTGGACAGATATTACAATAGCTACTATGAATTCTGAGCCAAATTAATATAAATATCTTATAGTTATCTTATCCACGATTGCACATACCCACACCACCTACTTACTCTTAACCACGGCGAGTTGAAGACAATTTCATAAACAAGAGGAGATGGAATTAATGTTAAAAGAAAAACCAAGACGAGCAGAGCAAAGAGGAGCGCTAGGAGAAATGCAAAAAAAGAACAACACATTTATTGCTAAACAAAAACGAATGGAGAAAAATCGATAACAATTGAATGATATATTGCTATTGATTTAAGTATCACAGCAGTATAGATAAGCAAAACTTTAATGGATATCTAACTTTTTTTTTGCCACCTACAATTTAAATCATCTCGTGATAAATAATTTCTGTGGAACACAATAATTCAAGGGAGTAATACATGCATCATTCATATTTGATAGTTTGTTCAATAATTAAATGAAAAACTTCGCAGTTAACTTCACGCCGTGTTAATTAAAATACACAGAAAAAGAAAGGATATTGCACACAAACTAATCTTCAAGATCATAACCTGTGTAAGGTAGATGAAAAGAAGACCCTCTGGTTGTTTTTTCTTATAAATCTGGTGCTTGGAAATAACGAGAAAGGGAAGGGATAAGACAGGAATGATGTGGGAGACACCAAACGTATCAATTGTAAGTAGAATGCCTTGCTGAACTATATTGAAATGTTCAAACCTGGATGAGAAAACATTAATAATATCAAAATCCGGTTAAAAGAAAAAAATTGTCTCCAGAAAACTAATGTTTTAGATGAGGCATAGATCCTTCTCTAAATATTTGCAACAAAAAACTAGTAGCTTAGAAGAAATTGTAAAGCTAGAGTCCAGATATTAAAAATGCAAATTTATGAAATTACCCGATAAATGCTGCGGCATACCGGAGACCATCAAAGCTACACCTGCAGAAATATCATCTCAATACAAGCTCTAAGATTTAGGTGAAATTTCTAAAGTTTAAGCAGCAGCAGCAGCAACAACAACAACAATAACAAGCTTTTATCCCACTAAGTGGGATCGGCTATATAAAAAAAATTTAAAATAGACATACAAAATGCAGCAGTTAGTATGGCTATGGCAGATCGGCATTTTACCATTCATTACTACTACTAAAAGAAAAAAGGGAAATTTAGATAAATACCAAAAAATTCTTATTTATTTACATATCTAGCATCTAAAGTTTGATATTTATACTAATAACACCTTGGTATCATAAATCTACACATGAAAAAGATGCATTTCACTTAAAAAAAGGTAGATTTGTGTGGTATGTATGTATATATCCCTAAAAAAAATGTCATCTAGTACACCTACATTTCATAGATTCGCTGCTATAATATAAAAAAGAGATAAGTGGTGCATTAATAGCCATACTTTTAACAGTAATTACACGCTTTTCTACAAAAAATATTTACAGATATGCCACCATTTAGCAAAATATAACAAACTAAAAAAATTGTATAGCCCAAAAACATGCAATTTATTCATTTATATTTATAGTGAAAGACAACCGTTGTTTCGTTTGAGCAACAGATTCTGTGCTATGTTTCAATAGTAATACAATCAAATGTCTTGTATAAATGCAAAGCATGCTGATTGTAAACTATCTTCCTCTAAAAAGAACACAACAACTGTATTAGCACATATTTTTAATCTAGCTAAGGTTGCAATCGAATAGTAAATTTACAATACATTTTGGCACTTCGTTACAGATAACTTTTACATGCAAATGAAATAAAAAAGGGGTTTTTTAGGTAAAAATGCAAGACAAAACATAGTAATTATGTAAGAAATGTGTGCTTTGGCTCGTAAGAGTACTAATGAAGGACACCACAAGGTGAATGTTTTTAAACATAAGATACAGAAAATCATGCGGAAAAAGTTGAAAAAATCAGTTAATCTTTCATTTCTGATTAAATGGTAACGGGCTTCTAGTATAATAATGAATAGATTCAAAACCAAGTAAGCCACGCAATAAATAAAAAATCAACGCACTCATTGTAAATCAAATTGTATAGAATTTGAGTAAAAGTAATCACATGATTGATCCAGTATAAAATTTTAGAACGATGAGAAAAGCAAAAGAAAAGAATTCAACAAAATAAATAAATAAATAAGCCTCACACTAGTACAAGAAGATAGCCTCCCCTCCCCTCCCCTAAAGATATTTACAGGCTTCTCATTTGATCATGTAGTTGACTAGAATTAAACGAATACCAAATCCAACAAGAACATTTTTTCAAACAGATTGATTCAATTTCATACATTCTTCAAAGGATTATTTAAAATCACAAAATTCCCTTTAAAACTACAAATTACAAATCAACGCAGTCCCAAAATTTATTATGCCAAAAAGCAAAGATAATATATAATTAACCCTTCGGCAAAGTAGTCAATCCATAGGATATTATTGTCAGATTTCCTATGGTTGTGTTTCTCTTAAACACTCATTATATTATTTTGTGCTTTTGCCCGAGCCAAGGACTCCATCAGCTAGAGGTGCTACTACCTTGAATTTTCAAGGCTATTTGTTCAATTACTTCTTTAATATTGTCACCTTCATTAATACTCTTACCTGAACTAAAGTGAAAAAACAGGAAAACTCTTGACCAAGATTTCTCACAAACTGTTAGACTGGTGCCTATGACACCGTCCGTCACCCCGAGTTCGCCAAATAAATTAAAGACAAATGTTAGGCGCAAGACTAAAAAAACAATTTAGTCATTTCTTAGTTATTATTGTGCGGTATTAATAAGGCTTAATATATTTAGGATTACGTTATGTGTGATTGTTCTCTGAATTTTAGGGTTATGATTTGGGAGAGATCCCGTACCTCTCGAATTGTAGGTCTTTATCTTTTATGTATCAAGATTATATCATTTTGATTTGGTACTGACATAATAAAATCTATTATTTCTGCACTAATTTCTATGAGAACTTTTTGTTTCTTGTCAAATTGATATCAGAGCATTCAGAGCCACTGTTTTGCAATAAATCTTTTATTGTTTGCATTCAAGACCGTTGCTCCACCTCATATCGTTCTAAAATCAACCTTTTGTTGCCTTCATGACCAAACCTCGTGATACCGTCGTGATTTTAGCTAGTTGGGAAGCTAACGATGGGACTGTAGTTCACATTCAGGACAAAACCTCACGATACAGAGTAAACTAGAAACCAACGACTGGATTGCGAGTCGTCATAGTGACCGAATAGCAGTACAGTCGAGATTCAAGCTAGCTGAAAAGCCTAAAATTTTAGGTTAAGAATTCCTAAAAATTTTGTTCATGTTTTAGTTTTAAATTTAGCTTGTTTAAGCTTAGTTTTTAATTTTGTTTAGTTTATGTTTCGTTTAAATTTTATGTTTTAGTATGTTTAATTTAAACTTTATGTTTAGATTTAAATTGATTGCATTTAATTTTAAATTTCAAGTTTCAATTAAGCTAAATTTATGTTTAATTTGATTTATAATTAGATTAAAATTTTGTTTGTAAGTTTTAATTAAGACAGTGAATTAATATTTTGGTTGAATTAAATTTAAGTTTGAAGTTGTATAAAATTTTATTTTAGTTTTAATGCAGGTCCATTTTAAATTAATTTAAACTTAATTTAAATTTAAGTTTGGATTTCTGTTTAATCGAATCAGCTTTGAATTTGAATTCATTTTAAGTTAAGGATAAATGCTGTACTTCTCAAACTCTAAAGCATAGTAAAATGCATCCTCTATTGTCATTGGTGAATGTAACTTAACTCATTTTTAATATATTGTAAATGATTCTTATAAAGCGCTCTGCCATCAACAACATCTCTATATGCCTGATCACAACCTAGTATGGACAGCAATGAATAGAAAGCTTACCAGTGACCAGTGTAAAAGAACAAACAACCTGCTAGGAGGCTCCACTGTAAAACTGGAGTAGGATCAGTAATGAATCCTGTAGCAGTAGCACTTTCATCATCTGCTTCTGCGGCCCTCTTCAACTTTGTTATACACCAAGCTGCCATATGACAACACTACTCAGCAAATAGAATGGAAAACATTTTCAACATACAACAACATGGAAGCGAAAGTACTAATTTAAAGACCTTTCATAAAAGGGTAGACTCAGCGAACAAAAAATTTGCAGCCTTTAACTTTCCACTTTCACTTGACCGTATCATGAATTTAAAAAGCTAAATTTACAGAAAAAGCACACAATTCTAATGTATTTAAATATATCACACCTAAACTTTCATATCTACACACATAACACTAAAAAATAGCACTATTGCCGCAATTTAAAAGTGAAATACACATCTTCATGCATAGGTTTAAAGCACCAATGTGCCATAGATGTAAATATAAAAGTTTAGGTGTGAAATATGTAAATACATTAAAGGTGTGTGATATGAATATAAATGCCCCTGAAAAAATAATTTCATACCTCCAAGTATGCAGATTAAAGCAACATATGGACCTTGCCCTCCCAACAAAACTAAAATAGTTGAGCTCCAAGCAGAAAGCATGCCAGTGGCTACAGATGCTAATGCCTCAGTTGGATTTGAAGCCAAAATCATATATTTCTTATTTCCAGTCAGTGAAAACGCTAATATTACAAAAAGAAGAAGTCCAATGGAATAAATGATGCGGGGTGCAAATATTTTTGCAAATTTCACAAGCTCTGCAGAAGCAGCAATCATGTTGCTTTCCACGATCCAGTGCACTGACATGAGCATGCAGCTTAGAATATTTCCCATGGTAAAAAAATGTTTTAAGATTTTTGAAGTAGATTTTCGAAAAGTAATAATATACAGGAAGATCACCAATATCCACAAAACAAGAATTGGTAAGAGTTCCAGCAGACCGATCAATAATGACCACCCCTTCTCGATCCCATTACTGCCAAAAGAATGAACAATTGAAGAACTAGAACCAATAGTTTCCTTAGACATTCCTGATTCTATACCGAATCTGATTATGATGTTCACAACTAGAAACAAGTAGTTCTGTAAAGTAAAAGAAGAGTTAAAAGTCACAAATATTTGGCATATAATTAAAAAAAAGAACCAAAAAGGCTGCATTTTTAAAACCATTCGAAGTTGAGGCGCCAAAACTTACTTCTGCTGCAACTTCACCAGAATCAAATGATAACCATAGGTTAAGTATGCCACTTGTACCTAATAGAAAACTAGCTACACGGCCTTCTGCCACTGATAAACACAAAAGTAGCATTCAAGAAAAATGTGCCGAGAAAAGTGTGCTTAAAGAGCTGATGACAGCTCGAAATAGTCCGCTCGACTTTCAACAAATGACCAATTTAGTATTGGAGTTTTAGAGTGCTCCATATTAGCCCCGAACCAATGCAAATTGATCCAAACTAATTCCTAGGTTTCTATTTATGGTCTAAGTTACCACCAACCAATAAAGAATTTTAAATGAAATTTTATTTTTATTAGTACTCTATTTTCACCTGTAATAAATTATTAAAATTTATTTAAGTTAATTTCCATTAATTTAACTGATTAATAACTATTAATTAATTAATATGTTATCATATTAATTATAATTAGATAAATGTAAATGTAACTATTTAATAAATAATTGATAAATTACATATTAAAATGTAACTAATTTAATAAAATTATAATGATTATTAATTATTTTAACAAATAATTAATCAATTATTATTTAATAAAGATTAAATTACTGTTTAATATAATTAATTTAATAAATTATTATTAATGATTAATTAGTTCAATAAATATTAGTTATTTTTTAACATAATTATAAATAAAAGGTTAAATTAAATTCAATCCGACTTAATAATTATATCATTAATATTCAATATTAAACTCATACTTCAACTAAAAGATTTATCCTCATTCATAAATTTAAAGAATTTAATACATATGGAATAAGAGTAATAATAATAATAAAATTCATTTAAAATTATTATTTTTAAAATACTCTTTAAAATTAAGGGTTGCTTTTAACTTTAACCATAAAATTTAGCATATGGCTTAATTTGGATCAATTTTTAATAGTCAAATGTGAAGCATTTTAAAACTCAGAGACTAATTTAGTTACTCGTGGAAAGTCGAGGGACTATTTTCGGCTTTTGCTCCTAAGATATTGAAGAGAACCAACTTACATATATAACTGTTAGAAAGGAAACTGACCGCACGCATTGCCACAAAAGCTATAACAGTTATTAACCTGAAAGAGGTGGTAGAACTGCCTGGAAATTGATAATATGATTTGGATATGGCATTGTCCCTTCCGATGAAAAAAAGATGAATAAAAATGGATGTTAGCATAATGGAAAGACCAAAACCCATCAACATCAAATTGAATTCAGTCCATGCAGAGCGTGCGAGCTCTGCAACAGCGTCCAAAAATCCCGAATATGCATCAATTTGTCTTTGAAGAACGGATGCAGTACCATCCTTTATGCTGATATGGGTTCCATTTTCAAAGGAGAATGCCAACTTCAGAACATCTAACCAGCTCTCTTGAGCTCGACTATATAAAGCATTTATATAACGCAGATCTTCTGCAGGAAGTCCAATGACAGATGTTATGGAATATAAATCTATATATCTTTTCACCTGTTAAAAAGATGACTCTTCAGCATACCAACTAGCAAAATGCAGTCATGTGGTTGCTTATAATACTCTCAACGAGGATTCTCACCAATGAAACATTACCATTATAACATTACAAAAAGGATAGAGATAACAAAAGAAGAGAAACTACTCTTTTAGACCTCAAGCATAAACAATATAATATAGCTGGGATTGTGAAAATTGGGAGAAAGTAAACAAAGTTGCTACACTTGAAGAGAAGTTAAATTTACTGCTTAGCCAGGCCCTCCCTAAGAAAATTAAAACCAATAGAAAAATATAAAACACCCAAAAGAGTGAAAAGGAAAATAATAAATCTCCTATAAAGTTATATTTGTTTGTTGCTTACAAAGAAAAGCATGCATCCGACTTAGGTCACCATTTTCTTTTATCATTCAATAGAGCCATAGCACCTAATGTGAATAAAATGATAAGGCAAACAAATTTTATTTGAAATGTACTTGGCTGTAGATTTCATAAATGCAATAGCCTCACATAAATAAGAACTTATCTGTAGGTTTCATAGATGCAACAACCTCGCATAAATTCTCCATTTTATTATGGAGCCATTTGGCAAATTGAGAAAGGGATGCCGAGTAAGAAGAGTATGGTGCTTTTTTAAATATAGTATATTTGAAATGTGTGTGTTGTTTGGTTGGGAGTAAAGCAAACTGTAAAAGATTATATTTTTGCACTTGGTTTGAAGTTAATTGAATTCAATGTAAAGCACACAGCAAAGGAGGCGATGGACGCTGACTACTGGCACTAGCAGCTGTAGTGGCGGTGATGGATAGTGGCAACAAGCTGCGGGCTACAAAGACCGGCGGTGGAGGTAGCTAGTGCAGTGTCTGAAAATTGACCAAATTAGACTAGTTGTGCATTAAATAAAATTGAATGAGTTTCAAATGCTTCAAAATTTTAAATTACATTTCTTTTACATTCAATCAAATGCCAAAAAAATTTTAAATCTCTGTAGACAGAGTGCATTATACCAATAATACAGCAAACCAAATAGAAATTAGTACATCAAAGATCGTCACATTCCAGCATCTCAAGATATACGAGACTTCATCAACAAATATGAGGATCTTACAGCTTTACATTCACATATTCATAAAATCCTAATAAGTATCTATGGAGTTTTACTCAGAAGTCATACATGAAGCAATAGCATTTATTATCATCATCAACACCACAACCACCACCACCAACAACATTATCAACCATAGCCCTACCCCAAAATGTGGGGTTGTTTTTATGAAAACTCAGTTGTCTATTGTCTTTTATTGAGCGTTTATTGACATTTTAAATATATTCTTCACAAATCCTTTTAAACAACTTCAAATAGTTTTACTTCAATATACCCACTCTTCTTCCTAATCCTTAGATATGAACTTTATCTGCTCATTTGATGGTTGACTTTTTCCCTTCCATGCAAATGCCCAACCTACCAACATTTACTATTAATTATCTTAATTATCGATAGACATTACATCAACAATTCCTCTAATATAATTATTCCTTAATTCAATCCTCTTAATTTAATATCGTCAACCTAGTTATAATTTTACATGAGTGTGTATGTGTGTGTCAACATAGTTATAATTTTATGTGTTCATGTGTGTGTGTGTGTGAGAGAGAGAGAGAGAGATGTGCATGTGTGTTTTAATTTAAATGATCAACCTAGTTATAATTCTGTGCGTGTGTGTGTGTGGATAAACTAATATAATAGATAAAGATATTAATTTGTATAGTTATACGTATAATAAACACAGAATATATAATATAAAAATACAAATACTAAAATATAATCAACCATAGAGTTTGTACCTATGAGAAATCCAAAACCAAATCATAAAGTCTTCCCAAAATGAGAGTGAAATCTCTGGATTGTGTATTCTTTAAAATCAATCTCTCTTCTAAAAATACAACCCGAAATCACATCTTTTTTAGATGAGTTGAGCACAAATTTGCAAATTATACAATCAGATAATCAGTTTTAGTTCAACTGATCTTAAGTACTTTATGTTCTAAAAGCATATTTATTTTTCTAACTTTCATTTATTTTAATAGACATTAGAACCATAACAAGCATTAAAAATTTTCTAATAATTCACCCAACTGTGAAATACAATAAAAATACTTTGCAAGAGGACAGCTCAAGAAACAAGAAAGAGTTAAATTTCAAAGTAAAAATTGCGAGTCAGTCTATATCTGGATGTGGGAAGTTTTTCGTAATAGTAAGATAAACATTAAAAAATATATGTTACATTACAAATAGTGATTGCACTCGGTTTACTTTTCCAAGTTGGTTTAATTATTCTGGTTGAACTATTATAATAAACTTTTAGGTGCGATACTCTTGCAAATTGGGAAAATAGCAAATTTCATAGGTGTAGAGAATCTCTAGTTGATGTGCCACTTCCATGGAAGTATCGTGCAAGTTTGAATTTTCAGAGAAATGTCTATCTTACCGATAGACAACTGAAATTTAGTTAACCCCTCTGATTTCAGAATCTATAGCCTATCTAGCGAAAAATGCCATGAACTTCATTTTCTTCTTACAATATACCACATTAAAGGCAAGATTTGAAGTAAGCTAGTAATTTGCAAACATTCCTTTTCATGCTTCGCAAACAAGTAGTCACATACGGATACAGTTCTTAACAAAATCACATTCTTTAATAAAAATTTGAATGTATTACAAATTTTGAGGCAAAACCCATTTATAGAATGAAAAATGATAAAAGGACATGTTTAATGGATTATATTCAGCTCTTAATACTCCATTGATACATTCCAAAAATCAAGAAGAAAGAATAATTACCTGCCAAGAGTTTACGCAAAGATTATTGACATAGTTTAACATCCATGACTCCAATTTTGAATGAGATCCAAATTTTTCATCGCCTTTGATAAGTGTTTCCCAAGTACGGCCCACTAAAGCATAAAGCTCCAGATTAACTTGCCCAATGCTAAAATAGAACAAAGAATTAAATGATGAAGAAAATTAGTGGTGTGGTCGGAGGCTTTAAATTAAGCAAGATAGAAAGGATGGATCCAGTAAAAAAAACCGCTCTAAAAAAACACAAGTAACTTCATATTAAAAAGTAAAATAAAAAAGACTAAACCAAATAGCTGAAAAGCAACATATTCTGGTTGGACAGTTAAACAAACAGCACTTGATTAATAAATTTCAATATTAAAACATAAGTATGCCTTATTTAACTGATGTACAACAAATATTAGTGGAACATAGTTTTGACAATATCTGAACCTAAGAATGTATGACAAGATTAGCAGCACGCAGATGGCTGCATTAATTTCTAAGGAAGAAAAGGTTTTTAGTGCAAACCAAACCCCCCAACAAAGTAAATTTCTAAATTTAGACCCTTGAGTAACTTGGAAATCGCCAGTTAATAAGTACATTCACAAAGACATGCTTACATGAATGTATGTACCACCGTTAATTTATGTTAATTTGCAGTCAGCCTTGTGAACCATTCACTGCTATTTATTTTTGTGATCAATAAACATTTTGCTAAACCTCCTTGCACAATTTATAAGCTACATTACTCCATTTGTCTAATTATTCCATTTACAATTACCATATATTCCTGCCTAAATGACACATTTACTTCCCTCTCCATGAATTTTACATGCACAAATCACACAAATTTAATTTTATAACCTTGAGTTCAATAAAATATACTCCCGCACTAGAAAATAATTATTTTCACACTCAATTCTTCCTACGTGTACTACATCCATCTTCACATTTATGTATTTGCCACACTCAATTCTTTGTAACTTCTATGTCACCAAAGACAAAAATCAATAAAATAATGCAGGGTTTATAGTTCTCTTGTAAAATTATCCCATGTGTTCATCATATTCTCTTATAGTGATGGGGAATATACATGAGCCAGTGCACTAGATTAAGAAATCAAATTTAGCTCAATTAATACTCGATCAAGTTTGTTCAAATCAGTAAATAAACAAGTTTGAACAATTTTTTTTAAAAAATGAAGGTTAAATGAACTAATCTTAAACATGGCCCATCTTTTAATTTATGTTCGTGCACAATGTTGTTTATTGTTTACAGATAACTCGTTAAATACTCAATACTGAGCACAATGATAACTCATATAATATATGATATATTTTTTAAAAAATTTAATTAACTAGAACTTATTAATTATATATTTAATAATAATATATTATAATTTAATATTAATAATATTTTAAGATTAATTATTAATTGCATATTTATTTAGTTAAATATTATTAATTAATTAACCTATATTTATAATTAATACAGCATTATCCACCATATTCAATAAATTAGACTTTTTTAATATTAATTTACTTATCATTATATAAATATATATTATCTATTTATCAATTATATAATTCACATTAATTATATAACACATATACCCTTAATATTTTTACTCAACAAATATAATTCAACACTCAACACTCAACACTCAATAGACTCGGCCTTCCCCTTCCACAATTCTGACTCGTTTGTTTCCCATGAAACGTGTAACACTCGGTTTTAAACTCTTTGTAATGCTAGCATTATATCGTGAGTAACCCTGTCTCTTTAGAAGAGGGGGTTTCACAAATGGTGGGCCAAATATTTCTTCATCCTTCTCCACTCCCTTGACAAGCTACAAGGCGGATAAAGTGGGAACATTAGTCTTCAAATTAATATTTGAAATCATTCTTGGTCTTCCAAAGACATTTCTTAGCTTAAAGCTCTATTGCGAATTAGTCTTTCTCTACTTACATCAACCTGTGAGCCAACTATACAATACATAGAGAATCCAACCTCCACATGGAAGGTTGAGTGGAGTCTTTTCTTCACCCTGTGATTGGGCCACAAGATCAGATCCATTTCAATGTGGTAGATATCGAGGCATCCTTCACCTTCCTTATTGGAAGACTTTTGCCCCATTCATCGGGGCCCTTCCCCATCTACGCTGCAAAAACCAAAAATGGTAAAGTTCGTGTTCGTTATCGATGAGCAACTAGTCGCTATCTTTGTTGATGACGGATAAGTGGGGATCAATGGGAAAGAATGATGCTTTCAAGGAGGGCAGGTCAATCTAAACATCGTAGTAGCTTTCAAAAGTTATGGCTGAGCCTACTAACAAATAGAGTTAAGTGTTGTCGGTTCCATAACAAATGTAAATGTAACTGATCTGGTTTGGGCCATAGAGGCGGGTGCAAGTGGTATGCATAGGTTATTAGCTAGAAGGTCAAATTGCACAGGCTAGGGTGTTCGTCAATGCAAGCCAGAGCAGGGATTGAATGAAGACAAGGGTCCGCTGACTCTGGCAACGAACGCAACTGAATCCGAGCGCCGCGAACGAATCAACGCGTACGAAGCCGAGCAACTTCTTCTGGTGAGAGAAAGAGACGATCAAAGGCAAGGGCTTTCCCCACACATGCAGCACCAAGGACAAGGGCAAGAGATGAGCCAAATCGAGCAAAAATTGACGATCCCAAGCGAAGTCCAAAACTCGGAAGCAAATATAGGAGGAGAACCAAATGAGCGGTCAGAAGTGATGTGTGCAAAGAAGCAAAAGCGGAGGAGATTCATGGGAAGCCAAGGGTAGCAACACGTGCATAGCCGGGAGAAAACTAAGACAACATCAAGAAAAAAGTAAAGGCTGAGAGGTAAATGTTCTTTATAAAATAATAGTAATAATAAAAAACTAAGTTAATGTGATTCATTATGTTTTATTTAAAGATATGAAACTAAGTAATTAATGATTTTAAGTAACCATAAAAATTAATTTAATAAGAATTAGATAAAATAAGAACATTAATAAATAATGAAGGTAAAATATTAATAAATAAATTAAATCAACTAAATTACTTACAACTTTAATACAAGAGTAATAGTTGATAAAGGAATTACCTAAGCAAAAAAGAAATTCAAAATAAAAAAATATGAATCATGTGTATAAAGGAATTACCAAATATCCAATTATTAAGAAGATAAAAGAAATTTATCAAGAAATATAAAAAAATTAACTTTTTGAAAACAGCATTGCATCCAAAAAATCATATCTAGCTTAAAACTACATAGGCTTCTAAGACGAACTCAGAGAATTTCAATGGTGCACCTTCCAAAAGGAAAAGGAATACCAAGGAGTGAAGCCATTGTAACTGCAAAATCCAACTGCGGGAGCAAATGATAGAAGGAGATAAAATGATGCATGAAATAGATCCAATTAGCTCAATTTTATTAACTAAATAAAAAATTAGCTAACTAACCTGCTGGAAGGTGCCAATGCAAATTTTATTTCCATCCTGCAATTTTGAAATATTGAAGAAAATAAGCAACACAACCAGAAGCATTGTGGTACAGCCTAAGTTATCTTTCGAGTGAAACAACTACACGTCAAGAAAATGATACTCAATATTCATAAAAGTGGTTTAGGCGCTTGAACCTACCATGAAAATAAAACCATTATTTATCCAACAGATACGACCACGATAATTTGAGATAATAAGCATCAAAAACATATTAGACAACAACATTTTCTTTAGATGAAAATCAAAATTAAAATAAAAAGACAGAAAGGATGATCTAATAGCCATCTACAAGAAATAACACACAGGAATTCAAAATCATGAAAACCAAATGTTCGATTGAAAATCTTATTGCAGTAAAAAGACAGGTTATATCAAATTTAATAAAACTTAATCACAAATAAAAATCAATAACTAGAAATTACAGAATAAGAATAAGAAAATATGAGACGCAAATAGTAGAACCTACACTGTGTGTGCACAAAGAGAGAGTTTTCCCGTAAATCATTGCTTCCACTATAATATGGCAAAAAGGACATTCATTTAATCACCGCTTCCACTGTAAGATGGCCTAAAGGAACTACGTTAAAATAGAAATTTAGTCAAATCAGAAATTTAGGCCCAGTTTAGGATTACTTTTGTTTTTTCAGTTTCTTATGTTTTTTATTTTGTTTTGGAATAAATTAAAGTATGTTTGATTGTGGTAGTTGTTTTCAAAAATACTCAAATAATCTTTTAGATGTTTTGAGTGTTTTTAAAAATAATTTTTAAATAAAAAATAAAAATAATTAAAAATTATACTAAATAAACATATTTTTAAAAATAAAAATAAAAATGAAGACAAAAAAAGTAAAACAAAAGTGATGTCAAACGGTCCCTTAGTAATTAAAAGTAGGATACAAATACATGCATAAGATCGCGATATTATTGTCACCAAATATCCATGATTTCACAAAGAGGAAAAATTAAAAAAAAAGATGGATTTCAAAACAGAAAATGAATAGAATTTCTACAAGAGAAGCCATGTGAACTCCCAGCAGAAAGGCTGCTCACAAAGAAGACCACCACTCACAACACAAAATGTCACCAACAAGTCCACCGATCAGCGATAGAAACTGCAGAAACTATTTAGAAAATTCAAAAGCCAAAAAACCATTATAACAGAGCCTATCTCAACAAAAGAAATAAAAAATCCATGGAGAAAGCAAAGAATAAAAAACAAATTGAAGTGGAATGAAGAGAAAACAAAGAAAGGGCCCAAGAAAACCAGAAAGTCAAAAAATAAAATGCATTCATGTCAAGAACATCATAGGCATGTTTATAAAAATTTAGAAAACTAAAATACTAAAACTACAATTCCCAGAAAAAAAATAAACAAAATCAACTTTTAGTTTCTCAACTTACTCATCTCAATGCAGGCATCTTACACTTCCAAAGATAATAAACTTTAAGGTTCGCATCAAATCTAAAAAACTTGAAAACCCAACTTCGAGTTGATTGATATTCATGATATAGATAGGCATCCTCCTTCATAGTAATCAATGAGCCACAACATGCAAGTCTATAGCACCAATGCAAAAAGGTCTTTGAATGCTTGCCACCAGCACTGAATATTAGTTTATTACTTGTTATGACACTCTTTTATTCAATTTACACTACTTAAATATTGCATGTTGGATTATTTTGTTAGGTTTAATACAACACGAATTTCTGAAGTGACGTGATTTTTAATTAATTGCAAGGTCTTCATATTTCTGAATATCTAAATGGTACTCCTTATATAAAGCAATTAAAGAATCCTTAGCGTGGGTTCCTTTTTATTTTCAATTTTTAATAGAAAAACTAAAAAAAATGTCAAAACTAAGCGTGATCTGCAAGATTTTGTGTTTGCATAACTTGTATACATCATACTGGATCTGCATTAGCAAAACCAAAAGTGTCATAAAGCAATAGTCCTTATTTTCCAACTTATTATTTGTTATGGGTACAATAACCCACATATTTCCACTTTACCAAAGTTATTAGCGTCCGACGCTTTTAGAAAATCACCATCGAGTTGGACACGGAAACCGCTCTGACATGCCTCGATGCATGTCCGATGTTGACCTCGCTTTTGTCGAGGTCTAGTTTTCCTCCTAGGATTTAGGGTTCTAGCTTTAGGAGCTTCCCCGACGATCTTAGACTCCTAGCAATGGACCTACCTCGTTTTAGATTGTCTGAAACCACCTCGTCACTCTTTTGGAATCCCGGACGAAATTCCGTACCGCTAGCTCATAGTAGGTTGGAATTGACGTTAGGAGTCCAAATCGAGTTCCTATAGGACCACTGGACCTTAGGATAGCCTTGTGCACGTTTTCTGCACCACCGAGCACAAATTCCTCGAACCACAGCCTCGACGCTTTCAACTACCTCGCAGCGGATCAAGATTGAAGCCAGGATGCCAGGACGAGCGACGTCGAGTCAGAATTTCAGAAAATGCCGGATTTGACGCGCTTTTGACTCGACCGTCGACGAGGTTGTCCGAACGACCTCGGATGACGAAACGAACTGCGCCGTTGCGTCCGGAACGTCGCGCAGTCCGTTTCGCCGTTTCTGCCTAAAATTGATAGTTGATTTGCGACGATCGCCTGCCGGAGCGAAAATTGTGATTTTGGGCTTGATTTTAATAAAATTAATAATATATATATATATATATATATATATATTAAAAACTATTTAATCTATCCTAAGCCCTAATCTCTACCCGTTCGATCGGCTGGATCTCTCTCGCTCGTTCGATGGAGGCTCCCGTTCCCTGCTTCTCCCGCGCTCGAGCGCGTCTCTTCCTTGTAGTCGTTGCCCTCTCGAGCCCCACGTGGTTCTCCCCATACCTGCTCGAGTGTTATCCTGTGTGAGGGTCACCTCGCGTGACCTCCCGCGCGCAGCTCTGTCTCCCGCTCGACTCTTGCCCTTGCTGCCGAGCCTCGGCTCTTACCTCGCGGCATTTTGTCGCCTTCTCCCTGCCGATCCCCACTTGCGCCCGGCTCTACGGGTAAGGAGTGGCCTTCATTTCCCTCCTCTCGCTCTATAAAGGCCACATTCTTGGATGGATTTAGGGTTGGTTGATTGGTTGCCTGCTTTCTCTTGAGAAATTGGTGTTGGATTGGAGCCTAGTCTTCTTTGCTCTTTCTTACGTGCTCTACCTCACCTGGTATGCCTTCCTCCCTTCCTCTCCTCGGTTTGGCCTAAAGATGGCTGCGGTTAATGGCTTTTGGCTTGTCTTTTTTTCTTCTGCTTGGTGGTTCGGCTAAGTACTTATGTGCCATGGAACTTGATATTTTTTTTTTTGCTTAAGTGATAACATCTTATTTCCCCTCCCGGTTGCATGCTAGTATTAAGATTTGGGAGCTTTTTATCACTTGAAACAGGCTAAAAAATGAAAATGTGAGCCTATTCTGAAATATAGGTTTGGTTATCTGCTTGAAAAGGTGAAAATGGGGGCATGACATTGGCTCCTCCCTTTCTCTTTTATGTTATCTAAGTCATGGAAAATATGTTTTGAGGCAAAGTATTAGTCTCTTTTAGCATCTTGGGGTATGCATTTTAAGCCCCTCTTCTCGCTTTCTTTCTAGCATGAATCATGGAATAACTTCCTTTTTAGCTTTGATATGTATATATGGGGAGCTTGGCTTTACTCCTTGTAGCTTTGCCTTAATAAAAATGCATGTTATCAAAATTTGTAGTAAGGTTGGAAGGTTCCATAGCTTGTTTTGATGGCTTGATTTGGCTTATTATGAAGTGTTCTCCTCTTTAATTATCTATTGGAAGATTGCCTCACATGTGGAATTGATAAGTTGGGGGAAAATTTAAGGAGGCTCGTTATATCATTGTTCTTGTTTAAGATGCATGGTGACTCTATCTCTCGATGTTTTAAAAGCTCTTAAGATTTTCCTTAGCCTTTGAAGGGCTCGGTTTTTCTTGTTGTTTGCTGCTCTGCAGCTGCCCCTTTGCATTCGATATGGGGGCTTGGTTTTGTGTCTTTGCTGTTATTGCAGCTGCCCCTTTGCATTTGGTATGGGGGCTTGGTTTTATGGCTTTGCTGCTCTTGCAGCTGCTCCCTTTGTACTTCTTGGGGGCTCGGTTTTCTGGTTTTGCTGCTCTTGCAGCTGCTCCCTTTTGCACTTGACTTGGGGGCTCGGTTTTCTGGTTTTGCTGTTCTTGCAGCTGCTCCCTTTTGCACTTGAATTGGGGGCTCGGTTTTGTGGTTTTCTTTGCTCTTGCAGCTGCCCCCTTTGCATTTGATATGGGGGCTCGGTTTTGTGTTTGGGCTGCCCCTGCGGTTGCCCCCCTTGGCATTTGAATTTGAGAGGGGTCTTCTTTTCTTTTGCTGCTTCTGTTTTGTTGTTCCCGTCCCTCTATGGAATTTGGATTAGGGGCCCCTTTGTTGCTTGGTTTTGTTGCTGCCTAGCAGCTATCCCCATAGTATGGGGGCTCGGTTTTGGTTCCTGCTATTCCTACAGCCTCCCCCGGTGCAGCCTTTGAACGACTCGGGTATAGGTCTCTCCTGGGCTCGAGTTTGTGCTTTGCTTAAGCCATAGGTGGGCTGAATTGCTTGGTTACCCTATGGGTTCATTCCTATGCATTTGTGATGAATTTGAATTAGTATGGATGGTTTGTTGGGGCTTGGCCGTGAGCCTCATTGTGGTGATTTGGACTGTCGGGGCCTTACCTCTTGCGGCCCCTTTGTTGTAGCTTAGGCTGTGAGCCTTTACTCCTGTTTTTTAGCCCTGGCCGAGAGCCTTATTGGGGTGATTATTGTGGTGGTGGCTTTGCCCTTTAATACACTTGCCTATGGAATTGATTTAATGAATTTGGGAGAGCTTCCTAGCTTACTTGTGGGAAATAAATTGAGCACGACATTTGAAATACTTCTTGGAGGTTTTATTAGAGGAATTGATGCTAGTTTGGTGGCTTATGGCTTGTCCATTCTCTTTCTTATGTATTGAAGGTTTACTGATTCTCCTATTGCTATAGCTTGAGTCCCGAGCCCGTAGGTGAGCCTACCGGGGGAGTCTGCGTTTCAGGAATTGGAAATATACTTGGAGGAATCCCGAGCAGTGGTCCAGAGTCCAGGGGCTTGGTCAATACCCTTTGTGTCTGTTTTCATGCTTTACGGTACTGTCGTTCGGGGAAAGGGGTGTGTTCACAGGGGTCAGTCCTCATCCTCTCCGAGAGCGCCGTTGTGCGCTTTAGATCCTTTTTTTTTAGGTTGTGTGAGGACGATCGGGAGTTCGGGGTGACTTACTTGTTTTGATCGTCATTGGAAAACGGTTCATCTCTTTTACGAAATTGTGTTAGGTGGACCGCTTCCCTCTTTCTTTCCTTGCTCCTCGTCACTGGTTTTCTCGTCGTTTCTGGCTCAACGTCCACACTTACGGGGGACGTGTAAGTGTGCACATATAGCCCCTTTAGGCTATATGTGGGGCCATCAACGAGGCTGCGTAAGTGCGGTGGGGACAGCGATAATACTTGCGTAGGGAAGGTTACGAGAGAATGCATGAGAATGGTGTCGCTCGACTCGGAGACTCGTAGAGAGTAGAGCGAGGAATCACGACACTATTCGCCCGTCCTCGGGGTTTCTACCGTCGGTGTCTCAAAGATGTTAGTAGTCACAGTCACATTAGGGTGAGTCGACGCGTGAATCTGAAAATATTTCAAAACAAAATGCATACGTTTGAAAAATACAAAATTACCTCTACCACGACAGCATTTACTTACTGCGAACTTTTACTTGCATGTAAACCCAAAAAATGAAATGTGTGAAAATTTACTAAGGTCCACTGGTCGAGTTACTCGAGTCGGATTA
Organism: Papilionanthe hookeriana x Papilionanthe teres; assembly: GCA_022702705.1. Classification (NCBI taxonomy): domain Eukaryota; kingdom Viridiplantae; phylum Streptophyta; class Magnoliopsida; order Asparagales; family Orchidaceae; genus Papilionanthe; species Papilionanthe hookeriana x Papilionanthe teres. Next base: position 85,677,393 of record CM040424.1, read on the forward strand.
GGACACGCCTTCCGCAGAGAAGTCGGTCCGGTGGTCGACTAGCACAGGTGGGACATATAGACGCGGCTCCGAGTCCTTAGCACCACCGTGCTTACGGGTCTTTTTCGGATGCCTCGTCGTTATCCTGCGGTTCGCCGTGAGTTTAGCGGGACATCCGTGTGTTTCTTCTCCAGGTGTTTTGCGGTTTTCACTACGACTTTGTTTTGCTTTCGTTCGTGATTTTCTTCGAGGTTTTCTACGGACGCTCTTTTCTTTCTTTTTCGATTTTCTTGGTTTTCTTTGATGATTTTCTTTGCTCTCTTGTCATCTTTCTTTCGTTTTGTCGTCGGGTTTTCGCACTTTGCTTACTGTGCAAGTACGGTAGTACCCCTACTCACTTAGGTCTTTCCTACTACGTTTATTCTTGCTCTTTTCTTGCACTAATGTCTTTTATGCAGGAAAAGAATGAAATGAAAATAATAAACAGGTAACGATACACCGCGGGTAATCATCGCCTACGGTACACTTGCAGCATTTTTCTACTTCTTTCCTTCACTGCGTAGCATGTTTTACTTTTCATAATCTCTCTCACGTAGCGAGAGCATGTTTTACTTTTCGAGCATACACTCCTCGCTTAGTTTAGCATGTTTCTTGCTTAGCACAGCATAACTCGCTTGTGATACCTGCCTCCCGTTGTTCGACTATAGCATGTTTACGCTTGTTTTCGCATGCTCTTTTCTTGCTACCCTCGTCATCGTGCACATACTCGCTCTTGCAACAATAATGATAATAAAAATGAAACAAAACAACTTGCATGTTCACTTTAACCTAAACTTTAAATTTAAGCATAGCGATCTTGCTACGACTTGGAACTTGAGCACGGTGGGCAAGACGGCCATCTTCTTCAAAGAAACTCGTGTTAACATCAATGAAATCATTCCTTAGTTTAAATAATGTCCATAGGACTTCGAAGTGATCCGTCTAAGTGCGACATAAACCTCACTGTTCTTTTAGAACTTTACGCATACCTCGTCATGCTAATATAAGCTCTAACTCACTTAGGATTCCGAGGTCGTCGTTCGATAAGGTGTAAATCCTCCTATCTTTCAGGTTGTTTGCATAATCGGGTATTATGCAAATGTAATCCCTATAATTAATTGGCAGGATTGAAACCTAAATAAATTCATTTCCAAAATTTAAAGCCCAACCATAGCATAGTCTGGGACGTTATCGAGGTCTTCCTCGAGATCCGTGACGTCCCCTACCTCTCTTTTCTTTGACTCTGGAAACAACTGTTCCTCATTGCGTCTTTCACCTATTGGATTTCCTACTATCACACTTCGTTGAAAACCCTACCTTTTGATTTCATGAAGATAGAAACCCCTGATCTAAATCGAGAGTTCTCTCGGGTGACTTCGGTCATTTGAGGGGTAATTGACTATAGAGCTTGCACTACATAGGGAGCTTCAGAGACCCGGATAATATAAACCCTATTTAATTCTTTTTCGTATTAAATAAGGGAATTTGTCGGCCTACATAAAGGTTCGTGAGCCAGAACGGATGTCATGAATTCTGTAGTTTATTTGATCGAGCGATATCGTTAAGTAGAGTGTCTATTCTTCGGGATAGATGCATTACTTGCAATATTACGCTCGTTCATTCAAACTGCTAAACGAATGAGATCCGTCCATTCTCATTCTCATATTTTAAAATTTAAAATTTCACTTTCAAAAATCAATATATATACATTAAATTAAAATCTCAAAGACGCGCATCATTTTAAGCGGCCGACATCCGACACTTCAAAAATCACTATAGGAGGAGCTGGTATTAGCATCGGATATTTGCATCGGAATTTTCAAACGCAAATACTAGCGTCGGATTTGCGGCTGTTAAGCGGCGGATAATAAGTTTTGATCTTTGCGATGGATTTTGTGTTCGATTTGCATCAAAAAGTTCAATGGAAAAAGTATTCTAAAAACGACAAAACATCAACTGGAGTTGCAACGAAGTTAGCATCAAAATTACGTCGAATAAGTGACGTAAAAACTTTACTTGTTAGCGTCGAAATTAGTCGAACACAAATTAGACGGAAATCCGACGAAAATAACCCAAATAACTCATCCCGCCCGCTTAAATTTCACTTCTTCGCACTTCGTCTCTCGATCTCCCCTTCTTCCAGAAACCCTCTCAAGCTCCCTCTCCCTCTCCCTCTCCCTTACGATTTTTTTCAAAACCATCGCCATTAGAGCTAGCAAGGGAGGGAACAACCGGATCGTGCTTACATAGACCACCAAAACTCCCCTCATCCTTCAACTCCGCTCCTATCATAAAGCATTGAAGAAGGTAAGCCTATTCGCACCATTATTTCAATTCATATGTGGTATGCATATAAAAATTGATGTTTAGAAAAAATTATGGAGAGAGCTTGAAGAGCCTATAGTGGAAAAATTATGGTGAGAGCTCTTCCCCCTTCTCTTCTTCGTTCTCTCATTTTAGATTAAGTGAGAACCACTTAACCACCTTATAAAGACAATGAGATTTGAATGAACTTCCTCTCCATCTCTTTCTTTTCAAAGTTGAAGTAAATTTCTACTTAAAGCTTGGAGAAAAGCTTAAAGTGGAGTTACCAGCTCATAAATTTTCTTGTTCATGCATAGATGACTTAGTGAGATGGAGCCTGTCTTCACCCGCATGATGGTGAGATCTTCTTTCTCCTTTTACGATTAGATTTGGAGTAATGCAGATTTTAGGTTTAGTTTTACATTGAATGTAATTTAATTATGAATTGATTTTAATGAGTTTTTTTTAGCTTATGTTATATTAGCGTAAATTCATTTATGGGTTTTAAATGAAGTTTGTTGAATTTTAAATTATTTATTTTTTCTTGAGTTTATGTTTGGAATTGAATATAATATGGGTATTGTTTGGTTAGAGTTTAGAAGATTTTATGTTTAAATTTGATTCATTTAAGTATATTAAAGTTTTAACAATATCTCTTGTATGTTAGATTTAGGTTATGTTAATGTAAATTGGAAGAGTGAACTGAGAGGAAATGTCAAGCTCGAAAATTTAGAACTCTAGACATAATGGGTTAACCTATGCTTATGTTAATGCAGATTCTAGATTTATTTTCATTTCAGGTTGGATAGTTAAAATGAAGGAATGCACAAGACCATTTGTACATAGAAAAATACCACTTAGACTTGAACATAAATTTTATGAAACGAAGGTGAGGCTTGCAATGTTTTATGGTACATAATGTTAGCCTATAAAATAGGCATAAAAGTAAGTTAATTTAGACTTGAAATGTTTTTATTTTTGTTTTAGACATAGTTACGATATGATTCATGTTTAGATTTTGCACATTTTCATTTTACTTGTGTATACTGCTCCTGATTATTTTTGTTGCTAGTCCTGCAACAGATGGCCACAGGTGGTGTTGGTGATCAGCTACCTCAGCGGGTGAATGTAAGTAAAAAATTCATTTTTCCATATTTATTTTGACCTTAATGTTTAAAATGACAATTAATAATTGAATTTTATCATACAGGAGCACAAGCAGCTCTGAGAGAGACAGTTGTCCTCCAAAACCCCGAGCACTGCCAACAATAGTGGTAGTCAATCTACCACTATGCAGTCTAAGTTCGAGTTATGGACGCCGGCGGTGAGGAAAAAGAAGGTCGAGATCTCTTGTGCTTCTGTAGGTGGCACAAGCTCATCATACCCGAGTATTGCAGAGCTTTCTAGGCAGGTCGTTGCAATGACTGAAGAGGTTCACCATCTACATGAAGGCCAACAGTGAATTGAGTGGAGTATGACGCTTGATGGAAATTATAGAAGATCAATGAAGCAAGCGATCGGTGACTACTATAGTTGAGGAGGATGTGTAGAAGTTTTTATGTATTTTAAATTTATAAAATACCTGAACTTATATTGATCAGGATGTAGAAGTAAACTTTTGATAAATTAGATTTGTGACAAAATCTACCTTTTAAATATTGCTATTTTTGAGAGCTTTGATCGGTGATATGGATGGATATAATATTTTTGTGATGTGGATTAAATATTTTGAGGCAAAGCTCTTTAATTTCACTTTTTCTATTTTTAGACAAAACTGCTACTTGTGTCTTACCATTCTTTGCACCGTTTCTTTCTGCTAATGATTATTTCCTTTGTTTGCAGGTGGCCACATAAACCATAGCAGGAAGAGGTCATCTACTCTTACTGATGCTTTCACTATTGTTGCACCTCCTCTAGCACCTCCTACACCACCTGCTGCTGCTCATATTCATTTTTTATATTTTCATACGCAAATGTCGACGCACATAACATTTAATCAAATCCGAAGCAAAACCAACACAAATAATTTGCGTCAGAATATTTCAACTTAAATTAGACAGAAATAAAATTACTATCCCTCAATTTAACGTCGGAACAAATTGGACAGAAATCAAATGCAAAAACAATGATAAATCCAACTCTAGTATTTAAATATCGTCAGTTTTGAATCTGATTTGCGTTTGATCTAGTCGACGGAGATATGCTTAAGTCCTGTAATAAATGTGGGATTCTTGTGGGACCCAAACACATCCAGAACATGCCCCAACACGGGTTGGACACGATTTCAGAAATTATGTAACACGGGAAATAAAAAATTATAAATATATAAGTAGCCCAATTAAACCTCATAATTGAAGCCACCAACTCTCTTGTCATGACAAAGCTCCTTCAAACATTTGTTGAAGCAGGCTCGTCGGAGTCCAAAGGTGTCAAGGCGAAGAGTTAAAGGTGCATCCAATATTCATCCTTATCGGGTGTCTAACGCTTCCTCTTTGTTCATCGAAAACAAGTGTTGAATATCAATCCTTCATTCATCGAAGTCGAGTTGGAGTTCCCTTTGTTCGTCAAAGCTGAACTTTTACTCGCTAAAGCTGAAGCCTTAAGCTTCTTTGCAACAATTTGAGCAGATGACGAACTTGTTCATTGAAGCCATTCCAAATACCTTGCGTCAAAGCAAAAGCCAAACCGTGCGAGACTTACATTGAAACATTTATTGTCCGAAATAAAGTAGAGTCAAAGCCGCCCTAATTCTGTAAGTGATAATTTATATATTTGTTGTACTTTTTAATGTTCTAATAATTATAAATTTATACTTATTATAAATTAAAATTTTTAATTTTAATTTAATTGAACAATGTATAATCATAAGGATATTTTAAATTTTATTATAGAAGTTCAAATAATTTGTTTTGAAACATGTAATGTCTAATTATTGAAATAGTTGATTTTTGTAAGCATGAGATTTCATATTACAAGTTAAATTTATAAAGTTAAACTTTATTATTTCATACCAGTTTTGAAGATGTTTTTAATAGAGAATAATAAAAATATACATAAGATACATTTATAATTTATTAAATATGAAATAAATGTATATAGGACATGTGTTCTATATTTTATAAATATGTCGTGTCATAATGTCATATCATGCTCCATCCATTTCTCGTGTTCATGTCCTTGTTTCACAGTGAGCATTAGACCAAAAATTAAGTGCCAAAATAATCCCATATTATTTAAATGGGACTGTTTTAGTGTTAGAGTTTATAGAAATGTTAAAATAATTCTTAGGCACTTTAAATTAGGGCTGAAATAATCCCCATGGAGATTTATTAGAGCTAAATTTTAAAATAATTGGGGACTATTTTGGTACTTCTATAATCTTTTGGGACTATAATAGCCCCATGTAAGTATTCAGGGACTATCTTGGAACTTCACTCATAGTATGTCTTAGTCTAATTAAAAATGGTTGATAATTGGAAATAAAAAACAATTTTTATATAACATCTTCGTCCTTGTTTGTGTCCACAATAGGAATTCATTCAACTTTTTTTTCCTTAATATCCACTTTCATTTATCACCATAGTTCTTCCTCTAAGATGATCTTCATTGCCGACAAATCAAAGTACCGAAGTCCTTTGCCCCCACATTCGACGTCTCACCGTACAACAATTAATCGAAATGAACATAAAGCATCCAATTTGCCTGCTATAATGAATTACTATTTATGTAAAACTATTTCAAAACTAAATGGGTACTTCGCAAGTAAAACAAAAAAAATGGGGACACAGGAAGGTATAACATGAGACGAGGCGATTCATGAAAATATGACATGAAAATGGGTTGAAACAATAGTTAAACTATCATTATCATATTATAAAAAATAAAACATATTTTGTAAACAAATAAAATGGAATTTTCGATCAAATATCACAAGTAATAGGAGAAAAAATATGGTTCTTATTATATCATAGGACTTTTAGTACTATAGTTCTCATTACATGCCTAACATTGTGACATATATAAAAAAATTTTGAATACTGTTATACAATTAAAGAATGAAACCTGCAAAATGACATGCCTAGCATTGTAAACTATATAGTGCACGTGTGTCTAACTTCGTGTCGATATAAATGGACCTCTAGAATTTTCTTAGCTTTTATAGCATGACAACAAAACATGACTGATATGAGCCATAAATGTAGAAAATATATAATTACAGTATGACAAATAAGCATGCCTTACCCAAGGTTAACATGAAGCTTAAATATTAAAGTAGCATAAAATGTGAGTTAATAAAACAAAGGAAGATAAAAATACATGGCACATAATTCTTTTGTATTTATATTTCTCACAACTAAATCTTCATATTGACATAGAAAGCATTCAAATTTTTAATATCGCATCAAAAATAATATTATTGCTGCCACTTTTTAAAAGTCGAATAAATCTTTTCATGCATAGGTTCAAAACACCAAAGTGCTATGTATGTAAATTTGAAAATTTGGGTGTAAGATATGTAAATACATAAGAACCGTTTGCTATGTATGTAAATTTCCCAAAAATAAAAACAAGGCCACAAATAAAAGTAAGTCCTATTCAGTAAAAAAACATACCAAATCTAGATGGCAATAGTTGTTATCATGAACAGTAGCAACTGGAGCAGAAGAATTACTTAAGCTCAGAGCAAAAAGTGATGTTTCAACCTGTATGAACTATGCGATGATTAGCCCCGAAATAACTAATAAACAAATAAAAATAAGTCAGAGACCCAAATCTTTCATATCACATAAAAAATATCACTATTTAAGGTTTTAAAATGTGGAACACACCTTTTCATGCATAGGTAAGATGCCATATATGTAAGAATTAAAGATTAGGTCTTATAAATGTAAATGCATAAGAATTGAGTGGTATGCTTGTAAATCTTCCATAAGTTTATGACCTCTTCAGCAGTGCCACCACCATGATCCCCATTTAATGTTTGGCCGTGGTCCCCCATCACAATAAAGAGAGTATTCTCATGAAGACCGCCAGGTCCAGACTGGTTCTTCAAAACCTGAACAACTTCCTGAAAGAAAAAAAGATCAGCGTTAAAAGGAAAAATTAAAAAGCAAATTTGATTGCAAACTTTGAACCTTTATTGCAATATTTTTTGAATCTTCGGAGTGAGGGATGTAAACATTTCCACAAAACACAATACTTTTTAGAACTTCAAAGTTCAAGAAGATTTACCTCTAGAATAGTATTATATTGTTCCAACTTTTGTATCATAGGAGTTGAATCGACACCATAAATATGTCCTGCATGATCCTAAGGCAAATGAAACAGTGATATGATGGTTGAAAATTCAATCAACATGTCGAATAGAACTTTCAGAGCAACGCATATTTCATATACTAACAAAAGATTGGAAATATTATGGAGACCAATAAACATTTTAATGGATAGAGATAATTAAACCAAGCTCATTGATCACTTGTGTTTTAGGTATTAAGGATATATGATTACGAACAGTAACTGCTATCCATGACAAAAAAATACATGCCGATAATCACCATAGAAGATCTTTCTTCAAATTATTTTGTCAGTTTATGTTATCACACTTACAAGTTTATTTTCTGCTCCACTAATATTACATATCTTTTTAAAAGAAAATTTAATTTGTTCAATCAATATGATAATTTGGCTAACACATTCACATTCATCTCTTTGATCTCAATGATTTCTCTTCAGCATTCCTATTTTTATTTATTTTCAGGAATATATGTATTTAGTATTGAATTTTGTTTTCTAGGAATTGTATTTTTCAATTTAACCCTTCACACAGTAACAAAGATGTAGAAAGTTTGTATGATAATGAAATTCACATCTCCCAAAAAAAGAAGGCATCACTGCAACTTGGATCAGCTTAAGTTCTCCTCTGCAGGAAAAAATTTCCTAAAAATGTAAGCATGAAATGATTGTAGCTTCGACAAATACGATGTTTATTAAAATTAAAGGAATTAAACTATTTTTATGGAGATGCAACATAAGTTTTTTGTTCTTCTTGAGGAATGTATTGGTAACTAGGGTTCATGATGAGCCCACACTTTATAAGAATAAATAAAATAATAAAATGTTCAACACATACAAAATATTAAGGCGCCTAACACAGGTCTGGCATGGTGTAGATGAGTACTATGTAAAATAAATAAATAAATAATGAATACATGAAGGACACATGATTAATTTGGTCATATTTTTTAATTGCCATTTTTTTTTTTTGCTTTTAAAAGAAGAACCAAATTTATTATTAAAATGGTTACCCCCGAGCGCGCGTGCGCACACACATATGTGTATATGTATATGTGTGTATGTGTCGAGTACATCGGCCTGTTGGTTGACATTAGTTGGCATCCTCGGTATAAGACCTCTCAGGCCAGGGGTTTGAATTCTCTCTGGCGACGTGAGCCTTAAGGAAGTGATACTTGAATCGCTAGGCACATTAAGAGTGACTGGAGGCTCATATACTAGCCTCTGCCCATTTCTTCTATTAATATATATATATATATATATATATATATATATATATATATATATATATATATCAATACGTAAGCGCGCGCAGCATGCGCGCGTTAGAATTTTAGAAATTTTTGTTTTCGATGTCTTCTAATTTTATTATTTTCTATTTTTAGTAATTTTTACTTTAAAAAATATCTATTCTTAGTATTTTATATTTGCATTTTTCTTAACATGAGGATTTTAGGTCTGATTTTATGGCTTTTCAAATGTGGTAGTCTTCTCGTGTTATGTATCTTGTAACAATGTTTTAGGAAATTGAAGAAAAATAACTATTTTTTTTCTTCCCCCAAAAAATAACATGGTATCAGGGCATTTAGGGTTTTGTATCTCTTGCTGCTATTTCAGAAACGCTAATAGGAACCTCTGTTGGTAGCTTTGATTTCTGGATCGGCGAACAGCAAGGAAAGATTTCAAATCTCATCTAAAACCATCGCTCATGATCGTGATCGGCGGCTCTATCCCTTTTGTTCTCCTAGTTTCACCTTAATCATTGGCTATGTGGCTGAACATCGCGGTAAAGCCAATATTCTCGCCCAAAACCCTCGGCAACGTGACAGTACCTCACAATACAGTCATGATTCGAGCTAGCTGGAAAGCCAACAATACGATCATGACGTACAGGAGTTCCCGTTCAATCTAGAGCGCTTCTTCTAGGTTTAAAAACAGATCTTCTGTCTTGCACGAAGAAATTCCGCTCCCACTTCTCGCATATGACGATGAAACTTGCTTGGAAGTTATGAAAACTCATCGACCTAATTGGGAACTTGCTCGAAAGTTTCGAAAATTCATTTTCCTTTCGCTATAGCTATCACTACGAGGACTATGGTTCTTCTCCGTCGTTTTTTCTTCAACTATAGGTTTCTCTGTCGTTGAATGCTTTTTTACAAACTTTTCCTCGCATACACTCTTAAGCATTGAATTAACTCGCAACCGAAATCATTTTTGTAGTTTTGTCACATCCTCTTCTCTTCTCTAATGATGTGTAAATTAGCGACGAGTCGTGCCAAAAGAAATTTTATTGTTTTCCAGTAATTCCGAAAGCACTTCACCCAAGCCATGGTTGTGAGAGCATTGCAAAAAACTATCACATATGAAGAAGACATGTCAAAAGATTCATGGTAAACTTGTGAATTGAAAATCAAAATACAAACAAGAAATCGAGTATATCAAGCCACTATTGATGAAACTAAGAAGCTTTCTGCAAACTTGGACGTTGTCCCTTTCACCAAAGAGCAAATAGAGCAAATGCATAGGTTATTTCAATTTACAAAATTGTAATTGACTTCGTCTTGTTCTTTAGAAAAGGGTAGCTCTCTAGTCACTGCATTGTTAGGTGGTAATCCTAACTTGGTTCGTTCTTAGACATTGGATTATGGTGCAACTGAGCACACGATTGGTTGTTAAAAACTTTTCTCATTTTATAGACCCTTTGCACGCAATAAAAAAGTCAAAATTGCTCATGGTTCTCTCTCGGCAATTGTCATGATAGGAATTATCAAGCTCACCACATTATTAACCCTTCGTGATGTGCTCATTATTTTTAATTTGTGTCGTAATCTATTGTTCATTAGTAAAATTACTTTTGATTATCAGTTTCAAGCGAATTTCTACTATTATTGTTGTGAGATTTAAGAATTAGCCACTGGGAGAATGATGTTAAAGTACTTGCTTAAATTCTAAATTTATTTCCAAACATAATGATATTATGTTATGGCATTATATGTTAAATTATCCTAACTTTTAACATTTAAAATTATAAATTCTTGGTTTATTCAGAACAAAAGTTCGTCATCCAATGTAAAATTTGTCAGTTTTTCAAACATCATTGTCCATTTTTTCTCCCCAAATTTACAAACTTACTACATCATTTACTATAATTCATAGTGATATGTGTTGTCCCTGTAAATATCTTGCAAACTTCGAAAAAAAAAATTTGTTCATAACATTTACTGATTATCGCATAATTTTAAGTTGGGTGTATTTAATGAATGAAAATTTTGAAACAGAAATAATTTTCACCATGATACAGACACAGTTTTAAAAAACTATTCAAATACTACTAAGTGATAATAGCCAAGAGTATTTCAAAAATATTTTGAGACAAATTTTGTTCAAAAAAGGCATAGTTCATCAAATACTCTATCGACATCTTATAACAAAATGGTGTGACCGAAAAAAAAAATACTTATTGAAAGTAGCTAGGGCATTGTTATTACAAATTAGGTGTCAAATGACATTGTGATGAAATTGTTCTTATTGCTACATTCCTCAAAAATAAGACACTCAAAAGTTTTAAATTTTGAAAAACCTTTCATAAAATTTACCTAATAAATTAGTTAACGTCTTCTTTACCTTTAAAGATATTTGGGTGTACTGTATTATTTTACACTCATAGTCATAATTAAAAATAAAATAAAATAAAAATAAGAAACTTGAACGTCGAGCTAAAAAAAGTGTGTTTGTTGATTATGCTCCTGCCCAAAAGAAGTATAAATATTTTGATCATATTTCTTAAAAAATGATTGTTATATGTCACCTCTTTTAATTACATTTTTTCTTCACTTCAGCAAATCAAGGTGTTACAAAATAATATCTCCTCAACCTTGATTGTTCAACCTGGAAATTCAAATTATATTATATTAGCAGATAGTGGGTCGAGTTTATTAGATATTGACGACGATTCAGGTCTTCCTATAGTGACATTTCATGATGTTCATGATCACATAGCAACTAACAAAGAGAAAATAGGAAAAAGAATTACGAAAATGATACCATTTCATATTATCTACTCGCGACAAAGGAAAATTGAAAAAAGAGTTTATGAATCATTTGCACTGCCTAGAATCCATGAACCCTCCCGGTAATATCCTCACTAAGCCTTTATCCCATGATCAGTCAACTTCGTCTTCAAGTTATAAGTTTTCTAATCCTAAACCAAATTCAAGCTTTATGTTAAATATAATGATTCCAGTCTTTCCATTATTGCTTGTAAAGGGGTGAGGTCTTGCACCCAACATATATTGTCTCATTATGCATCACATGAAAATCTCACCTATTTTCGAGCTTTTATCTCACATTTTCTCTTGTAAGGAGACTCCTAATATTGTGCAGGATACTTTGAAAATTCCTAAGTGAAAGGACACTATCTTCGGGAAGATGAAACCATTGGAAAAGAAAATGAAAAGTGAGAATTTGTTGATCTACCTAGATAGAAGAAGACTGTAAAATGCAAATAAGTGTTCATAGTCAAGTATAATTCTAATGATTTCTAGAGTGGTAAAATGCCCAACTGGTTTCCAAAGGATTTATTCAAAACTATTGCATTGATTAATTAGAAAAATTCGCCCTAGCAGTAAAACTAAACTCTATAAGAATTCTTCTATTACTAGCAATTAATTTTACAAGGTCCCTACAAGAATTAAATATAAAAATCCATTTCTTAACGGGGATTTAAGAGGAAAAAGTGTACATGGATGCACCTCCAAAATTTAATGAGAGGCAAAGGTGTGTATACTAAAAAAAGTCCTTATACGGGTTGAAACAGTCACCGAAAGCGTGATTTGAGAAATTTATAATATTTGTTAAAGGTCGGGCTATACACAAGAGCAGGGAGATCATATAATGTTCTTCAGAGATTCAAAGGACGGAATCTCTAAGGTATTTCCTTGGCATGGAGGTTAAAAAATCGAAGAAAGGAATTATTATTTCCCAACGGAAGGATCTTCTTGATCTTCTAAAAGAAATTGGAATGAGTAGTTGTAGGTCTAAAAGTACGCCAGACAGGGGCTTACTCTTTCAGTAGACCACACAACAGAATATAGAGCCATACACTAATGCATATTGGGCGGGCTCAATTGTTGACAGAAGATAGACACTCAAATATTGTACTTATGTTTGGGGAAATATGGTTATATGGCGAAGTAATAAACATAATGTGGTGGCAAGAAGTAGTACCGAGGTAGAATATCAAGCTATAGCTAATGGAGTATGTGAGATGTTATGGAAGAAGAGAATCTTAAAGAGTCATGAATCCCGATAAACATGTCAATGAAGTTGTACTATGCATGCTCGCACAAAATATGTGGAGATTGATAGACACATCATAAAAGAAAAAATTGATTGTGGACCTATTTGCATATCTTTCACTCTGACAACGGAACAAATAGCATATATCTTCACCGAAAGATTTTTCAAGCCTAGTTTTGATTGCTTTGTAAGCAAGTTGGGCATGATAGATATCCATGCTCCAAGCTCCAACTTGAGGGGTGTCAAAATTTTAGGAATTTCTATATTTTGTATCTTATAGTTTTATTATTTTATATTTTTAATAGTTTCTACTTTTATAACTATCTATTGTTGGTAACTTCTATTTTTTTTTTAGCATGGGGGTTTTTTGCCTGCTTTTATGGCTCGTAACTGAGTCTTAAGAAATTGAAGTGGAATAATTATTTTTTTATTTCCCCAAAAATAACTATATATATATATATATATATAATGTTTGCTTCCTATATTATCACTAATGGACACGTGTTCATGTATTGTATCATGTGCATGCTCTAGTTTTCGTAGCGATGTATTAAGCACGTGAAGAATGCAAGTATAACCAAAGGAGAGAAAAAAAGCAAAAGTTGGTACATAAGATATCTTTTGTGGCGGCTGGCCCATCTCCTAGTTAGTAAGACATCTTTTAGAGTGATTATAGAAATACTCATAATATGAATTTTTTTTTGCTTAACTTATCTTAAATTTATTACCATTGATAAATTATTGTGATGGGTGGATAAATATTGGTCCATATCATTAAGTGGTAAATTTAACTTAAATACTTTGGGTTTGTATTTTCTTGGGATTTTATATGTTTATCTTCATTGAAACCCAAAAGAATGTGTTGGTTTTAGAGATATTTTGAATAAGATGCCATCCGATGAGATTTTCTAATATGACCATCATCCGGGAAGGTTACTTTTAAATAAATGTCTTTGCAATGAGGGAATTTGATTGTTAGAATAAACCCCTTTGATTATAATATACAATAATATGCTCATCATAGAAATATTAGAATGACTTTATTTTATTGCTTCGAACCTTAGCAACTTTCTTTGTTTGCTTACAAAGAATCGAGTATATGATTCATATATAATTTGAGTTTATATTAGAAATCCTTGGTATACTAGATTATGTAAACTCTACCCTAATATATAAAAAATCAGCTATGTTATGAAAACTCGTGATTGTTCTTGAAGTTGAAAGTTGGCAGTTTGAAAATAAAGTTTCCTTGTGAAAGGGGTTGAACGCCTCACGCAAAGATAAAATAAAGTGTATTATGTGATGTTTGCGCTCGAGTATTTGATTCCCAATGCAAATTGATCTAAATATGTTAAACTAGAGTTAGAGTGAAAACTTTTAACGAATGATTCTTTGGATGTTGTTGTTTCAAATACATTCCAAAAAAAATTCTCTGTGCTGCAAGTATTCTCAACTTCAATCTTTATTAGAACGTGAAAAATTGAATCTAATAAATAAGACTTACAACTCTGCCCAATAAACAGAACATCCAAGGAGTATTTGAAAATAAATTTTCTTCTTTGAAGGTCTTATACGAATGTTAAACAAAATTTTCATCATTTTAATTTTGTGGCACCAAAATTTGGCAAGGAGCTTTAAGTCTCATCAAGTTCAGTCAGAGTAGAACGAAAATCGAACTTCGATGAACAATGAGCAATGTGAATTTGAGCTTATCTCATTTTAGTTCATGCAACAAATTCTGCTTTTAAGTTTTAGCATTTAACATGTTTATCTTAGTACATGCAAATAAAATTACTTTTGGTTATTTAATATATCGAACACATCTTGAAAAGATTTTTGACCCTGAACAGATAACAAGCAACATAAACAACTCGATCTTAATTAGAAAAGTTCTCATTCACATGAATGCGGTATTGCTTGAAATGTTTGAGGATTTTGTTTTAGCAATCGTTCGTGTGGATTCATCATCCTTGAAAAGCACAAATGATTTACAATTTGAGCTCATTATTAATCGTATTATGGTCACTTGTGTGCATTAGTTTGTGGATTCAATTTTAATTTAATAAGTTCAAATCCATTATGTGTATTCAAAGAGATGAGAGTTGTTTTCCATATAAGTCATATTTTTATTAAGGTAGGCCTTACAAAGATCATTTTTTATGAGAAATTTACATACAAAACACACAATTCTTATGTATTTACATATCTAACAGCTTAAATTTCATATGAACATTAATAAAACCATGGTGTCATAATCCTATGCCTGAAAAGGTTTATTTCACTCTTAAAAATTAAATAATAATGGTATTTTTATGTGATTTTTTTTATGTTGTGAAGAAAAATATGAAAATTTAGGTGTTAGATATGTAAATACATTAAAATTGTGTGTTACGTAGATGCACCTTTTGTCATATATAAATAGCAGCTCTCTTTAATTCATCTTTACACTAACTTTAATTCACCAAGTGTGTTCCTGAGGGTTTTGAGTATTCAAGAAGTTATTAGCACAGTTAGGAAGTTTTATGCCAATGGGGCGATTTCAAATTAATTACAAGTCCCTTGCAAGTCCATTTCAAGTTCTGATTTTGTATTCTACTATAATTCTTTTTAATTTTTTCAACGCTACTGTATATCATTTTTGAGGTTTTACTTAATATTATTTTGTAATCTTTATTTTCATTTTAGTCGTGTAATTGGATTGGGAAAATCATTTAATTTTCATCGTTTTTAATTCTTTGCAAGTACCATTTATGAAAAAATTTAACAGCCTCCCAAAGTCTCCCCCATATAAAAGGCATCTACAAGGAGTCTTAGCATGCTTATCATGCCAAGAAAAGTATATAACAGTAATGTCTAGGATGCTGAATCTACTACCCTGTCATAAAATTTCTGCACCGTATTAAGAAAGGTGTGGAAGATTGTCCACATAAATGGGGGAGAATGGTTTGCGGCCTGCAAAAATGGGAGGAATGGTGCGGGCATGGATGGGCCATCTATTTTTCTCTTTTTTAAAAACATGTATCCCTATTTATAAAGAGAAATTTACAGGCTACATGGAAATAAAATAACAAAAAAAGAGGAGGAGGGATTTCTTTATAAAATTCGTTACTATAGAATTCCTCTCAATTAAGTTTACTATTACATCTTCTTATAAATAAAATATAAATCAAGCAGAAAATCATCAAGCAACAAACCAGAGGCTAGTATGATGATGAAGAGGATAACAGTGCTAACAAGCCTTATGTTGATGGTGCACTATAACACTCAAGCTAGTGCATAGTGCATAAACTTTAGATAAAATTCAAGCATAGGATCACACTCAAGCTCAGACATAACTGACTGATTAATATCCTCACCAGCATGTGTATGTGAGCCTCGTGGGATTATTGCGCCTAAGTGGGTGAAGTTGGGGTATGTGGCACATAATACAATCTTCATGTCTGGAGGTATTGTGCTGCTAGATAAGGTAAAATATTATATGGAGAGAAATATCTCAACTCCGCAATGTAAAAATAAAGCATTGAATTATCACAAGATAATACCGTCGCCAAGCATGCCTTGGAATAAAATGCTGGAAAGATCTTAGGAGAGATTGTTCAACAAAATCTACAATATTGCAATGAGCATGTGAATCATCTCATTCATATAGATATATTTTTTTTCTGACATTCCATTTTTTGTTGGATCGCTGTTGCTTCTTTAGCAAGAATATTAAAAGAAAGGCAATTTAGACATGGAGGCTGTTTTTAACAATGGATGAAATAAGTAGAGATTTTGAAACAATGGCAAGCAAATGTTGTTCTTGGAGGTTTCCAGCACTCAGATTCTACAACGAAGTTGAAATGGACATAAAAATCAAAAAATTTTGGAAATTAGCCATTTTCTTCAGATAAAGGTAATACTTCTAGGGCCCCTAGATGGTGTTTGGGAAGCAGATTTAGAAGGATGGTTGTTGGGGAATGACAAGGAAATGAGAATATGGGAGTTCAACGGCGTGGAAGGCGGTTGGCAAAGTCGGCAGCTGAAATATGTTGTTGGAAAGCCAATTCGAGCAGTTTGACGGATGTCCGGACTTGAAACAGCGGGTCGATGCGAAAAAAACAAGGAGCAAAAGGCGAGGGAGATTTATCCACCTACTCCTAAACAAGATACAGACACACCACTTGCCAAAAAAAAATGATATAACACTCCTAAGAGCATAAAATAGAGAACAACTGTCTCTAAACATATTAACAATAGTCCATCTCCAAAACAACCAAATGCATTTATAAATGCCTCATAATAGAAAAGACCCTAATTAGAAATAATGAAAGAGCAAAAAACCAAAACAGAAAAAAAAAATGTTGAATAGCGAACGGTAGGTATCCGGACCAAAATCAATTCCTGCAATTGCGGGGATTTGTTGATTCCGCGGTATTGCGGAAGTCGCATGATTAGGATCATGCTTCCATGATTGGAAGCTGTGCGTCACAAGGAGACTAAAAACATCATTTTCTATCACACCACACTCCTCTAGTTGACACAAGATGAAACAAAGTGGTGTGATTCAACTACATCCATATACTTCCAACACACATTCTAGTACCTACTCGTTAGGATAAAGCTCAAGATAAACTCAGCAAACTAAAATCACATAAATACAAAACACATTACTCCAATAAAATTGAGACATTGAAGTTAAGCATAAGCAATCTATAATATTTCATTTGAATATATCAACATAGCATCTAATAATAAGCCAAAATTTTAAATTTAAAATAAATAAAATTTCATCTGTTGTTCTTGGAGGTCTCTAGCACTTCGGTTTTGCAAGGAGGTTGGAGTAAACATAAAAGTTAGAAAAGACATAGAAATGAGCTTTTTGCTTCAGGGAATGGGGACTGGCGAGCTCATATTCTGTCACACCCCGTGACGACTGCCCTAACAGTTGACACGAGAAGTAAAAAGACTTTGTGTGACTCAGCTGACTGCATATAAATCTAAAACCCATTATGGTATCCTACTCACTATGGTAGAGTGTGAGATAAACTCAATCACCTTCACTCAAACACAAAACACATTACTCCAATAAAACTGAGTCGTTTAAATTAAATAGAAGCAATCCAAAATATTTTATTTGCATATATCTACAAAACGATTCAAGTATAGCAATTTTTCTCTTAAATCCTTCATAATTAATAGTTTCAAATTAATTGCTAGGTTATTTTGTGTATAGATACCCACTGCGGGCAATACATAAAACAAGCTTTCCGGTCATTTTCTTTTTCTGTATGACAGATAAAACCAAAATGAAAATAATAAAAAATGATTACACTAAAGAGAATATACGAGTAATATTTATGTAATAAAATATTAAAAAATAGATTTAGATGGCATACACAGCGAATAACATTAAACAATAATAGGTATCCGCTAAATATAGCATTGGCAGAAGTAAAGCCGAGTAGTCAACATGAACATCAAAATGTTAAAAGGCTGACGATATGTTGATCGAAAGTTCCAATTTTCAAGTCATCTCTCAAAAGAAAAATTGTAAAAATAATGAGTTATGCGTGATTCACAATCATAATCACTAATTATATGTGGAAGCCCAAAAATCAAAGAAGGAACTGGTGAAACAAATCAGGAGAATAAACAACACATACTTACCACGCCTAGAAAGTGCGCAATAAGAACATCCCAATTATCTTTAAGCAATGAAGGCAGCAAGTGTTTGATGACACCATCATCCACCTAGCACATAAAATTACAATCACCAAATGCAGAAGAGCTATAAAAAAGGACGTAAATGAAGTACAGAAACCAAATTGAAACTCAATACAAAAGTTCAAACTTGAAGTAAAAACACATACTGTATCAAGATCTTTAACATTAAATGAAGGATAAGGATATGACTCATTGAAATGATGAGGAAATAACTGCACCCACGTATCATCCCCCATCATCAGCACTCTTTTTCCATTGTTAGCCAACTGTCTTCCCAGTAATGAATATAAAAATAAGGAAATTTAAAAACCTAGCACACAATTCTTATGTATTTATGTATCTCACACCTAATCTTTCATATTTACATACATAGCACTTCGGTATCTTAAACCTATGCATAAGAGGGAGAGTATCACTTTTTTTAAGTGGTTATAGTTACTTTTGATGTGATATTAAAGATCAGAGTGATATGTGTAAATATAAAAATTTAGCTGTGAGATATGTAAATACATAAGAATTGTGTGCTATATATGTAAATACCTCTTAAAAATATTGAAGTAGAGAATTAATACAAGTCTTTGCTATTCATTTTAAGGACTAACAGAGGCAAATTGCTACAATAAACCTGAAATATCAAATTGTCTTCTACAATTGCAGGAGCTCCAAAACTATTGCCTACATCAATAAAAGTTGGAAGTCCGCCAGTTGTTAGTCCCTGCAACACGAGGATAAAATTACAGCACTCAGTAACAATAAAAGGCATCAAGAACAAGCCAAAAGATCATCAAACTTGGGCTAAATACTTAAGAAAAAGCGGAAGAAAACATGGAAAACAAAGATAAACTGACAGTAAAAGCACCAGATGGAAACAGATAACAAAGAGGCCGCTTGGTATCAATTTCTGTTTTTGTTTTCTTTTTATGTTTTTGTTTTCTTTAGTTTATGTTTTAAATTGAAATTAAAATATATTTGGTATAATAAGAGACTGTTTGAAGCAGTTGCAGTTTATTAATAAGTTGTATGCACACTAACTGTGGCAGGACGTTGTTGCGCAGAAGTTGTTGCGGATAAGCTGGTTGTATATTTGTTTTTTGTAGTTTGAAAACAACTGTACTGTAGTTGTTTATAGACAAAAGATCATTTTGTTCTTGTATTGTAGTAATACTGTTTGCAATAGAACTGTTCACACCAGTACATTTCATACTAAAAGGCAAATATCTAGTGCAAATAATTATAAAATCAATATAGAGATCTCACTAATCAGTGAGTAGCATGAATACCAAAATTAAGAAAATGACTATTAAAATAACAATTGATAATATGATAACATTATTTTTAAAATGCAGACGCTGCATGTCACGAGATAAGTCGTGCTCTAGGGAAACTTTCCACGCCCGATCACACTCGGCATTGAAATCTTTCAGCCTAGTTGTCCACCTAAAATAGTCACAATTTTATGTGATTCTCTTTACGGCATCTATAAAACTGTCTCTAATAGCTATGTGGTTGTCGTGAAGTAGGTAGGAAACATTGCAGTCTGCAATAGCAGTGGAATCCTCTGAACGTACCGGAAATCCTCGAGCTCATCTTTCTTGAAAGCTTAAAAACACATACAATTAGATATAACATGAGTAAAAGTAATAACAGGAGGAATTAATTAAAATTTTATGCAGCTTTGAGGTCTCGAAAAACTCAGGTTATAAACCAACGAATCTGTTACTATAAGAATACAACAGACCTTACAAAAAAAAAGGTTCTGGTTGAATTTAACCCACGTAATACCAAGCTCGTGTACGTCGCATATGAATATCACCCAAAAGGTCATCCAAAAGAATCTCAATAACCATAGTGTGGAGAACTTAGTTGCCTTCATTAAGATTTCACAAGTAACACCAACCAATAGCGACATACAAGCCATCTAGAAGAACCCATAAAGTCAAACGACTCATCCTAGACCTCTAAACCCACAAAAAAATACATGCAATATTTATGATACATATATTATCCAAGATTTTCTCATCGGCCATACAACTAAGAGAAAAATACATGCAAAAGGAAGAAGGGTACATATTACTTGCAAAAAAAAACATACAATAAATATCAAGTGCATAAGAAATAAAAATATACATAACTTGTAAAAAATACTGATGCAATAAACAGTGATATTTTTAATAACCATTACAATAAATAGAAACAAAAAGTAATGTTTCCTTCAATCACCCTCCAACAGTAGCATCCGTAATTCATTCTCTCAACTCCGTCATTTCGCTTGTATCTTTTCTCATCTTGAATATAGGTTTCGGGTAAATCATTTTTGGCAAGTGACAAAAAATGTCCAAAAAGATATTCATATGCCTCAACAGAGAAATGTGAATGATCCTCATCGGCCTTACAGAAATCAATGTCGTAGCGTGAAAAATAGTGTCAGATATAATTGTGGAGAATTATCGTGACAATCACAATCTGCATCTGTTTTGAAAACGGATAACTTGACATATCGCAAAGTATAACTTATTTTTTCTTTCAAACTCTAATAGTCTTCTCAATGACACCGCATAAGGAGTGTCTTTTGTTGAGCATTTCTCTCCTGCCCCGTGTGACAATATTGGCTCTCTCAAAGTCAGGGTATCTCGTATCAGGATAGGGCTTCAGATACTGTCGTTGCAACGGATACCTAGCATCGACCAAATAATATTTACATGATATTGATAGAATGACTAGCATTGAAGCAAACAAAAATGTGACTAGCTCAGTCTCAAGTGAAGCACATGTCAAAGCCACATACAGACACGATTCATCCTGTGATAATATGTTGAATATTATCGTTAACACACCTCTTAAAGTCATCTTGGTGGAGTCATGAAGTCCATGATTTCTGTGTAGTTTCTCCAACAGATCGGTGAATACCACGTGTCATGCAAAATATATATTGCTAAACCTCGTTAGGTGTCCCTAAAACAAATTCACAACCCATTTTTCACCGACTTACTATGACGTCATGCAATGGGAGAGCTTTATGTACGAGTTATAATACGCTTATATCAAACATATTTCAGCTACAAGTTTCTTTCTAGACCTTTCTCTTGGGGTCGAAGTAGTTAACACATAAGCATCAACAAATTAGCTATAATCATATAATGTTATGAACAAAACCAACTTTAAATTAAAGTTAGAGAAAGTAAATAGAAAACATAATGAAAAAAACTAAAATTGCAAATCAAATTTAACATCATTCAATGGAAAAAGTAAAAAATCACAGGCAAATAAAAATGCCCAGTGCAGCAAGAAATGTAAAATGTCTCATAAGAATATCAAGAAAATCATATGTCCCTCAAGTGTCAATGTTCGCACAAAAATAACCTAAATTATGCAACATAAGATCAGGGGCCATCATCATGATAAACTATGTTCGGGTCGGCCTTCAAGCAACTTCATCGAAAACAGATACAACGACAATTCCTCATAAATTTTTGGAGTTCCTTCCAGAACAAGCATAATCTCCTGGACAGAAGTTGTTAGTGATCGGTCGGGATCATTCTTTGCATGAAGCGATCAACTGTTGACTTAAATAAAAAACAGCTCACTTTTTTTTCTTTTTCACAACCCGGAGACGATTTGACCGGCTAGTAAACTCAACTTCATGGAGGTTCGGGCTGGAGTCTTCATTAGAATCACATGCGTGTTCAGCTACTAAATTTTCAGGGTTGCCACCAAACCCCGCCTCACTGGAGGCACGTGCATTGTTGCATGTTGCCGCGACACCAAACATATGATCTAGCTTCTCTTGTAACTCAGGATCAATGCCACTGTATTTAAAATTTTTCGCAGCGGACTTCACCTATAAATTCATATGATATGTTGATGGATTTGGAAAAAATTAAAAATAAACAAAAGCAATGGACGTCACAACAATTGTTCGTTTTATTAGATCACAAATCAAGCTCGTGGATTCTCGTTTCAATTCCTTCCAGATTTTTCAATTTTTTTTAGCTGATAACACTTATTTTTAACTGAATCCTATCATAATCTCCGTCTGTGCTTTCCTTAAATTTTTTAATAATATTTTGTCAGCCCTCAGTTGACCTCACTTTTGTCAAGGTTTAGTTTTCCTCCTAGAATTTAGGGTTCTAGCTTTAGGAGCTTCCCCGACGTTCTTAGATTTCTACCAGTGGGCCTAACTCGTTTTAGAGTGTTTGAAGCCACCTCTTTGCTCTTTTGGAGTCCTGCACGAAATTTCGTACCTCTAGCCATAGCAAGTTGGAATTGACGTCAGGAATCCAAATGGAGTCCTCATAGGACCACCGGACCTTAGGACAGTCTCGTGCACGTTTCTTGCACCACCGCACACAAATTTCTCGATTCACAGCCTCGACGCTTTCAGTTCTCCTCGACGGATTAAGACCAAAGTCAGGATGTCAGGACAATCGACATCAAAGTCAGAATTTCAACGGGATCGGATTTGACGCGGTTTCGACCCGACCGACAACAAGGTTCTCCGAACGACCTCGGATCGCGAAACGTATTGTACCGATGCGTCCGGAACGTCGAATTTGTTAAGGAGGGACATATAATTTGCTATGTTTCATAGCGCGAGCAGGCTACGCGAATTAAAAACTTTCTTTTAAAAATATAATAAAATATATGTTTTTTAATTCTATTTTAAAACCTAAAAATTCCTAAGTCATGGCCCTGGCCTCTGTTGCTCCTCCTGCGGCTCGTCTCCTCTCTTCGACCCGGGTGAAGCCCTAGGAGGCGGGCTGGTCCCTCTCGCGCCTCACTCGCCCCCTTCCCTGCGAGCCTCTCTCTCGTGTAGGATGGAGAGTTGACCTACCTATGCCTTGTACCATGTGTTGTTCGATTTCGTTGGCTTCCCGAAGCAGCGTCAGGTTGACTGTTTCCTTTTTGAGCTCTCCCTCTCTGCTGCTCTGCCTCTCTTGGCACGAATGGGGGAAGTTTCTCCACTTCCCCGTGCTTCTCCTCCCTTCTCGAGCCTTCGTTTGGCAAAACAGGTAGGGGATTTCGGGTTTTGGTTTGTCTTTGGTGCGTCGAGCAGAGAAGTAGAGCTGAGGTTGTTTTCTCTTTGGTTCTTCTAGAATTCTTGGCTCGATTCTGGGAGCCTCTTCTCTTCTTTGGGAGCAGATTGTTGAATTCTTCTCTCACTCTACTCCCTACTTCTCCTCCCTTCTTTTCTCTGCCGCGAGCCAACTTGGTGAAGGCTCGTGAGAGCAACACCTCAGCTGTGCGGTGAGCCTTTCGAGCCCTACTGTTGCGTACAGGGGCAGACTTTGGCCTCTTGCTTGTTCCTTTTCTCGGTTTCCTGAACTTGTTTGGCTGTTGGAGCATTAAGGTATGGATTTCTTTTGGGCTTTCTTGCCTCATGGTACAATGCATTAATGTGTTTGGGAGGTTTTGATTGGTATGTTGCACTTGGATTGAGCCTTTAATACCTTTACCTTCTCTATTTATTGCAAGTTATACAAAAAAAAAGAGATGAGTATTAAATGTGTTTGGAATGGCTAGTTCTCACATGATTTACTTTATAAATCCTAGTACCCTTCTTTTATCATGTTATTTGCATATTTGGAGGTTTGAGATGCATGTTAGAGGATTCACCTATGCTTGAAAAATATTTGTTGTGGCTTGTCTTTACTTCATTTTATTATTTTTCTATGGTACATGTGAACGGTTTAATGCTTGTGGAAGAATTATGTGGAAAAGGGGAGGCAGTGATGGCTTGATTTTGGCTTCATCTGGTTGAGGTTTGTTTGGTAGTCTTGTTTTGGTGCCTTGCTTGGCCCGACTTTTCTCTGTTTTTTTCTGTTAATGGTGGCTGCTCCTTTGCACTTATTTGGGAGCCTTGGTGGTCTTGTTTTGGTGCCTTGCTTGGCCCGGGTTTTCTCTGTTTTTCTGTTAATGGTGGCTGCTCCTTTGCACTTATATTTGGGAGCCTTTTATTCTTCTGTTTTAGCACTATGGTGGCTGTCCCCTTGGCACTTGATATGGGGGCCTATTTTTCTTCTTTCTTTTGCTGCCAAGCAGCTAGCCCGTTGCACTTTTTGGAGCTTGGTTTTGTTGTCTTTCTTTGCTCAGACAGCTGTCCCCTTGGCACTTGATATGGGGGCATGTTTTTCTTCTGTCTTTTCGTTTGTCTAGCAGCTAGCCCTTTGCGCTTGTTTGGGCTCGGTTTTGTTGTCTTTCTTTGCTCCTGCAGCTGTCCCCTCGACACTTGATATGGGGGTCTGTTTTTCTTCTGTTTTCTACTGCCTAGCAGCTAGCCCATTGCACTTGTTTGGGCTCGGTTTTGTTGTCTTTCTTTGCTCCTACAGCTGCCTCCTTGGCACTTGATATGGGGGACTGGTTTTGCGATCTTTTGCTGCTCCAGCAGCTAGCCCATTGCACTTGATACAGGGGCTTCGTTTTGTGATCTTTTGCTGCCTAGCAACTAGCTCCATTGCACTTAGGAGCTCAGTTTTCTCTGTTCTTTGCTGCCTTACAGCCGCCCCATTGCACTTAGGGGCTCGGTTTGGTCATTTCTGCTGCTTTGCAGCTGCCCCCTTTACACTTGACATGGGAGGCTCGTGTTCTGTGACTTTTGCTGCCTTGTAACTGCCATATTGCAAAAAGTGGAGGCTCGGTTTTGGTTCTTGCTATTCCTGCAGCTTCCCTCTATGCAGCCTCTATATGGCTCGGGTTACTTATGTTGGATATGTGCTTTAGTGAATTTATGGATTTAAATATTGGATTCGGATTAAAATTTCATATAAGTTTAAATTGTGGTATTCCTTTGAGATGTTATTGATGTATTTGGCTCAGATTTCAATACTTGTTGGGCTCATTGCTATGACATTTAGCGGAGCCGGATTGCGATGTTTATTGTTCTGAAGTAATTTCGTACTCCGATGTGCAACGAATTTGTGAGTTTTGAGTCTAGTTTCTTTTAGCGGGTCTTTTGAGTCCAGTTTGGGGGTCTCTCCCATAGCTTTGTTTGATATTTTCTCTTTTCTTTGTCATTACTTAAGTGTCATGGGATGGGTTCTGCACTGCTTAGGTGTCTAGTTCACTTAACGAGCGTGACGGCACGTTTAGGTCCTTTCTCTAGGAAGAGTGAGGATTGTCGGGAGTCCGTGGTGATTGACTTTAATTGATTGATTTTGAGAACCAATTCACCTCGTTTTACGATTCTATGTTAGGTGGATTGTTTTCTCCTCCCTCCTTTCATTGATCCCCCGTTCCTTGAGTTTCTCTTTGCCTCTTGGCTCAATGTCCGCACCTGCAGGGGACGTGTAGGTGTGCACATATAGCCCATTTAGGCTATATGTGGGGCCATCAAGCAAGGCTGTAAGTAGCGTGGTTAGGGTTAGGACGGCGACGATAGTGCTTTATGTGTGCTTAAAAAAGAGGCAATTAGAATAGTATATACTTGCCATAGCGTAAAATCTCCACTGGAGTTGAGGCTTGGGGCCAGACGATGCGGTCGCCAGGTCTTGGTTAGAGTGTTGCGCACAATACGCTTAAGTTGTTAGTAGTCACAGTTCGATTAGGGTGGTTAGCGCATGAGTCTATCTTACTTTATAAAAATAAATAATATGAAACAAAATTTACATCTACAACAAAATTACTTTTCACTTATGAATTTATATGCATCTAGCTAAAGTGAATGAAAATTAGTAAAGGTCACGGTTGAAGTACTCGAATCGAGGTTAGGATACCTCTACATAGGATGTCGGTACGGTAGCTTTTATCCAAGATTGGGACGCACTATGGCCAGGTTTGAGTCTCACCTGCTATGCTTACTGGTCTTTTTCGAGTGCCTGTGACTTCTTACTGATCTTTCGTGAGTTTAGCGGGACATCTGTGAGTTTCTTCTTTTAGTGTTTTTTTTTTGTTTTCGCTACGACATTTTCTCGTGTTTGTTCGTGATTTTCTTCGGGGTTTCCTATAGGATTTCCTTTTCTTTCTTTCTCGATTTTCTTTGTTTTCTTTCGTCTTTCTTTTGGGTTTATCTTCCTTTCGCTTTTCTTTTGGATTCTACTTAGGATTTTTATCTTGCGCCTTTCCTGCACATATAATAGTACCCTCACTAATGTTTTCCTTACCATGTCTACTCTGGCTCTTTTGTGCTAATTTCTTTCTTGCGGGAGATAAAATGAAAGTAATAAACAGGTAACAATACACTGCGGGTAATCAGCGCTAACGGTACACCTGTAGCACTGTTACTTTTTTTTTACTGCGTTACACGCTTTACTTTCTATCACCTATACATGTTATTATAGCATGTTTTACTTTTTACAGCGCATATTCCTGCTAGCATAGTATGTTTTATTTCTTGTAGCATGTACTACTGCTTAGTGTAGCATGTTTACCGTTTAGCGTAGCGTATCACTGTTTTCATAGCTTTACTACTTCTTGCTCGTATTCTTTATAGTACGCAGCTCAGCATTTGCAATCACAATGATAATAAAAGAAAAATAATCATAATGAAACAAAACACCGACATAACAAATTGCATCTTTAATTTAAACTTAGAACCTGCAACTGCAACACTTCTACGACGTGGAGCACGGAGCATGACTTCGAGGGCAGCACGGCCATCATCAACAGCAAAACTTGTGTCTACATCAGCAAAATCATTCCTTAGTTTAAATAACAAGCCATAGGACTTCGAGGTAGTCCGCCTAGTGCGACATAAATCCTCGCATATGTCTTTTAGGCGCTACTGTGATCATGTTATGCAATATAAGCCTTAATTCACTTTAGGATTCCGAGGTCGTCGTCTGGTACAACGTAAATCCTCTTATATTTCAAGTTGTTTGCATAATTAGGTGATTATTCAATGTAATTCCTATAATTAATTGGCAGGATTGAAACTTAAAATAAATTCACTTCCAAAATTTAAAGCCTAACATTAGGATAGTCTGGGAAGTCATCGATATCCTCATCGAGATCTGTGGCATCCCCTACCTTTCTTTCCTTTGGATTCCTATCAAACTATTCCGCATTGCGCGCTTTTCCTTTTATTTGATTTTCTACTACCATACTTCGATGACAATGCAATTGATCAATCATGAAGATAGAAGCCACGATCTAAATCGAGAGTTCTCGAGGTGACTTTGGTATTTGAGGGTATTTATTATAGGGGTTTGCATACATAGGGAGTTTTAAAGGCACTAAGTAATATAAACCCTATTTAATTCTTTATGTATTAAATAGGAGAATTTGTCGGTCCACATAAAGGTTCGCAGACCAGAACGGATGTCATGAATTATGTAGTTTGTTTAATCAAGCGATATCGTTAAGTAGGGTGTATATTACTCGGGATAGATGCGTTACTTGTGATATGATGCTCATTCATTCAAACTGTTAAACTAATACACACACACACACACACACACACACATATATATATATATATTAAATTAAATTCTAAACCCCGAAAGAGGCCGACAACTTCTGGCGACTCCGCTGGGGATTAGCTCCACTCTCCATTTTGATCAGGAGATTTCTATCTTCATATATCGGCAATGTGTCCATGACTCTTATGATCCAGATTGTCATTCTTCAGTTGTCGTCTTCGCTCATTTCTTTCTTGAGCGAGCACGGTCGACTCTCTTGATCCCGGAACCATCCGTCCGACCGTCTCCAGAACAGAGTGGTTCAAGAATCTTTAGGGCTTCCTTTTTGTGTGGGGTCGGACCCCCAATAGGTGTGTTAGTGCGCGAAGTGCGTTGTGAATTCAGTCCCGGATTGGGTCCTGAATTTCACTTTTAATCTGTGTCTCTCGGGTTTGATTTGCTGTCGGCAAATTGAACCAAATCTCCATTCTTGTACCTTCCATTTAAATCCTGAAATTAAACCAACAATGTTAACAAATTTAAAAGCCGAAAATAAAGATAAAATAAGGTGAAAACACTAAACAGAATAAAAGAATTGCCCAATTTGCAGTAGAAGTGCGGTAGCCTGAGTACTTCCGTTGAAACTACAAGGCACGGACGTTACTGACTTCCATAAATTCTTTAAATACCAGGAACGATGTCTTCGCGAAAGTTGATCTTTTCTTTTGCTTCCGGAGTAGAGTTCGCCGTCAATAGGGATGAGCTGCCTGATCTGGCAGTCATCAAGTTTGGACAAGGGTTCGATGATGTTGGAGTCAAGTTCGGGGATGTGGTCGTTGAAATGACGAAGCCTAAAATGAGCAAGTCCGTTAAGCCTATTATAGAGTTCAACCTGAAGTTTGTTAAGGAACTCCCCATGCCAAAGAAGAAATGGATTGAAAAGAACTTTGTTGTCATTACGAGCGTTGGGACGTCTCCTAAGGCTATTTCTACTCCGACCGCCGGATTCACTACCGCTGTACCAGTCGCTCCGCTAACTAGAGAAAAAAACATTATACATAAGGAAGAGTCAGTCGATGCTTGTGTTCTACCGTCTTCTAAGCTCCAGATTGAGTCCGATTCAAAGTCCGTGCAAATGACGAAGGCACGGGAAAGGAAACGCAATCAGGGAATTCTGAAGATCAAGCTGCCGCGACAGCAACCGCAACGGTCTGAAGAGCAATCGTTCCAGTTTAGACCACACCAGATAGGTGGGAGACAGGGTCCAACGATTTCAATTCGGTTAAGCAAGATATACCCGTTCAAAGCAGAGTCAGTGTCGCGGATATTTCGTTACTTGATAAAGATGCCATAATTCAGACTACCAGAGCCAAAGAAGCCAGAGGAGGCCGGCAAGAAAGAACATCCCCAGTACTGCCCATACCACCGGATGCTCAACCACACCATAGAAAACTGCTTTAGCTTCAAGGATTGGCTTGAGAAGAATTTCAGAAGCGGAAACTTAACGATCCCGAATGAGTATTTAAAAGGACTTGAAAAAGGTTCTATAAATATGATTTCTTGTGATTCGATTAGCTTCTGCAAGACGACTTTGCTGTTCGAGGAAATAAGTGATGTTTCTCAAGAATCTCTGGCTGATCTTAAAGTTATCAAAGGAAAGTCAATTGAGTCCGCTGTGGAAAAGCTTCGAGCTAACATTGCACAATTATCTAAAGATCAGAATGAATATATTGAAGATGAAGATTACAACTTAACAGATTACATGGAGGGTGAATTCATCGAAAACAACGTCGTCGAGATCCGAACCATGTTAGCTGCGAGTGACACTCCTCTTCGTGAGAAGAACGCCACGGATGAGTGGCAAAGGGCCTCCCAGCAGAAAGATGAGATTATTAGTCGCCTCGAGAAGAAAATCGAAGAAATGACGACTGCTATGGCTACAATGCAAGGGCAGTCGCACCCACAGCAGGTGGCATCCCCGGAGATGAACCAGTCGTAGATTGTCCATATTACCGACGAACGAAGGGAGGTTGCTTCTACAAACCGAGATGAGCCGCCAAAGAAAGATTCAACTCAAAATATGGTGTCAGAAAAAGATATTAAGCAGTTGGTCGAGCAGCAGGTAAAGGAAGTCTTAGCCCAATTGAAAGGGGGCGCATCAATTTCAAGGGGTAGACCCTACCCGGAGGAGTTCGATGTCGTACCATATCCTAAGGCTTTTGTGCCACCAACCTTTAAGTCTTTTGATGGAACGGGCAACCTCCGTCAGCACGTTGCACACTTCCGAGCAAGTTCTTTGCAACGCGAGGGTAGTGAGGCATTACTTTTCCGCCAGTTCGTAAGCAGTCTTTCAGGATTGCATTTGATTGGTATGCAGAATTGCCTAATGGGTCGATCAGGACGTTTACAGAATTGAAAAAATTGTTTGTGAAGAGATTTGTTGGAGTACACCACCACATTTCTATTGGAGATCATATAATGAAACGTCAGAAATCCACAGAGACTTTGGTGGATTATATTCTACGTTGGAGAAATTTAAGCATGAAGTGCGAGCCCCAATTCCAGGAGCAACATGCGATTGAGGTCTTACTCAAGAATATCCACAGGCCAATAGCTTTTATGCTTAAAGGACTCACAATCAAGTCATTTGAGAAACTACTGAGCAAAGCCAACAGTCTGCAAGAAGAGATCAAGCATGCAGAGCCGCAAGAAAAGATTGAAGAGCATAGACCAGTGAAAGTTTTTGATAAAAGATTCAGAGTAGTGGCAGCGGTCGACGAAAAGCGTGCGATAGAGATACGGACCGAGCGATCACCTCGATACGGTAAGCGACGACGACGAGCCGATGACGGTCGGTTCCACATCAATACAGTCAGCAGCTTCCTCAGTTCAGTCAGCCGCCTCAGTGGTATGTTCCACACCCACCGCAGTATATTCAACATGTCCAACAGTACGGTCAGCGGTACAATCAGCAACATAGTCAACAGTCATCTCAGCAGAGGCCACTCCGGACGAATGGAAGGTAAGGTCGGTCTATGACCGATTTGTTGAACAAAGAATATCCCTTCAATAATGAAGCAGTAGCACAGATGTTCCAGAATTTGATTAAGAAGCCCAAGTTCAGATTGCCTGAGGCAAAGAAACCAGCGGATGTTAACAAGAAGAATCATCCCAACTATTGCCCATATCACAGAATGCTTGGGCACACCATTGAAGGTTGTATCGGTTTCGAAGAATGGTCGGAGAAGAACTTCGGGAATGGAAGCGTAACAATCCCCGATGAATATTTGAAAAGAACTTGAAGAGGTTCTATCAAATATGATTTCGGTGATTTGTTTGCTTCAATTGATTCCTACGCAACTGACAACGGATGGGACACTTCTTGATTACTGTTGTGCTACTTTTGTTGCTAAAAGAAGATATTAGCATGATCAGTGTTGGTATGTACCATTCCTCCTACTGCAATGAATGAAAGACAAGGAGTTTGTTTTTGTCCAGAATTGCTCAATGTCTGGAAAGCTCAAATTTGGATATTTTGCTAAGACTTCGACTTCAGGAAAGAATAAAGTTAATGCCCTAATGACTGGGTCTTTCACTTTTAAGGAATTTGGACAGGGTCCTAAGTTGATTTGAAAATGAAGCAGTGTAGTTGAAATACAAGTAATTGATTCAAGATATCACGAGCTTTTTAATTTTTTGTTATGTGGCTGGGTCCAGACTTTAGAATAAGTTATAATATCCTAGGATTCGCGTTGAGGAACATTTCAGATTTATTAATTGGGGGAAGTTTCAACATTCAAAATATTTAACAAAAATATGTCTTACCAGATACAGTAATTCTCAGAAAACAAAAGGAGCAAAAGAAAGATAAAAAAGAAAGAAAAAAAAGTGTTCCCAAGGAGAAGCTTGAGATGAGCACAAAATCAAAAATTAGTGTCACAATTCAGGCATTTAAAATCTTTAACATGTGCTTCACCAGATATAGTAATCCTCAATAAAAAAAGGAGCGAAAAGCTCAATAAAAAAAAGAAAAAAAAAGAGAAGAGAAAACAAGAAAACTCCTTGAGAAAAAACTTAAGGCAAGCATATAATCAAAAATTAGTGTCTTAATCCTCCTTCGATTAATGAAACTTGAAAGGTAACCTTAAGAAGTTTCCTCCAATATTATGTTTTGAAAAGAGTCGAGTGATTTTATGCTTTTTGGTCGATCATTAATTGACTCAGAAATATCTTGGGCGATGAAAAATATGTTAGTCACATGAACATGAATTTTGAAATCTGCTTAGGCCTGGGAAGGAAGAATTAAAGAAAGGGTCACGTTGTTAGCAATTAACCAAAATTCAACCCTGAAGTCTTATTCTTCAGTGTCCAGCAACTACAATTTCAATGTCGATTCGAAGAACGTCAGAACAACTTCCCAAAGACAGTGTGGGTAACCTCTACAGAATCAGTGACAAAGCGAATGACAATTACTGCAAACGAAACTACGAAGTTCCGTCCTCTTCAGCGGTGACGTCCTTAGAAATAGCACATCTTTATAGGTACTTGAAAGAATATAATTCTGATAGCACCTTAAAGAGTTGGTTATCTTCTACAGTTACCATCAGCCAATGGACAATGCCTCAAGAAGTACTGTACATCATAATGTTTCAAAGACAGAGTATTGTTCTACGAAGCACCGATGTTGCACTTGTCCGAAACTGGCCCAATTCCTAAAACAAATGTAATAAAATAAATCTCTGCACCTTGTGAATTTTCAAAAATCTTTGCACAAGCAATTCGATAAAATTCAGCATTTACATGAACTTCTACAAACATTCGCTGCACTTTACAAAATATCTTCATAATCTCTGCATCCATAAATATCAGCAATATTTTCAATCTCTGCATTCATAAATCTCAGCAAGATTCTTCAGGCTCTGCATTAATAAATCTTTACAAATCTCTGCATAAACTGAATCTCAGCATTTCTCAGCAATTCTCAGCATATTCTCAGCACTCGGGATAGGTTTTCTCCCTATTCCCTTCTCAGTAATTCTCAGCATATTCTCAGCACTCGGGATAGGTTTTCTCCCTATTCCCTTCTCAGCATATTCTCAGCACTCGGGATAGGTTTTCTCCCTATTCCTTTCTCAGCAATTCTCAGCATATTCTCAGTATTCGGGATATGTTTTCTCCCTATTCCCTTCTCAGCAATTCCCAGCATATTCTCAGCAATTCTCAGCACTCGATATGAGTTTCCCTATTGCCTTCTCAGCAATTCTCAGCATATTCTCAGCACTCGGGATAGGTTTTCTCCATATTCCCTTCTCAGCAATTCTCAGCATATTCTCAGCACTCGGGATAGGTTTTCTCTCTATTCCCTTCTCAGCATATTCTCAGCACTCGGGATAAGTTTTCTCCTTATTCCCTTCTCAGCAATTCTCAACATATTCTCAGCATTCGGGATAGATTTTCTCCCTACTCCCTTCTCAGCATATTCTCAGCACTCGGGATAGACTTCCGCCTTACTCCCTCCTCAGCAGTTCTCCGCATTAGGATAGGCACATTCCTACTCCTTTCTCAGCAATCTCAATATTCAACCTTCTCAGCACAAAATTGAAATTGAAATCAAAACAGTCTCAGCATTCGGGATGGCTTTTCTCCCTATTCTCTTCTCAGCAATTCTCAGCAATTCTCAGCATATTCTCAGCACTCGGGATAGGTTTTCTCCCTATTCCCTTCTCCGCATATTCTCAGCATTCGGGATAGGCATCCGCCCTACATCCTTCTCAGCATACAAATGCAATTGGGTGGGCCTTCGCCCTACTCTTTTCTCTGCATAAAATTAAAATTGAAATTGAAATTAAAGCCGAAATCGAAATTAAATCCATAATTGAAATTTGAAGTTTGAAAATTAAAATTCCTAAGCTCCCAAGTTGAAGATTTATCTTTTGCCTCCCAGTGGAAACAACTCTCTTTCTCATTTC
Organism: Papilionanthe hookeriana x Papilionanthe teres; assembly: GCA_022702705.1. Classification (NCBI taxonomy): domain Eukaryota; kingdom Viridiplantae; phylum Streptophyta; class Magnoliopsida; order Asparagales; family Orchidaceae; genus Papilionanthe; species Papilionanthe hookeriana x Papilionanthe teres. The sequence continues at coordinate 85,711,312 of CM040424.1, forward strand.
TACGTTCTGTCCTAAGTACTTTACTTAGGCAGCTTTGTGTTTGTTTGTTGATCTTTCTCGGTCAACACCAATATGCGCGGTGTGCTTGTCCGGCACACCACACCTATTGGGGGTTCATTTGTTGACTTCACTTTTGTCGAGGTTTAGTTTTCCTCCTAGAATTTAGGGTTCTAGCCTTAGGAGCTTCCCCGACGTTCTTAGACTTCTAGCAGTGGGCCTACCTCGTTTTAGAGTGTTTGAAGCCACATCTTTGTTCTTTTGGAGTCCTGCACGAAATTTCGTACCTCTAGCTCATAGCAGGTTGGCATTGACGTCAGGAATCCAAATGGAGTCATCATAAGACCACCGGACATTAGGACAGCCTCGTGCACGTTTCTTGCACCACCGCGCATAAATTTCTCAATTCACGGCCTCGACGCTTTCAGTTCTCCTCGACGGATCAAGACCGAAGTCAGGATGTCAGGACGATCGACATCGAAGTCAGAATTTCAACTAGATCGGATTTGACGCGCTTTCGACCCGACCGACGACGAGGTTTTCCGAACGACCTCGGATCATGAAACGGACTGCGCCGATGCGTCCGGAACGTCGAATTTATTAGGGAGGGACATATAATTTGCTATGTTTTCGAGCGCGAGCAGGCTACGCAAATTAAATACTTTCTTTTAAAAGTATAATAAAATATATGTTTTTTTAATTCTATTTTAAAACCTAAAAATTCCTAAGTCGTGGCCCTGGCCTCTATTGCTCCTCCCGTGGCTCGTCTCCTCTCTTCGACCCGGGTAAAGCCCTAGGAGGCGGGCTGGTCCCTCTCGTGCCTCACTCGCCCCCTTCCCTGCAAGCCTCTCTCTCGTGTAGGATGGAGAGTTGACCTACCTATGTCTTGTACCATGTGCAGTTCGATTTCGTTGGCTTCCCGAAGCCGCACCAGGTTGATTGTTTTCTTTTCAAGCTCTCCCTCCCTGTCGCTCTGCTTCTCTTGGCACGAATGGGGGAAGTTTCTCCACTTCCCCGTGCTTCTCCTCCCTTCTCGAGCCTTCGTTTGGCAGAACATGTAAAGAATTTCGGGTTTTGGTTTGTCTTTGGTGCGTCGAGCAGAGAAGTGGAGCTGAGGTTGTTTTCTCTTTTGGTTCTTATGGAATTCTTGGCTCTTCTCTGGGAGCCTCTTCTCTTCTCTGAGAGCAGATTGTTGAATTCTTCTCTCTCTCTACTCCCTACTTCTCCTCTCTTCTTTTCTCTGCTGTGAGCCAACTGGGTGAAGGCTCGTGAGAGCAACACCTCAGTTGTGCGGTGAGCCTTTCGAGCCCTACTGCTGCCTACAGGGGCGGACTTTGGCCTCTTGCTTGTTTCTTTTCTCGGTTTCCTGAGCTTGTTTGGCTGTTGGAGCATTAAGGTATGGATTTCTTTTGGGCTTTCTTGCCTCATGGTACAATGCATTAATGTGTTTGGGAGGTTTTGATGGGCATGTTGCAAATTGGATTGAGCCTTTAATACCTTTACCTTCTCTATTTATTGCAAGCTATACAAAAAAAAAGAGATATGAGTATTAAATGTGTTTGGAATGGCTAGTTCTCACATGCTTTACTTTATAAATCCTAGTACCCTTCTTTTATCATGTTATTTGCATATTTGGAGGTTTGAGATGCATGTTAGAGGATTCACCTATGCTTGAAAAATATTTGTTGCGGCTTGTCTTTACTTCATTTTACTGTTTTTCTATGGTACATGTGAACGGTTTAATGCTTGTGAAAGAAATATGTGGAAAAGGGGAGGAAGTGATGGCTTGATTTTGGCTTCATCTGGTTGAGGTTTGTTTGGTAGTCTTGTTTTGGTGCCTTGCTTGGCCAGGGTTTTCTCTGTTTTTTTCTGTTAATGGTGGCTGCTCCTTTGCACTTATTTGCGAGCTTTGGTGGTCTTGTTTTGGTGCCTTGCTTGGCCCGGGTTTTCTCTGTTTTTCTGTTAATGGTGGCTGCTCCTTTGCACTTATATTTGGGAGCCTTTTATTTTTCTGTTTTAGCACTATGATGGTTGTCCCCTTGGCACTTGATATGGGGACCTGTTTTTCTCATTTCTTTTGCTGCCTAGCAGCTAGCCCATTGCACTTGTTTGGGCTCGGTTTTGTTGTCTTTGCTGCTCTTGCAGCTGTCCCCTTGGAACTTGATATGGGGGCCTGTTTTTCTTCTGTCTTTTGCTGCCTAGCAGCTAGCCCTTTGTACTTGTTCGAGCTCGGTTTTGTTGTCTTTGCTGCTCCTGCAGCTGTCCCCTCGACACTTGATATGGGGGCCTGTTTTTCTTCTGTTTTCTGCTGCCTAGCAGCTAGCCCATTGCACTTGTTTGGGCTCGGTTTTGTTGTCTTTCTTTGCTCCTACAGCTACCTCCTTGGCACTCGATATGGGGGACTGGTTTTGTGATCTTTTGCTGCTCCAGCAGCTAGCCCATTGCACTTGATACAGGGGCTTGGTTTTGTGATTTCTTGCTGCCTAGCAGCTAGCTCCATTGCACTTAGGAGCTCAGTTTTTTCTGTTCTTTGTTGCCTTGCAGCCGCCCCATTGCACTTAGGGGCTCGGTTTGGTTATTTTTGTTGCCTTGCAGCTGCTCCCTTTGCACTTGACATGGGGGCTCGTTTTCTGTGACTTTTGCTGCCTTGTAACTGCCCGATTGCACAAAGTGGAGGCTCGGTTTTGGTTCTTGCTATTCCTGCAGCTTCCCTCTTTACAGCCTCTATATGGCTCGGGTTACTTATGTTGGATATGTGCTTCAGTGAATTTTTGGATTTAAATATTGGAGTCGGATTAAAATTTCATATAAGTTTAAATTGTGGTATTCATTTGAGATGTTATTGATGTATTTGGCTAAGATTTAAATACTTGTTCGAGCTCATTTCTGTGACATTTAGCGGAGTCGGATTGCGACGTTTAATGTTCTAAAGTAATTTCGTACTCCGATGTGCATCGAATTTGTGAGTTTTGAGTCTAGTTTCTTTTAGCAAGTCTTTTGAGTCCAGTTTGGGAGTCTCCCCATAGCTTTGTTTTATATTTTCTCTTTTATTTGGGATTACTTAAGTGTCATGGGATGGGTTTTGCACTGCTTAGGTGTCTAGTTCACTTCACGAGCGTGACGGCACGTTTAGGTCCTTTCTCTAGGACGAGTGAGGATTGTCGGGAGTCCGAGGTGATTGACTTTAGTTGATTGATTTTAAGAACCAATTCACCTCGTTTTACGATTGTGTTAGGTGGATTGTTTTCTCCTCCCTCCTTTCATTGATCCCCCGTCCCTTGAGTTTCTCCTTGCTTCTTGGCTAAATGTTCGCACCTGCAGGGGAGGTGTATGTGTGCACATATAGCCCCTTTAGGCTATATGTGGGGCCATCAAGCAAGGCTGTAAGTAGGGTGGTTAGGGTTAGGATGGCGACGATAATCGCTTATGTGTGCTTAAAAAAGAGGGATTAGAATAGTATCCTCTGTCATTGCGTAAAATCTCTATCGGAGTCGAGGCTTGGGACCGACGATCGTTATTCGTCAGTCTTGGTGAGACTCGTTGCCACCAATACTGCTTAAGTTGTTAGTAATCACTAGTTCAATTAGGGTGGTTAGTCTGTGGACTGTACTACTTTATAAAAATAAATATTTTGAAACAAAATTTCCATCTACAACAAAATTACTTTTCACCTATGAATTTATATGCATGTAAACTAAAGTGAATGAAAATTAGTAAAGATCCACGACAAATTAATCGAGTCGAGGTTAGGACTACCCTCTGTAGGGTGTCGATCTGGTAGCTCTTGTCCAAGATTGGGACGCACACAGCCCAGCTCTAAGTCCTCCCCGCCATCATACTTACGATCCTTTTCAGGTGCCCCATGGCTTTCTTACGGTCCTCCGTGAGTTTAGCGGGACATCTGTGAGTTTCTTCTTTTAGTGTTTTTTTTTTGTGGTTTTCGCTACGACCTTTTCTCGTGTTTATTCGTGATTTTCTTCGTGGTTTTCTACGGGATTTTCATTTCTTTCTTTCTCGATTTTCCTTGTTTTCTTTCGTCTTTCTTTTGGGTTTTTCTTCCTTTCGCTTTTCTTTTGGATTTACCACCGGATTTTATACTTCTCCTTTCCTGCACATACAATAATACCCTCACTAATGTTTTCCTTACCATGTCTACTCTGGCTCTTTTGTGCTAATTCCTTTCTTGCAAGAGATAAAATGAAAATAATAAACAGATAACAATACACCGCGGGTAATCAGCGCTTACGGTACACCTGTAGCACTGTTACTTCTTTTTTTTACTGTGTTACACGCTTTACTTTCTAGCACTTATACCTGTTATTATAGCATGTTTTACTTTTTACAGCGTATATTCCTGCTAGCATTGAATGTTTTATTTTCTGTAACATGTACTCCTGCTTAGTGTAGCATATTTACTGCTTAGCGTAGCATATACCTGCTTTTCTGCTTTCTTTTACTACTGCTCCTGTTACTGTAGCACACACTCACATTTGCAATACAACAATAATAAAAAGAAAAATAATCATAATGAAACAAAACACCGACATAACAAATTGCATTTTCAATTTAAACTTCGGACCTGCAACTGCAACACTGCTACGACATGCAGCACGAGCATGACTTCGAGGGCAGCACGGCCATCATCAACAACAAAACTTGTGTCTACATCAGCAAAATCATTCCTTAGTTTAAATAACAAGTCATAAGACTTCGATGTAGTCCACCAAGTGCGACATAAATCCTCACCTGTTTTTTTAGGCCTTTACACAGCCATGTTATGCAATATAAGCCCTAATTCGTTTTAGGATTCCGATGACGTCGTCTGGTACGACATAAATCCTCCTATCTTTCAGGTCGTTTGCATAATCAGGTGATTATGTGAATTTAATTCCTATAATTATTTGGCAGGATTGAAACTTAAAATAAATTCACTTCCAAAATTTAAAGTCTAACATTAGGATAATCTGGGAAGTCATCGAGGTCCTCCTCGAGATCTGTGTCATCCCCTACAATTCTTTCATTTGGATTCCTATCAAGATTGTTACACATTGCGCATTTCACATATTGGATTTCCTATTACCACACTTCGTTGAAAACCCTACCATTGAATTCATGAATATAGAAACCCCTGATCTAAATCGAGAGTTCTCTCGGGTGACTTCGGTCATTTGAGGGGTAATTGACTATAGGAGATTGTCTCTATAGGGAGTTTTAAAGACCCCAGGTAATATAGACCCTACTTAATTCTTTATGTATTAAATAGGGGAATTTGTCGGTCCACATAAAGGTTCGCAGACCAGAACGGATGTCATCAATTCTGTAGTTTGTTTGATCGAGCGATATCGTTAAGTAGGATGTCTATTCCTCGGGATAGATGCATTACTTGCGATATGATGCTCGTTCATTCAAACTGCTAAACGAATGAGATCTGTCCATTCTCATTTTTTAAAATTTAAAATTTTACTTTCAAAAATAATACGCACACATATATATATATATATATTAAATTAAATCCTAAACCCTGAAAGCGGTCGACACCCTCTTTGTTGAAATAGGTTGTCGAACCATTTCCCAATTTAACCTCCTTGAGGCAGAGTTTGCAAAATATTATTTTTACATTTTTATCCTACATTGCAGATGAACCTAACGCTTTGGTTTTAACCATGGTGTATACTAGCATGAAAAAAACTAATCAACATAAATTTTAGCTGCAAAAAATATAAACCACAGCTTAAATAAAAAAAGAATGCCACAAATCATTAGCAATGCCTTTCCACAGCAAAACATCAAGAACACCACTACCACCGTCTTCGCACCCCAATACATCAAGACACAAAAACAACCACAACAGTACTACAATCCACACACACAACACATCCACAACACGACTACCACCAACACCACACACCAACAGCTCCACAACACCAACACATCCACATCACTACTGCCACCAACTCCACACACCACCACTTCCACAACACCAACATATCCACCAATAGAAACACAACCACACGCAAACCCCAGCCTCCATCAACCAGAACCTCTACACACCAACACCATACACCACCAACTCTTTAATCACACACAAACACATCCACCATCACCAACACATCTACAAGCACACACCAACCACCACCACCTCACCCGCATACAGACGCATCAACCAACAAATACACGTCCACACGCCAACCACCCTACACCACCACCTCCACCTCCACATCCCTGCACCAACCACCGTACACCACCGCTAAAACCTTCAACACAAACACATCCACCACATCAGCACCACAATCCAACATCAACCAAAGATACAGTGATTGAGCAAACGGAAAACCATAATCCACAATTAACCAAAAGGCACCCATTTGCACGTATTTTCACACTAAATCAAGACCATAAAAGAGAGAACATAAAATTGAGATCAAACATCAACTGAAAACAAACACCAATTCCCAATTCATTACACGTGGGATTCCTGAAAATCCAAAAATCCAAAATCAACCGAAAACCAACGAAGCATAAGGATTTGCCAAATCAAGGTAGACATTAACCGACACGACGAGAAACCACCGCACAGAGGAACCCACGGTTTCTCGGGCACAAAGGCACTAGCAAAATCAAAAGCCAAACCATAGTTAGGGTAAAGTTTGCCAAGCACGAAGAACAATCACCACACAGAGGAACCACGGCAAAGAGAAAACTACAGCACATACACATTTCCAAAATAAAAAACAAGAATATAGTTAAAGTAAATATTACCCAACACGAAGAGGAACCACTGCACAGCTGAACCACCAAAGTTACAGGAGAAGATTTCCATGATCTAACATTAGGGGGAAAAAAAAGAGGAGGCACAATAATTCATGACCATGTGAGAATAGCATCAAGATTGGCATAGAGGACATAACAGATAGTCATAAAAATTACGACAAAAAATGAGACCTTTTCTCCACAAGATCTTTAACACTTAAAGTCAGCATACCTAGAAGGTTCATCGTTATGCAAAAGGCTTTCCATATAACTCATTTATCTAAAATTATCATCAACAATGTGCAATTTAAATCACCTCATCATCATTTAAATGGATTTTTATTTTATGACATATGCTCATGCACACACCTTGCCCTTCTTTCTCTCAAAGTTATTCATTTCTTACCGCCTTCTCAGAGGGATGCAGTGTTGCTGTTGTTAAGGCTAAAAGTGAAAGCAGGGAGACAAATAAAGACTTGTGGAAGGGGAAGAAGCACAGGAAGGTAACTAAGAAGGCAGCCAGAAGCGAGGGAGGCGATTTCATGCAGATTAAGGGAAAATGAAGGAGCAGCATAGTGTTATAGGGAAGTTTTTTCTAAAATCAATAAATTCCCTGTATGAATCAATCTTTACATCATCTATGAAATGCTTTGAATAGTTGAAGCATGAATAACACCGTATAATGAGGATGCTGTGTTATCAAAGGTTAAGGATTTGGTGTTATACATTGATAATAAAAGATAGGGTCCTGAGTAACTAATAATAAAAAAGGCATGTAAATACCTCTAATTTTTTTAAACATGATCCTGAGCCCACAATCTATACGAACTAGTTTCTAGATCTTAACAATACATCGAACTTCAGTTATGTAATTATGGGATAAAAAAAGAGGGGGACACAGGAACCTTCAATTGCACCTCGCAATAAAAGGAGAACAAATGCACCCACAAATAATAAGCAAGGCATTAACAAAAATCAAACAAAACACACTAATGATTCAACCTCCAAATAAAATTTCCCATAGGTGCCATTAAACCAACCTCTCCACTGTTCTCCACTCAGATTAACCAAAAAACAAGGGTGCATCAAAAAAGGAATCCAGAGCACAATAGTAATTTGGCTTCCAAACAAATTTGTGGCATATTTAAAAATATATCACCACCGCACACCTATAGGACAAAACATACGTATAAGGGTGCCAAATCGGGTTCATGTGATGGGTTTGAGCCTGACCCAAAATTGACCCGACACAAAATTGTTTGATCCAAAACCAACCCGAATATTAAATGGGTCATAAAGTCTAGCCCAAACTCGACCCGCATTCATTTTGATTAACCTAAACCAGACCCACATTACTCAATTAATATATGCATAAAAGTTAGGCCGAATTCAAATCAATTTCCAACCAAATTTGAGTCGGCGGATCAGATTCAAATCAATTTTGGCTTGACAGGTTAATTTTGTGTCAATTTCGGGTTTACGGCCTAAGCCGGAAACGAAGAATTAAATTTATTCGGATTTTTTCTGAACCTGGCCCCATAATTAAGCAAAGCAACCCAAACATAGATTCTTTTAGTGGGATTCGAGTCAAGTTAGCATGTCGAAACAATTTTTAACACCCCTCCATACACATTAAAAAAAGTGAATAAAATTAATACACTCAGACGAGTATTAATGGCATCATGGTTCAAAGTAATGAAGTCTGACAGAAAATCTAACAGAGTTCAAATAAATTTGAGCCGGTCCATGAGAAAGGAGTCTAAAACTCTTCCGAAACAACCAAAGCCAACCAAGTGATCGAATCAAGAATTCAAGCCCAAACCCATTCTTTAAAAGTTGGGGCAAGTACAGTTGGTTGGTGCATAGCTGATGTGTTGAGTAAAATGGGAAGGTTCATGACCAAATCCCAACATGTACGTGTCGTGTTGAACAATTTCAAATAAATTACCAAATAAACAATAATTCATATTGCTGAGTCAATCAATTCGATCTCCTAAATCATGCACAAATCTAGTTCAAAAAAAAAAATTCTTATGGAGATCATGAGTAAGAAAACGGACATGGAAAGATCCCAATAGTTTCTAAATTATTCATTTTTTCACTTAAAATTGACTAATTTTACTTTTGTTCACAAGTGTGCGGCTCTAGAAAGACATGCAAGACAAGAAATCAAACTAAAGTAAATTATTTATCTGTTGGGGAGTAAAAGCTCAAACTTGCTATGAGAAACAAGCATGAAGAAAATAAATTCTCCTCAATTTCCTCGCTGTAAATGGGTACTAATTATCACACAATCCCATACAATAAATTGAGATTATCATTTAAAAATATTGCTCGTGCCTGGGCACGCATCCTATAGCACTTGCTTACACAGTTGTAACTCCTTTCTATCTTTGGCATGACAGGGTGAGAAGGAACACCACTTATTTGTAAATGCAGTACATAGGTTAATGGAAAAAAAAAACCAAAAGAACATCTAGCAAAACCTAGGTAAAAATGTTAAATTTCTAAACCATCTACATCGTAGCTAGCTAAACCAGTAGGTTGAGAATGATTTATTTGAGGAAATGATCATGTAAAGAAATAAATATAGTATTACGGCTGCTTAACCTGCAACTGGCTGATTGCTAAAATCCACATAACAAACTTAAAAAAACATGATCCATCTCGTCATTTGTTGAGTTGCGACCAAAGTTGAAAGTATATTTTCTGTAAAGATCGAGATAGGAGCTTGTGTTAAATAAAATGGTCTTTTTCTTTTCTATATCTAGAGTCGGGAGGGAAGGATATGGAATTATAAACTGTGTTGAACTGAGTTTCAGTAACTGAAAATATTATAATGATCTTCAATTAAAACTTTTTAAAGGTGACGTATCTACTGAAGTAAATGAAATGTTACAACAATGGAAAAAATAATTACAGCATAGGCACCAGAAATTAGAAGAATAAATGTGGCATACTATGACATATAAATTCAATCTGTGTGGTCTTAATAATAATTAGTCAATATTGCGCAATAAAATGATACAATAATGTATTATGATTAAGTATCTTGAATCCATTATACAGACAAAAATGATATATATGAGGAAATAATTTCTTAAGTTAAAGTCGAATAGCTAAAACAAATTAAAGCATAAAGAAAATTATTCATAAGAGAATATCATGCAAACTTAGTTCTATAAGAGAACATCACTAAGTCTTGAAGATCAATGTTATAAAATGATAATCAGGGCAGGTGTATTGTATGGACCCAAGTGTCAAGTAGAAAAATCATTGTGTTAGCAGAGTAAAGAAAATATGAGCATATTAACCGGATGTGTTGCAAAAATATAAGAAATGGATTTAAGAATGATTAAATTAGAGGGCAGAGGAGTAACATCTATTGAATATAGAATAGTAAAAATAAACTTTATTGAGGGCGGAGGATTAACATCTATTGAATATAGAATAGTAAAAATAGGCTTTGTTGGTTTGCACAAATACAACAGAGGATAGAAAATCCACCAATAAGATGGGTATTAAAATTAATGTTAGAAGTTATGCAAAGATTTACACGGAATAGCTTGTTATCGCATTCAATACTTGGTAAAAAGGAATGAAAAATAATAATTAAAAAAGGCAACCCCAATAGAGAGACAAAGGTTGATGTTGATGAAAATGATGATCATCATAATAATAATGATTTTAAGTGATTTTCAGCTTGAGTCTTTGTTTAATAGTGTTTGTTAGTTCTTGAGTGAAGAATTTAAGTGTAATTTGTACTTGGGCGCATTAAAAATAAACATCTATTTGTTGCAATCAAGACTTTTATACCTAGGGAAGGCATTCAGATCCTTAAAATAGGTTAGGAGCTTGTATACTTGAAAGATCGCAAGAACAGACTAATGCGGAAGTAGAAACATGGTTAGCAACTTATATCAGAACTAAGCACCCACCTAGAGAGATGTAGCTGCTTTGCCAGCATGAAACAAAAAAACTGATGATGGGCTATTTGTTTAAAGCTTTTTGGGACCATTTAATTTAACTCATTTATTTAGAGTGATTTTTATATGTTTTCACTTTTTGTTTCTAAACACAAATTAACAAGTTTTTGAAAACACTCAAAAAAAAAAAATCTGTGTTTTTAAAAATAATCATATCTTAATCAAATATGTCTGACAAATTTTATTTCAAATTAAAACATAAACAAAACAAAATAAAAATTAAAAATCCTAAACCGCCCCTTTTTTAGAAATACTTCTGTGTGTTTAGGTATCTATTAGTACGAAATACTGAAAAGCAAAATTTTGCAGCGTAGACCTTTTTCAAAAAAGACTATAATGAACTGCACCTTGAGGCGTTGCAAACTTGTAGTTGGCGGATCAGCAATCGCCTTAAAAATCCTTGCTTTCATGGCCTCATCTGATGCCAGCTTTTGCAGCACCTCTAGCTTGTCCATCCATGGCTTCTTCTCTGATAGAAATAACCAATAGTATTCAATCAAAAACAAAACTCCATGCATAACCACCTACTTATCGGAAACATGGCAAGGGCAAAAGACAATGATTAAAACAAGGGAAAGGAAATGCTCACCTTCAAAGAAAATACTCGGCGCCACGAAATCGAACCTAAAACCACAAGAACAAGACAAAAATAAGAACTTGTCATCAAAACGCAGAGCAAGTTTCAATCCACCAGATTTTGTCTGCTTAGAACCAAATGAAAAAAGAAAGTGTGGGCAAACAGAAAGAGGCACCTTAGGGCGTCAAGGACGATGATGACGAGGCGGTCTACGGCGGGCCTCGTCCAGCATTGATTATTGTCGCTAGCATTGAGTGGACGATCACCGGAAAATGATGAATCGTTTATAGGAAATTGAATGGAACACGGTGATTCGAACTGATCGGAGCAATGGCTGAATAAAGAGAGCTCGGTTCGAGTTAGGAGAAAGCCGCGCGTAAATAGGTAGATGGCCAAGGAATGCAGGGCGAGAAGCAAAAAGAAGGGACGTATCAGATCCCACTTCAAAGCAGCCTTGGCTTTTATATCGGACGAAGATAGAGAATTGTGGTGTCCGGCCGTAAGCACAGGCCACTCATCCAGGCAATGCTTTGAACCTTCTCCCATGACAGTCGCAGAATAGATGACTCGCTCGATCCAGCGATAGGAAGGAGGCCTGAGAAGCTGGAGGTGGAGTATTCAAATCAACGATTAATTGGTGTATCGGCCACCAAGGCGACGTCTGATGCACTGGAACGAATACTTACGTGGGTTGCTTGGCGACAGGGCATACGCAAGATTTATGCAATTTTTAAGCTGAAAATAGCCATTTTTTATCCTGCATAATCTTAAATCCCATCTCGCCTCCGTGTTGCCTTAAATTCGACATTCAGTAAAAGGTGCCATTTGTTAGAGCAGGATCAAACCTTGTTCTGACCTAAATCCTGCCAGACGGTCCGCTTGAACAGAATAAAGCCGTGGATTTTACTGATTTCGGCTGTAAATCCAGGATTTACTGATTCCTGTGGATCGGGGGATTAAGTAAATACGGGACGGGCGATTCGCACAAAAACAAAGATACGGAGTTATGAAGTTATCTGCCTCCGTCTGTCTCCATGATTTCGGGTAGAAGTAGTGCGGAGAAAGAAAGAAGGATGAGACATGTTGCCTTCCCAGTTTCCTCTAATTGCAATTCCATAGCGAGTATTCGGTCGCGAAGTCCATGGTTTTGGTCGAACCCGGGAGATTTCGGAAAAAATATTATATCATATGACTCTGGAGGTAGGCTCAGTAACATTACGGAATAACACGGAATAACAAGGTGAATATTCTATCGTATGGTGTTCTGAACACACAGCGGTGTTATGGAATATTCTCAGTGTTATAAGAGTGTTATAAGAATATTATAACACATCAATACCACCGCAATAATACTTAAATAATGTTGAATAACACCGGAGAATATTTCTTGTGTTATAATAACATAATAACACATCAATATCACCGCAATAACACCTGAATAACACTTAAATAACACCACAATGCGGAAGTGTTATGAGAATATTCTTAGTATTATACCGCAGCGTTAGGGAATATTCTCCTGTGTCGTTCTGTGGTATTATGAAAATATTTCTCCGTGTTATTCTGTGTTATTATTGTGTTATTGTGGTAGTATTGAGATGTTATTGTGTTATTGATGTGTTATTTATTTTTTGCTCGATGCGGGACAAGTTGCACGACCGAGAATATTGGTCGGGTTTCGGTCAAGCCAAGTTCGCGTGTATATTTTACCTCTTTTCCTTAGTGGGGTTGGGATTCCAAATGGCTCCCAGCAATTGGACTCCACACGTAACTCTACGTGCGGAGTCCTGATATAATATTTTTTCACGTACTTAAGGTTTTCGCATGAAGAGGGGAAGGGAATATGTTTTAATTTAGTTTTATTTAAAGTTAATTTTATTAATTTAATTTATTAATAATTACTTTTTACATAATATGTTATTAAAATACAACTTTTAAATTTTAAATTAGGGGAGTTTAAATTATTAATTAATATAATTGATTAATATTAAATAATTCCTTAATAAGTAATTAGTTTAATAAAAAATCTAACAATTAATTATTATTAGTAAAATTACAAATTAAATAATTATTTTTATCATGATAATGATTAATCGAATTTTAATTATGATTTTTTATTATAATGAGCATATCAAGTTTTAAATCCCCACATAAGTTAATAATTTCAGGTAGATTAAAAATTATTAAATCTTACAAAAATCTAAACTACTGAGATTTGAAAACCTGCGACGATCAAGAGCTCTAATTTCTTCTTCACACGACACTGCTCCGGTCAATGCCTTCCAACTAATAGGGCTTCGTTTTGTAAACGAGTCAAACACTAACACATTTTTTTAGCTCGAAATATAAACGAGCCGAGCACGAGCTGAGCCTGGCTCGCTCGTGTTCGACTCGTTTACACCCCTACCAACCAGCTCTATTCGGAACATAATTGGGAAGCAATGAGATTTTCCTGTAAAGTAAGAAAAATTACATATTATCCACTCATGTATTATGTATTTACATGTCTAAATACTTAATTCTAATTTTTTCATGTATACTCACTTTTCTATTCAATAAAAAAATATGCACTTCATTTTTAAACGTTTAAATAAATTTGTTTTTTTCATGTAATATGAATATTTTATGTGGTATTAATATTAATATGAAAAGTTAAATTCAATTGTATGTAAATACATGGGAATTTAGTGTTTATATGTAAATGCCCCTAATATAGTCCATTCTTTATGTTTTTACTTATCTGATACTAAACTTTATTTTACACATTTATACCAGAAATATCTTTTTATATCACATCAATTATTATCTTAACTTTAACAAGTAAAATGTTATTTTTTTAATGCATATGTAGAAATTGAATATTAATTGTTACATATGTGAATTTATATAATTTAGTGGTGTGTACTATAAATCTTCCAATATATTAACTAGAGGGTATTCATATATATATCATTTCACCGTAACACATTCAACAACCAATAGTATGAGTTTATGAGAGGTGATGTAGGACCACTAGGGTCGTAATTGAGCCAAATAAAGTCGAGTAAATCATAGTTCGGGCTTGGCTTAATACAATTATAAATTATTCGTGTTCGGCTTGAGCTTATTTCGAACTTTTATATATTGTTCAAGCTTGACTTGTTTACTTTTTTTAATTTTTGGACTTGATTTGTATTTGATTTCTTTATGAAAAGTGAACGGGTATTAAACTAACTAAAAATTCAAATGAGTCATACAAAAAATTAAATAAATAATTTTATAAATTTGATTGCAACTATTGATTTATTAATTATAAACTCCAAACTCTAAAATATTTTAAATCTTGTTTCTACTCCATTTTGCCATAATAAAAGATGCTTGACAGAATAATCTGTGTAGCATTTGAGCATAATTTAGGGTTTGTTTGGCGCAGTGCAACATACTGCGACTACTGGAAAGTTCTTGCGGTGAAGTTCATTGTCTATTTGCATGCAATTGTGTTAAAATAACTTTGGGGTAGTTGTTTATGGAAAAATGACTATGCTACCCACGTTTATTAAAACTGTTTAAAACAAAATTTTGACAACGACATAACAAGTGATAGTAAATGGGCAAGATGCAAAGTCAATCAATCTAACGCCTATTAATGATGTAAATGATGATTTAAGAGCGAATGAAGGCGGTTGAAGATAAAAATGATGAAGATAGCGATGCTCCATAGATGTTTCATTATTAAAGTATATATTAGAAATTATATCATTGTCATATGCTTCATTTTAGATCATAGTAGTCCCAATCCACAACCAATTGAAACACATTTGCCTTCGACCAAACTCTCCAAGCAGCAAAGCTTCAAAAATTTGTCATCAATCTTTATTATTCATATAGATTAGCCCAATTTAAAGATTCAAGAAAAATAATCAAATATTTAATTATTGAATTAATTTATGAATCAATCACAACTAAGATTTATAAATCTAATTGATCATTTTTTTTTCATATTTCTTACTCTCCTACATTCTCACCATATTCTCACAATCTTATTTCTTATTTAAAATATATCTAAGGTTCACATGCATGCACGCACGTTCACCATTCAAAGATTATGTGTGAAAAAGAAAGATGTTGATTCCTTTAGCAGAACAAATGACAAAAGGTGTAGGATGAGCATATAAAAGTTAAGTTCGTGTGATAGGTTTGGTTGAGGGCAAGTGGAAGGTTTTGTTGGCAATAAGATTTGAGAGGGATATACGAGTTACGACAAGAGAGGCTCATAGGAGCAAAAGTGCGAGGGGAATAAGAAATCAGATCACATATTTGGTCAAGAAAGAGAAAAAGAATAAAGGGATTTGTTGTGATGACAAATGGGGTTGCGATGTCATGAGAATCGAGAATGTGGGGGGCACTATATGAGTTGTGATGTGCATGCTCTAATATAGAGGTGACTAGCAACCAAGTGTTCACCTACCTCTTAATGGATTTAAACATCAATTTCATCACAAATTTATTTTTAGCGAAAGATGACACCATCACGAACGAGATGGTTGCTGGTTTCATTGTCAAAGCCACGACAAAGAGAGTAGGTTGTGCACAAAATATTTAAGTTGTGTAACAGGTTTGATTGCGGGATAGCGATGAGATTTTTGAGGGATATACAAGCTACAACAAAAGAGGCTCATGCGAGTAAGAGTGGGAAGGGAATAAGAATTAGGATGACATATTTGGTGAAGAAAGAGAAGAAAAAAAAAAGGATTTGGAGTGAGAACCAGAGTGATTGTGATATCATGAGAAGCGAGAATGTGAGGAGCGTCATACAGTTTGTAGCGTGCATGCTCTAAGATATAATCATAGCTGACTAATAATCATCAAATCTATTTTTAGTGAAAGATGACACCATTCCTCCCATTTATGCCTTCATACGACGCCAGAGCTGCCAGAGGAAAAATGGGGACATAGATGGAGGTTAAGGAGTACTTTGAAGTGTTTAATTTTTTTGTTAGAAAAGGAGATTCTAACATATAGGGATTAGATATATAAAAATAGATGTTTTAAGTGTTGTTTATGTAAATATCTCTAACAAATAAATTTGAATGAGATATACTAATTAAAAAATCAAACTGTTTATTATAATTATTATTCATTAGCTAAAAATACATTACAAATAATGCTTTAATTGGATAAAATAAAGTTATAAGAATTGGGTGATGTGCATGTAAATTCCCCATAAATTTATAACATCATATGACTTAACAATTATTAATTTTTTGGGATATTGATCTTAAAATTTATAAGTAAAATATTAACCATGTAATCTATAAATAATGTTACATTCCCTAATAATAATGTTATAAATAGTATTATGATGTACAACACTGAGAATAAAACTCATATGATTTAGATAGCCAAGAGAAAAACATATAAGAAGCCTATAAAAAAGAATATGAAAGCTCAAAAAAATAAGAAGGAAGCACAGAGTAATTTTTAAAGGCTAGAGCACAAACTATTCTTATAATGCACGTTGAATTTTTTGCTCGTACCTTTAAGAATAATATATTTTTTAAATGACATATAACACATTTGAGTTATAAAGAGGTTTCTATATCGAGGGTGGGAGTGGGGGCAATGCAATTGTGGCATTAACTTTAGAGTTTGTTGGCATCAATTTTTGATGCCACGATTGTAGAATGTCACATTGAGCGCCAGAGAACCTTACTTGATGCATGTGTTGACCCCTATAGCGCAGGACATTCATTTGAGACATTTCAACATGTGTTGAGGGGCACACAGCCAGGGTCATTCTGTTAGGCTTCGACTTTTGCTTAGACGAAGGCTGGTCGGCATTTCGCACCTCGGACGATTTTGATCTGATCGACGAATTTTATTTATCGTGCAATGCGTAAATGCGGCTCATTTTGGCCCGATCATCGAAAAAGTTATCCGAAGGATCTCAGAAGACGAAATGGACCACGCGATTGAGTCCGGAACGTCGATTTTAGCTAAGAAGGACAGCAGCTTTACTACGAGAGCATATGCGAGCTAAAAAATACATGGATGATAATTATAATAATATTAATATTATTATAATATAATATAATATAATATATATATATATATATATATATATATATATATATATATATATATATATATATATATATATATATATATATATATATAAAATATATTATAGCTTACGCATCTGCCTCTTTCTCCCTATGGTATCCTTATAAGCATGCAGATATCTATATAATAAAACAAAAAAAAAAGAAATAAATATTATCCTATTATCCAATTAAACTCACTCATGACAGCTCTTCCTCTCTCCCCTAGAAAAAAATAATATATCATCCTACACTATTCAAACACGTGCAGTAAAAAAATAATAATAATAAATAAATGGGCTATGTTATCCTCTCTATCCTCCCCTCTCTTGATTATCTCTTACCATGTTATAAGAAGAGAGGAAAAGAAAAATAAAAAGTCTGCTCCTTCTTTTCTATCTTTGAGCTGCGACTCTCCCTCCTAGTTTCGGGAAAGCTTCGACGGAGCCTTCTCCCTCAGGCCTGACGCGGGCTGGCCGCTACTCCTCGTCGGCGAATCTCGCACCGAAAAGCCCTCGTCGGATTGCTTCCCTCTCTCCAAAGTTGGTGGTCCTCCTCCTTTGCCAGCAGCTCTACGTCGCGCCAAAGCTTCTCGCCGCCAATCTCACGCCGCCAGCCTTTCCTTGTCTGTGATATATATATAATATAATATATATATATATATATATATATATATATATATATATATATATATATATATATATACCTCCACTTCCTTCACATGCAGAAATTACGGTGGAGCTTAAACCTCTCACCTCCTTTTTTTTTTTTTCTTTTTGTGTGCCGCTGACGAACTACTCCACCTCGTCGTCTCTCATTCCCCGGTGGTCGGAATATCTCGCCGGAGTGATCTACCACTGATAGGCGGCGACAACTCCATTGCTTGAAGAGGTATGGAAGTCGTTTACTTTGCGAGAAAAGTCTCCTTTCGGGCTTCGCCGGCACCGTCCTACCCCTCTCGCTAAGGTATATGTTTTGTTTGCATTTCCATATGCAAAAATCATTTACATTGGGTACCTGTATACCTCATATGCTCTTTCTTGTGTTTCATTGCGAGATTCGCCGAAAAGTGAGCCTCATTAGCTCCCACCTTCTTTCGTTACGAGGTACATGACCCTTGGTCGTATTAGCAAGGAAGCGACTTGGAGTGAGTAAAGAAAACGCGTTTGCAACCGTCACAGTGGAGAGATTCCGCGAAACTCCTAGCTGGCCCTAGGTTTAGTTCTGTATAGGCATGTGGGTTCGGTCGCCCGCATGGGGTGTGTACGCCGATGTGACGCCAGCGCGACGACGTGTCTGTTGGTCTCATTTTTGATGAGGTCTTCTCTTCCCTCTTTAGTGTTTAGGATCTAGCCTTAGGCTTTTCCTTTGACTATCTTAGAGGACTAGAATTGAGACCCATCCCTTAGAAATTTAAACCACTTATTGTCTCCCTGCAAACCCCACAAGCTTGATTGTAGACCCCTAATCACCTAGAGGGTTGAGATCAAATGTGGAGGTTTAAAGGAGGAGTTCCCTATAGGACTCTTTGGCCTTAGGACTACCCTGGGTGGCCTGGTCTGGTGAGGGTTGACTTACACACTCACTACACTCACACTCTACACTCTCTCACACACAATCCAAATCCTAAAACCACACCTATACCCAACTTGATGTCGGCGAATTTTTAATTTAATTTAAATAAATAATTTGAAAAGTGGTATTTAATTTTAAAAATAATTTTTAAATTTGAAGATTTTAAGATATGAAATCAAACCGATCTCACATCCCAAATAATTTATATAAACGAGCACCGTACCACAAGCCGTGTATCTATCCCGAAGAATAGGCACACCGCTTGACGATGGGGCTCGATTAAATAAACTAGAAGATTTGTGACATCCGTTTGGTCTGCGAACCAATTTTATAAGCCGACA
Organism: Papilionanthe hookeriana x Papilionanthe teres; assembly: GCA_022702705.1. Classification (NCBI taxonomy): domain Eukaryota; kingdom Viridiplantae; phylum Streptophyta; class Magnoliopsida; order Asparagales; family Orchidaceae; genus Papilionanthe; species Papilionanthe hookeriana x Papilionanthe teres. The sequence goes on from CM040424.1 coordinate 85,730,618, forward strand.
AGTTCCCCTGCTTATTATGAAAGTATTAAACAGGGTTTATATTACCTGGGTTCTTTAAAATTCCCTATAAGGGCAAGCCCCTATAGTTAATTACATCTTAAGTGACAGGAATCACCTAAGAAAACTCTCGATAATAATCAATAATTCCGCTCTCAAGAATTTCAAAGTTTAAGTTTTCAAGGGATTGAATTTTGGAAATTTCAATAGGGAATGAATCAAATTTGAAAGATTTTATTTTGGGATTTCAAAGGAAGAAATGTAGGAGAAATTACAGATTCGAAGCGAACTTCGGTAATTTCCCGGCTATCCTATTGTTTGGCTTGAATTTAGGAAGATCCTAATATCTATTTAATGTTTTAATCTTGCCAATTTTAATTAATTAGGACTTATACTAGTATGACATAATCTTACAAATAACCTCGAAGATGTGAGGGTTTATGTCGTCTCGGACGACTACCTCGTAAATCCTAAGACCGGTTAGGGCTTAATTCACATGACATGATCATGCAAATGCCTAACGAAGAGGTTGAGGATTTATGTTGCACTAGGCAAACTACCTCGAAGTCCTATAGCCTAGTTATTTAATTCTAAGAAAGTTTTGCTCGGAGTAGACTTAGGTTTTCGTCGATGACGATGGCCGTATCGCCCACTATGCTCCGAGCTCCTTGTTGTTGCAGAGGTTTAGTTTTAGAAGTCATAAATCAGGAGATGAGAGAAGTGTTTTGGTTTAGAGAAAATCTTAATTTCCAAGTGCTTTTATATTTTAATTAAAACAAATCTTAAAGTTGATTATAACGACACCGGTTAAGATCCCACGGTTCCATCCTTCCGACATCGTTATTTTTATCGGATTCACTTAGTCCAGATGAATTTGCTAAACTCAACTAAATGAGTTCCACACTTTCATTTAGACCGTGGGAAATCCCGTTAAGCAACACGTAGGTTACATCATTCGAGGTATTCCCGATCATCCAACAGGACATTTTAATTTAGTTGTAATTGTAGTTTTGTGTTTTGTTTGTGATTAAATTTTGAGTTATTTTATATTTTGAAATGTTGTGCGGTGAATTTTATCTTGCAATGACTTTTAATTTAGTTTTGGTTTCAGTTTTATGGACTATCCTAAAGGTGTGGGTTTTCATGCAACAGTTGTTTATCATGCAAGAAAAGTAAGTGCGATGCGATTAAATAAATTGCAATAAGGTAAATTGTAATAAAATAAAAGCGTACCTGGAGGGTCTTCCCGTCATCCCAAGCTGCACTTAAAACACAATTAGAATATTTAAGCAAGTCCCTAGGTAAAGCTAAGGGAAGGGTTATGGTTTTCTACCAAGTTCCTAATCCTATAGCTAGTCATTTCTCATGACGTCTAGGTTCTTGTATTTTGGTTTAAGGACGATTTTCTTCATCAAAGAATAATTAAATTTAGTTGTTCTTGTAAACATCCTATCATATTGAGAAAGTGTTTATGAAGAATCTCAAACATCTTTTCAATACTGCTAGAATTATTTTAAGTCCAAATGAATTTAATCATACAAATGAATTAATCGTCCGGGAATTCAAGTTTTGTTGTTATCTTACGCAGTGAACTAGGACATTTGAATATCCTATAAGTGGATTAACATTTCATTTAATGTTCTATTTAGGAGTTATGATAATAAAAGTTTTCGAGGGCAAATTGGTGTTCAAATGGTTTGTGATTTAGTTTAACTTCAGTTAAAGTGTTTAAATTTGGAATAGTGTTCAAGTTGCTTTATATTTAATTTCTTTATGTCTTAGGTGATATTATTTAATTCAATTTAATTTAACTTTAGTTTAATTCAATTTGATTTAGTTTTAATTTTAATTTTAATTTTAATTTTAATTTTAATTTTAATTTTAATTTTAATTTAAATTTTAAATGATTTTATTTTATTTTAATTTAATTTAATTTTAATTTAATATGTTTTAATTTAATTTAATTTAATATGTTTTAATTTAATTCAATTTAATTTAATTTAATTTATTTATTTATTATTTGTTTATTTTTTTTAATTTAATTTAATTTAATTTAATTTAATTTATTTGATTTAATTTAATTTATTTGATTTAATTTAATTTATTTGATTTAATTTAATTTATTTTATTTAATTTGTTTAATTTAATTTAATTTTTTTAATTTAATTTAATTTTATTTTATTTTTTTTTTTATTTTAGTTTAATTGAACATTTAAAAAGAGTTTAATAATTTAACTTTTTAATTTAATTTTAATGATTAAGTCCTTTAACATTTTTAAAACTTAAATTTGAATTATCATTTTAATTAGGAATTAACTATTATTGAGATGATTAATTTAGGTATTTTTAAATTAAGGAACAAATCTCTTCCTAATAATATCCCTATTTTAATAATTCCAATTTTATTATTCTTCCAAATTTAATCAATTATTTAATTAAGGTTTATTTTAATTATTTTCAAATTGTTTAATAGGTTTCTACCCTTTAATTATTTAAATTTCAATCATCCAAATCAGATTAAGATCAAATATTTTATTTGTTAATTTTATTAAACCTAAAGTTTTAATTAAGGGTTAAAATTTTAATTATCATTTTGCCCTTCAAGCTTAATAATTTCATAACTCACTAAATTGAGCTTAAATGAACTTGAAATTTTTATGTAACTTCACTCATATGCCAATAAAGACATGAGAGGAGAAAATGTGATTTTTCTGTTATTAATTTATTTATGTAATTATTTTTGGTGGAAAATAGGAATTTCCAAGGAAAATTTAATAACATGACCAAGGGAAAGTTTCTGTCCTTAAGAAAATTATGGGACATTCCTAATGACCAGAGGACCACTTGGACCAATTTTGGTGATTTTTTGAATTATATTATTTTTATTATAATTATTTTAAGTTTTGGAGTATTAATTAATTTAAAAATAAAATAAATTTTGAAAAATGAATTTTATATTTTTCAAAAATCTCTCTGATATCAAGGAAATCAGAGAATCAATTTTTACAATTTTCTGATTTTTTTTTAATTTATTATAATTATTTTAGTGAAAATGCTAGAAAATACATTTTTTAAATTTTAAAATTACCCTAGGGCTTTAAAATTTAATATCTCATTAAATAGACCTAAGAAAAATATGGGGTTTGTTCCTAAGTGATTAAAATTCAAAATGTGACATTTTGGTGAATTTTATTATTTTTGTGATTTTTATTATTTTTTAATTATTAAAATATTAAAATAATATAAAAAAATCAACTTTTTAGAAAATTGAAATTTTAATTTTTTTAAATTCCCTGATATCAGAGAGGCTCCAAAACCAATTTGGTGAATTTTTTAAAGGTATTTTGAAAGTTATGAATTTTTAAAGTTTAAAATGGCTAAATGGCTTAATCAACCCATTTAGTAGGGCTAACCAAGTCCAATTGACTTCAAATTTTTATGATGAGTTCCTCTGATTCTAAAGGTCAGTGGAGAATTGATTTCAAGTCAATTTGATGTATGGTTAACTCTAATTAATTAGAGATCTATTTTGGGTGTTTAATCCAATTAGGGTTATTTTAAATGAATGAACTCAAAACCTATTTTTCCTAGGGTTCTCTGGTCATAAGAGACATCACCAAATTTTTCTAAAATTTATTTCACAACATTCTAATTATTGGAATTAAAATACTTAAAACAGCAACATGAATTTGAAAAATCAATAACTTTTCATAGGGATGGCCTCTGACTTTGGAAAATTCAGGGAATGTTCCCAAATTCGGAGGCTTCAAAAGCCCTATGGTCTCATGCCATGGTGAATTTTCTATATGCATGGAGAATTAAAACAATGCAGAGAGTAAATAAATCATTAAAAATAAAATACTTGATGAAATTAAATGATTTCTTTTCCACATTATTCTCATCTGTTCACTGAGCAAGAGGGTATTTTTATTTTATTTTTCTGATTTTCCTACACAAAGTTATGGATTTTTGAAGTTTAGGGAATTAAATAAATAGGAAAAATAACCTAATTTCCTACTTATCCACACGGCGCCCCGTCATCCTCGGCATCTCCGAACGGCCACGCGGCGCGCTCCCATTTGACGCCGCCTTCCGACTCAGCGCCACGCGGCCCGTGGTTCACATACCATCTCCTGGTCCGACGCTATCTCAATCGTCCGTCCGCGCGTGTATTAAATGAACGGCATCCGTTCATCGTCCCCAAGTGTCCTCACCTGAGAGCCGTCCACACTAAATCCCTAATATCTCACTCAATTTAACGGATTTTCATGTTCTTATGCTCTATGGATTCGTCTTGAAGAGACGAATACATCTATACGGTGATCATGCATTGAAATTAAAGCGTTTGAAGTAGAGAATCTCCAGAAGCTCGGGATGAAGAATTAGCTCATACCTTTGCTCAGAGAAGTGTGGCTTCAATTTGAGGGTTGTGTCACCTTCGATTGGATCCCAGCAAGCTCCAGATGAAGTCTCCTGGTCTGGTGAATCGCCTAGGTATGATTTCGACCACAGCCGATCACAAAGCTTGGAGGCTGGAGCAACTGGGTGGCCTGGAGAGGGGGCACTGCTCTAAGTATGGAGAGTGTTCTGGAACAATTTTGGCAGGGTTTCAGTAAGGTCTGGTTCAGCACCTCTCATGGCCGAGAGGGGGTGGTGTTTAAATAGGAGAGGGTGGAGGGCCTCCCAGGGAGAGTTAGGGCTTGGGATCAGCTGCTCTTGGCAAGAGAAGAAGAGCTATGCTGTCCATTTGGGTTGAGACAAGTCAGCAAGGGAGAATTGAAATTTTTGGCTCCTCCCAAGGTCTCGGCCATGGTGTTTTCCGGCGATCCGGGCGGCCGGCCGACGAGCAATGGTCACCCTCGAGTTCGGGTGGGTCGGGGTCGGGGTTTTGTGTAGGCGATCGGCCAATGCCATGTGTAAAGAGGTTGGATTGAAATGGAATGGGGAGAGGCTTATTTTGGCTCAAATTGGTCAACCCATCCCTTTGGGCTAGGTGAACCACCCAAGGCCTGGTTTTGGGCTGAAAATGATCACTTGGGTCAGCCAAGAGAAAATGGTATGGTCACCATCAATGATGAGGTGGCTAAGCATGGTTTAGTGTGTGGCATGCTTAAGGTAAAAAAGGGTTTAAGAAGGATTAGGAAAGGGGGCCCTCCTTTTGCCAAATGTGGTTAGGTCACATGTGAGCAACTCACATGGCTTATATGTGGCTTAAGAGTGGCTTCATGGCTCCATTTGGCTTTGGAAAAAGTTGGCTTGGTTTCATGAAAATGGTTTTTTAAGGATATTGGGTACTTTTGATGGAATTTGGATAAAGCCTAATTTGGAATGATTTGATTATTGATTTAGGCTTTAGGGATAATTTCAATTAATGGAGTGATGAAAAGAATGTGTCATATGGGCTTTACCATGAAGTTTAGGCTTTTAGGAAGGTTTAAGAAAGTGGGCTTTTGGTTTGAAAATAAATTTATGGATGGAAATTTTGTGAAGGATTGGGCCAAATAAATGTTGGGTTTAGCTCATGGATGTGTCATGAGTGATTTGAAGCAAGTTGAGAGTGATTTGGGTTTGAATTGGGTTGAATTTGGGCTTCTTTGGTGAATTGGCCAATATAGGTCAAATTGGGTTAATTTGGGCCAATGTTGGGCTAGGGTTGAAATTGATGTAAAATTAATGTTGGGAAATGTTTATGAGAGTGTTTCAAAGGGGTTTTGACTTTGGTTGGGCTTTGATTTTGGGGTTTGGGCTCATTTGGGTTAGGTTTGGGTTTAGGTCAAAATTGGGCCTTAAGGCCAAAAGTGAAATTGGATCCAAATGTCAATAAAATTGGACTTGGATTTGGTCTAGATTGGTGTTGGGAATGTTGAATTGAAGTTTAGGATTGAATTGGACCAGAATTTGGGTCAGTTGGGTAGGTTTGGTTTGACATTGGGTTCACTTAGGGTTAAAATGGGTCAAATTGGGGGTTTTGACAAAAGTAGGGTAAATTGACAAAATTGGCCCATGGTGTAGTTGAACAAAATGAAATTGGGAATATTTGGGATTTTTTGGAATTTTCTGGGAATTTTCTGAATTTCTGGATTTTTGGGTCAGGGGGGTATTTTGGGTATTTGGAGGGTATTGGGAGGTTTTTTTGGAATTTTTGATATTTTTGGGTATGGATGGTCAATTTGAGTAATGTGGAAATATTTGGGATTGATTTTGAGGAATTTTGGGTGATTTGGGAATTTTGGAGGATTTCAAGGGTTTTGGGTAGGTTAGGCGGGTGTAGGGTCCCGGGGGTCAAAAATTGAAAATTTGGAAAATTGAAGATTGGGTGAATATAAGTGGAATGAAATCACTTTGGTTGAGCCATGAAGTCATATCAAGCCCACATGAGCCATGAAGGGACTCATTTGAGACATCCAATATGTTGTTCCTAACCCTCTTAGCCAAGGGCTTAGGGGTTAAGGACCATCCATGTGAATCACCTACATGAGTCAGGAGGTCAAGGCGAGTATAGGTGTGTGAAAGTGTAGTGTATAAATGTAGTGTGTATGTAAGTCAGCCCTTCACCAAACCAGGCCACCCAGGGCAGTCCTAAGGCCAAAGAGTCCTATAGGAACTCATCATTTAAACTTCCACATTTAATTTCAACCCTCTAGGTGATTATGGGTCTACAATCAAGCTTGTGGGGTTTGCAGGGAGTCAAGAGATGATTGGACTTCTAAAGGGTAGGTTCCATTTCTAGTCCTCTAAGACAGTCAAAGGAAAAGCCTAAGGCTAGATCCTAAGTACTAAAAAGAAGAAGAGAAGACCTCATCAAAAATGAGGTCAACACTTGACTCCTGACTCATGTAGGTAATTCATATGGATGGACTTTAACCCCTAAGCCCCTGGCTAAGAGGGTTAGGAACAACATAGTGAATGCCTCCAATGAGCCCTCTCATGGCTCATATGGGCTTAATATGGCTTCATGGCTCAATCAAAGTGATTCTATTTCACTCACATTTGATCAATCTTCATTCTTCCAAACTTTCAATTTTTGACCCCGGGGACCCTACACCCATCAAACCTACCAAAAGCCCTTGAAATTGCCCAAATTTTCCAAAATCTCCAAATCACCCAAAATTCCTCAAAACCAATCCCAAACATTTCCACATCACACAAATTGATCATCCATAGCAAAATATACCAAAATTTTCAAAAAAATACACTCCAAATACACTAAAAATACACTTTTGGCCAAACTTTTATAAATTCCAAAAATTCTCAGAAAATTCCAAAAAATTCAAATATTCTCAATTTCATTTTGTTCAACTACGCCATGGGCCAATTTTGCCAATTTACCCCACTTTTACCAAAACCCCCAATTTGACCCATTTTTAACCTAAAGTGAGTCCAATGTCAAACCAAATCAACCCAATTGACCCCAATTTTGGTCCAATACAATTCTAAACTTCAATTAAATATTCCTAATGTCAATCTAGACCAAATCCAAGCCCAATTTGATTGACATTTGAATCCAATTTCACTTTTGACCTTAAAGCCCAATTTGGACCCATGACCCAAACTTAGCCCAAACTAACCCAATTTAACTCCAATTGACCCCAAACCTTTTCTAAACTTTCCCTAATAGCCCCACAAACAAAACACTAACATGATTTGCCCAAAATTTGAACCTAAACTCCACCCAAATCCAACCCAAAGCCAAAATTCTCACATTTGACCTAAACCTAAAGCTCACCCAAATGAGCCCAAATCCCAGAGTTAAAGCCCAACCAAAGTTGAAAACTCTTTGTAGTACCCCATAAACATTTCCCAACATTAATTTTACATCAATTTCAACCCTAGCCCAACATTGGCCCAAATTATCCCAATTTGACCTATGTTGGCCCCTTTACCAAAGAAGTCCAAACTCAACCCAATTCAAACCCAAACCACCTCAAATTTATTTCAAATTACTCATGACACATCTCTAAACAAAACCCAACAATTATTTGGCCCAACCTTTTACAAAATTCCCATCCATAAATTTATTTTAAAACCTAAGGCCCACTTCCTTAGGCCTTCCTAAAAAGCCCACTCCAAAATGATTCCAAAAGCCCAAACTTCATGCTAAAGCCCATATGACAAATTCTTCTCATCATACCCTTAATTGAAATCATCCCTAAGTTCTAATTAAGCCATCAAATTTTTCTAAATTAAGTCATATGCCAAATCCTATCAAATCACCCCTAAATTACCAAAATTCCTAAAACCTCTTTCATGAAAGTTGACTTAGCTTCTTCCAAGCCAAAGGTGAGCCATGAAGCCATGCATGAGCCACATGGGAGCCATGAGGGCTTTGGGCACCTCACCATATCCAAGATAGGAAAGGAGGGAGGCTCTTTCCATAATTCCTAAAAGTCATTAGCCTTAATCATGTCTCCCTTAAACCTAAATCTAATTTAAATATTCTTAGAAAGGGACCTCACCACCTTTGACCTGCAAACCCAACTCATTCCCTCAGCCTAAAACCAAGTCATGGGCCAAAGGTGATCCATGAAGCCATGCATGAGCCACATGGGAGCCATGAGGGCTTTGGGCACCTCACCATACCCAAGATAGGAAAGGAGGGAGGCTCTTTCCATAATTCCTAAAAGTCATTAGCCTTAATCATGTCTCCCTTAAACCCAAATCTAATTTAAATATTCTTAGAAAGGGACCTCACCACCTTTGACCTGCTAACCCAACTCATTCCCTCAGCCTAAAACCAAGTCATGGGCCAAAGGTGAGCCATGAAGCCATGCATGAGCCACATGGGAGCCATGAGGGCTTTGGGCACCTCACCATACCCAAGATAGGAAAGGAGGGAGGCTCTTTACATAATTCCTAAAAGTCATTAGCCTTAATCATGTCTCCCTTAAACCCAAATCTAATTTAAATATTCTTAGAAAGGGACCTCACCACCTTTGACCTGCTAACCCAACTCATTCCCTCGGCTAAAACCAAGTCATGGGCCAAAGGTCGGCCATGAAGCCATGCATGAGCCACATGGGAGCCATGAGGGCTTTGGGCACCTCACCATACCCAAGATAGGAAAGGAGGGAGGCTCTTTCCATAATTCCTAAAAGTCATTAGCCTTAATCATGTCTCCCTTAAACCCAAATCTAATTTAAATATTCTTAGAAAGGGACCTCACCACCTTTGACCTGCTAACCCAACTCATTCCCTCAGCCTAAAACCAAGTCATGGGAAGGTGAACCCAACCCAACTGCATGAGTTGACTAAATTGAGCCAAAATTAGCCATGCCCCCATTCCATTTTGATCCAACCACTTTACACTTGGCAACCGCCGATTGAATACACAAAACCCCAGCCACGACTCACCCGAACCCGAGGGTGACCCATGCACTGCCGGCCGGCCGCCTGGATCGTCGGAAAACACCACACCCGAGAGCACCATGTGAGCCTAACATTGAAATTCTCCCCTGCTGAGCTGCCCCATGCCCAATGGCCACCATGGCTGTTCTTCTCTTCCCCTGAGCAGTTGATCCAAGTCTTCAAACACCCCTGGGAGGCCCTCCAGCCTCTCCTATTTAAACCCCACCTCTCTCGGCCATGGAAGAGGCTGAACAAAAAAAACCTTGAGGAAACTCTGCCAAAATCACTCCAGACTCTCCCCCACACCTAGAGCACTTGATTCCCACTGAAATCCCACTGCCATTTCCTCTCTGTGAGCTCAATTTCAGAGTTAAAATCCAAGCCTAAAACCAGGACACTTCACCACAGTGAGTCAATCCCCAAATTGATTGGCTCTACACCTTCACCGGACAAGAGGAGAAGTTTCCCGGTAAAAGCCCCTTCACCGAGGCCGGCCATTGCTTCCGGCCTCCGAGCTTTGTGATCGAGTCGTGGTCACTTTTGTACCTGAGCAATTCACCAGGCTAAGGGACTTCATCTGGAGCTTGCTTGGACCCAATCGAACGTGACACAACTCTCAGATCTAAGCTTCACTTCTCTGAGCAAAGGTATGAACTCTATCTTCTTCCCGAGCATCTGGAGATTCTCCATTTGAATCAATTTCAATGCATGTTTATCGTATGGATGTGTTCGTCTCTTCAAGACGAATCCATAGAGCATAAGAACACAAAAATCCGTTGAGAATCGAGAGAGTTCTTAGGGTTTTAGTGTGGACGGTCACGGGTGCACACCAGTCGTAGACGATGACCAGGAGCCGTCGGATCGAGCGTGTATCGAGTGGACGAACGAGATCGAACCGGACAACGCAATGGTACATGAACCGCGGGCCCCTGGAGCGCTGAGTCGGATGGCAGTGTCAAATAGGAATGCGCCGCGTGGGCGTTCGGAGCTGCCGAGGATTGCGTGGCGCCGCGTGGATAAAGTAGATAAATAGGGTTATTTCCTATTTATTAAATTAACAGAACTTAGAAAATCCATAACTTTGTGTAGAAAAATCCTAAAAATAAAATAAAAATACCCTCTTGCTCAGTGAACAGAGGAGAATAATGTGGAAAAGAAATCAAGTAATTTCATTGAGTATTTTATTTTTAATAATTTATTTACTCTCTGCACTATTTTAATTCTCCATGCACAAAAACAATTCATCATAGCATGAGACCATAGGGCTTTTAAAGCCTCTGAACTTGGAAACATTCTCTGAATTTTCCAAGGTCATAGGCCATCCCTATGAGAAGTTATTGATTTTTCAATTGCATGTTACTGTTTTGAATATTTTAATTCAGATAATTAGCATATTAAGAAATAAATTCTAGGAAAATTTGGTGATGTTTCTTATGACCAGAGGAACCTACGAAAAATAAGTTTTGAGTTAATTTACTTGGAATAACCCTAATTGGTCTAAATACCCAAATTTGAATTTTAATTAATTAGGGTTAACTACACATCACATTAACTTAAAAACAATTCTCCATTGATCTTTGGGATTAGAGGAATATCTAATAAAAATTTCAAGTCAATTGGACTTGATTAACCCCACCAAATGGGTTGATTAAGCCTCTTAAGCAAAATAGGTAAAATTAAACTTTAAAAATTCATAACTCATAAAATACTTTTCAAAAATTCACAAAAATGGTTTTGGAGCTTCTCTGATATCAGAGGAACTTAGGAAAATTAAAATTGTAATTTTCTAAAAAGTTGATTTTTATCATTATTTTAATATTTTTAATAATTAAAAAATAATAAAAATCATAAAAATATTAAAAATCACCAAAATGTCACATTTTGAATTCTAATTACTTAGGAATAAACCAAATTTTTTTCTTAAGTCCCTAGGATAAGATATTGAATTTTAAAGGCTTAATGTAATTTTTAATATTAAAAAATGTATTTTCCAACCTTTTCACTAAAATAATTCTAATAAATCAAAGAAAAATCAGAAAAATATAAAATTTATTTATCTGGACTCCTTGAGGCCAGAGAGATTTATGAAAAATATAAAATCTATTTTTCAACTTTAATTTTATTTTAAAGTTAATTAATACTCCAAAACTCAAAATAATTCTAATAAATAAAATATAATTCAAAAAATCACTAAACTTGGTCCAAATGGTCCTCTGGTCATTAAGAACCTCCCATCATTTTGTTAAGGACATAAACATTTCCTTGGTCATGTTATTGAATTTTCCTTGAAAACCCATATTTTCCATTAAAAATAATTACATAAATAAAATAAATACAGAAAAATCACATTTTCTCCTCTAATGTCTTAATTGACATGTGAGTGAGGTTACATAAAAATTTTAAGTTCATTTGAGCTTAATTTAGTGAGTTATATAATTGTTAAGCTTGAAGGGCAAAATGGTAATTAAAAAATTTCAACTTTTAATTAAAATTTTAGGATTAATTAAAAAGGGGAGGGTAAAATATTTGATTTTAAACTGATTTTGGATGATTGAAACTTAAATGATTGAGGGTAGAAACCTACTAACCATTTCAAAAATAATTAAAATAAACTTTAATTAATTAATTAATTGAAATTTTGGGAAAATGATAGAAATTGAAATTGTTAAAGTAGGGATATTATTAAGAGGATATTTATTCTTTAATTTAAAAATCCCTAAATAAATTACTTCAATAATACTTAATTCTTAATTAAAAAAAATCAAAATAATAATCCAAATTAAAATTAAATTAAATTAAATCAAATTAAGATTAAAATTAAACTAAAATTAAATTAAATTAAAATTAAAATTAAATTAAATTAAATTAAAATTAAAATTAAATTAAATTAAATTAAAATTAATATAAATTAAATTAGATTAAATTAAATTAAATTAAATTAAAGTAAGTTAAATTAAATTAAAATTAAATCAAATCAAATTAAATTAAAATTAAATTAAATTGAATTAAAATTAAATTGAATTAAATTAAATTAAAATCATTTAACAACAAACCTAAATGAAATCATTAAGAATTAAATCTAAAATAACTTGAACACTATTCCAAACTTAAACTAACCTTTTATAATTAAGTCAAAATTAAAATCAAATCATTAAGTTTAAATCATTAAAATACTTAATAATTTGATTTGCCCTTTTAAAGCTATTATTATTATAACTCTTAAATGATGCATCAAGTGAAGTGTCACTTCACTTATAGGATTTTCAAATGTCCTAGTTCACTGAGCAAGAGAACAAAACTTAAACTCCTGGATGATTAATTCACTTGTATAATTAAATTCTCTTGCACTTAAAACAATCCTAGAGGTATTGAAAAGATGTTTAAGACTCGTCTTAAGCACTTCCTCAATACGATAGGATGTTTATAAGAACAACTGAATTTAATTGTTCTTGGGTGAAGAAAGTCATCCTTAAACCAAAACACAAGAACCTAGACGTCATAGGAGATGATTAGCTATAGGATTAGGACTTTGGTAGACAACCAAAACCTTTCCCTTAGCTTTACCTAAGTACTTGCTGAAATATTTAAATACCTTAACATATGTTTTAAGTGCAGCTTGAGATGACGGGAAGATCCTCCAGGTACGCTTTTATTTTATTGCAATTTACTTTATTGCAATGCACTTTATTTTTCTTGCATGTTAAATAAAACTGTTGCATGAAAACCAAAACCTTTAGGATAGTCCCTGAACTGAAACCAAAACTAAATTAAAAGTCATTACAAGATAAAAAATCACCGCCACAACATTTCAAAATATAAAACAACTCAAAATTTAATCACAAACAGAATAACAAAACTACAAATTGCAACTAAATTAAAACATCTCGGTAAATGATCTGGAATACCTCGGATGATGTAATCCACGTGTTGCTAACGGGATTTCCCACGGTCTAAATGAAAGTGTGGAACTCATTCAGTTGAGTTTAGCAAATTCATCTGGACTAAGTGAATTCAATGAAAATAACGATGCCGGGATGACGGAACCGTGGGATCTTAATCAGTTTTGTTTAATTAACTTTAAGATTTGGTTTAATTAAAACACTAAAAACACTTGGATTTTAAGATTTTCTCTAAACCAAAACACTTTTCTCATCTCCTGATTTATGACTTCTAAAACTAAACCTCTGCAACAACAAGGAGCTTGGAGCATGGTGGGCAGCTCGGCCATCGTCATCAGCAAAACCTGAGTCTACTTCAGCAAAACATCCCTAGAATTAAACAATCAAACCATAGGACTTCGAGGTAGTTTGCTTAGTGCAATATAAATCCTCAACTTCTTCATTAGGCATTGCATGATCATGTTATGTAAATTAAGCCCTAACCGGTCTTAGGATTCTGAGGCAGTCGTTTGGTACGACATAAATCCTCACATCTTCGAGGCTATTTGTATGATTATGTCATACAAATATAAGTCCTAATTAATCAAAATTGGCAGGATTGCAATATTAAATAAATTCCCAAATTGAAGCCAAACAATAGGATAGTTTGGGAAGTTGCCAAGATTCTTCTTGGATCCTCGGCTTCCCCTACTTCTTTTCCTTTTGACTCTTAAAATAAATTGTTCCAAATTTGATCCATTCCCTATTGAAATTCCAAAACTCAAATCCTTTGAAAACCTTAAACTTTGTAATTCTTGAGAGCAAAATCACTAATCATTATCGAGAGTTTTCTTAAGTGATTCTCGTCATTTAAGATGTAATTAACTATAGGAACTTGCCCTTATAGGAAACTTTAAGAACCTAGGTAATATAAACCCTGCTTAATTTATTTATATTAAGCAGGGGAACTTGTCGGCTTATAAAATTGGTTCGCAAACCAAACGGATGTCACAAATCTTCTAGTTTATTTAATCGAGCCCCATCGTCAAACAGTGTGTCTATTCTTCGGGATAAATATACGGTTTGTGGTGCGGTGCTCGTTTATATAAACTATTTGGGATGTGAGATCGGTTTGATTCCATATCTTAAAATTTTCAAACTTAAAAAATCATTTTCAAAATCAAATGCTACTTTCTAAATTATATATATATTTAAATTAAATTTAAAACCTAAAATTCGCTGACAGTTTCTGTAGGCGACCCCTTTTTCAAAAATACAACACAACCTAAAAATATGCCGACAACTTCTGGCGACTCCGCTGGGGACTAGTTCCTCTCTCCATTTTGATCAGATGGTTTTGCTTTCATAAATCGATAGTGAGTCCATATCCCTAGTGGACCAAAACTACCATTCTTCCGTTGGAATACCCCGTTCATTTATGTCTTGAACGAGTATAGCCAATTTCTCTCGGATTTAGGAGCCACTGTTTAGACACCCCTAAACAGAGAGGTTCTGAGATCCTTTTACCTCTTTTTCTGAGGTGGGGTGGACCCCCAATAAATGTTAGCTTAGGAGCGTTCCTTCGAGTTGAGAACTCTTGCATAAGACTTTCTCTTCCTTTCCAATTCTAAATCAGGCCCTTTACCTTTTCTATAACCTTTTTCCTTTAATCGTTTTGTTTCTAACAAACGAACTACCTAATAAACAACCTCTTTTTATAAATCACAAATGCACTAACATAAACGAAAATGTGTTCGGACTCTTTCTTTTTCGTCCTAAACTTTACGATGAAAGGAAGTATAATTTGGGACTGACATTCAGAATCTGCCTTGCAGAAAATGGATGCCCCAAAGTTAATCTTCTCCTTCACCGATAGACTGGACTTCGTTGTTTACAAGGATGAGTCTGCCGACAATGGGATCATCCGTTTTGGACAAGGATTTGGCAACACAGATGTCAAGATCACTGACGTCACTCTCTTCACACTAATGGACAAAATGTCAGAAACTGAAGAGCCCGTGATTGAATTCAACCTGAAGTCAGCTCAAGAGTTCCCTCCCCTGCGAAGGGTTCCAGCTGAGAGGAATATTATTGTTCGTAAGAGGACTGTTGTCTATACCACCACCGGTCTAGTCGTCTCTGCACCTAAGCCGGCTCCCGCTAAACTAAAGGGGAAGGAAGTCCAAGTTTGTAATGAGCACATTGCACGTGGAGGGTACGGATCTCCTCGCGAGACCTTACGTTTTTGAAATTGGGTCCAGCTCGAGGGTTCCACCCCTAACATAGACTCGGAGGAGAAACGAAGTAGAAAGATTGCCGGAAAGGCCGGAGGCTGCCGAAGTCGCTTTCTTAGAAGAGATCCACGAGTACACACCATTGCACGAGTATACACCACTTTTGGAAGGAAGTAGATTCCATCCCCTCTCCGCCGCAGCTGACAAGGAAAATGTCCGCAAGATTGCTTCTACATTACCTCAACCCGCATACTATAGCAACAGACCAAAAGAAAAGGGCTAGGATTACACCATTTGCTCTACCGCAGTCGTGATGAGAAGTTAGCAAAGAAAGAGAAATGTCCTGTATCAAAGATTTTAAGAAGGATAGGGCGGGTGCCAGCCAAATCCTTTCTTGGGCCGCGAGTAGAACCCGTTAGCGCCGCAGAAAAGCCGAATAAGAAGATGAAAGCTAGTCCACTTGTTGTTGTTTCAGGTTTACAGATCAGGGAGGATACCACCTTCTAGCATTCGGCTAGACGGACCATCCGGTCCTGGGCCTTATCGTCGCTGAAGGATGGTATGGCATCCTACTACCGGCCGATTAAGACCGAAACAACGACACGAAAGGGAAAGTCTCATCGGGAGACTCGAGTCCGAAGAGAGCGCCATCTGCGATGAAGGGGACTCCCAAGAAGGAAATCCAACGACCATCGCATGATAAGCTGCGAAACTGTATGAAAAAGACCATTGGAGGACGCTATGGAAAAGCTAAGAACCGACATTCAACGATTAGCAAGAGAAAGAGAAGAAAAGTTTGGAGATGAAGTTGATTCGTCGGAATTCATGGATGACGAATATGTAGAGATCAACATGGTTGAGACACGAGCATCGTCAGCTTCGCAAGGTGCTACGACAGCTGCGAAAAGAGATGAACCGAAAATGTTAAGAGCACAACTTCGAGAAAAAGATGATACAATCTCTCAAATGGCGAAAAAGATGGAAGAGATGGCTGTAGCCCTAGCCACTCTTCAGAGTCAGGTTCAACCCCAAGAGAAACGCCTCCATAAGTTATTCATATTACCGATGGAGGAAAAGAGATTACATCCGTTAATGGAGACGATCAGCCGAAGAAAGATTCTACCCAGAATATGATTCCAGAGAAAGACATCAAGAGCATGGTAGAACAGCGGAGTGCGAGAAGCCTTAGCACGGTCCAAGAGCGGAGCATCTATTCAGACGGGTAGACCTTACCATGAAGAATTTGATGCAGTACAATACCCAAAAGGCTTCGTACCACCTCTGTTCAAGACTTTTGATGGTACCAGAAACCCTCGACAGCATGTTACACATTTTCACGCTAGTTGTTGCAACGCCGGTGGAAGTGACGCCTTACTCTTCCGACAGTTCGTCAGCAGCCTGTCAGGGATTGCCTTCGATTGGTACGCAGAGTTACCGAACGGTTCGGTAAAGACATTTTCAGAATTAGAGAACCTCTTTGTGAAACGGTTTGCGGAGCTCAACACCATATCACCATCGGTGATCTAGTAGTGGAAAACGAAACCGAACGAAACTTTAGTGGACTACATACTTCGATGGAGGAATCTAAGCATGAAGTGTGAGCCACAGCTACAAGAGCAGTATGCAGTCGGTATCTTGCTTAAAAGCATTCACGACCCGATAGCACTCCTCCTTAAGGGATTTACGATTAAGACTTTCGAGAAGTTGTTAAGCAAGGCCGGAAGCTTGCAAGAGGAAGCGAAACAACTAAGTTTCGTCGACAAGACAGACAAACAGAAGCCTGTGAAGACATTTGAAAAGAAATCTGGGATCGTCGCAGCAGTCGATAAGGGCAAGCAGCCAATGCAAATACAAACGGAAGGACGAAGCGGCCCGACTATCAGCAACCTCAGCAGAACTACCAACAACCTCGACCCGGTTATTAGCCAACTCAATAGTATGAGCAACCGCCTCGCCCACATCGCACGTTAAAGGAGCTTATAAATAGAGAATATCCGTTCAAGAATGAGGCAGTGCCAAAAATGTTCCGCAGTTTGATGAAGACTCCGGATTTTCAGTCGCGGAACCTAGGAAGCCAGAAGAAGTCAATAAGAAAGACCATCCCATCTATTGCCCTTACCACCGGATGCTCGGGCACAAGATAGAGGATTGTATTACCTTCAAAACCTGGCTCTACGACAATCTCCGAAAAGGGAACATAACGATTCCGAAGGAATACATGAAGGAACCCCAGAAAGGCGGTTCCGTCAATGTTATTTCAACGGATCCTATTGTTCCTATAGATCCCTACACGACGAATGATTGATGGAGTATCGCTTGGATGAAGTCATCGAAGAAAATTTTGGATCGCATCCAAATCGCTTAGGTGCGTGCTTCGATTCAAAGTTCAAAACCTGTCAAGCCGACGCTATCGCTTGCGATTGAAGAACCACCCCAGGAAGAAAAGATCATAGAAAAGAAGGAGATCGTAGAAGAAGAAAATACCGAGGCTCTTAAGGCTAGACTAGGGGTTGCTTATCCTAGGATGGTTGTTTCCGATTCAGGGGAAAAATTCCTCAAACCTCTGACTCTGTATGATTATTTGCTCGCTCTGGCGGGATCTTATAATGATAAGAGTTATGGCGTTGGCTACGTTTTGACTATGTCTAACTATTACGCAACTAACGACAACCAACCTAATCCGGATCTCGATTTCGATACAAATAACAATTCTCAAATCATACACAACCTCGACAATCATGATGACAAAGAAGACATTCACCAAGAAGGCTACGAAAGTTCAACAAGCATTGAATCTATTTGTGAATTTTGAGGAGCTCCAATCACAATAGAGTTAGAGCTTTCAGATTCCGAAGAGACTCCCGAAGAACCTGTCATGCCGATTCAAAAGGAGACATCAGTAAACTTAGTACCAGATTCAGAAGAAATCACAAAAGTCAACTTAAGGAGCGGAAGGGTTCTACCTCCGAGAATGAGTCTGAAAGAAAAAGGAAAGCGGGTGGTTGTTCACGATGAATCAACCCCGACAGAATAATTGCCCATTCGGGAAGAAACTGAAACACATGGTAACAAAGTGGACTATAACGTGCTAGCCCATCTTAGGAAACTACCAGCCAAACTGAGCATCTACGACGCTCTCATCTTATCAAAAGAGATGAGGAAGCTCGATCAAGGCCTTACTTGATCCGAGAGATTTGTTTAGCTCGGATGGCCGGTGATTCCTTAAACGAGGTTTGCTCGTTAAAGGAACGACGAGGTGTTAACTTCGCGAACGATGATCTACTACTTGGGACGGCCGATCACAACCGACCGTTGTACATTTCGAGTCACGATCGAAAGTTTACGCTCTCCAGAGTATTGGTGGATCCAGGAGCGTCAATCAACATAATGAATCTTCGGACGTTAGCATACTCGGAAATTGATGCTCGCAAGCTTGAAGCGGACAAGATGTTACTAAGAGGATTCAACCGGAAAGGAGAAAGAGCCCTCGGATCAATAACGCTGTTGATGAAGACCGGTGATTTAGCAAAGACAACCACAAAATTCCATATAATTGATTCTGAAACATCGTTCAACGCACTACTGGGCCGACCGTGGATACATGAGAACCGGATGGTACCGTCGTCTCTCATCGGTGCATAAAATACTACGATGGAGGAGAACAGTGCATTAAAGGTGACTTGCAACCTTTCTCGATACATGAAATTGGAATTCATGAAGATGCAGCCTACTACGCGCCTCCAAAGAGAACAATCTTCTCCAGAAATACCATGCCAAATGAAGCAAAAGAAGTTCAAGACGACGAAGAACCTGAAGTTCTAGTCCAACGGTCACTCACCACTCCCTTACGGCGAGATGGTGAAGGTTTCTTCACGACTTGCACCCGAGGTCGAGGCCGGGGACGAGGTCGTGGCGAAACGTTGGGACGATTGGACGAAAAAAGTCGGTAATCAACGTGAATTGGGAGAACAGCTCTGAAGAAGAAGAAGAAATCAAGAAAGAAGCAGCTACAATAAACCAGAAGAAACCACAATTCAAGATCTCCCTCGAAGATGAAAAGAACAAAAAATATAAATCAATGTACGAGAAGATTAACTACCATGTACACACTATGGCCCTGACCCCGATCCAGTCTATTAAGATCGAGGGTATGGTGGTCAAGGAAGTGCATGGCGGTGGTGCTAAACCAATCAAATTTTACCGTGGTACTTCTTCTTCCAATAATGAAAAAGATGTATAATTTGAAGATGTCACTTCTTCCGAATTAATGGAATTACCTTTTGAGTGCTACTCTCCCTGTGTTCAAAATTTAATTCAACGTGGTGTCTTGCCTCGACAATGGACAAAGGGTCAATCACAACATTTTGAAAGACTATGGAACAATGCTGGTCGGCCTCCCAATTCAAAACATGGTCTCGGATTCGACACAGTAGGTTCAGTTGACGATACAGAATTTTGCTTGGTTGTTACTTGCAAGCCTAATAAAGACTGCTCGGAAGCTTCAGAGGACCTCAAAGATCTACCATTCGGAGATGCTCCACCAGAATTCGAAGAAGAAATCAAATCTACAATAGACGAGTTAATGAAAGTTAACTTAGGTACTAGCGAAAAGCCTAGACCAACCTTTGTTAGCTCCTTACTCAATAAAAAAGATTCTGAGAAAATGATCAAGATATTAATGGAATTCAAGGACTGTTTTGCTTGGAGTTACGACGAAATGCCAGGATTAGCTCCAGAAGTCGCAGTTCACAAGTTAGGAGTAGATCCTACTTCTGTTCCAGTTAGACAAGCTCCCAGAAGAATGCGTCTAGAAATTGAGCAAAAAGTAATAGCCGAAGTTAAGAAGCTAATAGACGCTAGATTTGTCCGTGAAGAACAATACCCTACTTGGTTAGCCAACGTGGTACCAGTTAGAAAGAAAAATGGTCAGATCAGAATCTGCGTAGACTTCAGGGATTTAAATAAAGCATGTCCAAAGCATGAATTTCCATTGCCAATCCCAGAACTGATGATCAACATTGCTTCAACACATGAAATATTTTCATTCATGGATGGATCATCAGGATACAACCAGATAAAGATGGTACCAGAAGACGAGACGCTCACAGCTTTCAGAACGCCGATTTGAGTGTATTGCTACACAGTAATGTCATTCGGACTAAAGAACGCAGGAGCAACATATCAAAGAGCAATGACAAAGATTTTCGATGATCTCATTCAGAACCAAGTCGAGTGCTACGTGGACGATGTGGTCATCAAAAACAAACTGAAGGAAGATCACCTGTATGATTTGAGAATTATTTTCGAGCGACTAAGGCAATACAACCTTAAGATGAATCCCTTAAAATGCGCCTTGGGCGTCACCTCCGGAAAATTCTTAGGATTTGTTGTCCGACATCGCGGAATCGAAATTGATCCAGAAAAGATTAAAGCTATATTAGAGATGTCGCCTCCCAAAACCTTAAAACAGCTACGATCCTTTCAAGGGAAGCTGACATATCTTCGACGCTTTATCTCGAACTTGTCAGGTAGGTGTCAGCCCTTCTCGGCATTAGTTAAAAAGGACGCCAAATTCGTTTGGGAAGAGAAATGTCAAAGGGCCTTCGAGGACATCAAGCAATATTTAATGACACCTCCTATCTTAGCAGCCCCAGTCTCGAGTAGACCGTTAATATTTTATACCGCGGCTTTAGATGACTCTCTCGGAGCCCTGCTAGCCCAGGTCAATGACGAGGGAAAATAAAATGCTCTTTATTACTTAAGCCGTCGTCTAATCCCGACGGAAGTAAAGTATCCTCCAATTATGAAGCATTGTTTAGCTCTGATCTTCGCCGCACAGAAACTCAGGTATTACATGCTTTCTCATAAGATCAACCTTATTTCGAAAGTTAATCCGTTGCAATATTTGATGACCCGATCGACACTTTACGGCGGACTTGCCAGGTGGTCGATGATACTATTGCAATTTGACATAACTTTCGTTCCTCTTCCCGCCGTAAAGGGACAAGTACTAGCTGACTTCCTTGCGGCACATCCTTTAACGGCAGATTCGCCCCTCGATGACGACTTACCTGACGAGCAGATAATGAGCCTAGAAGACACCGATGATCGACATTGGGAACTATACTTCGACGGAGCATCCTCAACACGTAAAAGACAAAGAATCGCAAACGATAGTGCCCGGTAAGGCAGGAATCAGACTAATCTTTATAACACCGGAACGGGGGATATTAAGATACTCCTACCACTTAACAGAGCCGTGCACAAACAATGAGGCAGAATACGAAGCCCTCATAACAAGACTAGAACTAACCATTCAAATGGGAATAACGGATATCAATATCTACGGAGATTCTCGGTTGATCATTCAACAGTGTCACCTGGACAATACAGAATTTTAAAGCCAAGACTCGAGCAATACTTTCAGTATGTCATGAAACTGTTGGAACAAATCCCGAATGTAACAATCTACAAGATCCCCAGAAGAGAAAATGCTCTCGCGGACGCACTAGCTCGCCTTGCAAAAGAATTTGCTCGCTTACAAGATGAGTCGGTTGAAGTGTCGGTTCAAGGACGACATGTCCTATCACGGCTCGACATGGATATGATACAAAAATCGAAAAAACGGATGAATCAGTTGCAGCAGTGACAGAAAACACAGGATATTGGCGTCAACCACTAATAGAATACCTACAAACAGGTAAATTACCAGACGATAAATCATTAGCCCATCAAATCAAGAAAAGAACTCTGTCTTACACATTAATAAACAATACATTATATAGAAGGTCTTTTGATCAGATGTGGTTAAGATGCCTGAACGGGTTCGAGGCTCGTGAAAATGGTTAAGGTACACTCAGGACTTTGTGGCGCTCATCAGTCGGGTCTGAAAATGAAAATGAAAATTAAAAGACTAGGGTACTACTGGCCCTCAATGATGACCGACTGTATGAAAGTCGCCAAGAGCTGTCACCAGTGCCAAGTGCACGGAGTGGTCTTACACCAACCTCCAAATGTGCTACATCTCACAATTGCGTCGTGGCCATTTGAGTGTTGGGGCACAGATATAGTGGGTCCGATAGAACCGCCTTCTTCAAGAGGACATCGCTTCATCCTTGCAGCTACAGACTACTTTTCTAAATGGGCGTAGCGGTTCCACTCGGAGAAGTAAAGACGCACCACGTGCTTACGGTTTTCAAAATCAAGTTGTATACCGTTTCGGAGTACCGCGCGAATCATTTCAGATAATGGGTCTGCATTCAAAAGTACAAAGATCAATAATTTTGTCAGAAGACACGGAATCGATTGGTGATACTCAACGATCTACTACCCAAGAGCAAAAGACTTGGTCGAGGCTTTTAATAAAACTCTCATTCAAATTTTAAATAAAACTTTGGACAACAACAAGAGAAATTGGCACGAGAAGTTGTTAGAAGCCTTATGGGCCTATAGGACGACTTTCAGGACTCCTACTCAGTCTACGCCTTACGCTTTAGTGTACGGGTCTGAGGCAGTTTTGCCTTTGGAGGTTCGGCTTCCATCACTCGGGATTGCGGTTGCAAATAAAATTACTACAGAAGAAAATGCCAGATTACAACTGGAAGAACTGGAAAGCTTGGAAGGGAAAAGACTTGCATCGCAACAAAATTTGGAACTGTACCAAGCTAAGATGATCCAGGCCCATGATAAACTGGTCCGCCCAAGAACTTTCAAAGTTGGTGACTTAGTTCTTGTTCTCAGAAGACCTATTCTCGCACATCGCAAGATAGGAGGCAAATTTGAACCGACTTGGGAAGGGCCATTTGTGGTCGAGGCAGTCTACTCAGGAGGCTCCTACCAACTTGTGTGAATTGCCAAGGAGAACGACAAATGCTTCCAATCAATGGATGGTATTTAAATAAGTATTACGCAACCTGATGTTTCGAAGGGTGGCCTCTAAAATAGAGTCTTATCACTAGAAACACGGGTGAAGCAATCACTTTGTGATTGGGTCCGAACTCAAAAACATAAAAATGGATAAAAAAATCATTAGAAAAAAATATGTGCTAAAAATGAAATATGTGAAATCATAACAATAAAGTTTTACCCTTCCTTTCAAATCAAATCTTGTTCCTGATCTTTCTTCATCGTTTTCTACTTTCCTTAAAAATTAAAATTAAAATAAGAGAATAAGAATCTTCAGTTATAGGTATTTTCTTAATGTTCTTGTTCTTAGTACAGCCCCTGATCCTTTCCTTGTCTTCTTCGCAGGGAAATGTCGAACGGGCGGTTGGTCCTAAACTTTAAAATGGCGTGAGTCTCGCACTCGATGAAAAGAGGGTGAAGGATGGAGCAGTGATAGAAATTGATTCTGACTTTACACCAGCCAGCCTACAGTACGAAGAAAATGATTGGGTCCCTGTGGACCGAGAAGAGCTTCATAGCCAGACAGTGATGAAGATGGGTGGCCCAAGCCACCAATCCAGCAATAAGAAAAGAAAGACAAACACCGAGGAAAGCAAGAAAATCAAGTCAGTAGTTGCCACGGCAGAGGGCAGGCTCGTCAGCGCCACGCCAGCAGAAATTTAAGGGGTAAGGAAAGCTACTCTCACTGCTACTCAAAGAAGGAATAAGAATCGCCGTATCCGCAAGATGTTGACTAAACTAGCAGCAGATCAACACAAGGAAACAACCACCTTCGCCGACACACACATTTCAAAGATACCGATTCATCAGGAACCTGAAAAGAGGGAACAAGCTCCGAGAAAAACAGAAAAGATAAGGGGAACTCTAAGAAGATCAGAGGCAGAGAGATTGCCTCGACGCCGGACAGAGATATCATATCTGAAGAACCTTGTTGCGGAAGCAACCCCGGAGGATGTCCCGACTGATACAATCCCCAAGGAGCCAAGGTATGCAAGAGAACGTGATGGGATTGAGCTATACATCCCGCAATACGTTACTAGGATTTGTCACTTGCAGATCATCCCAGAATATGAACTAGAAAGAATGCAAAATGTTGAGAAGAAGACTTTCGAATACTTTGAAAAGATTAGAGGCAAAAGAATCAACATTTTGGAAGGCCTCGAGTTACACACAGGTGTGTTCTCAGAGTACGAGCAACAGCAGATTGTGGATTACATCTTAGAACTTCAGAAAATGGGTCGAGCAGGCCATCTGAGAGAAAAGACTTATTCGGAACCCCGGAAATGGATGCCAGGGAAAGGAAGAGTCACAATACAATGCGGATGTTGCTATAACTTCGCAGAGGACAGAAAATGAAATCCTCCAGGGATACTCCGTCACGGTGAGTTGGATCCAATGCCGAGGATAATTAAAAGAACGGTGAAATGAATGATAACGTGGACGGTACTGCCAGCAGACTGCATACCCAACAGTTGCATCATCAACATTTATCAGAAGGGCGACTGCATACCTCCACACATAGACCACCATGACTTTGTCAGACCTTTCTGCACAGTTTCATTTGTCAACCAATGCAATATCATGTTCGGATCTGACCTCCGGATAGCAGGCCCGGGTAAGTTCCGAGGGCCGGTGGAGATACCACTTTTTGTGCAAATTGACTGGGAAACGCCATTAGAGTTAAATGAACTTTAAACAAAGAACAGAAAAGAAAAGAGAAATAAATAAGAACCTTTCTTAGAAATCCAAATATTCAAATGAACTTCAAATCCACATAAACACCAAATAAAATTCACGTGAACATCAAATAGACAACAAAAATAAAATTGGATCATTAAAGGACAAACAAAATGAAAAATGAATCTCAAATGGAATTACAATCTCAATCTATCTCTTTCAAATCCTTCAATTCTTCCTCAAACCAAAATCTACTTCAAACTACTTTGAAACCCTCTTTCGGGATGGTTCTTCCTCACGGAAAACTCACACTTTAAATTTCAAAAATCCTACACCTTTTTCGTCACATCGAGATCCTTTTGATTTTCTGTGATCTCCTTCCCCTCTTGTACGGAGATTGACTAGGTCTATTGACACTGAGCCACGAACTTGGTTCGGTTTGGTTCTGATGGCATGAGACTGGGTCCTTCTTCATACATTACAACTTCCAAGACTGGTACCTAAATTCCAGTTCTCATTTCGAGGTCAGTACCTAAATTCCGACTCTCCTTTCGAGATCGATACCTAAATTTCGATTCTCTTTCGAATTGATATCTAAATTTCAATTCTAAACTTCCGAGACTGGTACCTAAATTCCAGTTCACATTTCGAGGTCGGTAACTAAATTCCGACTCTCCTTTCGAGATCGATACCTAAATTTCGATTCTCTTTCGAATTGATACCTAAATTTCAATTCTAAACTTTTGAGACTGGTACCTAAATTCCAGTTCTCATTTCGAGGTCGATACCTAAATTCCGACTCTCCTTTCGAGATCGATATCTAAATTTCGATTCTCTTTCGAATTGATACCTAAATTTCAATTCTAAACTTCCGAGATCGGTACCTAAATTCCAGTTCTCATTTCGAGGTCGGTATCTAAATTCCGACTCTCCTTTCGAGATCGATACCTAAATTTCGATTCTCTTTCGAATTGATACCTAAATTTCAATTCTAAACTTCCGAGACTGGTACCTAAATTCTAGTTCTCATTTCGAGGTCAGTACCTAAATTTCGACTCTCCTTTCGAGATCGATACCTAAATTTCAATTCTCTTTCAAATTGATACCTAAATTTCAATTCTAAAATTTCGAGACTGGTACCTAAATTCCAGTTCTCATTTCAAGGTCGGTACTTAAATTCCGACTCTCTTTTCGAGATCGATACCTAAATTTCGACTCTCTTTCGAGATTGATACCTAAATTTTAATTCTCGTCCCTCTCGAGATCAGTACCTAAATTCTGATTCTCATCCTTTTTACGTCGATACTTAAACTCTGATTCTCACTCCGAGGCTGGCACCTAAATTCCAGTTCTCTTCGCAATCCCGAGGTTCAAACCCAGGTTTCAATTCTCATTTCAAATCCAAATTTCAAATTCAAAATTTCCTCAAATTGATTTTAAACCAAACTTCAATCTAAGTTAAAACTCAAGCTAAAATCTAAACTCACAAACCAAAGCTTGAACATGAAATGAAATGAAATCTAAATCGAATTCCCCAGATCATGTGATTTGGAGTTCACCTCCTTTTTCATTCCCCAGCGAGAGTTAAGGAACCTCCAGTCTTGGAGATATACACGATACTCTCCAATGGAAGTTCTTCTACTCTGTCCCAAGTTTATCATTTAGGAATTTGTGTTGGTTTTGTTGATCTCTTCGGTCAACTCCAATACGCGCGGTGTGCTCCGTCAGCACACCACACCTATTCGGGTTCCATTTGTTGACCTCATTTTTTATGAGGTCTTCTCTTCCCTCTTTAGTGTTTAGGATCTAGCCTTAGGCTTTTCCTTAGACTATCTTAGAGGACTAGAATTGGGACCCATCCCTTAGAAATTTAAACCACTTCTTGTCTCCCTGCAAACCTCACAAGCTTGATTGTAGACCCCTAATCACCTAGAGGGTTGAGATCAAATGTGGAGGTTTAAAGGAGGAGTTCCCTATAGGACTCTTTGGCCTTAGGACTACCCTGGGTGGCCTGGTCTGGTGAGGGTTGACTTACACACTCACTACACTCACACTCTACACTCTCACACACACAATCCAAATCCTAAAACCACACCTATACCCAACTTGACTCCCTGACTCATGTAGGTAATTCATATGGATGGACCTTAACCCCTAAGCCCCTAGCTAGGAGGGTTAGGAACAACATAGTGAATGCCTCCAATGAGTCCTCTCATGGCTCATATGGGCTTAATATGGCTTCATGGCTCAATCAAAGTGATTCCATTTCACTCACATTTGATCAATCTTCATTCTTCCAAAATTTCAATTTTGACCCGGGACCCTACACCCATCAAACCTACCAAAAGCCCTCGAAATTGCCCAAATTTTCCAAAATCTCCAAATCACCCAAAATTCCTCAAAATCAATCCCAAACATTTCCACATCACTCAAATTGATCATCCATAACCAAATATACCAAAATTTCCAAAAAAAATACACTCCAAATACACTAAAAATACACTTTTGGCCAAACTTTTATAAATTCCAAAAATTCCCAGAAAATTTCAAAAAATCCCAAATATTCTCAATTTCATTTTGTTCAACTACACCATGGGCCAATTTTGCCAATTTACCCCACTTTTACCAAAACCCCGACTTGACCCATTTTTAACCTAAAGTGAGCCCAATGTCGAACCAAATCTACCCAATTGACCCCAATTTTGGTCCAATACAATTCTAAACTTCAATTAAATATTCCTAATGTCAATCTAGACCAAATCCAAGCCCAATTTGATTGACATTTGAATCCAATTTCACTTTTGACCTTAAAGCCCAATTTGGACCCATGACCCAAACTTAGCCCAAACTAACCCAATTTAACTCCAATTGACCCCAAACCTTTTCTAAACTTTCCCTAACAGCCCCACAAACAAAACACTAACATGATTTGCCCAAAATTTGAACCTAAACTCCACCCAAATCCAACCCAAAGCCAAAATTCCCACTTTTGACCTAAACCCAAACCTCACCCAAATGAGCCCAAATCCCAGAGTTAAAGCCCAACCAAAGTTGAAAACTCTTTGTAGTACCCCATAAATATTTCCCAACATTAATTTTACATAAATTTCAACCCTAGCCCAACATTGGCCCAAATTAGCCCAATTTGACCTATGTTGGCCCCTTTACCAAAGAAGCCCAAACTCAACCCAATTCAAACCCAAACCACCTCAAATTTATTTCAAATTACTCATGACACATCTCTAAACCAAACCCAATAATTATTTGGCCCAACCTTTTACAAAATTCCCATCCATAAACTTATTTTAAAACCTAAGGCCCACTTCCTTAGGCCTTCCTAAAAGCCCACTCGAAAATGATTCCAAAAGCCCAAACGTCATGCTAAAGCCCATATGATAAATTCTTCTCATCACACCCTTAATTGAAATCATTCCTAAGTTCTAATTAATCCATCAAATTTTTTTAAATTAAGCCATATGCCAAATCCTATCAAATCACCCCTAAATTACAAAAATTCCTAAAAACCTCTTTCATGAAAGTTGACTTAGCTTCTTCCAAGCCAAAGGTGAGCCATGATGCCATGCATGAGCCACATGGGAGCCATGAGGGCTTTGGGCACCTCACCATACCCAAGATAGGAAAGGAGGGAGGCTCTTTCCATAATTCCTAAAAGTCATTAGCCTTAATCATATCTCCCTTAAACCCAAATCTAATTTAAATATTCTTAGAAAGGGACCTCGCCACCTTTGACCTGCTAACCCAACTCATTCCCTCAGCCTAAAACCAAGTCATGGGAAGGTGAACCCAACCCAAATGCATGAGTTGACCAAATTGAGCCAAAATTAGTCATGCCCCCATTCCATTTTGATCCAACCACTTTACACTTGGCAATCGCCAATTAAATACACAAAACCCCGACCCCGACTCACTCGAACCCGAGGGTGACCCATGCCTGTCGGCTAGCCGCCCGGATCGCCGGAAAACACCACACCCGAGAGCACCATGTGAGCCTAACATTGAAATTCTCCCCTGCTGAGCCGCCCCATGCCCAATGGCCACCATGGTTGTTCTTCTCTTCCCCTGAGCAGCTGATCCAAGTTTCAAACCCCCCTGGGAGGCCCTCCAGCCTCTTCTATTTAAACTCCACCTCTCTCGGCCATGGAAGAGGCTGAACAAAAAAAACCTTGAGGAAACTCTGCCAAAATCACTCCAGACTCTCCCCCACACCTAGAGCATTTGATCCCCACTGAAATCCCCCTGCCATTTCCTCTCTGTGAGCTCAATTTCAGAGTTAAAATCCAAGCCTAAAATCAGGACACTTCACCACAGTGAGTCAATCCCCAAATTGATTGGCTTTACACCTTGACCAGACCAAGAGGAGAAGTTTCCCAGTAAAAGCCCCTTCATCAGGCCAGCCATTGCTTCTAGCCTCCAAGCTTTGTGATCGAGTCGTGGTCACTTTTGTACCTAGTGCGATTCACTGAGGCCAAGAGACTTCATCTGGAGCTTGCTTGGACCCAATCGAACGTGACACAACTCTCAGATCAAAGCTTCACTTCTCTGAGCAAAGATATGAACTCTCTCTTCTTCCCGAGCTTCTGGAGATTCTCCATTCGATATGAATCAATTTCAATGCATGTTTACCGTATGGATGTGTTCGTCTCTTCAGGACGAATCCATAGAGCATAAGAACACAAAATCTGTTGAGAATCGAGTGAGTTCTTAGGGTTTTAGTGTGGACGGTAACGGGTGCACACCAGTCGTAGACAATGACTAGAAGCCGTCGTATCGAGCGTGTATCGAGTGGACGGTCGAGATTGAGCCGGACAACACAATAGTACATGTACCGCAGGCTCCTGGAGCACTGAGTCGTATGGAAGCGTCGAATAGGAATGCGCCGCGTGGGCGTTCGGAGCTGCCGAGGATTGCGTGGCGCCACGTGGATAAGTAGATAAATAGGGTTATTTTCCTATTTATTAAATTACCAGAACTTAGAAAATCTATAACTTTGTGTAGAAAAATCCTAAAAATAAAATAAAAATACCCTCTTGCTCAGTGAACAGAGGAGAATAATGTGGAAAAGAAATCAAGTAATTTCATTGAGTATTTTATTTTTAATAATTTATTTACTCTCTGCACTATTTTAATTCTCTATGCACATAGACAATTCATCATATCATGAGACCATATGGCTTTTAAAGCCTCTGAACTTGGGAACATTCCCTGAATTTTCTAAGGTCAGAGGCCATCCCTATGAGAAGTTATTGATTTTTCAATTGCATGCTACTGTTTTGAATATTTTAATTCCAATAATTAGCATATTGAGAAATAAATTCTAGGAAAATTTGGTGATGTTTCTTATGACCAGAGGAACCTAAGAAAAATAAGTTTTGAGTTAATTCACTTGGAATAACCCTAATTGGTCTAAATACCCAAAATTGAATTTTAATTAATTAGGGTTAACTACACATCAAATTAACTTAAAAATAATTCTCCACTGATCTTTGGGATTAGAGGAACATCTAGTAAAAATTTGAAGTCAATTGGACTTGATTAACCCCACCAAATGGGTTGATTAAGCCTCTTAAGCAAAATGGGTTAAATTAAACTTTAAAAATTCCTAACTCATAAAATACTTTTCAAAAATTCACAAAAATGGTTTTGGAGTTTCTATGATATCAGAGGAACTTAGGAAAATTAAAATTGTAATTTTCTAAAAAAGTTGATTTTTATCATTATTTTAATATTTTTAATAATTAAAAAATAATAAAAATCATAAAAATATTAAAAATCACCAAAATGTTACATTTTAAATTCTAATTACTTTAGAACAAACCAAATATTTTTCTTAAGTCCCTAGGATAAGATATTGAATTTTAAAGGCTTAATGTAATTTTTAATATTAAAAAAATGTATTTTCCAACCTTTTCACTAAAATAATTCTAATAACTCAAAGAGAAATAAGAAAAATATAAAATTTTTTTCTCTAGACTCCTTGAGGTCAGGGAGATTTAAGAAAAATATAAAATCTATTTTTCAACTTTAGTTTTATTTTAAAATCAATTAATACTCCAAAACTAATAATAATTCTAATAAATAAAATATAATTAAAAAAATAACCAAACTTGCTCTAAATGGTCCTCTGGTCATTAGGAACATCTCATAATTTTCTTAAGGACAGAAACATTTCCTTGGTCATGTTATTGAATTTTCCTTGAAAACCCCTATTTTCCATTAAAAATAATTACATAAATAAATTAAATACAGAAAAATCACATTTTCTCCTCTAATGTCTTAATTGACATGTGAGTGAGGTTACATAAAAATTTCAAGTTCATTTGAGCTTAATTTAGTGAGTTATATAATTATTAAGCTTGAAGGGCAAAATGGTAATTAAAAAATTTCAACCTTTAATTAAAATTTTTGGATTAATTAAAAAGGGGAGGGTAAAATATTTGATTTTAAACTGATTTTGGATGATTGAAACTTAAATGATTGAGGGTAGAAACCTACTAACCATTTAAAAAATAATTAAAATAAACTTTAATTAATTAATTAATTGAAATTTTGGGAAAATGATAGAAATTAGAATTATTAAAGTAGGAATATTATTAAGAGGATATTTATTCTTTAATTTAAAAATCTCTAAATAAATCACTTCAATAATACTTAATTCTTAATTAAAAAAAATTAAAATAATAATCCAAATTAAAATTAAATTAAATTAAATCAAATTAAGATTAAAATTAAACTAAAATTAAATTAAATTAAAATTAAAATTAAATTAAATTAAATTAAATTTAGATTAAATTAAATTAAATTAAATTAAATTAAAATTAAATTAAATCAAGTTAAATTAAATTAAAATTAAATCAAATCAAATTATGTGCACACGGGTACCACTATGGGGGGAGCATGTGATGATTTCTGACCCTTTACTTGCAGGTGCTGTTTAGCTCCCCCGCTTATAAGATATGACTCATTATATGTCATATGCATATGAACTTTCCCGCTAATGCTTGTTTTCATGCAGGATTGAGTCTTTTATTTTTCTATTTACTTTTAGAGTCTAGGAGAGTCCTGTAGCAAAAATAATATACGAGCACGGGTTCCGAGGCGCTTTGATGCGAGAACCACGTGGAGGGAACCAAGATCAGATGCTCGTGTCTTGTATCTTAATTCTGTATTTTCTTATTGTTGTATAGAATTAGGACCGAGCATGTATATGCAGAGTCCGACCACTTTTACTGCTTTTCGTGGGATATGTCGCCGATCCAACGACATTTTGGGCTCTTTTAATTTTTTATGGTGTGTTTTCTTTCCTGCTTTATTGCATACTTGTATGCCTGCATGTTTGAATGTTTTTCTTGTTTCTTTCTGTGATATGGGATTTCACGATGCAATATAGGCTTATTAGGACTTAAATTCCTAATTTTTCTACAAAATCCTAAATAAAATATTCAAGATAATTAAAATT
Organism: Papilionanthe hookeriana x Papilionanthe teres; assembly: GCA_022702705.1. Taxonomy (NCBI): domain Eukaryota; kingdom Viridiplantae; phylum Streptophyta; class Magnoliopsida; order Asparagales; family Orchidaceae; genus Papilionanthe; species Papilionanthe hookeriana x Papilionanthe teres. The sequence goes on from CM040424.1 coordinate 85,763,131, forward strand.
TAGGATTAAAATATTCAGGACTTTAAAATCTGAATTTTTATTTCCTGCATATATTAATAGGGTCTCCACAATACTTAAGGATCACTCTAAATAATTGCATTCATATTTGCATGTCCCGAGGAGGAGTCTTTGTGCTTCTTCAACCTGACTAGCCCAGCATACCTTTATAGGTGGTTGTCTAGTACGCCTAGCGTGTTAGAAGGCTCCCTGACACAGATGTGGTGTAAGTCCTTTACTTTGAAGAGTTTATAGTTTTGTAGCTGAACCTCCGCTTTCTCTTTCTTTCATGAGGCTTCCTTACCACTTTGGCAGGTGTAAGACCCACCTCTTGAAGCTCCAGCTTATAATCATAGGATAGAGTTTCGTTCCTCTGATCTTAGGGCTACCGAGGTTCCCCGTGGAGGTCGCAATTCACGGATTGCTGACCGAGGATCTCAGGATGTGTTGGGTCGACTAGCTTCACGATCGGGTAGACTTAGGGTCTTACTGGTTTGGGATGACGGGTCTATGGTACCCCGACTTGGCTACCTCTACCCCTTTATGATTACTCCTCCCTTCCTTTAACTACCCTTATTGATCTCTTTCGCTCATTGACTTCATTGATATCATTTTGACGACCCGATGTCGTTAGCTGCCGCCCGTTTGGGATACGACGATTTGTCCTCCGCCCTTATGGCCCGGACGTGCTTTGACGTGTTAGGATATCCCCGTCGAGATGATTCAAGTTGTTTCGTGGGTCCCGTAGGCTGATGAGCCGCCACCCATTTGGGATGTGAGAGACTCACTCTCTGTCCCTTGGCCTAGTGAGAGCTTTGAAAGCATTAGGACTTTCTCACACGGGATGACCTTTCATTAAGTACCTATTACCCCAGATTCATGATAATATAAGAGAAACTCCTTTTATCGAGAGTATTCTTGGGTACCACCCTGAGATGTAATTAACCAAGTGGGATACATCCCCTTGGGAGTGCTCTTGACCCCAGAACAGGCACCTACACCTGAATCTCTGGTTATGGGTATTCTATGTAGAAATTCCTTCACAGATATCAGTTTAAGGTGATTTTTGCCCGATCTTATTTGGGCGGACACTCTTAACCTATCATTGCGAGGTTTATCGCACATAGGCTTTTCACGTTTTGTGTTTTCTCTTGTTTATCTTTTTGTCGTATGACCCTTCTTATTCGGTTCCTCTCCTCCTCGAATCACTTATTTGATTCGGGAGGGAGATTTATTCGAATGGGGAAATATACGACGATCGACAGATTGGCGACTCTTTTTAAAATAAAAAATAGAAAAACGAACGAAAACAGAATTGTTTGCCAAACTAAAATTTAAATGAAAGAATTACTGATCCCTTTAATAAAAATCAAATTAAAACCTTAAAACCAAACCAGTCTTTAGACATCTTAGGATGGAAAGCCACCCTTTGGCAATGTACTCACCTTGCTAGGCTAAAGTGTTGTGATTGGTGGGACTCATTAATCTTAGTACTATTTAAAATCATATGCTTTATTAAAATCCAAGATAAAATTTAAACTTAAAACACACTCCTAAGCCATTAATTTGTTAACTTTATAGCACAATTGATAAAAAATGAAATTCAAATAAAATTAAAATCAAACACAATGTTCATTAGAGACACAACATACTAAGCCACACACAATTGGTATAATTGCTAACCTACTAACTTACTTTTAGATTAGGGTAGTTAGATTTGATTATTAAGTGATATGTGTTTATGTGATGCGATGAGTTATTTGATATGATGTTTGCATGTTAGACTGGATAGTATGCTGATTGCTTGTATGTTAAACTATATGTTAGAACAACGAATATCTTCTACAAAAGGTCATACCTAACAAGGCAAAAAGTGCTTTAGCAATTTATAATGAGAAGCTAAAATAGTTTCTTGGAAATGCTATTATTTTTAGCAAGACAAAAGCCTTAGCGTTTTTAAGTGTTAAACTATTTATGAGCTTGTACTTACTTGGTTATGTGGTTCTACCTGTTCATTAACCCATATTATGTATGTTTAGTTAGGTTTTGTTTTCATTTTTTTCTGTTTCAAATGTAATTTAAAGTAAGATTGGATGTAGGGATTGTGGTTTTAACATAAGGAAGGATAATCTGCATGACTTGGTGATACCTTGTGGTGCCAAAATGACATGTATTAACAAGACTAAGGCAAAGTATAGATGAATGATAAGAATATTCGTAGGCCATCCATAGCTCTAAGCTAGTTTATATTATATTATTTGTATGTTTACTTTTATGCGGCACTTGAAAGTATATTGTTCTAATATTTCTTTTATGTGTATGATTAGCCCAACTTAAAATGGTAGGCTCATATGATAAAAATATTTTTTTACTCAACTAAATTAGCTAAAAAAATAATAACAATAAAATTGCAAAAAAAAAAAAAAACTCCTCTTAAATAATAATAATAACATCAACTACAATAATAATGATGATAATAATGATAATAACAATAAGATAAACTAGAAAACCTATAAAAAAGCCTCCTTTTACATTACATGTTGATTCATTCCATATTTTTTGACACTTCAACCATTACTCATAAAGGATCATCTAACACATGGGAATGATTGTCTTTCCTAGAAAATTACATTAATAAAAATATATTTGGTTTTCTATACACTTAAAATTTAGGACAGGTGTATGATGCATTAAACTTTAAACCTTGTATTGGATTCAAATAAAAATAATAAATAAATCATGGAAAGCTACAAAGTTTTATATAGATTAGAGACATTGCATACCCACATATCTGAGCCTCTTGATTTGCAAGGTTAAGTCATGATTCCTATTAATTATCTTAGATTTATATAACTACTTACCTCTTTATTGCATGTTATTACATTTCATGATTTGGAGACGCCATGTGGGTTACTTGGCTTCCATTTTTATACAACATCATTAATCTAGAAGATTTGGGCTTTATTCCCATTTAAGTTTAAACTCTACAAGTCACATTGCTTATCATTAGACTATGTTTTAATTTGAGGCATCTTGTCACCTCTCATTATAATGCAAGTTTTACTTATTGGGATTCTTCCAAATAATATTTTTTATTGATTATAAATCATAAATTTCTAAAAAAATTGAATAACATAAATTAAAATTAACTATCAATCTAAAATCAAAATCCCAATTATATGATAGTTTGAAGCATCACTAAGTCTTTTAGTATTTGCTGCTTCCTATCTTTCATCCATTGGCCTTCGATAAAAATTGTCATAAAATTGAATAAATCTCAATTAAAATCTTAACAAAATGATCTTGAATTCTTAAATTTAGTAATTTATATAAATGTAAAAGATATTATTTTAATTGAGTGTTTTTTTCATGGACAATATCTCTTGTGATGAAATTAACTATATGTGTTTGCATCTATGGAGAACCTCTATTTTGTAATAGATTAAATCTATCCCACCAAAATTTGGTAGGGGAAAATTCATAGAAATGTATACTCTTAGTCTTAAAACTATTTATTTTATGATCAGATACCTTTTTTAATATAACTATTTATTCTTATGATCAGAGTATAAGAATATCTAGAGATAAATAATAAATAACATTTAAGACATTTGAGGGATTATGTGCACAATTAATTGTGTTCTTCAACATTCTTAAAGTTCTTAATATATCCACAAGGCTTGTAAACACATTTTTAAAGCCTTATAATAGCAGGTCCCTTGTGGTATATTTCAATTATATATTCATTTTTGGTCTTGATAAAGAAAGCCACGTAAAACACGTTAATAAAATAAATTACTTAGGATGAAGAAGTTACATAAAATTCTTAAATAATTTTTTTTTTTACAAAATGGACCTAATTTTTGAGCTATACTTGACTAGACAATCCCGAAAATCTCACCGAGCTATGAAGTTTCATAGCTTTGCCACATTTTATAAATGATTCACTAGAAACCCTAGCTCAATTATGACATTTTCATTGATCCTTTGGCTCCCTAAGTTCTCTAAATCCATTCAAACTCACATGTAATGCATATGCAGTTGGTATATGTGATCTTTTAAGCTAAGAAAATATGCCTTTTACAGTGAATACTTTAATGATTCAAAATATATATACTATGCTCATCATAGATGATTTTTTGTTATCATTTTTTCTTTAAGATAAAAGAAAAATTACCCATTGCAAGGAAAATTTATACTTAATACTGACTATTCTGTCTTTAAATTAGATGTACTAATATTTTGAAAATTATAATTTATGTCATAGTTTTTTGCAATGACTCAATATATATTTTAAAATGACATGATTTTGCTATTGAAAAATAGAAGTTAAATGACATGGTATATAATTTTTTTTCCAATTAGGCTTAATTTTCCAACATCGTCATTGTTGAGTTTCAACCCCCGGAAGCGAAAGTTGGAGTGTTGTATTAGGTAGTCGATTGCTAACATAAATTTTTTGTTAAAAAAATAGGACATGAATCCTTTAAACCCTTGTGTAAATGCTAGGGTATTATCTGAAAGTGACACACTATATGGCATGAATATAGTGAAAAGTATGCAGAACCCACTATACTGACACCTAAGAATAGTGTCAAATAAGAAAGAGTTTCTACATTATGGACAAACGTGGTATTAGTATAAAGTCTTAGAATATATGTGCTATTTAATGTAATTAGTAGATATTATGGTTCATATGAAGATAAATTATCTTATGTATTCAAGATGCTAATTGGATTAAAGAAGAGAATAACGAGATTGATAACTTTGGTTTAAAACTTTAGTATTCAAGTAGGAGCCAAACTAAAAATGGTGTGGATGTAATTATATATAAGATTTTAAAAGAAAATGTTGTAAAAATTAATAAAAGTAGAGATATAACTAAGCATTGAAGATTGTTGTTGATGCTAAGATTTATATTGTTATAAGTGTGTATGCTCCTTAAGTAGGTTTATACAAGTGTTCAAAAGAAAAAATCCCGAGTAATATAGAAAAATTAATTCCAATCATACATCCTAAAAAAAAAAATTATTGAAGGAGATTTAAATGGAGGAGAATTTTAGTAGGCGACCAAACCCATTGCAACACCACATACAAGGTATACACGTAGTTGGTCAATCAAGAAGCATATGACCTGCCTTACTGGTATCGTTCAACTAATTGAATCGTCCGATGACAGACGATTAATTGAGTCAGGCGATGTTGGGTGGCCGGTCATACTTTCCTCGTGTGGGCGACCAAATTAACTTATGAGTGTATAAACGTACAATGTGATTTGCAAGTTGTAATTGATCATCATCAACAACATGCCAAACTCAACAATCACTCTCACATAATCATATAGGGTTTCAACTTTTTGATATGTGACATAGCCACCTCCGGCGTTGGCGAGGAACATGGAGAGTTTCATCCTTTGATTTTTGGTAGGAGAAGTCCTTCATCATTTACATAACTGGATTAGCTGCAAAGCTTTTTCTGTCCTAAAAACCCTCCACGATCTTGTAGAATGAGCTACTTTCAATACTTTTCCCATTATTCAAGATCCAACTATTCTAACCCCTCAAATTAACGTTAAAAGCAATAAAGTCGTGGGAAATTGGGATTCTATCCCACTAGATTTAGAGAAGTCACTTGGATGTGCAATGCATTTGAAAATGAATATGCTTCATAACCTAGGGTTTCATCTAGGAAATGAACAACACAAACTTAACATTCTTTACAAACATCATAGGGTTGGTTAAAAAGAAAATACAAAGGGGCTTTAGGGAATCTCATTGCCGCTATGTTTGATCGATGTCCCAAGCTTGTGTTTTGGATGAAGCTCATCTAACAATAGAAGAGAAGCTCATGCAAGTCCTTCTCAAAATAATGAGGAAGCTCTCCTCTCCAGAGAAACCACAAAGTCCACTAGAGTTCTCCTTCTCCAATGTATGCAGTCACTTTCCTCACGCGGAGAGACCGTGAGCTTGCCAGAGTCGTCCTTCTCTCAAGCTAGGATAAAGCTCTCCTAGAAGCACTCCCTAGAAAGCTCGTTGAAGAAGGAATAACTCGCCGAAGAAGACGAAGAGGGGTGAAGAAGAGGAAAAAGATGAAGGAGATGGAATCCCTCAACCTTCTCTTCTCGAGGAAGATGAAGAGTCTTCCTCTCTTGCTCTCTCCAATAAACTCTCTCTAAGGGGAAGACGAGAATCTTGAGAATTCTAATATCTCACCTCACCAGCTCCCCAAAATATGAAAAATGAGAAGAACCACCTTAAATGAGGAGAAGAAGGGAGCTTAAACCAACTTCCCCCATGTAAATCCCAAAAGTGCCCCTTAATTAAGAAAAAAATGGCTAATGAAAGCCATTTAGGACGTGCCTAGAAGAGTTAGTTCCCCCAAGTTATTATAAGCCCAAGGAGATCTTCCCAAGGAAAGAAGAGCCTAAAAATTCGACTCTAGGTGACACCCTTCCCTATGGTCGTCAGGCTAAATTCTAAAATCTAGACAGGAAAATGTGGTCACACCGGGCTCGGGTATGGTCACGCAGCTCTACCCATGGGTTCAACTTGGTCAAGCCAACTCCCTGGCATAATTATGCCACACTCACTGTCTTGATGTGTGGTCATGCCGTCTTTGGTCGTGACACACATGAAGGTGGCTTTAGTGCAACTGAGGGAAGGCCCAATCACAACTATCCCACGGTGTAATTACACCATGAATTCTATCTTGCGACATAGTCACAATGCCTTCGAGCATGGCCACGCAAAGGAAACTCCCTATACCCTTATGCGGAGGGTTTGGGCATGGCCACACCAGACCTTGAAGGGTCATTTATTGCTCCTAAAGTCTCAGTCACACTTCATGACACAAATATCTCTCAATGACCAAATCAAACCATACATGCTTCATAATGATCGTTCAGCTTGCCGTAGAATGGGCGAACCATCGTGAATCAATCCTAGTAACTACCTAACATGATTGATATGGGGTAAACCATAGTCCTGAGGTGGAGTGCATCCGGTAACTTCTCGACAGACTCCTTGAGAAACGGGAGGGCATGCATGAGAGTCGCACGCTCCCATAACACCACAAAGGCGTCTAGTACTTGTGATATAAAAAATCAATACTAATAAAGATAAGTTCAGAAATGGTGAATTCAATTGTATTTTCTTGAAGAAATTGCCCCCTAATTATAACTCATAGGAGTATGTAGTAAAGTTACATGTTTGTCCCAGTTTTAATTGGGACATTATAAGTTATTATTACACTTTTTTATATTTGCAACCAACTTTGGGACTCTTTAATATCCATAACTGACACCGACAATATTTCAAATTTATACATGCTTAAATGGGAAGGCACTTAAGGGTTCATTGGTGTTATCATTTTGTCGTTTGATAATCATTTGGTCGACTAAGAGGTTTATTGTTGACTATAAGGCCTTCAGTCAGCCTACTTGGGAGAATCCTTGGTATAGATCCTCTTGTCGTTAGAGTAAACTTGGATTGTCAGGCAGTGGGAGTATCATCGTAATCTGATCGGCGCCCCTCTCCTTGGACAAGGGCCTTCTTAGAGGATTGAAAATATATTAAATGGGGTGTCCTTTGACAATCATTGTGCAAAATCCTATAATCAATAGTGGAAGTTACATGTAGATAACTATTAGTTAGATTAGGTGCTTCCTGTTCTTTCGTTTGGTTGACCCGTAGTTCTGACCGAAGAGGCTGACTCTTGATGCTTTTGTCTTTTGACTAAATTGATGCAGTACTATGAGACCCATTGAATTTTCTCGAGGTTCGTACGATCATATTTTTATTGTATGGTAATGAATTGAAGTAATTGTGTGTGTGTGTGCGCGTGTCCGTGTGTATCTAAATAGCTTTGATTAAATTATATATCATGGATTTTAAGCAATTAATGGATTAGTTGGTTATATTTTGTTGGCAAGGTCATAAGTTCGAAAGAGTAAAGTTTTATTTCATTGGCGGCTCTGCCATCCAGAACTCGACATCCACAATGAATAATAATGTTGATTTCGACCAGTGCAAATTGGGGTATATGTTCATCATTGACATTTGGCACCACTACTATTAATGGCCGCCATTGCCAATAATATGACAACTATTTGTTAAAACCAACATTGACATCTACATATCAACTCCCGCTATCCTCAACAAAACAAATATCAAAATGTGATATTAATGACAAAGCTTGCTGTCACTATTAAGGAAGGCGCAGATAATTGACACTAATATTGATGTTGAATCAAACACTCGACATTTTGATACCAATTTCAATGTTGGAAGTCTCTTTCTATCTTCATCTTAGAAGCCATTTTCTTATAATTCATATATATTCTATGGTATCATTGTGTTCTCCACTCGTAAAAAAATACATTTTTGTTAACTTAGGCATACATATGGGGCTAAGCTCGAAAATATTTACATAAATTCCCTTTTTATATAAATTTATCTTAATTTGTTTCATGGCAATTGATTTTCGTATAATACTAAGATGATAAACTATTTATCCCCAATGTCTCGAGTGTTTCAGTATACAACTAAGCAAGAAATAGGCATCAAACATTAAAACAGGGCATCCACAAAAGGTAAAAAAGAAAAGAAAAAAACTAATAAGCTTTAATATTAGACGGTCTTTCTTTCTCACCATATTTGCCCCATTTAAATGGCAGGACAAAACACTAGCAACTATCAAAGTTGGCCTTCAAATCAAATGTTGATTTTTAGAAATAAGAAAGAACCCTACAATTTTAAAGTTTTCTTAATAAAGAATTTCACTCATTAAAAGGAAAAAATATCGCACAAGGAGTTCTGATGTAGTTTTGCATCAGGACTACAATTAAGGTCTGTCAAGTGTACAAATAGACCTACCCATATATTAAATTGTGGATCTGCCTGTACACATTATAGACATTGATTGAAGTCCTAATGCAAAACTGCATCAGGACACTTGACCTAAAGTAATAATTTCTCCCATTAAAAGTGATTGAGATGAGTGAGTCAACATTTAATTCATAAATATCTTTATATATTTGCATAATTTTTAGATTATAATGAAGTCATTAAAATATAAATTTAACTTATAAATATTTAGTGGCAATGGAAATATACTTGGCCTACAAAATTTTCAATTGTTCTACCGTGAACAGAAGATACTAGATAGGTAGATAGACAGGTGGACGGTATACCGCTGAGGCAATTTTACTATAAATGCTTTGGAAAATAAACGCGAAGAAGAGGAAGCATATAAGGGTCGCATCGGTGTTCGTTCTCCCTCAGGTGGTCCGTTCTCTTGCTTGCTGGCGATTCTGATTCCGTCGCGGCGACCCCACCCCAATCTTTTCTTAAAATTTCCGCCGATCTAGGGTTTCGAATCAGATCCCTATTCTAGATTCCATCTGATTCGAGTTAGTCTTTCCCGTGTGTTTGGGGGATCGAGGATGACGATTATGAATTCCGGGGACCTGCTGTCCCTCGAAAGCTGTTTGCCGTGCACACCCGAGGAGGAGAGGGAGACGATTATGGAGCTGAAGAGGGAGGCAGAAGCTAATCTGAAGGAAGGGGATTCGGTCTACGTCATCTCTGCTAGGTGATCTTTTCCGCACCTTGTATTCAAGTTATATGAACCATGTTGGTGGATAATGTATGTTTTTGTTGCCTACGGGGAACAGTTTTTATACACCGTGCTCTTGTGTGCTATAGCTGGAATTTGTTGTTTGATGGGTAACTTGTAATAGAGGGGGCATTTGGTAGCGTTCCACGTTAGGGAGCCTTTGTGTGCAGGCGTTTTAAATTGGAATTTCTCGAATCTTCTGGAACATAAACCTGCAATTTAATTGCCCGTATCCTATAACAAATAGTTGAGCTGCATCTGATTACTACTGGTGGTAGATCTCTCTCTCTGATTGAATACAGTACCACGAAATCATGTTACTAGGGAATAGTTCTTCAAGTACCATGTTCTTGTGCGTTATAGCTGGAATTCCTTGTTTGATGGGTGATTTGTAATAGAGGGGGGCATTTGTTAGCTTTCCATGTTAGGGAGCCTTTGTTTGCAGGCGTTTTAAATTGGGGTTTCTTGAATCTTCTGTAGCATAAGCCTGCAATTTGATTGCCCACATTCTATGTCAAATAGTTGCGCTGCATCCAAATTCTAAAGTTGGTGGATTTCTCTATGTGATTGGATAGAGTACCATAAAATTATGTTACTAGTGCAGAGGGCAGAGAAATGAATGAAAGAAGCTTAAAATGGATGGACAACACCAGCTTGATGTGCTGAAGATAATTACATGACCAGCAAACCTTGGGACCATTTCTAATCTCTTAAATATAATGTAAGCTCATCAAATTTTTTAATAGGAAAGATACCATTCTATATTAGTTTTATAGAAAGTCATGGCACAAAGGATTCGGTCTTTAATCCCATCGGTTTCCGTGAGAGCTAAAATATTGTTGAAAGCACATTACATCTTCCACCTGTGATTTTCAGGATTAACTTGTGTTCAAAGTCTTGTCGCTTGAAAGGGATGACCGCTTCAGCTTTTCTTCTGGTGACTTATCGTCTAAGTGACATATTTAACATTGTGCTGAATTCTCTTGGCTACGGTCAGGCACATAGGTAGGTATCAAATGTTAATGTCCTTGAGCAAATTTCAAGCTGGGTGATAAGATCAAAATGAAGAATTTCCAGAAGATACCTTTGTTGAGTACAAGGATTAATAAGAACATGTTTCATTGCATTATTTCCATTATGGACTATTACCAGAAATTTATAAGCTTACAACAATTACACTACTAGTTTGTTAAAGACAAGTCTTTAATTGCAAGGTATGTGCATGCTGTTAGGGAAATCTTAAAGGAATATTTGCTCCTGAACAATCTATTTCCTTATAGCAGAAGAGGTGTTAATTTGATGTTCTCATCAAACCTATCATCAACTAATGTAAATAGGAGCAATTTTTTGATATAGCTTACAGGCAACTTAAAATGACAATCTAAAGGTGAACATAAAGGTCCTCATAACATTGCAGGCCTAATTTTTTGTTTCATAAAGTTGTATGCTTATGTCTTTTTGGTATTTTTTGTATCTTGTAATAATCCTAATAGGTATTATAGTGCCAAGACCAACCATGGTGATGATGCTTGGTACCACTGAGAATTTTTCATTCCGACCATCCCACCTTGATTCCAGCAGTTATACTTTCATTTGCATCTCCTTTATTTTGTATAATGTATCTACAATACTTTACAATATCATACTGGTTTTCACTAAGGTATGCTCTCTATTTGCTTATTTTTAATATTGTCAAGGATACCACATAAGATGGAATGCCCGAGTCAATTTATTTTGTTTTTCAAAAGCATTTTTTTTCAGAATTTATCCAATTTATTCTCTTGTTGCTTTTAACAGAGTTTCTATCAATACCATAGACAAGTCACACCAAACTTAGTAAAGTAATTAGAAAAAGGCTATAAAAGTACCCCAGTGAAGCCTTTTTATTTTTTAATATAAATCCATGATTGAGATTTTGCCCATGCAAATAAATCAGTTAATAAGTTTAGTCTAAATGCCATGTTATTTTTATGTTGTTTTTTTCCTGTGATTTGCTATATTGAGAATTTTTTAGGTCGAGCATTTTTTTAGTTAATTACACTATTCACTTCCCTTACTCATGAGCAGTATCGGGAACATGTTAAGTCCCGTAAAATGATTTTTGAAGAATATGCTTAGCATCTTAGACAACATTGAATATGAACAAATAAAAGTTAAAGATTCATAATGCTGACCCCAAATAGTTGGGGATTTGGCTGATGATGAAATTCTGTTGTTATTTTTTTATTTTTTGGTTTGACTTGGTGTTTGGCTTTGGTGGCTTTTTCCTTCTAAACTTATTTTTCAATGTTTATGTATATTTAATCCTCCATTTGTATTATCAAACATGTATTGTCACCTTGAGAAGAGGTGCGTGTATTGTGTTTTTTCTTTGAAAGTTTGTAATGAGGACTTCAGTCCTTGGGTGATGGTCTTTAGAGTCATGGGTTGCTTGATTGTTTGCTTTATTCTGTGAACTTATTCCATTCATTTCTGATATAATTAATTATTAAGCAAACCATGAATACACATTTATCCCATATATGGCCTTCACTCCTTGGCTAATTTGGTGATATGATTCCTATGAATATTCATTTGCTTTTCTATGCATACATACCTACGCACCTTTAAGATCTCTCTCTCTCTCTCTCTCTCTATATATATATATATATATATATATATATATATATATATATATATATATATATAAGATTAAATTCCAAAATAGTCTCTTGACTATTTGCATGTGGCCAATCTCTATACACAACTTGTGTTCTCTGTGAATTCATTTATATAAAAAAGGACGAAATAATGTTGACTTAGATGGTTCTATACCGTGGTAGTAAGCTTTACCATTCTTTTGCAGATGGTGGAAGAACTGGCAAACATATGTGGGTTTTGATGAGACTGAACTTCCTCATCGTTGCAATCATTCAAACAATGCTGTTCTGAAAAATCCTCGCAGGCCTGGACAGATAAACAACAAAGAGCTAATATCCGATGGATCAATTGAAGGAAGTGATAGACCGATGCTTCACATGGATTTGCAGGAAGGATTGGATTACCATTTGGTTGACCAAAGAGTTTGGAAAAAGCTACTGGAATGGTATGAGATTTTCATTCTTGTATCTTTTGGACATTCTATATGCTATGTTTGTCACTTTTTTCTTTTTTTTTTCTTGTTTCCAAGAACATCCGTCATGTGATTTCTTTTTTTTTTTCTACTGGTCCACTCCAGGATGCTGATTATTTTTATTAAGTAATTTTTATCGAGATTATATATATTAAAATTCAAATGAATTTCTGATCATGCAACATTTTATCTGCTTATCTCGAACTTAACTACTTCATGGATTGGCAATTGTTACAACAACGTAAAATATATTGTCATTTAAGATATAATAATATTTTGGAAATGGGCATGGTTGATATAACACACTGCAGTTTGACATGTTAACTACTTAAGACATATGGCCATGAACCTCCAGTAGGCATATTATTATGATTAGTAGAAACCAGGAAAACCTGCCTTATGTGTAATATATTAACCTCTACTAATGGAATTTCTGAACATTTTAATCAATATCAAAATTAGATTTACATGGAATATTTCTTTTGCACTAAATTTCTTATTAATGATTAGCCAGCATTCCTTAACTGAAAATTTACTATTTATATCGTGATGAATGATTTTTTCTTGCTAACATTGTTACAAACTTATGATGCCGAGGGCCAACGGATCTGAATCACTGCATTTGAGATAAAAAAGTATTCATATCAATATTTCTAATGATCTAGCTAGGTTTGTTAGTTATATCTACCAACACAGGTAGGTTGGCTTTTTTGAATATAGAGAGTGTTTGAGAGCACATAAAAATCATATTGGAATAAATTTGTTTACCAAGCTTGTTCAGATTCATTTGGAGTTCTTGTTTTTGATGATACTTAGACATTTTTATGTGTGTTGAATGTTCATTTTTATCTTTATCCCAATTTGAGATTGGATGATAACTATATATTGTTTCTGTGACCAAATTCTTTGCTTGTTTTATCACTCCAACTTGCTTTAAATAATTCCGTTGAATATGCTTCTTTTTACAGGTACAAAGGAGGACCAGAGATACCTAGAAAAGTAATATCTGAAGGTATTACTTCCAGAAGTTTAAGGGTAGAGGTTTATCCTTTGGTGCTTAATGTCATAGATGCAAGAGACAATTCTCAAAGAAGTATTATTATGAGTAGAAAGGTACTTTGATATTAAGCTCTATTCTTATATTCTTTCTAGATGCCGATTTTCCTGCATCCAAGTTTGGTTGGAGTGGCGTAACATGACCTGATTTGTGACTCACACTACGTTATATGTGACATATTTTGCTTGTGACAGAATGATCATGTCGCATGTTAAAACCATATGATGCCATGTGATTGATCATGCAAAATAAAGTTTCGTTGGATTGTTTATGCTCAGATTCTTTTAGATATAGTGATTTATAATATCATTTAGGTTATGAAGCTTAGGATTTTTTTCATTTTTAGATTCGTCTGCAGAGTCTGTTTCTCCTTAGTGCATGATAGCTGTTTGTGTAATAGAAAATTTGCTATTTATCACTTTATTCATTATTGAACTTTCCGGCACCTTTGGGTAGGGTGATTGGAGTATCACGTTGAAAGCAGACTATGCATACTTCTTGTAGCTGTCCTCTATACATGTTACAGATAAGCTAGCTTATTTATTTATTTTTATTTTAATATGAGTTTTGTGGTTATGATTAGTGGAACCAAAGGCGTAAATGCTTTGTAATTTATTTATTTTTTTTTGACTTTTGTTTATTCTATTGTTGTGAGAACTTGAGCTTTATAGGAAAAACATCTTGGGATAAGTGGCATATGGAAGTGACTCACTGAATGAACCAATTTTGCAGCGCTATTATCCTCATCCCTCATTCTCCTCTTATTGTTCTTCCGGTAAAACTATTTGGTTATGCTACTTATTATACAGCATTTGTGTTAATCAATGCCTATGCAACTCATGCTACTGCCAGAATGAATTTTCTTGAACTCAAGAATGCCTCGCAAGAAATTAACTTGATTTATCTTGCATATATGGATGCACATGTATGTGTGTGATGGTATACATATATAGATATACACATATACACCTGCTGACATGTAGCATAAACATGCTTTAACATAATTGTGGGTTTATATACATGTTTCTCTTTTATAATATATATATATATATGTTCATGGATTATCATTAACTTATATTCACTAAACACTTATAAGTATACATGCCTGGTATGCAGATATTACTCTTCATAGTAAATGCATATTATCTTATCTATGCTAAACTGAATATTGACTAGAAAAGTATTTTTTATTGGTAATAAAAAGAATTGCGGCAGCCAAAGACTCAATACAAGTTTCTTTTGGTGGCACCCTCTCCAAATGTCACTTCTCGTGCCATATCTGCTGACATGGTTCACGAAGCGGATGAGTGGAGACCACGCAGCCGCACAAAAGCATTACAAATTCTTGAAAGCTTTGGCAACTTTGGCCAATAGATTCCTAAAGATAAGATTTTGGCAGATTATTAACTAACTATAAGACAATACATTATATTCATCATTTAATGAATTTTGTAATAATAAGTTTTTTGATTGGTTGTGGACCTACCTTCAAAACTCAAATGATCTCATTTGTGCTTAGGAATGGCAACAACTGTTTTATAGTGCATTAGGTTTACGCCATGTGAAATTACTTTATTTACCTTCAGATATTGGATGGGAAAAGAATGTAGAGTAATAACGACTGAACATATAAAATAATCCAATTTTGTCCAGCTTTATTTGTCTTCAAGTACCAGAGTGATAACAACTAAACAAGCCAACTACTTCTATAACTTACTAACAGAGGCATAATTATACAATGACAATAACTAAATTTTATTATTTTATTTTGCTTAGCTAAAATATGTAAGAAATGGCTACATAGATAATAAAATGAAATGCTTGTTGTACCTGTTATTGTCCATTTGTTTCTTGTAATCCATGGAAATTAACTAGAAAAGAAGCTAGTTAGAAAATCACCCTTGTGAGCAGCATAGTCTGGCATACTGGCAGAAGCTTCTTGTGTGATTTGGTTTTAAAGTTAGTCCTCATATTTCATAACTAGCATCTCGCACCTGAATGCATGCGTGAGGAGCATGATAATATTATTAACAAATAAATAGAATTATAGCAATTCTCACAATAGTCATATTCTATTTTATGTTTGCTATAAAAATTATTAGCCTAAAGATCAGACATACTATAATATATGATAAGATATGATTTTTTGCAGTTGTGGATGTTCATATTGTTGTTTTGTAATTTTATATCATTGTGTTGTTTAAGCATAAAAACATTTGACTTAATTTGTGCAGTTTTTTTGTGAATTTGAGGAGAACAATTTCAGTAAAAATGAAATTAATGAAATGTTGAATACAATCTATGCTTTTCAAAACATAAATTTCTTGTTCAACTTTTTATGCACTTCTAATCACTTTACATACTCCTTAAAAGCACTATGATTTATCTTTTCCTAATTGTCTTGGGCAACATTATTACTCATTTGTTCATTTATACAAATTGAGTGCTTGCATGTATTGTTAAGTTTATTGTATGCACTCTTTTTGCCCAATTTGGTTTACTCATTTTCGTTTTGCCCTTTTTTATGGACCTATGTCATTTATATGCATCTTTATTATTTAATTAGGAAAAGCAATTCACTTAAATTGGAAAAGAGAATTTTTTTTTTATGCGCTCAAATGAATTTCTCAACTCAACTTGGTTGAAATTTTTTTATTTTTCGCTAAAATTCTGAAAGCATTTGTTTTTTTAATTTTGAATGATTTGTGGTACCTAATTTTATATATTTCTCAATGAAAAATATTTCAAACTGCCTTAGTCATTATTTATCATATTGATTTCCTCATTTACTCGATCGACTTTTTTTAACTATTTTAAATGATCTAATTATTTTATGCTAATTATAATTTAACAAATACAACAACAACAACAAACTTTTATCCCATTAAGTGGGGTTGGCTACATGAATCTTTTTTCTCCATTGCGTCCTATCGAGTGTCATATTTTCATTTAATTCTAATAAGTTAAGATCTTTTTTTATACAATATGCCAAAATCTTTCTAGGTCTACATCTGTCTTTCTTAACAGAAGTCGAATTTAAAATATCTACTCTTCTAACCGGACTATCAGAAGCTCGACGTTTAATGTGACCTAACCATTTAAGACGACTCTCTCTAATTTTGTTTGCCATTGGAGCTACACCAAACCTATCACAAATTTATTTATTTCGCATTTTGTCTCTAAGTGTAAAGCCACTCAATTATAAAATAAATATACTCTTAATCATAAATTAGATATATGGCTAAATTTTGGTTAAATCCACTTTTCTGTCATGACTTTTCCAATAATAGTACAATGATGGCCTATTTTTTTTACAACTAATAGATTTTACTTTAGTGTATGATTTTATTATTGATAATCTTTATTTAAGAAAAGAGATGAACATATTATTATTTATAAGAATGAATCTAATAAAACAAAAATTGATTATTTTCTTGTGAGAAGAAGAGCGCCGATACTGTAAAGATTGTAAGGTCATTCCAAGTGAGGATTTAAGTACTTAACATCGATTATTAGTTCTAGATTTTAAGATGAAGAATTATAAAATAAAGAATACTAACAATCGTTATCGTATAATTAGATTGAGGCACCTAAAAGACACAAATAAAATTATTTTATGAATAAACTTCTAGATTTCAAGATTTGGGATGTTTATGGAGACTTAAATTCTATGTGGGATAAATTAACAAACACTATTAAACAATTGACAAAAGATGTACTTGAAGAATTAAAAGGAAAAAATTTTATAAATAAAAATAGTTGGTGGTGGAATAATAATGTGCGAGAAAAGATAACATATAAGAAGTTATTTGGTTTGAATGTAAAAAGCTTGGAGAAATTAGAAGAATATAAAATGACCAGGGAGTTTAAAAGAACAAATTGTGACGCAAAAATTTATATTTTTAGCGATCTTTATAATAAATTAGATATTAAAGAGGGGTGAAAAATTTATGTATAAACCATCCAAACAAAGAGAAAAAAAACTTTCAGTGCCATAGAACATTGCAGGTCTCACCACCATCTTATAAAATTTTCCTTCACAGAAAAGACTCGAAGCATTCCTCCACTTCAACCCACCAACTTGAATTCTAACAATAACATCCCTATCTATATTTCAACCTACCAACTTGAATTCTAATAATGACATCCCTATTTATATTTCAATTTTAGTTCTACTCAAATGAAGACCTTTAGACTCCAATGTAGATCTCCATAATTCAAGTTTTTCTTGAGCTTTTTCTCTGTCTTATCCACAAGAAGGATATCATCAGCAAAAAGCATACACCAAGGTACATTCTCCGCTAAATGCCCAGGAAGAGCATCCATAACTAGAGCAAAAAGATAATGGATTAAAGCTTAACTGTAAAGATAGACAAAAAGTTTGTCTATAGGGCTTTAATTTGGCTTACTTCTTAAGATTGATTATGTAGTTTCAGATATTTTTCTTGGTATAATAACTATTTATAATTATGAAGCTTAATTAAAAACGTGCATTTACTATCTTAGAGGATGAAGTGTGGAATAAATCATTTAGAGTACTTAATAGAACACAACAACAAATAAAATAACTCCTTGTCTTTATCACTTGGGTGAGCACTAATCAAGCGAGTTTGAAGAACTTGTATTGATTTAAGCCATTCATAGAACTTTTAACAAGTATTCGGCATGTAAAAATTTTGCCTCCTGTAAATCTGGACTATGATAACTTTGCTATTTGAACATCACATCTTTGAAAATAAAAAATGTTAGATTACACACCTTTGCTCTCATATTAGGATTTGTTGTATTCAACTGTTTCATCATTGTTTTTTGCCCCATCTTTTTCTGCCACTCTCTTTTTCATCTCTTCCCATCTCTTTTCCCTCTCTTTGTCATCAAGCCCATCTCCAATGCCCTCAAATGCTTCTCAAACTTATGCTCCCTCTGCTTCCTCTTTTCCGGTCCTGTTGTTGGCCTCACACTCTATCTGCCTCTTCTCTCTCTGGGCACTCATGTGACGTTAGAAAACCCAATGTTATTGTCTGCATGTCCTATCGCTCGTCCTATCTTTGCGAATCATGGCATTTCACACAGTTTCCCTTTTACATCTTAGATCTTGACCATGTTTAAAGGTGAATTGTAATATTGAAATTAAGTGAATGACATTTTTTAGGAAACCAAGGTCTTTTTCCCAAGTGCTTGTAAATTTTGTTCTATATTGAGAAATTTTTTAAAGGCGCATTATCATTGGAATATCAATAAGGAGAATAACATTAGGGCCTTCCCTTTCACATGAGAAGATATGCTTTATATAACCCCCCCCCCCCCCCAAGTGAACTTTTTTAGATGTTTTTATGGGGATTGCTTTGATATTTATAAAGATCCACTTCAAATTTGAATGAAAGATGGTTGAAATAAATGTGAAAATTTATTATTTTGATAAAATAAAGTGAGAGTTGGCTTAACTGTGGCATTTCCATCACTTCAGCTAAGCTACTGATTAATTGTGTGGAACAACAAATTGTGGATGATACTTGAAAATGAACTAAATGACGACACTGGTTAAATTTGCATCAACAATTTCATCTAGAAATAATTATGTAAGAATTAATGTTGGGGAGACAATTTCTTTTGAAAAAACAAATACTAGTGGCTTGTGAATGCTATGTATTGGTATTATATCGATAGCATAGAAAGTAGATTAAGAATCATGTTATCAGTAAAGCTAGTACCCACACATTGCTCTATTATTTTCTATTCTTGGAGTAAATAAAGTTCAGATTCTCTTGTAGATGTAGGTGAAATGCTAGTAATAAATGGGATATATATACTAAAGCTTTAACATCATTTGATTGTTATGTTTGAGTTGATAATAATGATTGATATTTGAGATTTGTTCGCTAATTGTTTAAATTTTTTTCCTCAAAATTGATGGCTCCCTCAAAATTTATTTGATTCAACTTGAATTGACTCAATATGTGTAATTTGACACATGTATGTATCCGTATTATTAAAAGCATGCTTTATAAGCAAAGCAATGCTATGGGCCTATATACTATCTTGCTTGCAGCGGTGCACTTTTCGTTTTAACTCTGAACAAAATCCAAATTTAAGAAGATAACTATGTTTATTTCTTCTTAAAAATTTTTCGTGTAGCCATCGGGTCTCTCTTTCTCACCACTTCTCTACATATTTGAATTTCATCTTGAGTAGATTGAGATTGAGGTTGGCTTAAAGATGGCATTGATTATTTGTTCTTCATTCCATGATGTTAGAGCTAGTTGCTTCTTGATTTTACAATTAGTTTTTTTAGGCACTTTTTGTTTGTTATTATTGGCGATGCTACTAGTTTCTCACTTACACAAGTTACTTCTAGATGTCTTATCTTTATGCACTATCTTTCATCATGCCTTCTGTTCTGTCTCAACTTGATTACTCAAATTATGAGTATTATTTCATCATCATATTATTTATATCTTTGATTCTTTTTTTTTTCAGTCTTGGATTTTAGATTATTAGAGTATTCTTATTTAACATATTGTTATGTGTTAAAAAAAATTAATATGATATAGTTTAAATTTGACTAATGTTTGTACAAAATATATGTATATATGATATACAAGTTATGAATGCTCTTAGTAGTACAAGCGATGTTTTGTTTTACTTGTAGCACCTTGATATAGAAATGAATCTTTGTACATTGCATTATGATTAACTTTTGAAAACACCAGTAAACACATGTATTCTCACATCTATACACATACATGTTTATATGCATACATTCATATTTACAAAAAAAAGATGATTGCATGCATTCTTGCATAAATGCATATGCACATACATAGATAATTAAGTGTATGTATTTATGCATGTATATATATATGCATGTCTATGCATGCATGCATAAATGCATATGTACAAACACACATAGATAATTAAATGTATGTATTATATATATATATATATATATATATATAGATAGATAGATAGATAGATAGATAGATAGATAGATACGAGTGAGTGGCCACAGGTTCGACCCTATGGTTCACATTTTTTTCACGACATATACCCTAACTGCCTTCTCTCGCGTGCCCTGCGGTTCGAAACCTTTCTCGCGTGCCCCGCTCCTTGCTTGCGTCTCTGCCTTAGCTCCCTTCTCTCTCGCTTCTCTCCGATCTGCGGCTCTTTTGGTTCCTTTGCTCCACGTCCTCTTACAGTATCCTCTACCCCATGGACTTGTTGCTATGTTGTATGCTCCTTTCGGTTTGAGGTTTGCCCTATGTGGCTTGCTCTTTACGACTTGTGGCTTTGCTGTATGTCAGAAGGACGCAATTTCAGGTTTCTAGCCCTGTGTGTCCTTTGATCATTTGTTGTTTGTTATTTTTTGCTCTTTTTGGTTTCTGACTCCCTATGGATTTGGGGTCTTTGGCTTGCTTATAACGGTTTCTGGCCTCTGTAAGGAATGAAATTTGGCTTGCTTATTGCAGTTTGTGGTCTTTGGCTTGTTTATTGCTTATTGCGGTTTGTGGCCTCTTAAAGGGATGTTGTGGAATTTGCCGGTTTAATGGCTTGCTACTTTGTTGTTTATGACTATTTGCTCTATTTGGTTTATGGTACAAAAGGGATAGACTTGAAATTTCCTTTTTGATGTGACATTTGGAGTCTGGGTTGCTCATTTTGTTCTATGGTCTGTAGGTCTTCCCTATTGCATTTACCGCTCCATTTTCGGTTGTGGGTTGTCTTGTTGCATTTCATGTTCTATGGTCTTTGGTATTTTGGTCTTTGTGGGTTGCCCTCTAGAAGATTGGTTTTGGTGGGTTGGCTACTTTCTCAGATGTGATGGTGGTCTGTTGATTGTGGTTTGTTGGTGGCATTGAATTTGCTTTTTTTGTGACATTTGGTGGTATGTGTGGTGTTGGTGTGTGCAGATGGGAGTGGTGGTGCTGTTGTGTTGATGGTCTGGTGGTGTAGCTTGTTGGTGTAGTGATTGTGGTGAGTTGGGTTGGTTGTGATAGTGTTGCTTTTGGGGTGGTTGTGTGTGTATATACTAGTGGTTGTGGTGTTGGTGTGTTGATGTTGTGGTGGTGGTGGTGTATTGATGGTAGCTTGTTTGTGTGGTAGTGGTGGTGAGTTGGGTTGGTTGTGGTTGTGGTAATGTTGCTGTGGTGGTGTGCGTATGTCGGAGTGGTAGTGGTGGTGGTGGTGTGTTGGTGGTAGCTTATTGGTGTGGTGGACATGGTGGTTGTGTTAGTGTTGTTATGGTGGTGTTATGATGTTGGTGTGGCGGTGGAGGTGTGATGGGGCGGTGGCTTATTTCTTTGTGGTGTGGTAAGAAAACCCCATTATGTATGTTGGTAGTCTTGTTGTGGTGTTGATGTGTGTAGATGGGAGTGTTGGTGGTGATGTGTTGTTGGCGTGGTAGTAGTGGCTTGTTAGTGTGACGATGATGTTGTTGGTGGATGTAGTGGTGATTTCTTTGGTCTTTTTTGTTACCATTACAGCGTGGGTTTTAAAATTGTTCATTTTTTTATTTTCATGAAAAAGATGTTTACTGTATGCCACAAATTTATGTTGCTTATCTCTATTCATGCTAGAAGACATGATGGGTAAGACAAATGAAATTGGTTCTTCTGTCATGTGGATAAAGAAGTTAAGCTAATATTTTGGATCTCTACCTTAAAGAGCTGGACTTGGAAATAGAACAATCATCTATTTTAACAAGGAGGGTTGACAAAATATAATAAAAAATTCAAGCACATGAAGGGAATATGATTAAATTCAATTAACAAACAAGTGAGATCAGTTAAAAAAGAAATGAAAATATGGAAAGAGTTGAAGCGAAAATGCACGAGCTTGGGTTGGGATTTGATAAAGTGAACTTTTAATATTTTGGAAGAATGGTGAGCTACGAGATTGGAGGTGAGAATTTATGAAATGTCTTGTTCTTCACCATTTTTTTTTGCAGTTACATCAATATATCAAGCATCTATTAATTTATAGGTCGTGCAAAATTTTAAAAAATTTAAATTCAGCAGTATTGACACTGAGTTTAAAGAAAAGTTGGATCTTATGTTTGGTAGAGTGATTACCACAGGTGATCATGCAGAACTTCAAGTGAGGGTTCGTTAGCAGAGTTAGGCATGTAGATGCCGACTCCAATGAAGGTGCCAACTCTTACCTCAATCAAGTTGAATCTACTAGTTGATCCAAATGTCTAAGGTTGAGGAAAGAGAAAAGTTGTGCAGTTTTCATTAGAAGTCGAATTTAACATTTAGTTGCTTCATGCACAAATGACCTTAGTACATCACAAACAACTTCTATTTAGCAAATCATGTGAATTCTGGAAGAAACTCTAGAAATTTACCAGGACATGCCCTTCTACTTGTTTTCTATGAAGTTGCTTGAAGACCTACTAGGAGGGAGTTTTTTATGTCGATGGCGCTTGACCGTAGGGTCAATTACTAGTGTTATTTCTATGACAATCGGTATGCATAATTTTATTCTATTTGTCAGACACTTTCATTTTTCTTTTTTCTATGCACATTATATATGTTACTTTCTTTATGCTTAAGTTTTATCTGTTAAACACTTTTTGTTTCATTATGCTCTTGCTAATTTGGTGTTGTTTATACGGATTATGCAACAATGTACATTTTGGCTCTTGGGAGTGACGGTGACTTTTATTTTCATATTTTTTGCATGTATTTTTTCCTACATGGATTACCAGCGAGTCAACTGTGGGTATAATATCTAATGTAAGTTTTTATTGCATGTTTTATTTTTTTGGTTTGATGGTCTATATTGAGATGCTTGACTTTATGAGTTCTTCTGGATTACCTATATATTTCTTTTTGTCAGACTCTTTATTTTAATGTAATATATTATTCTATTTGTCGGACACTATATTTTTCTTTATTTTTTGTCGTACATTAAATATGTTTGAATTTTATTTGTTAGGTACATTTTGCTTTCATTATGCTCTTGATAATTTAGTGTTATTTATACGGTTTATGCAACGATGTACATTTTGGCTTGTTAAAGTGGTGGTGACATCTATTTTTAGTTTTTTTGCATGTATTTTTTCCCGCGTGGATTGCCAACGAGGTAACTGTAGCTATAATATCTAATGTAAGTTTTTATTGCATGTTTTATTTTTTTATTTTTTTGGTTTGAATTTCTATGTTGAGATATTCGATTTTATGAGTTCTTTTAGATGGTCTATATGTTGTTATTGGTTCTTGACACGTATGAAATTTCAATGAAGGCAACCAAGTACCTCTTCTTTTTCATTCGTATGACTTTTGAGATTCTTCAGGATGACCTTTGTGGTGATATGCTATGTGACACAAACAAACTCGATATTACGTGGTTTAAAGGCAACATATATATATATATATATATATATATATATATATATATCTATCTATCTATCTATCTACTATCCTATTGTAGTGACAAATTCATTGGTTTATACTTTGTTTTCTGAGGCCTCACAGTTTTATAAAACTTTAATTGACTATTTCTATTATTCATCATTACTACTGTTACATCTAAGGTCCGTGCTTTGTGGTCTTAAGCTTTTAGAAAAGATGAGCTTGAGGACTTCCATTGCCTCCAAAGCATGGTACTCTTATTGTGAACTGCAATATTCTCTGCTTACTTCGCGACATACATATAGTAGGGGAGAATTTTACAGGTGTCTGAGGAATAGAACAAAGAACTTTGACTTCTTTAGGTGGGCAGATTGGTTCGAGCATTTCACCGCTTATAGAAACCAGGCGTGGAGAGTTTCATTGGATGAGGGATTATATCATGACATTAATCAGCTGCACTTAAAAAACAAAATTATGATAGTATTAATTATTATTTGAATATATATATATATATATATATATATTATTTTAAGTTATTATATTATTCTACTTATTTTGATGTCCCATTTTTTATTTTGTAATAATCAAACTGGATATTTGTTTTCAAGTACAAAATACGTAGGACTTATTCTGTTATAAACAACACTATACTGCGAGGGAAATGTCATTTTTTCCTGAACAACTGTTGTACAACTACACAAAACAAACTAACACAGCTTTCCGCATCAGTTTTTTGGCACAGCTGCTGTGCAACAACTTATAAATAAGCTGCACCCGCCCCAAACAGAACCTAAGTAAGTTGATGACCTAATATTCTATGCGAATAAATTTTTTAAAAAACTTTGTGATGAACATGTTGAAGACCTTAAATTTAAATTTGTTAAAATTTATATTAATTTTAAAAGACAAGCTAGTTTCAATTTTTTTTTAATAATCAAGATTATAATGCAATATGACATATTAATTATATTATATACTAAATTGATTATATGGATGCGCTTTACTCTTTTTTTGACATTTTTTTTGAAGTTTTGGAACAAAATTTCTCTTTAATTGTGGCTTAAAAATATGTTTATTGAATCATTTATATATATCATTTTTTTCAATTGGTGCTAGACTTTTATATATGTTTATAAAGTGGTTTCTCTTGCATTGCTTATTGCCATCCTTGCAACACTTCCCCTCATTGCCATTGCGTGGTAATTATTTTCGCCATTCTTTGAAAATATCTTTTTCCTTGACTAATTTTTTGTATCTCCTTATTCCTTCACCAATTCTCTTTACATAATTTCTATTTTGTAATATCTCTTATCACTTCATTCTTCTTATAACATCCAATCATCCAAACACATGTTAACTTTGGATTAACTATAGAAATCCAATTGATATCTTCTAACAGTCCATCCTAAAATATTGAAAACATCTTTCCTTTCAAGTTCAATTATCTCACTTTATGCTAATTATTTATTCTAAATACTTTATTTATGATTCTAGGATATGAATACACAATAATAGCTCTGTTATGTGACCAAATTTTCTCTGGCAATTACCTCATTCCTTTGCTAGTAAAATTTTTTATTTCATTTTAAGTAAAAAAATGTGATTTACTTGCTCTTTCTTTAAGGTGCTTAAGTGCTCTACCATTATCTTGAAGTATGTGTTTATTAATGCAAGATTATATTAAAGGGTGCCCCATGCGTAGGTGAAGCTTCTACCAATGCACAGTCTGGAAAGGAGATGATATCTATAACCTTAGGCCTACATTGGAGGGAAGCTTTTGATGTTATTTGAACTCGTGAGCTTCAAGTCATATTGGGTCAACTTACTACTATTGGCTTTCTCTACATTGCAAGATCACATGCTACTGCAAATTAAGTTTAGTTTCTTTCACCTCATTTCTTTCCTCTATTTCATACCATCATGAGGCTTATCCTACTAAAGCCTAGATATCCATTTGTGTAACAGCCACTAATTATCTTCTTTTCCTCATGAATACATTGCAATAGTCACCCATATCTTAATAAATTGATTTTTCAATATAACTTCTAATCCTACTTGAGAAGTGCGACCCCCTTACCCTTATATGCTGAAAGCTTGTTTTTGTGGTTTGAATCGACCTCTAGCTTACAGAGCGAATTCCATCATATTTTATCCTTAATTCCATACCATCACGTAATTGAGCATGCTGGAACCCTTTTATCTATTTATATCACCACCTTTAATGATCTTCTTCTCCTTCTGCACATTGCATTAAGTCATTTATATCTGTCAAAAATGATCTTTCGAACCTATTTCTATCGTAAGTGAAGCCCAAGTGCTAACCATATTTATAACTTCTATAATGTTTGGTATTATCATGGAAAAAAATCAAATGAACATGAATAAATGGACTTTTCTAATTAGACATGGAATGCTTTTTTAGTACTCCCATTTATCAATTTTCTTTAGTTCAACATTTATTGAAGCGTGATTGCTAAGGACATGTTTGTTTGTGCTATGTTTTTATTTGTTTTTTCCCTTAAAATATATTCATATTTGGACCTGTAATTGTTTTTTATTTTCATAATTTATGTTTTGGAAACAAGTGGTAGAGGTAAACCTACAAAGACTTGGGGGGCATGCTGTATAAAAATGATCTTAATTTATTAGATTAAATGAAAATATGACGCTCAATAGGAAACAACGGAGAAAAAGGATTCATGCAGCAGACAACACTTAGTGTGACAAAGACTTATTGTTTGTTTTGGAAACAAGTGAAACATTATATGATATTTCAAAATTTTTAGAAATGCAATAATTTGTTTCCAAAGGCAAAATTAAGAACAGCTAACCAAAAATATATCTTAACCTAATTAGTTTTTATATAATCGCAAAAGCCAAAAAAATAGAAAATAAAAACAGTCAAAGTTGCCCTAAGTGCTTCTATTCACCCCAGGCAGTTTCGTGAAGTTTGGCCTTTGATAAAAATAAAAAAGATCTATTCGTAAGATAATGGTATTAACTTGAAGAGTGAATTATTGGCAAATGCTTGCTTTCTATGTGTTATGTTGATGTCACATAGAATAGTACCTTAGGAACTGTTGAATTTATTATTTTCAATATTGGTGATAAAGGACAACATGACGAGTTTAATTTATCACATCTGAGCAACATCACTCGAACGTCATGTATGGCATGCGAACTATGCTTTATGTTAGTATGATTACATCAACATTGGTGAGAAAAATGATTAAATAATCTGAGTACTCACTCAGATACAACAGACCAAAATACATCATCATTAGCGTTAGTGTTTGGAAGACAGTGAATAGTCCAGAATCTTAGACAGGTACAACAAACAAAAATACGTTATCATCAGCTTTAGTGGATGGAAGCAATAGTGTATAGTGTAGGACCCTCCCAATTTGTCAAGTAGTGTTATAGTTTTTATGTTGTATGCCACTCTATAATTTTAAAGACATTATTTCCAACTTCTGAATGGAATGAATTGGGATGTTGCACACAAATCATACAATCTTATTTCTGATCTACAATTAGAGGTCGGAATGCTCATGGAATTGGTAGAAAATTTGAAGGATAAGAATATTAGTTTTTTCCTTTTTTTTTTGGATTTAAACATTGAGTACTTTCATTGTTAACACCAAAATATAAGAGAGGAAGTCTAACTAGTTTATATCTACATCTCCTAGAATCATGTAGTTGGTGGCCATAAGAATCAAACAATATGAACGGGATATGGGTGACTATCTGTTGCTATTGGTAGTGAGAGAAAGGAGTCTATAAGTCTCTTGGTGCGCTAGAATTAAAATTGAGAGCATCTGTAGAGGAGGAGAGAAAGGTAGCAAGGAATTACTAATTTCTTTTGGATTGAATTTTGAATTTTCCATCGTTAAATTTATCAATGCCTATCCAAATTCAGTTTAATTGAACTAATTGAGAAAGTCATCATCAGGATATTTGACTAAATTTTTGTCGGATTCATTGTTTTAAAGTCTTTATATTTGCTTTGTGATAAGTGCAATACATGAATAATTAATCAACTCTCGTACTACACTACTCACAAAGCAATTAAGATTTTAAAACCCATTATGATCTTACCCCCTTTTTTGCAACATTTTAGAAACCTCGTCTTAAATATACTTACAATCCGTTAAATTATGGATAATTATAGCTTAAATCAAGCTAATATTCCCTTGGATTTCCTAGAGGGTGGCCAGTTATGCAGGATTAAATTAGAGAGTGAATGTTGGATAAT
This sequence comes from Papilionanthe hookeriana x Papilionanthe teres, assembly GCA_022702705.1. Taxonomy (NCBI): domain Eukaryota; kingdom Viridiplantae; phylum Streptophyta; class Magnoliopsida; order Asparagales; family Orchidaceae; genus Papilionanthe; species Papilionanthe hookeriana x Papilionanthe teres. Next base: position 85,791,519 of record CM040424.1, read on the forward strand.
ATGTTTCACCTGGATTTCTCTCTCTTCTTGGGTGCTGATTCATTGGATTTAAATTGAATTCTTTCAATTAAGTCCTCATTTTTGCAAATCAATCCTTCCACAAATATTTTTGAGGGATTGATTAGTTTTGGCATTTCTTTCTTGACTATCAAATGTGGTTGCACTTGGGGACTGTTTACGCTGGTGCTGTTGATTGAATTAACTCTGATTAGTGCCTTGCTTTGGCTGGGGAGTTGCATGTTGCCCTGTGGATTGGAGTAAATGTGAATGGTAACTTACAGGTTGTTGCGTTGTGCTTTGGGAATTCTTTTCACTTTATTTGTTCGCATTTTTATGTGATAACTATAAATGAAAGTGATGATTTCTCTTTAACAGCTCCTATACTGATTTAAAGAAGATTTTTTTCCCTTTTTCAGGCTTCCGTTAGAGAGCTTTATGATGAGGTTTGCATGCTTCTCAAGCTCGATCAGGCACAGGCAAGTCTCATCTTATGATTCACGGTCCTCTATATAAAAAAAATTACTCTCTGGACTTATGTATTTTGATGAGTTGCAGGTTTCTATATGGGATTATTTTAATGGGGAAAAGCATGATCTACTGGAAAACTACGACCAAACCTTGGAGGAAGCTAAACTACAAATGAATCAACAGGTAAATTGTACCCCAACACCACCAACCTCCACTCCCACCAACCTCCACTCCATTAATATACATAGCCTGAAGACCACTTGGAAATTTTATTTGTCTGCTTTAGCTTGAATTTCTGTTATGGTATAATGAAAATGCTTTTTTAAGATGCTATTTTCTGCTTAGTTGCATTTTTGATAATATAGGATTTTTAAGCTAGAACAACCCTTATGCAGACTAAATTAATAATGCTCGGAGTGTCCAGTAGGACAGTATGGTTAATTGGACTCTCATTCAGTCAATTTTAATTTTGGTTGTATGTTGACCTTCTGACCGAAGTCTAAATAATGGACATTTTGGTTTTTCAAAAAACTTTTTGCATTTGGACTGCAGACTAGAATAATGTTCAAAAACTAAGAAAGAATACATTCTTATGCTTGGAAGTCTCTGAGATTAAATTTAACTCCTTGTTCCAAGGCACATGATATCCGCATATTGTGATATCACAAATCCTGTATGTAGGATGCTATCTCTAATTCTCATTAACTGAAGTAAATAGCAAAAGCAAAACACATCAATAGCTACTTTATTTAACATTTAGTTTTTCAGTAATCAATTTGATTAATATATAATTTTAGTTTGCAGTTTATCTTGTACTGCAATGGTATATTTCAATTGCGAATTACTCTTTTAATTAAGTTAGGTTATAATTTATCATGACTTTAGGGTTAGAAATCTAATCATTAATCATCGACTTTGAATATTTGAAGTTTATTTCAGATTTTATATTTGATATTTAATCATATTTTTATTTATAAATATTAAATTCACGGGGCATGCACTTTGCTCCTTTGGGCTTATACCCAGCTCGTGTCTGGTGAAATTCTCGCCTTGTGCCTTTGCCTTGGCTTGTGATAAGGCTGAAGAACTATTGTGATGTGGACCAGTAGGTTCATCTTTTGAATCCAAGTGCCATAATTGGTTTTCAATTTTTTGTCTAACCCCATATCATCATTCACACCTGACTATGTAGAAGATAGATCAGTTTCACCAATTTCATTAAAGGTTTCACAAAAGAATCATGATATTTTTGCTACCAGTGTGATACATGCTAATATGTTCATTTTGTAACTACTTCCGAGTGTCTTAGTTGGGCTCTATTTTTTTTATATTTGTCTGACACCATATCATTATGCATACCCAGCTTTGTAGAAGGCAATCGATCACACTATTTCATTTAAAAAATTGTAGGTTTTATACAATAAGCATGAGATTTTCAAGGTAATAACATTGAAAATTTTCCATGGAAACCAAACCTCACCTTCTTCTAATCACCATTTTATGCACCTAGAAGCGCATTTCTCTAGTTAAGATTTAAAACAATTCTCCAGCAATTTAAACTCCTATGGAATCTTTCTTTTATTGAGCTGCATTGAACATTATGAAGTGGAATTTTTTTTGTAACGAACACTTCTAAGCACAAAAAACTCTTGCTTTGGATTTCCATTTCCAACACTTTGAATTCTTGCATTTTTATTGGTGATTTTCTTGAGAAAGCTGTTACACGATCACATTTCACCGAGTGCCTTTTTTTTTGTAGCATCTGTAACGATCACCTTGCAATATGTGCTAATGCATCTGACGGGCCAAGCTTTTCCTTGCAAAATGCTACCATTGTAATTACAAGCCTGTTTTACATGTGATGTCATAACATTCTTGAAGCTACATTATCCTTGTAACTATAATTGAGACAGACCTTTTCTAGGTTTCAATCAAACAATCATTTATCATCTTGTTGGCCAGTTGTTGCAATCTAAGATTATTTCTTGCAGTTTTTGATCCTTTTCTATAATGTGCATGGTGGAACTCATCTAATTGAATCGTGCAAGTGGTCCTTTTATTTGTTTTGTGGCTCTTAGGTGAATCTTTGGCATATAGTTTCCAAATAAGAAAAGCTTCAAGTTATACAGCTAAAAGTGAAGACTGTCATTTTAGTGGCTCATCTATGGAATTTGAGACATGGAGACAAGCCTTGGCTTGAAGCATACATCTTCAACCTATCCTTAAGAAGTAACTAATTAACAATTACTGCAATCACATGGTAGTTTCTCGATGTTTTATTGGATGAACCTGAATGCCTCATGGATGCTCCCACCACCATCACTTTTAATGTCCTATAAGGATAAATTTGCTTGCTTAATCTTCAAGTTATGATGAATTTTTTGAGAAGCACTTATGTGATTATATAAACTACTAATTCGTTCAAATTTCTTTCACTATGGAAACCCTTCTAATAAAAGCTTAACTGTTGAGTTTCTCTGCCTAGCCCATTTAGAAATATTGTGAAATTCTTGATCTTTGCTTCAACATCCATCTCTCTCTCTCTCTCTCTTTTTTTTAATTCATTGTTTGAATGTGCAAGGGAGTTTTCCTCCTTTTCCAGCCGGTAACTTAGATTATGTTGCTGGATTTGGATCTTGGGAAGAAATAGCTGGCTGCAGTTCTTCCTTACAACTCATCTAATTATTAATAATTGTCACCTAATAGAAAGCTATGCGTCGACTGTTGGGGAGAGGAGAGGCTTATTGAGGTGGAGTAATTGATTTTTGATATTTTGCAAGGTCCAAATTTCAAAAAAGGTTTAAGTTATTATTCAGAAGGCTATCAAGAGGCATATCCTTTTATGGATGCGTCGATGCATTTTTGGTACGGATTATCAGGATGATGGCATCTGGGCATGTTCTACCACCCGCTTATGTTCCAAATAGCTGCATATTTAACATATAAGAAGAATGTGATTGATTTCATCTCACATAGATCATCATGACTTTGTCGAGTGGTTCTGCTCGGTCTCTTTAGTGAGTGCAACATAATATTTGGGACTGTGCTAAAGATAATAACATCGGGGGGTTTCTTAGGACTGTTTAAGATTCCATTTCATTTGTGATATAAGGTTAATTGTTATCCTCATGAGAGCAAAATGATCGTTCTTCTTTTTTTATTTTGTGTATATGGTCATTACATGCAGGATCACTCCATTTATTATGATTTACAGAGTTCATTTAAGCAATCTAGTAATACCAAGCATTTCACCCCTCAAAACTATCAGATGCACTTTAATTAAAATCAACTTGCTTATTTAAGATTTGCAAATTTGAATGATCTCATACATAAAAAATCAAAATAATTTCTTATGCATATGAAAATTTTCATTTAGAAATAAGACTAACTCATCACAATAAACCCAACTTATGCATTAGGTTTTAGCACCAATGTTGTGTGTTGTGGTACCTTGGCATAGGTTTTAGTGATAAATGTTTGAGTAAATAAATTACAGTTAAAGTTGAAAAACTGAGCTAATATTATATAATTTATTTTATAGGTAAATGCAGTTAATTTATTAATTTGATTTCTGTTTAAAAGCGATGACATCATGACATGACATGCATATGTAATGGTTAGCCTTTATATATATTTTAGTTCAAATTTGGAACAACTTCCACGTGACACCTGTATATAATGCGCATAGCGTTACTTGCAAGTTTAACTTCACTTTGTGTATGTGCATGTGTGTGGTGTTTTTATTCTATTTGGGATTATGTTTCAGTTTCTGTTTGCTAAAGCTTAATATTTTTGGTTTTGCAGATTCTCTTAGAGCGAAAGGTCAATGGTTTGTTGAATTGCGTCGGAATGGATCTAACAGAAAATGTGATGGCATTGGTTCCCTTTGAACCTTCAAGGTTGTCTGCTACAACAATTGCTGGAGGTCCCGCTCTCTCAAATGGGATTTCAGCTGGATTTGGTTCTAGTTTTCTAAGGGATATGGAAGATGGTGATGATATTATAAGCAACGGGATAAAAATAGACGATCGAGGACTCACAGGATTGCAAAATTTGGGAAACACTTGTTTTATGAATAGTGCGATTCAGTGTTTAGTGCACACGCCTCCTTTAGTCGAATACTTCTTGCAAGATTACACCAGAGAGATCAACACAAAAAACCCTTTAGGAATGCAAGTATGAAACATCGTAGTTGCTACTACTTTTATTCTATTTCGTAATCTTCTTATATAGAAGTACATGCTTACATCATTTCTTCAGAAGTGAATCAACTGGAAAACATATAAAATGTTTTGACATTTTATGAAGGGGGAGCTTGCACTTTCATTTGGAGACTTGCTAAGGAAACTGTGGTCATCTGGAAGGACATCAGTTGCTCCTCGTGCATTCAAGACGAAACTTGCTCGGTTTGCTCCACAATTTAGTGGATATAACCAACATGATTCCCAGGTAAATATTTATAGAATTCTTGTTTTTGCTCATTCTTATGTTTTATAAAATTTATTAACTTGGCTTGTGGTTTATAAGAACACGGCTGGATATTTTTTTTGTTGACCGTGTGGTTAGTGGCCAAGTTAAAATGGTATATTGTAATATGCTTGTTGCAGGCTGCTGTACTTTTATTGTCAGCTTATTGCTGACTTTCTTGAAATGAAATATTTTTTGATAAAAAATATTTCAAATTCATCTACTAATGATCCAATTTTCTTTCATTTTTTGTTGCCTTTTGTTTAAAATTTTTATATACATCAAACTTTTTGAATTGTGTTCTGAGTACTCTTGGATTTGTCAAATTCATTTAGTTCTTTTCTCATGGTAATTTGTGATGCCTTTTTCTGTGTACTCTTTTGTTAGTGGTAAGGGCTCATGCAAGCGGTTACATCGTGCATGCTTGAGTTATGAAAGCTGTCTTACTCAGTGGTTCTGGTGCATGATCTATCCTCCAGAGCTGCATTTTTCTCTATTTTTTATTAAAATATTTGTTTAATTTTTTTGGGCTTGGGTTTATTTATAAACACTAGACATTTTTTAAAATTGTTCTCTTACTAAACAGTATTTGATTGATTGTGACATTCTTGTCGAAATTTTCTCTCTTTCCTGACTTGGTATATCTGTTGACTTTACCTAAATTTCTTCTTTTGGAAAATAGCATTTTCAACCATAGGTTGTGTGTATGTATCTAATAAAACTATTTCTGATGAGTTTACTGGTATTGAAAATCCAGAGTAGTCTCAAGTCCATTAATTTTTTCTTGGAGAATTATGATCTTTTAAATTTATATGCACAAATTTTTTTGGCATTTTAATCATGATAGATGATTTAAATACTTAACTGCATGCCATGCAATTAATGAAGGCCTGAAATGATTTTGATTTGTAGCCCACCTTCTAAATATATGCCCAATGACAGTTGTTTGATATCATACAGTGAAGTAATTCTTTACATCTATGGTTTGTCTTTATTTATCAACACCTAGATTTAATTAGCTTTTTGTTTTTTTTTTTCTATGGTGAATAGAAACTTATCAAAAGCATTTTTTTAGGAGCTTCTGGCCTTTTTGTTGGATGGGTTGCATGAAGATTTAAATAGAGTGAAAAACAAACCGTATATAGAAGTGAAAGATTCAGATGGTCGTTCTGATGAGGAGGTTGCTTGTGAGAGTTGGAAAAACCACAAAGCTCGAAATGACTCTATTATTGTTGATGTTTGCCAAGTAAGATACAACTCTTAAAACTCTTTTCCCAACCTGAATGTTCTCTTCAATTATTTTTTATCTGTGATGATGATTTTCTTTCATGGCGATATTGATTTCAATTTTCATTAGTATATTGCTTTTCCCAATGTATATCATTCCTTCTTTCAAATAATTGAGTGCAAAAAAATTTTAAAGTATATTCTCCTTCTCATTTTGATTTTTTTTTTTGGGGGAAAAGCTTATGTATGCACCTTCCTGAAAATTGAGCTTTTTTTGGGCTTAATGACTGAAATGAACATGGCGTCGCCTTGTTCAGTTGATAATAAATGTTGCACTTAGAGGGTGTTTGACTAGACGTTTTGCAAAAAACTTTGGGCACATGCCCAAACAGCTTCCAAAGGTTTAAATACAGTGCAAAAGCTTTCTTGGCTCAACCAAATTGGCGGTGCTATGAATTTGTTAAGTATTGCTTTTATAGAGAATGATTTATTACATTATTGGGAAACTTAATATAGTCTGACTTTGAATTCTAAAATATTGTAATTTTGGCGGTCCTATTCTTATTACTCTATATATTCAGCAAACTATTTGATTGGATTGATTCAAGAAATAATGTCAGCAAAACACACTATACTTGAACCCTAAATCAACGTTTGTATTTTCAAAAAAGAAAATAAAAAAAATCAAGGTTGGCAAGTAGTTGAGATGATGCTAAGATCAATATGTGCTACTTTTGTAGTCAAGATTGTCACAACCTGCTTTCAAGGAAGACAATTATCTGATGTACTGTATTGTCATACTGTCTTTGATGTCCGAAGATGTTAAAAGAGGAAAAAAACCAAGTTTCCCTGATATATTTGAATCTTTTAAAGCCAATATCAACTGACTGGTTCATTAATGTTATGTTTTCACTATGCGAAGATAATAGTAATGATGTTAACCAAACCAAACTGAACCAACCCATTTGTTCCAACAATTTTAGGTTTGAAGTCTGGTCAATTCAGAATCCATCTAATTGACAAATCTGTTGTTCTGCGATTCAGATAAAACTGAAATGGAAAGCCATTCATATTATCTGTAACCTTGATCCAATCCAATTTGATCTGATTTAATATGCTTCATTGATAATTATCATATTTTTCATCATGGACTGTCTTTGAGAAGAGATAATCATTGTTTCGAAATTCAATTATTCCTTGAGAAATATGACCTTTATCGTGTTTTCGGGAGCCGAATTTAGGAGTTATATCAAAATTTTGGTTGTAAACTTTATGTAAAGGCCGTTCTGAAATCTTTAAGGTAATGAATCTATCAGTAGGGGTCCTTGTCCAGATTCCTGGCATGTTCTCGATGTTATTTGTCTTAGACTAACATCTATTTATTTATATAGTATTCATATCTGATTGCAAGCCTTCCTGAGAAAGAGGTTCATTGACTTGATAAGAAAAACAGTACCTTTGAATTAGCTGCGACTAACCTGCAAGCTGTTCCTAGGAGTATTGTTTATCCAGATTCCTGGCATGTTCTTGATGTTATTTGTCTTAGACTAACATCTATTTATTTATATAGTATTCATATCTGACTGCAAGCCTGACTGAGAAAGAGGTTCAATGACGTGATAAGAAAAACAGTACCTTTGAATTAGCTGGCACTAACCTGCAAGCTGTTCCTAGGAGTAATGTTTAAGTATTTCTTGTAGGTTTTACATTTGAATGCTATTATATGCTCTGCTTTATTGGAGAAAAAAAAAAAATCGTGGAAACTATTTTTTACCATATTTACTTTTGATATTTGAGGTTCATCTTCCTCTCCATTATCATTTTCTGTTTACTTTGGTAATTATCCTTTTATATTCATTCTCCTTGAGTGCTACATGAGACGTTAACTGTTTGGATGCTCTTCTTTTGTCAACTTTTAGCTAATTTGCGTTTTATTTATCCCTATGCTTTCATATTAATATTTCTGGTGGTGGAAAGTGTTAAATTAGTGCTCCGACTCCGTATAGGTGGTTATTTAGTACCCTGAGTCTACGAATGTGCCAATTAGTTCCAGACTCTTTTAATATGGGTTGAAATAGTCCTCATGGAGGACTATTTCAGCCTCGTGTAAACAGTCAGAGGCCTTTTTGACACTACTCATTTCTAGTATAATTTTATCTATCTATTTTGTTGTAGCATTTTCTGCCTACTCATTTCTAGTATAATTTTATCTATCTATTTTGTTGTAGCATTTTCTGCCTAACATTATTCATGTACAAACCATAACTTTTGTTTTTCACGACTTTATCTTTAATATATTTTATTTCCTGTCTCCCACATACAATTATTTCTCACTCTATTCTTCCAAGGTTTAGCACATATTCTCATTTTAAGTGAAAAGTTACTAGTGCCAATACCAAGAACTAATGAGTAGCGTGTAAGGACTAGCTTGGCGAAGGGAGCATGTTGAGAAGAACCATCAAAAAGCAACTAACTCAATCGGAAGAGAATGGAGAATCAATGAGTAATGACTCGATGACTATGAAAAATAGTTTGAAGCAAATTATTTTGCTTAGTTATTGTTGGAGATGTTGAACCAAATCATGCAATATGAACCAGCAATTTACTTTGGGCAAGAACCGAGTACATAGCTTTACCATGTGATATAAGAAAAATCTCAACATTTGTACTTTGCTGTGAGCTTGCTTTTCATAGGAAAGCTATGTGCAGTGCTAGCACATCTCTTCGCTTTGCTCTTTAAGCATGATTTTAACGACACTGTCTGTAGTTTAATGAGATATGTGGTTCTATGATTGTGTTATCCAAACATTGTTTACTGAGTTCGATTTACTGGGTTATGGTGTTTAAAATTTGTGTATTCTTTTGCTCTGCATTTCGTGCAGATTTTGTTAATGTTTGCAGTTCATTTGTAATCTAGAGACCTTATCTTGGATATACTAGTCCGTCTGGTGATTTTGGATAGCAAATATGTAGTTTTAAATTTGGTTGAAATTATTATTATTAGTAGTATTATTATTTTTTGGATTTTATATTTGTTCCTTTGCTTATATATGGCCTTTCGGAATGAGGAGTCCATAAATAAATGTTCTAAGATCTGAAAAAGATTTGATGTTTCTTCTGTATGTTTTGTTATGAGATGGCCATTTTGAAGTCATTTTTATGCAACTCTTGTAGATGTATAACCATTTTTGGATATCCATGTTAAATGCTAGGTTTATACTGCAGTTTATTTAATGTGACTAACTATATCCCCTTAACTTATGTATTCTTAATTGCTTATCAGGGCCAATACAAGTCAACATTAGTCTGTCCAGTTTGCAGTAAAGTTTCTGTTACTTTTGACCCTTTCATGTACTTGTCACTTCCACTGCCTTCTACACTTACCAGATCGATGAATGTCACTGTTTTTAGTGGAGATGGAAGGGCTCTTCCTATGCCTTTTACTGTGACCGTGCCCAAAAATGGCTGCTGTAGGGACCTTGTTCGAGCCTTAAGTATCGCATGTTGCTTAGAGAGTTCAGAGGCATTGCTAGTCGCAGAGGCAGGGTTTAACTTTTCTCTACTTTTTAAGAAGGAAGATTACATACATAGAACTCAATTCTTATGTATTTACATATCTAACTCCTAACTTCATTTTTGACATATAAGCCACTTTACCTATGCATGAAAAAGGTGAATTTCACTTTTTAGAAGTTAAAATATTGATATTTTTGTTGTGACATGAAAGAATTGGGTGGTACAACTGTAAAAAGTAATGTTTATGTGTTATTAGATATGTAAATACATAAGCATTTGGTGTTATGTTTGTAAATGCCCCTTTCAAAAATTCTTACTTGCCGTTTTGCTTTGTGACTGAAATTAATTGGTTCCACTGCAGGTTTTAGATCATCGAATTCGATACCTTGAGAATCCTTTCGAGGCATTGTCCAATATAAAGGATGAAGAGCACTATGTGGCCTATAGGCTTCCAGCAAATCATGAGAAATTAGTGAAATTGGAGATAGTACATGTGAAAGCTGAAAGGTGCGACTATTTTATGTTTATGATTTTCTTTCCAGTAATTTTATTGTGAGTTTTTTATGGCAAATTTGCTAATTAAAGGGCTCCTATTGATTTCCCATTTATTTTTTTATATTTTTTGTTAGTTAATTATGTTTTTTCATTTTTCAGCTTTTTGTCGGAGTCTCAGTACATTTTGCACCGGAAGCTAGTAGGGGTTCCTTTGGTGACATGTTTGGCGAAAGATGCAAATTCAGGGTTGGATATTCGAGCTGCTATTGCTACTGTAGTAAAGCCACTCCTCCGTAAAAAAGCTTCTCCGACAGCGTGCAAGGACAACGGCTATGGTCCTAGTCTTGATGCCTATGTTTCAACAGATAACGCTGACAATGAGCCTTGTTCCAGCGGCAGGAATCTATCAGTATCCAACATGGAAGTTGATGGATCTGACCAAATTTCTCACTTTCAGATTTCACTGACAGATGATAGATTCCTGAGAAGGACTCCGATCGATAATGATGATAAGATTCTTCCAGATTCTTGCATAAGGGTAGCATTGGAATGGTCAGATAGCGAATTAAATTTGTACGATTTCAGCTTTCTGGAGGACCTTCCTGAAATTTTCAAGCCTGTATTCATGTCGAAGAAGACTAGGCAAGAGGCTTTTACTTTGTTTTCATGCTTGGAGACTTTTATGAAGGAAGAGCCTTTGGGTCCCGATGATATGTGGTTTGTTATTTCATCTTTCAACTTCCTAATTTATTTCATTTTTATTTCACTCGCTTTACGACTAAAATAACGTTTTCTTCATTTTTTTAAGGTATTGTCCACGTTGCAAGCAACACAGGCAAGCAACAAAGAAGCTAGATTTGTGGAGACTACCAGAGATTTTAGTAGTTCATTTGAAACGCTTTTCTTACAGCCGGTTTTTGAAGAACAAACTTGATACATTTGTGAGTTTTCCTGTCCGCAACCTGGATTTAAGCAAATATGTCTTGAACAAGGCGGCAAGCACACAATCACATGTATATGAGCTTTATGCAGTCAGCAATCATTATGGAGGTCTTGGGGGAGGTCATTACACCGCCTATGCTAAGGTACTTTCATTGCATCCTACCTTTCTATGAATTTTGTCATTTGTGACTTCATCCAGCTATTGAATACTTTGCCAACAAAACACCACAGTAGATTTTCGAACTGTGAGTGATAGCTTCCTTCTGAGGATGAGTTGTTGAACTATATTGCAATTTTGTTCAATGTTCCCCTTGAAATCCTCCAAAAATTAGTCAGAATTTCACACAGTAAAATTACATACATAACACACAATTCTTGTGTATTTACACATCTCGCACATAGCACTCAAATTTTTAACGTCACATAAATAATAGAACTAAATACACCTTTCCATGCATCGGTTTTGTCAGATTTTTAGGAGATTAATTTTTTTTTTATTTTCAGCATTTTCTATTTGTAAAACTTTCTATTATTGGTAGTTTTCTACTTTCTAGCATGAGGCTTTTGTGGCTTTTATAATTTAGTAGCCTTCCTCTTTTATTTATCTTGTAAACATCTCTTATGAAATCTAAGGAGATTTTTTTTTTTTTTTTGGCTCAAAAACATTCATGGTATTAGAGCCAAGATTTTGCGAATACTCTTGCTATAACAGAGGTAGTGCAAAATCATGCTAATCTCTGTCCTAGAGAACCTGATTGAGGGGTTCAACTTCTTTTTTCATCGAATTCCATGGGTAAGTGTAGAAGAGGGAAAAGGACGATAGTTCACATCTAGCTTCCTCATCGTTTGTTGTCGAGGGTTTTGGATTTGCTTTTGCATCGAGGGCTTTGGGTTTGCCACGATGTCAAGGGTTTCGACTTCATGACACTGACGACACCATCTTTTGTTAGGCTCTTCTTCGCCTGGAGCTTCTTCTCTGTTGGAGCCTTGTCCACAGACTATTTCTCTACTTTAGGTTCTTCTCAGACTGCTTTGTCTCAACTTTAAGTGCATATATAGTTTCCTAGACTCAGAAGAACTCGCAATCAAACTTGACTCTTGTTTATGTCCCATCCTCTTATGTTTTCTGATGATGTCGAATAAGTCACAATTACTGACGCTCAAATAAATTCTATCTTTTTTTTTTCCAGTAATTACGAAAGCACTTCGCCCCATCCTATAACTCTTCTCATGCCTTTATCTGTTGATTATTTTTATATAATTTAACCCCTTATGTTGTGGTTATAAAACTCAATGGCCATAATTATCTTGAGTGGGCTTAATCCATAAAATTGGTAATTGATGGAAATCAAAATTGGACATTTAACTGGTGAAATCTAGAAAGCTTTTGTTGGTGATCTTAATATGAAGACATGAAAATATGATAACTCTTGTTATTTTCTTGGCTCATTAACTTGATGAAACAAACCATAGAAAAACCTCACATTTTTTGTCCATGGCTAAAGATGTTTGGAAGGCCTTTCGAGATTATGAGGTCACATTTTTGTTAAGAAACCACCACCTTCTATTCAAGAATTTTTTTTTGAGGTTAAACATGAGATGTCTAGGAGAAAAATCATTCCGCCCAACACTGACTTTTTTAATCTTGAATATGAGACCTTGACACATCTCCAAAATTATCCGACTATGTCTTGCTCTTTAGTACAAATGAGTAAATTTTTAACCACTGTGTTGTTAGGTATTACTCTTAATTTTATTCGTTCTTGGATAATTGATTCTGACACGACTGATATTTTGACTGGACGTTCTAAATTATTCTCATCCTATAGACAACATGCAACCAATAAAAAAGGGTAAAATTGGTGATGGTTCTCTCTTAATGATTGTTGGGATAAGAACTGTCAAACTCGACCAATAAAAAGGGTAAAATTGGTGGTGATTCTTTCCTGATAATTGTTGGAATAGAAACTGTCAAACTCACATCATTTTTAACTATTCACAATGTTATGCATGTCCCAAGTTACAAAACTTGTTATCCATAAGTAAATATATTTTTGACCATCATTATCAAGTTAATATTTATTCTTCTTGTCGTGAGTTTCAACAATTGACCAATGGGGAGACGATTGACATTGCGAAGGAAAAATATGGATTTTATTATGTTTTACGGTGAATTTGACTTGAGTAGACAATATCAAAGTACTTGCTCAAATTTTGCTTCCGTCTCCAAAGAAAGATATTGATGATATTATACGTTAGATTATTATAATTTTTAGTATTTAAAATACTTAATTTCAATTTATTTCAGAATAAAATTTTAGCTTCTATTTAATGTGAAGTTTGTCCGCTTGTTAAACATCATAATGCATCCTTTTCTACCTAAGCTAGCAAACCAATTACATCTTTTACTCTGATTCGTAGTGATATCTGAGTTCCTTATAGAACACTTATTTATTCAGGTAAAAATGATTGTGACATTCATTGGATAATAACACAAGATTAAGTTCAGTTTATTTAATGAAGGAAAAAAATCTAAAGTTGAAATAATTTATAATTTTTTTATATTGCGGTACAAATATAATTTCAAAAAAATATTCAAATATTATGGAGTGATAAAGGCCGAGAATATTTCAAGAAAAATTATGGGTTGAATCTTTCTCGAAAAATGTATAGTTCATCAAAGGTATTTGTTTCGATGCCTCACAACAAAATGGCGTAGCTAAAGAAAAACAAAATCTTATTAAAAGTTATTCGGGCACTGTGATTACAAATTTGGTGTCGAGATATCTTTTGTGTGAAGTCATTTTTATTGATATATTTCTCATAAATAGAATACCAAATCAAATTTTAAACTTTTAAACACCTTTTAATATTTTTATAAAATATACCCAACAAATCTCCTCTCTTCTTCTTTGCCATTAAAGATATTATATTGTATTGCTTTTGTTCATAATCATAGTCATAATCATGATAAATTTGAACCTCGAGCAAAAAAAATTGTTTGTTCGTTATGCTTCCTAAGTAAAAGGGGTATATATTTTTTGATTCTATTTCTAAAATAATATTTGCTATCTTAGGTGTCTTCTTTTTTAAATTTCAACCCCTTTTCACATTTCATTTTCAAGGCGAAACAAAACTTATTCTACTATAATATTTTCCATGATCTTTTTTAAGCTGAAGATCACAAAATACCTTCTTAACTTTTATTATTTAATCTGAAAATTCAAGCTATATTATATCAGGAGAAAGTTGGTCGAGTTTTTTGGATAGTGAAGACGATTCAAATCTTCCTATAATGACATCTCATGATATTAATGTTACTATAACGACTAAAAATGAAAAAAAGAAAGTAAAATGATCTATGACATTTGTATCATTTGACATTGTCTACTTTCGTCAAAGAACAACTCAAAAGAATGGGTCTACGAATATTTGCATTACCCAAAATCCATGAACCCTTCAGGCAATACTCTCACTGAGTCTTTATTTTATGTTCGGTCCAATTCATCTTTGAGTTATGAGTTTTTTAATCTTAAAGTCGAGGCTAGTTCTAATTCCAAGTTTAATGATTCTAGTCTTTCCATTATAGTTTGTAAGAGTGCAAGGTTTTGCACCCAACATCCATTGTTCCATTATATCATTTGAAATTCTCTCAACTGATTTCATGTTTTTACTTCATAGTTGTCTTGTTTAGAAATTTCTTATATTGTATAGGATGCTCTGAAAGTTAATAAGTTAAAGGAGGTTATTTTTTAGGAGATAAAAGTTCTAGAAAAATAGTACTTGGGAGTTGGTTGATCTATTTAAAGGGAAGACAACGGTAGGGTGCAAATAGGTCTTTACAATCAAGTGCAAGTCAGATGGTTCTCTAGAAAGGTACAAGGCTCGATTGATTTCCAAGAGATTCACTCAGGTCTATGCATTGATTATATGGAGACGTTCGCTCTAATTACAAAATTAAACGCTATAAAATTTTTTTTCTGTCATTTGCAATTAATCTTGATTAACCCCTTCTACAATTGGATATAAAAGTAATGTAATTCCTCATTAAAGACTTGGAGGAAGAAGTGTACATGGATGCACCTCCAGGATTTGATGAAAAGTTCAGTGCAAAGGTATATAAACTAAAAAAAGTCTTTATATAGATTGAAGTAGTTACCAATAGTTTGGTTTGAGAAATTTACTCTCTTTGTTAAAATTTATGGATATATATTGGCTAGGAGATCATATAATGTCTTTTAGTCAATCAAAGGATATGAAGATAGTCACGTTGATTATGCATTTGGATGATATAATTCTCAAAGGAGATGTTGTTTGTGAGATGAACTATTTGAAGACTTCCCTCTCATCAAATTTTGAGACCCAAGGATTTATGTGAGGTATTTTCTTTGTATGGAGGGTGCTTGATCGAAAGAAGGGATTGTCGTTTTCTAACGGAAATATGTCTTGGTCTTCTCAATAAAAATTGGATGAGTGGTTGTAGATCTGTTGATACTCCAATTGATCCAAATCAAATACTAGGAGATGGAAAGGAAGATGATCCAATGAATACAGTTTGATATCAAAATTTTGTGGTAAGTTTGATATGCTTATCATGTGCACGACTATATACTGTTTTTGCTGTGATTTTTGTGAGCCAATTTATCAATTCTCCCTATGAGAATTTCATTGAAGTAGTTAATAGGATTCTCGAACGTCTAAAAAGTACACCATGCAAGGGCTTGCTCCTTAAAAAGACCGCTCACTAGAACCCAAAGACATACACTAATGCAGATTGGGCGGGCTCAATTATTGACAGAAGATTGATGTTCATAAATTGTACTTGTGCTTTATATGGTGAAGTAAGAAACAAAATGTGGTTGCAAGAAATAGTGATGATACAAAATATAAGGCTATAGCTAATGGAGTGCGTGAGCTGGTATGATTGAAGAGAATTTTTGACGAGCTGCGGATCTCGATAAATATGCCAATAAAGCAGTATTGTGACTAAAGCCGCAACAAGTATTGTGCAAAATTCAATATAACATGATTGCACAAAATATGTGGAGATTAATAGGTCTACATAATAAAAGATAAGATTGATTGTGGTGTTACTTGCATGCCTTTTTTTGTCTGCTACAGAACAAATTATAGATATCTTCACCGAAGGTCATTTCTATTTTTCGAATTTTCTATTTTTTTGAATTTTCTATTGTTGGTATTTTCTTATTTTCTAACATGAAAATTTTGTGACTTTTCTAATATGATAGTTTTCTATTTTTCTCGTAAGCATATCTTATGAAATCCAAAAAGAATTAGTTTTAATTTTTTTCCTAAAAAAAACTTGGCGTTTAAAATACAGTGCTGTGCATGTAAAACTTCACGCGTGAAATACATGTGAGTTGTGAGCTACGTGTGAAAAACATTAGAATTGTGAGCTAGTTATGTAATTTCCCTCACACAAACCCACTGATATATATAATAATTATTATTATTCAATCTTATGAAGTTTTGATTCAGCTGCAAGCTGAAGTTTTGGTCTGATCTGGATTTCTTTTTGCAGTTAATAGAGGAAGGTACCTGGTACCACTTTGATGATGGTCATGTCTCAGCAGTAAGTGAAGATGCAATCAAGACATCTGCCGCGTATGTATTGTTCTATCGGCGCACGAAGGTCGACTCCGCCGACATTGCAGTAGAGTGAGTAGACCTCTGAATCTTCTAGCCGTTAAAAGTTCATATGGGTCATCAATGTTGGTGGTAGATTGTGGGAATTCTTCGGCCTTTAGGGGTAAAAGTTATTCTAATCGATAATCTTGATGGCAAAGGGACGATTTGCTGTTTTTCAGCTGCTGAGAGCCTACGAACAGAAGGATCTCATTTTATCAGAGAGGCGGATTGATGGTATTTTTAATCCTTTCTGCTATAGTTTTCCTCTTCTTTCTTTTCTTTTTTCATTTTTGGGATCCGCCATTTATGTAGCAACTAGAACGATCTTGTAGCCCATGTTTTTTTTTTTTTTTTTTTTTTAAAATATAATATTTGATTAAGAAACCAAAATGAAGTCAATTTCTTTAATAATAATTGATTTAAGATTAACTACGGCCGGCTTCATGGTGCTGTGCATCACTGCCCTAGCTTGTTTTATCTGTTTTTTTCGTTAAATTTTGATTTGAACGGATGTTAATGTATTATTTTAATTGGAAGGAAATGTTTAAAGCTACCCGATCGGCAAGATTAAGATTTTTATTTAATATTTTTTTTCCGTTTTATTTATTTACTTTTTTACCATTAGAGAGATTTTGGCAGTGGTTTGTAACTGGGAGTTTGCTGCGGTAAGTTCTAGACGTCTGTTCTTTATTTTTATTAAGGAAATTTACATGCAAGCACCTAATTCTTATGCATTCATGCATCCAACTCCAAAACTTTAATTCTTTTAAACAGAGCACCCAAAATAGCTCTAATCACATTTTTTAACAATAATACACATTTTTTATACACATAAATTCATAAGAATTGGTTGCTACCAATGTAAATTTCCATTTTATTAAATAGTTATTGCTGGTCCCAAGCCCGGATATGAAAAGTAGAGGGTTGCGTTAGGTAGTTGACATCCAGTGTTACATGAATCTTTTTTATCATTGTGTATGTGCTAGGGCGTCCCCTGGAAGTGACGCGTTGTACGACTTAAATAGAGTGGAGTGTATGCAATGACCGCTACACCTGTGCTCGAGTGTAGTGTTAGATAAGCAAATGTTCTCTCATTACGAAGTAATGTGGGTAAAGAAGTTAGTCCATGATATAAGTATTATGATATAATCTTAAAATATAGGTACTCTCAATGGTAAATGAAATTAGTTGATATTATGATTCCTAGAAAGATAAATATCTTAAGCATTCAAGTAACTAAATGGGTTGGAGAAAAAGCTAAGAAGTAACTAAATGGGTTGGAGAAAAAGCTAAGAAGATTGATAACTTTGGTTTTAAACTTTGGTATTGTCGTAAGAGTCGCATTAGAAATGGTTTAATTGTAACTATAGATAAGAGTTTGAACGATAATGTTCTAAAAATTATTTGAGTTGGTGATAAAATTATAGTAATTAAGATTATTATTAATATTAAGATTTTTAATATTATAAGTGCTTATGCTTCTAAGAAGGTTTAGATATAGGCTCCAAAGTTAAATTTTGTATTGACTTAGAAGACTTAATACACTTGATACTTCTTGAAGAAAGAATTCTTATTGGAGGAGATTTAAATGGATATGTTGAAGATTTTAGAAATATAATTGGTGGCTATGGTTATGGAGCGATTAATGAAAAATGTAGAGTTGTATTAAATTTTGTTTTAGCGTATGATTTAATTATTCCTAATTCTTTATTCTAGAAAAGCGATGAGCATCTTATTACTTATTATAATAGATCTAATAAAACACAAATTGATTATTTTCTTATGAGAAGAATAGATCGTCGAGATTGTAAGGACTGTAAGGTCATCCTAAGTGAGGAATTAAGTACCCAACATCGATTATTAGTTCTAGATTTTAAGATGAGTTGTAAAATAAAGAATATTAGGATTCAACATCGTAGAATTAGATGGAGTATCTAAATGACAAATAAAAAATTTTTTACGAGTAAAATTCAAGATTTAAAAATTTCGGATGTTCATGAAAAAGTAAAAAATATTATTAAATAAGTGACAAAAGATGTACTTGGATAATCAAAAGAAAAAGTTTCTATAAATAAAAATAGTTGGTGGAGGAATAATAATGTTCTAAAAAATATAAAAGATATAAGAAGCTATGTTATAAAAATTAATTTAAATGTAAAAGTTTAGAGAACTGAGAAAAATATAAAACGACCTGCAGGGAGAATAAAAGAATAATCTGTGACGCTAAAAATTTTACTTTTAGTGATCTTTATAATAAGTTATATATTAAGGAGCGTGAAAAATATATGTATAAACTAGTCAAACAAAAAGAAAATAAAAGTAAAGATTTAACTCAAATAAAGTGTATTAAAGATGAAAGTTAAAAATTACTTTTCTTTGAAAAAGATATTCAACATAGGTGGGTGAATTATTTTGATGAACTTTTTAATGAAATTTCTAAAAATACGATAACCTTATTAATCTTAATATCGTTAATAATAATAAATCATTTCATTTTTACCGTCGCAGTAGTAAAAAAGAATTTGAAGAGTCTGAAGAAAATTAAGGGTGGAAAGTCTGTAGAACCTGATGGTATCCCAATTGAAGTGTGGAAATATTTAAGTAATTTGGGAGTTTTTTGACTTACTAAACTTTTTATTATTATTTTAAAAACTAAAAATATGTCTGAGGAGTGGAGGAAGAGTATTTTGGTCCACATTTTTAAGCAAAAAAGGGATGCACAAGAGTGTGCAAATTATAGACGAATTAAATTGATTTTTCATACTTTAAAATTATGGGAGAGGGTAATTGAACATAGGTTAAGACGTATTACCAAGATATCACATAATCAATTTGGATTTATTTTGGGCAGGTCCACCATGGAAGTTATACATTTATAAGAGGTTTGATAGAAAACTACACAAATAATGAGGATCTGCATTTGATTTTTATTGATTTAGAAAAAGCTTACGATAAGCTTCCAAGAGAAATCTTTTGGAGAGTCCTTGAGAAGAGATGTGTTGATAGGACTTATGTTCAAGTCATTAAAGATATGTATACTAGAGTTGTTACTTGTGTTCGAACTAAAGGAGGATCGACCAATTATTGTTCTATTTTTATTGGTTTACGTAAGGGATTGGCTTTAAGCCCATATTTTGTGCTTTTGTTATGGATGGTCATACTGGACATTTACAAGAGGATGTACTTTGGTGTATGCTTTTTGCTATGATCTCCTCCTCGTGGATAAGAAGAGAGGAAAAAAAACCAGGAAAAACTTGAATTAGTCTAAAGGCCTTCGTTTGAGTAGAACTAAAACTGAATATATGGAATGTAATTTTAGTAATAGTAGCTCTAGTGACAGAAGTGTAACTTTGTGTGATTAAATTATTAAAAGTTATGAACGATTTAAATATGTGGGGTCTATCGTTCAAAGTGATGGTGATATAGATAGGGATGTTAATAGTACAATTTAAGTTAGTTGGTTGAAGCGGAGGAATGCGTCGGGCTTTTTGTGTGATAGAAAAGTATCACTCACACTGAAAGGAAAATTTTATAAGATTGTGGTGAGACCTGCAATGCTATACAGTGTTGAGTCTTGGCTTTTAAAAGAGAAGCATAATGCTAAGTTGAGTGTTGCTAAGATGAGAATGATTAGGTGGATGAGTGGCTTTAAAGTTAGAGACAAAATGTGAAATGAACATATCCGTGATAGGATTGTGGTAGCTCCAGTGACAAACAAAATTAGAGTTGCCTTAGATGGTTTGGTCACATTAAACGTCGACCATCTGATGATCCGATTAAGAGAGTAGATGTTTTAGATTCAGCTTGTGTTAAGAAAGACAGATGTAGACTTAGGAAGTCTTGGGCTTATTGCATAAAAATGATTTTAATTTATTAGAATTAAATTAAAATATGACACTAAATAGTCAGCAACGGAGAAAAATGATTCATGTAGTTGACCCCATTTAGTGGGATAAAGGCTTTGTTATTGTTGTTGTATTAAATAGGTTTTGAATCTGTTTGTATATTAGGAGCTTCTTTTTACCTTCGCAAAGGTCTATGACACTCCACTTCAATCCGACCCGCCCACAGAGCATCTGACTCGCCCTTCTGAGGCGAGAATACTGAGAGAACGAGACATCACACTACCTTTTCCTAGAGAGTTCTGGATTGACACACAACATCAAGGATTCTGGCAACCAGCAGAATTAGAACAAGTGCCTCTTTACTGTACCCACTGTCGTATGTTTGGACACTCCCCCCATCAGTGTTACCAATTGCATTTGAACCTCAAACCTCCACGTGCCAATACTACTGGACCACATATTTCTGCGTCGAATGTTCCGCTTCCCTCCCCCTCAGAGATACCCACCGCTGTTGTAGATCAGATTGAGTTGGCTCAACTTGTGAAGGAGCATCAGACAGTTCCCATCGATAGTCAGGAAAAGGCCATCGCTCTGTCTCCTTTTTCTACTGGAGCAACTACACTTCCACGTCAGGTACTCACTATTACAGAGGGAGAGCAGACTCCCCACCATGACATGACCGAAGACAGGGAAGAGACAAACACTCATGCGGATATTAATATTCAATCCAAAGATTTGACTTCTGTATCGTCTTCTGCTCCTTCTGTTCCTATGACGACAAACCATACGTCTCTCCATGGCCCTGGTTTCTCCTCCAGTTCTCCACCTACCTACGGAAGGCCCATATCTTCAGGGGGAGGAGATAGCTCCTCCTATTTCACCTCATGCAGTTGAATCAGTTACTGTTGCCACTAAAGCATATCTTCGGTCTACTGAAGAAGAATGGCAAGTGTTTACCTCCCGGAGGAAGAAGAAAGCGGGGGGCACTATCCCCCTTGGAAATATTACGGACGATAGTTTGGTTTCCACTGGTAATGGGGAAGTTCTTCAAAATGCGAGTTAGAACTGTGCTTACATCGCTAGGGGCAGGGGGAAGGAACCTCGTCCTCTTTAGCTGCTAGTTTTTGTGTTGTATCTTTTGTATCGCTCTAATGGAGCTCTATTTTTACTTTTTTGGTTTTATGAGGTGTGCTAAATTTTGTTTGGGCCCTCTCATATTACTCGTTTTGTACCCTCTTTTAATTTCAATGCAATAGACCTACGGCTCTTTCCAATATATATATATATAGTCGCCTTAGATGGTTTGGTCACATTAAACGTCGACCATCTAATGATCCGATTAAGAGAGTAGATGTTTTAGATTCAGCTTATGTTAAGAAAGGCAGAGTTAGACCTAGGAAGTCTTGGTCTTATTGCATTAAAATGATTTTAATTATTAGAATTAAATTAAAATATGACACTAAATAGTCTGCAACGGAGAAAAATGATTCATGTAGTTGACCCCATTTAGTGGGATAAAGGCTTTGTTATTGTTGTTGTATTAAATAGGTTTTGAATCCGTCCGTATATATATATAGAAATTGATAGACGATCGGAGACCGCCGATAAATCCCTATAGTTTGAATTGACCGAGGAGCGGACCCTATATATATAATCAATCAGGAGCGGACCCTATATATATATATATATATATATATAGGGTCCGCTCCTCGGTCAATTCAAACTATAGGGATTTATCGGCGGTCTCCGACCGTCTATCAATTTCTATATATATATATATATATATATATATATATATATATATATATATATATGTTAAAGGAGACTCATGCTCCCTACGCGTTAATATAAAGAGAAAGTACAAAACCGAGAGAGAGGTCCTATCTAACCCACCCGTACAACGAACGCAAAAAAAAAGAATCTAAGGTCCTCTCTCCAAAAAAACAAAAAATACAACACACTCAACACAAACACTACGAACAATCAGATAAAATAAGACAGGACAAATCAAAAGGATTGTGCAAAGAAATAAAGGGAGCATTAAGATGCAGACCAAACTTAGCAGTCCAATGAGCCACTTTGTTACCATCTCTCTTGGTGTGCGTCCAGATTACAGTTAATTGATTAGCCAATCCAAAGATCCTTTTCATAATCACATTCAAACTCCAGTGATGTTCGTCCTACAAAGTACAAAACTTCCACAAAATTAAAGAATCAGTTTCTAAATTAATAAATTTCCATCCCCGATTAAGAGACGCCTGCAAACCAAAAACTACTGCCTATGCTTCAGCCACAAGCGGAGAAATCGGGATGGACTTAGAAGCAAACCAACAAAGAGGAAGCTCTAAAACATCCCTAAAAATACCACCTATGCTAGCATTATTCTTGACCCAACAACTAGTCACAATTAAGTTTAATGAAAGGAATAGTAGGTTTAGACCAATTAACCGCAGAATTCAGCTTAACAGGACAAGGAGCTGAACAATTCAAAGCTTTCAAAATACCATCCAATTTAACAGGAATATTTGAGCTTAAAGCCCATTTAAAACTTTTCATAAGGTAACAAAGAATAATGCAAACAGTGTTCAAAATATTAGGAATCAGATTATGAAATTTAGAATTATTTCTAGTGATCCAGAGGAACAAAAAAACAACAGCTAGAATCGCAATAAACGGCAATTTACCCAAATTCTTCTAGTTGTTAAAGAGATCATCAATAGAAGCAAAATTAAAAGAATTAAAATTAAGATTAAGTTTAGTAATAACCTGCTTCCAAACATCCACAGTAAAGCTGCAGCTAATAAAAAGATGCTCAAGATTCTCCTCATGAATATGACAAAGACAGCATTTAGAAGGAAGCTTTAACCCTTTAAGCTTCAATAAATCATCCGTAGGAATAATTTGATGAAAAACTCTCCAAATAAAAAAAGAAATAGAAGGCTTAAGCCAAGTATTCTAAATCCAATTAAGATCCAAGCCCTGGTAGTTTTGAAAAGAAGCAGCAAAAGTCTTAGAAATAGACTCTCCAATTCTACCTTTGATTTTAGGAACATCCTTCTTATCATTGGAAATAGGCATAGAAGAAATAAACTTAGCATCCTGCTCATGAGTATAAGAAAGAAGCTTAGAAAGGCACCAATTGTTAAGCCATAAATCCTTTACTTTGATACCAATATTATTAGGACCACCATACCAATCAGATAAAGCACCATAACCAGTCCAGTCATCATACCAAAAGGAACAGTCACCATTACCAACATCCCAACAAATTAAATCCTCGGTATCTCTAGCCACCTTTAACATAGCTTTCCAAATAAAAGAATCTTTATAAGCAGCAGAGATTCTTAAAGGATGTTGAAAGGAACAATATTCGACATTAATATAAAAAGCCCAAAGAGAATTACCTTTACGAAACCGATACCAAAGCTTCATATAATTGATCTTAATAGAATCAAAAAGACTTCTAAAGCCAAGACCACCTTTATCAATAGGTTTACAAAGTTTATTCCAACTTTTCCAATGATAAGAAGAATGATCCTTGCCCTCCCATAAAAACTTATTAAAAAGCTTCTCCAACTTCTATATGAAACTAACAGGCATGTTCATAACTTGAAGAGAATAAAGTGACAAAGAAGTAAGAATACTTTTAAGAAGAGTAATACGACCACCAAAAGAAAGAAAACTATTCTCCCAAGAAACCATATTGCTTTTAATTTTATCAAAAAGCCTAGCACAGTGAGCCTTCCTACTTTTGCCCTTATCAAGAGTAAAGCCTAAGTAAGTCATAGGCAAAGAAGCCTTACAACAACCAGTATAATTCAAAATCCAATCCTTTTTAGCCACATTGATTCTTTTGGCACAGTAGAAGAAGCATTTAAAAACATTAAAAGATAAACCAGAAACTTTTTGGAACAAAGAAATTTCATTCCAAACTTTCTTAATAGAACTTTTATTAGCATTAGTGAAAATAATCAAATCATCAGCAAAACATAAATGTGAAATACTCATATTCCCTCTATTCTTATAATTTAAAGAAGGAAACTTACTATATAAAATATTCATTTTTCTAGAAAGATAATCAAAAGCAATAATGAAAAGATAAGGAGAAATATGGTCACCTTGTTTAATACCCTTAGAGGCTTTAAAGAAACCATAGCTATTACCATTAATAAGAAGAGAGTAGAAATTATTGTTAAGAATCCGATAGATGAGAGAGCAGAATGTATCATTGAAACCAATAGCCTTAAGAACATCCATAATGAATTCCCAACGAGTAGTGTCAAAAGCCTTCTTAATATCCATCTTAAAAAGGATATTACCATCTCTATTACAAGAGTCAATATCCAAGATTAACTCTTGAACAAGTAAAGCATGATCACAGATGTTTCTATCTTTTAAAAAAGCAGCTTGGTTAAGACTAATATATAATAAAAAATGATGTGTCGAGCAACAAAAAAAAACCTAGATGTTAAATGTGCTATATGGTCTTTGATAGATTGAGCCCAACAAACGGTGCATTTAATGGTCTGTCAGTGATCAGATCAATCGTACCATATGTCGTATCTTTAGAAGTGATCAGTTGCAGAGCTTCTTACTGTCCTGAAGGAATTTGCGAGTACATCCGAAGCACGTTAGCATTCCATCGAGCTTCTCAAAACGTGTTAACTCTACTTAGATCTTGAAGAGAGTTCTTTTAGCTAAACTCGGATACATTATCTGAGCTCCCATTCCATACTGATGTAGTATGCAACTTCATATGGACTGATATTGTTTGCCAATACGGACTATCCCATGATCATCATTGATAACGATACTCAATTCAATGATAAAAATGTTGATAAATCTTGTAGAGAGCAGGGGATACAACTTACCTATAACTTCATGCATCATCCAATGATCAATGGACCAGTGGATCTGTCAGCAAATTGATTTGCAGCTTGTTGAAAAGGATATAAACGTAGCAAAGGGATTGTGGACTAAAATCCTACCCTCAGTATTATGGGCATCACGAATTATGTCCTCCACTAATTCATGACACTCCTTTCATCTTGTTACATGGAACTAAAGCAGTACTTACAGTAGAGAACAACATACGTACTCAGTAGGGTCCTGAACGCATATGGCTTTGAGGAGCACGATTTTAATGAATGGAGAGAGAGCTCAATGATGAAATCCTTTGCAACTCACTGGATCTTCTAAAAGAACTTTGTGATCAATCTATGTTGCGACAGAAGAAAGTCAAAGAAACCTTAAAGTATTGTCAATTCAAAGCAGACGACCTAGTCTAAAAGAAGGTTAACATCGCATCTCGCAGCCAAGCAACCACAACCTTGATCCTTCATGGGTGGGGCCTTATATCATTGAAGAGCGAGTTGGCCTCGTCGAGTATAAGCTAAATCACATGGAGCGGGGATGATTGCAAGATCTATTATCCCTAAAACATGGTGATGTGATTACATTTAGGTAGATAATTATTGATGTTTACATAGGTAAAAATGAAGTTGTATTCCAATGGCTCATCTTTGCTCATCTAAAAGCGTAACCATACGACAAACATATAATATATATTTTTAATTTGCTTAAAGAATAAGTTCCGAGCAAGTTATTGTACCCTAAAAAAATAAGAATTTTTGTTAAGGGATAATCACTATTGTCTTGAGAGAGTAGGAAACCCTTAGAAAGAAAAAAAATCTTATACGAGTAGCTCCAGACCTCCCAAGGAATTAAGACTTGAGGGAGAGTAAAAAATCCCTTGAAGTATTATAATTCGCGAGTCAAGTATCGTCGATTCAAGGCAAGCAGCCTAGTCATAGAAATGGTTGATGTCATAGCTTTCACAGCAATGCAGTTGGCAAACTCAATCTTTCATGGACGAGGCCTAACATCATCAAAGTGCGAGTTAACATTGGCGTGTATAATCTAATCACTTATCACGATAAATAGGTTCTCATGAAGTGGAGCGGGGATGATCTCAAGATATATTATTCCTAAAACGTGGCGATGTGATCATATTTGGGTAAATAATAATTGATGTGTCCGTACGAAAAAATAAAGCTAAATATTCCAATGGATCACCTTTGCTCATTTAAAAACGTAAACATACGATAAAAATATATTATATATTTTTAATCTGCCTAAAGAATTAGTTCTCAATAAGTTATTGTATCCTCAAAAGATAAAAAAAAGTTTTGTCAAGAGATAATCGACTATCTTCTTGAGAGGGTTGGAACACCCTAGGCAGTAAGCTGTCGAGCTCCTAAACAAGACATAAAAGGGTAAATAAATCCCTTGAGCGGAGACTTATATGTACCTCTAGCATCATTATTCCTTTTTTCTTTTAGAGAAGTAGTAACTTACATTGTACTCTATAATCATCTTTATTATTGGTTATTATAGTCAATGTCATTGATATTACTTGACATTGACAAGATTAAAAAAAAGAACCGGCGCTTCTTCTTTTCCAATGAATATCTTGACTAGCTTTCTTGAGGAAATATTTTGAATGCCCTACTTATGGTTTAGAGGCAAAATGTACTCATTTAGGTCTATTGGAGTCACGATTCTGCTTGCTTTCTCATAAATGGATATAAATTTTATCTTGTATAAGCCAAGTAGGCTCATCAGAGCTTCGATGAGCTTTTTTATCTTCTTAATCTTCTTAAATCCTAAACATTGAAGTAAAATTCATGTCATCTTATAAGTAGAGCTTAATCTTAGACCACGTTTGGGCCAAGGAGATTGGACTCCTCTCTCTGCTCCAAAAGAGCAATAAGTAGCGTGTGAGTCTTCCCCTAGGGTAAATCTGGGTATGGACTCCAAAGGCTGCGGCGACAAGATCCACTTGTGAGTCTTAACGTGACCTAGCCAAGGTGACAACTTAACTAGAGATTAATGCGGAGATTGATACTTATAAAGCACCAACAAAAATCATAAGATTATGGACTCGAAGCATAGAAAAGCAGGATTTATCTCATGTATGAATTTCATAGAATCTTATATGCTACTCAAATAACATTTCAACAAAATTCTAAAACGCAAAGATGCATGTATATCTTGATTTAAACATATAAATTCAAAAAGAAAGAGCAATGATCAAAGTGTTGGAAGGAGTTTCATCCTTGTTTTTCTTTGTTACTTGATCCTCCCAAGAGTTGCATACATTGTTCAAACTTAACTTAGGCGTAAGGATTTATTTTTGTCCTAGAGTATTCAAGTAGAACTTGACCATCCTCTCAAAGCCAAGAGCATGATACTGCAGCGCTCGGATGTAGCGCCATTTTGGAGCACTAAGGCACCACCTTTGTAGTGCCTTGGCACCAATAATTAACTTTTGAGCTGTTCTTCGCATAAAGTTTACGTTTTGCTGAGAGGGATGGGTTAAATTTTGAATTCTCTTGTACAAAAGAGAAGAGAGAAGTGTGGTGGAGCCTTCCAAAATATGTAGAGGCTTGAGTGTAATGTAACTCTATATTGGGTTCGGGGGAACAAAAAAAAAAAAATATATATATATATATATTGAGCTGTTTTATTTTTATTTTTTTGCTGTTATTAGGTTTTTTCTTATTAAATCTTTTGTGTTACCCCGATCATAATTTACATCAATATGTGAAACGTTTGGAGATCAAAATCTCATAAACTGTATATTGCATTATATTCCGTCGAATCCTCCTCTCGAATCTTTTGGCGTTACGACTTAATAGAGAGACTGAGAGACAAAGATAACCGTGTTAGTTTTGATATATTAAAATAACTTTGGGTGTATATAGGCAATTAAGAAAGTTTGTTTGGTCTGGATATATAAATTAGAAAATTTTAAATTCTATGTGTGTAAAATCCTCAAAATTAAAGGAGCTTTATTATTTGCAACATTTAAATATCAATACTAATAAAATAATTTAAAATGGCAATAAAATCGAGCCTGGCTTTTGAAGTTTGATAGCATATTGAAACTATATTCATGTTTTTTAATTGTAAAAATCAAAATGCAAGAGCATCAAACATATAGTATAAGCTTTTCATTTTGATATTTTTATCAAATAAATAATACATTTCTGATCATAAATTCTAGCTAAGTTGAAATTCATTCATCAATTAAAGTTTTTTTTTTTGGTTTTAAGCATATTTATTAAATGGATATTACTGAATCCTTAAAGGAAGTTTGATTTATATTGTTTGTGGGTTCATACAATCCGACAGAGACTTGTGTAAGGAAAATGAAGGAAGATGATTGATGCGCTCTCCAGGTCTGAATTATGTGTTCCGTTTTCTGATCATCCTCTAACAAAGCGAAGAACTTGATTTAATGAGAGGAGGGGATAGGAAAATCCCTCTACAGTCTCTCTCCTCGTTTATATATGTTTGAGGAAATATTAAAATACGTAAGCCATGATGTAGGAATTCTTTCTACAGTATCTTATTGAAAAGATTGTGACTTCCGTTAGGAAGCTCGTAAATGAGAATTTAGCATACGTTAAGCCTTGATGTCGGTTTTGACTTCTACATTCTTATAGTTATGACGATCGCTTATGAGCGAGTTAAGCTGATGACCGTTGTTTGTCAACTCATCAAGTAGAATTAGGGTTGTCAAAAGGGATCTTTGTTTGCGATAAGCTCGTGTAAATCTCATCAAGCAGCTCATGTTCAAATTGTCCTCTAAGAGAACAAGTCAAACATAATTTTTTTTGCGCTTGATATATAAACGAGTTAAACACTAACAAAGATTTGTTTATTCTTGTTCGAATCAATTTGGCTTGAAATAATTATATATATATATATATATATATATATATATATATATATATATATATATATATATATATATATATATATATATATGCACGTTCCATGACTTGTTGGCAGAATAACCTCCGTGAATGTCTTAAGTCCCCTCAGATCCCGGGTTCAAATCGTGTCCCTTTAAAGTAGGTGTTACTTGAATTTATTAGCACATCGCGTCAACTCATAAACCTGACGAGACTTAGCATACTAAGGGTTGATTGACGGTTCTGCCAGTCAATCAATCTTTCACACACACACACACATAGATATACATACATACACACATACATACATACATACATACATACATATATATATATATACATACATAGATATATATATATATATATATATATATATATATATATATATATATATATATATATATGGGTAAAATGAGTATCATTTTTAAACAATTTAATTGATTGTGGCTACAAGGATTTATAATCAATTAAAATTATTAATTAAAAAAATAAAATATATTTATATATATAGATATCAAATTCTATTTAAATGTATATTTTAAAATTAATAGTAAGATTTTAAATCTCGTCCCTACTCTTAACATCCTACAATTGCGTGACACTTGGGATGTCAAAACAACTTGCGTTCGGCTCGCTAAGCAAACGACCCAAACACAAACAAATTTTTTAACGCTCGATATAGTAACAAGTCAAACAAGAACAACTGTAATTTTTAATGTGTCGAACACGAGTTGGGCTCGTTTACACCTTCAGGAGGAATGGGCAGATCTGTTTGGCGAGCCAGCTTGGCAATTGGAGCAAGACAACTTTTAGGGTCTGTTTAGGGCAGCTGTTGATTATTTATAATATGCTGATAAGCAGATTATTCTGATAATCTGCAAATTATCAGAATAAGTTGGTTTGCTGTTTGGAGCAGCTTATTCAGAATAGCTTATTGATACTTATGGATGTATAAATGACCTTCCTGCCCCTGTATGTAAAAATGTTTGGGGCAGCTTATTCAGAATAGTTTATTAGTAGTAAAGAAGCATATAATGCAGAAGCATAAATTCATCACATATCAGTTCCAAAATATGACATACATTTCTCTCTAGTGAGTATAAAAAAAAATAAAAAAAAAAGATAAAGACAAGTACACCTACAATGAGAAATATTAAAATATTCAATTTCAAACTCTGACTACGCATATCCTCAGCTGCACTATTAACACGAGAAAATATCAGATTCCCATCACTGCTGGCAATGTAACATGTGGGAGTGTCAGCCTATCAGAAGAAACCGCAACGAGCTGAAACACCCCTGCGACAACCGTAGAACTGTCTCCCACTATTATGAGGCTAACGCGATGTGAGCAACAGAGTCGGTAGCCCACAATAACACAAAATAACTCTGCTTATTCCCGTAATCCTAGAAGACATGTTATACCTGCAAAAATAAAAAATAAAACTAATTGTTAGATCTTGAAAAAAACAACAAAAAGACATGCAGACAAAAATAAATCTATAGTATACGAAATAAAGAAGACTTAGTGGATCAGCTGCCATAGATAACATCTGCGATTGACTCCCTCAAAGCAGTCATCTCAACCACACCCTCAGCGTCATGAACCTCAAATTCATTATAGTCAATCTCATCCTCATGTACTGAAGACCCAATCACAAATGTTAATGGTTATTAAAAGACATTCATTTCATCATTATCAGCCATACTAAAGTTCGTATCTGAACGTGAAGGATGTCGTCGGATGAAGTTATGAAGTGTCATTATTGCAACCACAATATGCACCTGCTTTTGAAATGGATACGTCGCCATATCACATAAGATTACCCACTTTTTCTTCCAAACCCCAAACGTTCTTTCAATTATCCCGCATAAAGAAGAGTGACGTTTGTTAAACATTTTTTTCTTGCCATGGTTGGTGCCACTTGCTCGCTCAAAATAAGGAATATGGTATATAGTGTATGGATATGGTTTCAGGTAGCCCCTCCGCATAGAATATTCAGCATCAACCAAATAGTATTTTCCCGTTATGAAATTCACTGTTAATAACAAATAATACATATAACTAGTACGTTTACAAATCAAATCATACCTGAAGGTGGGTGAGGAAAACATTGTGATCTATTCGTAGTTGCATAGGAGAAAATTCTACTATCGTGTGCACTCCCTTCCCAGCCCGCCATGACAAAAGTGAAACACATGTTGAAGTCGCATACCGCCATGACATTTTGAGTAGTTGAACCACTACGACCTATGTACACCACCTTGTCCTGCTGAATAGTTAGGCGTCAAAATGCGTATCGTCAATTACACCTATGCAATTTTGTATTACAACGTTAGAAAAAGTATAATTTTGGCAGTAACGTAAAGAAACCAATACTCACCTTGAAATAAGACATGTAACGGGGATCGTTGGCAATTTTACCTGAAGTACTAGCAAATGATGTATCATCTGGTTTAATGATTTGAGTACGCCAAGCTAACAAGTGCATGTATGCCTTTGGAGAAGTAACGGCTTATTGTTTCCGATGAATGTCGAAATCTTTCCATAGCACCTCTAATCAATTCATTCTGCGACAAAATGTATAATGTAATAACCAACACCTCCCTTCTCGTCGTTCTTGAAGGCCGTGATTCAGAGATAACTCGTTCAGGAGATCCACAAAAAATTAGTACTCATTCGAAATATGTTATTGAACCTTATTGAATGTCCAGAAAACATTTCACCTATCCATTTATCCCCAATAAAACTGGACGACATACGAGGTATACGAATAATGCTAAATCGGTAATACTCTAACAACAATATTGCAATAGCTGCAAGCCATGTCATTAATTTACGGAGTTCCTACTACGAATCCATCCTAGATTCAAAAGATGTCAGTTATTTCAGCATTACTCATCTAGAATGAAAATGTACACATATCAACTTATTGACAAACATTACTCATCTAGAACTGCACTAAAAAAAAGATCCATACAAAAGGCAACATATTAAAATGACCCTTTTAGATGACCAAAATATAACAAAAGATACAAATAATAACGCATACAAAAAAAATCATTCCTTAACCAAAACACGCAAATATTCGACGCGCATGTCTGACTGTAGCGCCAAGAACATTTGCCTACGGGTTGGATTCTCTAGTTTCTTAACACACTTTGCATGAAAACGCTTGTCTGCAACTACTTCAGATAGAGAAGCTAAAGCTCCTAGGCATTCAAAGATGGTGCTGTCGGGGACTGGAGCAGGTGGCGGAGCACCAAAAGCTTCTATGAGTCGATAAAATGAGGTTTTCACAAATGTGTTTTTTTCTTTATTTTTCCTGCCGAATTCGGGACTCTTTAAAGGTGAATTGAACTCCCCCATCTCCTTCTAGTTACTACGCACTTCTTCATCAACGGTGAATATTGATCCAAGAAAAAAATACCTATTTTTATGTCTTGATTTTTATTAAATTTTAAGGATATTATGCTTTAATGAAAGGTGTTTTTGTGTTTTTGAATGTAAGTGATGCAAAAATGTTTAAGGAGAAAAATATGAAAAAAGAGCAAAAATAGAGCCAAAATGCAAAATTGTCGAAATTACTGGCCTGGCGCCTAGGCGCCAGAGTCCGGCGCCTAAGTGCCAACTTGATACAGAAAACTGTTAAGTTTTTGACTACTTTTGGGCGTTTATTTTGACGGTGTGAGCGGTTATTGGACCTTCTAGAAGACTGGCAGTTGTTCCTGGTTTATAGGACCTGTGATACAATGTATTTGGACGCTTCAAAACGGTTTTAATTGCGAAGAGGTGCGATCCAAAGTGAAGAGGTGCAAAGAACTGGACGCGGTGTCCGGCGCCTAGGCGGCAGACACACCTTCTAGAAGATTCATTGAATTTGGACACATTTTGAAGAGGTGCCTTGAGGCAACCCTTGAAAACTATAAATAGGAGGGTACTCCTTCAGAGAAAAACGCCCAACCTAAAGAGAGAATTAAAGAGATAATATTAGGGCCACCTTTTTACTTTCTTTCATAAATTAGTGAGTTTATTTTAGAGTTTGTATTTAGAATTTGAAAGAGTTGGTGCATCTGGAGTTCACTACGCTGTGGAGTCAGTAGGAATCGAAGTTCGATAGGAGAAACATCTAAGATAAGTATTTTTATTTTGATTCAAAGTTTATTTATTATGTTTTGTTATTTAATTTCAATGTGTTCCGAGTAGTTACTTTACTTTCTCCTTTCAATTATGAAAAGATAAATAAGATAATACAAAATTCGTCTGAGAATTAAAAATCATATATTTTCAAAACATTGTGATGATATTAATACAGGTTCTTAATTTACAATTTAAATTTGTCTAAATTGTTAAAACCTGTTGAAGAGTTTTGAGACCTAGAAGAAGATGAATTCTTAACTTGTAGATATCACATGAATCCTTGGGTAGTCGAAGGCCTTGTGCGGGTTATTCAAGGTGAAATGTAAATAAATAGGAAAATATTATATATTGGGCGCAGAATTGATAAATTTTGAGAGTGACAGACTAAATTCTTATGATTTGGTTTATAGAAAAGGAAAGGGTTACTAGTAGGGCCGACCATACCCTTGGACATCTAGTAGTGTAAGCCTAAATTAACATATTTTACTAACAATACATCCGGACCTGATCTATAAGCTAGCCAATGTTCTTTATACTATCGAGCGAAGATAAAGAATAGAAATGCTTCTATTTGGCACAATACTATAAATTTATATTCTTCACGAATATTATTATCTTTGAAAATATTGGATTAATTGAAAGGGAAAAAGTTGCTTTTTTATTACTATTTACATCAATCATTTTATTTTTGCTTTATTATTGCATCTAATAAATTAAATATATTTTATTTTTGACTATAAAAGAAATACTTTAAAATAAAAATATTTAAAGATTTATAACTCTCTCCTTATGGGAACGATACTGGGGTCTTTGTTTCAAAGCTCTATATTACTTGATACGATACGTATACTTACGTAGTACCCCTAGTGTGTAAAATATTTTCCATAAAATTATATTTATATCCACTAGCCGCTATTATTATTTATAACATATATTTTTGAAAGCATTAATTAATTAGTACGTTGATCTTCAGAGGACTTCGAGTCAAGTTTTTGGCACCGTTGCCAAGGAAGAAGATTTTATTACGCATATATTTATATCGGGTCAAATATCTCATATGGGAAGTCATCTTGTATGCCTGCAAAACCCATCTGAATGGGGTTGAATGCAAATTTTCCCGTTGTGACAACCCCTTGAAACATTATGTCAAGTTTTTTTCAAAGTCTGGGTCAATTATGTACTGCTTATTTTCTTCGCTGACGGCATTGCCTGTGAAATTGTAATAAAAGAGTGAGTTTATTAAAGATAAAAATAAGTAATGTAAATTAAAATAAAAGTATAGAAGTAGGTTTATTACCTCCAATTTCTCAACCCACCATTCAACTGAAGCATTGATTGTCTGCTTAATTGGATCCCAACCCAAATTGATACATC
This sequence comes from Papilionanthe hookeriana x Papilionanthe teres, assembly GCA_022702705.1. Taxonomy (NCBI): domain Eukaryota; kingdom Viridiplantae; phylum Streptophyta; class Magnoliopsida; order Asparagales; family Orchidaceae; genus Papilionanthe; species Papilionanthe hookeriana x Papilionanthe teres. The sequence goes on from CM040424.1 coordinate 85,826,405, forward strand.
TATGTTTAAGCTCCTTCCAAATTTTTCATTCATTCTTCAATTTGTCCCATTTGTTTTTAAATTTTAGCATGTTATAATCTCTGTCAATCAATTCTTTAAACATCTTCGCAATATTTAGCCGACCTTCCTTGTTAAAATACCAGTTTGACCTATTTCCCATTTCTATTTCCTTAATACAAATATCACAAAAAATATTTGTTACTTCTTTATCCCACATAGCAGACGAACCCCCTTCATTCACCTTAGACATGTTGGCACTATAAGGAACATAAAATATTGCAAGTCAACAAAAAAATAACTAAATTTAGATGAAGGTTAGATATAAGCAATGTCAGAGGCTGAAGGAGGAAAATGTATAAATCAAAAGTAATGTGCTACAATTAGTGCTACATACAGATTAAAACAAATTTATTAGCTTGCAAAAACTCACCTTAACTTTTGTATAAAAAAAAAATGAAAACATGAAATGCTTTACTCTTCCCTCTTGAGTTTGTCTAAACTGTTGTTCAAACATTAATGACATCAAGCCATGCTAAACAGATATGAAATGCTAAAATTGAATTGAGCGTTGTATTTGGCTCTATATATTATGTTCTAAATAATAACTCACTCCATTTTAAAACCTCGGCAAAAATACAGTTAACTTATATTTCCAACAAATACATGTATAGTAAAATAGGTAACAAAATTCTCTTAGCTCTTCATCCAATCCTTCATGTTAAGGTTTAGATGATATAGTACAAAAATAGTGAGGTTAGATAAAAAATTTGAATGAAGTTAATGATTTAATTCAGTACAAACCATATTGATGCAATATGTCATTTACGCATGAAGCAGCAGGTGGTGGCTCAAATTGGAAAAAATATATTTTTGTATCACTAAAGAGCTGACAAGAAAACATCTCATCGTTCTCAAACAAATCAAGCCTCCAAGCCACTAAACAGTTAGGTTAGTTTCCTTTCTCAAGGAAACAAATCAAACATCAATTTTTTTTTTTTATAGCTCAATTTATTTTGCTATCCTGTGGTACAAGCATCCTATAAAGATTGAAGCAACCAATAAAAACAGTAAATCTGGGAAAATCCACCTGAATGCTCAATAAGAAACTATCAATTAGTACAAAATTCCGTAAGAAAAAAATAGAAGAAATGTAGAGAAGTAATGGCTTTGTGAGTTTTGAAGAGGCAGTGAAGAATTTGAAGAATTTTCAAGTTCTAGAGTGCAATTATGCATTTTCAAAGGCAATAAATGTAAAGTATTTCCACTAACACTATTCTAACTTTATTTAATTACGAAAGAAGAAAAAGAAACGACGAGGCGATGAAAATAAGGGCAAGTGAATGGGCTCCAGGACAATATCCTTCCCACCTCTTCAAAATCCAGGGCTATTTCTTCCCAAAACCAGGAAAACTTGAAATTTCAACGCTAAAATCTACAAAAATCAAGGAGAATGAATCTCAAGTGCACCCCACACTAAAAAATTCAAGAACTTAAATTTTACAGAAGCATCCTATTAACAATTCTTATGAACTATTTTAAATATTAAATTAGGCAAATGATCTCTCAAATTTGACCACTTAATGTGTGTAGAAGATGGAACATCATCTTTACTTTATGAACTGCTGAATTTAAGAAGTCAAGAAGAAGAGAAATATGCATTTAAATCATCACATTTTGTATTCAAAGAATATATTTTATTAAGCCATTGTTGTCATCTTCTCAAAATTTCTTCTCAAACTTTATTTTTTGTACTTATATAAATTGATACCGGAGTTATCCGAAACAATAATAAGAATACAAATATTATTACTGAAAGCAAACATGTGATTTCAATTGCACACACTTGAAAAGAAATTACAACAAACACAAGCAAACATTGTTAAATGTATTAAACGACTTTATGTGCTTGATCAAGTATTTTCAAACGAGTTTACAGGAGGAAGGGGATTTTTTTTTTTTTTTTTTGTTGGTACTGATCTCCAAAGGCCACTTACAGAGCAAGGTCCATTCGATATTGTCCTGCACAAGGTTAGCATATCACATTCCTTAGCGTAAGCTTTACTCTTTTGTCATTTTGGTAGAGCAAAGGACACCCATCTATATGAAACAAAAACTCAGTCAGTGCAGAGCTAAACCAGCCTATGCCTCCTATTTTCCTTTGCTCACCAAATGTTTTAGTACAATATGAAATAATACACCATCACTACACCATATTATCAGCTTTTATGAGTACAATTGGGATTTGTTGCCAGACTGTGTTTGTTATAATGGGAAAAGCCTGTTTTTCTCAAGTGTGCCATGCATCAAGGAACATCCAAATAGTCTCAATAAATAAACATGTCACCTCACTTTCTGTATTTCAACGAAAGGTTTACTTGGGCTGTACAGATTCAAGCAGATAAATTGTAGTCCAGGAATTAAACATTAAATAAATGATAATGATATTTTGATAGGCTCAACATAAAACTGAAATCTTCACAGGAAATAGACATAGAGGAAGAAAACGAGGTTGAGATCAGGCGTAGAGGAAATAGAGATAGAAACAAAACAAAAAATTGTTTTGGTTGCTTGCTGCAATTCAACAATCATCCTGTCATCAAAACCACTAATAGAAAGCAGCAATATAAGCTAGAGGCTCAAGATCTATGCCCAAAATAACTCAAGATGTTCGAAAACAAGAATCATCACAACCACTGAAAATGCAAAGAGAGGAAGCAACAATGCTTACAGTGGATGAGGAAGGTGTTAGCGAAGAGAGGGCTGAAGGGGAGCTTTGATCGATGCTTGGATCGCCACTGGACGGGATCACCACTGGGATGGTTTGCAGGAAAGGGACGCTACTGGGAGTCGATCGCGACTGCCTGGATCGCGACTGTCTGGATCGCGAATGAGAGGAGTGCGGGAGGTTGGGCGCAGAAGGAAAGGTGCGCGGGAGAGAAGGAGAGGACGGACACTGGGAGGTTGGGCGCGAGCAGCTCTGGAGAGGAGATCAGGACGCACGAGATTGGGGCGAGGGCTGGAGCTAAACGCGGGGAGGAGGTTTGCCGCGGCAGAAAATAGTCAAGGTTTTGAAAAATTTAGCGTCGCCCCGCGCGGTACTCTGCCGCCCTTCATCCGCAAGCACGTCCTAAAAATTCCGGCCGCACAAATAAGTCGTCCCAAACGGACGCTCACTTTGATGGGCCCTTTAGGCTCACACGGCCTATTGGATTTGTTCTTCAACCTAGTAAAGCCGATTTCTGTCATACAGATATAAATCATATATATCTTATTCATTCATCATGTAGTAATTTCTCTTTCCCTATATGCTTATTTATTTAAGGCGCATCTTCGGGTGTAATCGAGCCAAGTAGAGTCGGCCATGTCATGGCCTAGACTTGGCTTGCCCAAATTATAAGTTATTTATGTTCAGTTCAAACTTACGAGAAGCTTTCATATATATATATATATATATATATATATATATATATATATATATATATATATATATATATATATATATATATGTTTGTCCTTGATTTGCTTAAAATTTTCATTTTTCATATTTAATCTATACGTTGCTTGTTTATCTTAATTATAAAACTAAAATTTTGAATGAGTATTTGATTTTTTATATAAAGTTATTAACAAATGATTTTATGAATATTAATAAATAAGTAATTGATTATATTTCAAATTAGCCTTTAACTAATTTATACATAGTATTATTTTTAAGTTGTAAGTAAATTCTCCTGCAATCAAATAACAAACTAGTTTTTAAATATAAAAATAAAAAATGAATTAAATTTATGTGCATATTAATCTTAAACTATAATATGTTACTATTAAATATATTATTAATTAGGTTTTAATTAATCAAATTTTGTTTAAATAAATCATATAAACAAAGAGTATATAAAAAATTATTTGATGAACAACAAACGAGTTTGTTCATGTACATTAACAAACGAGTTGTATTGTTCAAATTTGGTTCATTTAAGCTTCGATTTTTTTTAATGTTCATACTTAATTATTTATTAATTTAAACAAACATGATTTTGTATTGATTGAGTTGAGTTCGAGTTGTTCATCAAGTGCACTGGTCCATTTATAAGCCCATGCATCATACTCCTTCAGTATATCAGATCGAAGCATCATTTATTGACAACAATATTGAAGCATTAGTCGCCTGAGACTAAAAACTGTCACCTAAGAATTGGTAAGACGATTATTTCATTATACGACGATGAATTTATTTTGAGAATATGTATTGATCGTCCTATATTGATTGGATGAAACATGGTTTGTGAAAGGCATAAATAACCTTCATATCCAACTATTATGATGATCTTTAGGGCAATCATCCACAACATGTAGTAGTTTATCATCACCCATATTATACAGATATCACCTCTACTTTCAAAATGTGAGGCTCATACACGTTTATGATTGCTACTATAAGGCTTTGTTGGACATCCTATAGAGTCTTACTTAGATTTGGATGAGATTGGCTTCTTACAGCATGTGCATGCATGTATTTTGTTTATATTGTAGACTTTATTTATACCCGATACTTTAACTTGTGAGGTGCATTTACAAATTTTAATTCTCATGAAGGATATAATTGAATTTCATAATACTTTATAGGTGTGGCAGTGTCAACACACCTGTATAAAAAGTTGAGAGTGACTACGAGACTTTGTCGTGTACATGAAAGATTACCTGCACCCGTCAAATGTTTAAATTTGGGAGCATATGAACATCAGGTTACTTATACTACATGTCTCATACCTCGGAGAACATGAGTGGAAGAGCTTGAGCTACATTTACCCATATAATCTTAACGAGTGATTCTAAATATTTCATATCTTTACATTACATTAGTAAAATTTACTTTTGTGGATGAAATGGGAATAAAATTAGAGGTGGTACTTAAGATTTATAAAGATGAAATTGACATGTTACTTCAAAGATAGATCAAAGTTACTTGAACACTATTGTATTTTAGGAACAATAATGGTAATCATATAAAATTAGTTGTAGAGGTTATCTGGGAGCCCTGTAACATATAAATTATTCAATATATACAATAAGCTCGTGTTACTCTCATCTGCTAATGCAGAGTTGAATGACACCAGATCATGTGCTGAGATAGTTTGGTTCTATACAATGCATTGATATGCAGTCATGGAGTTGGGGTTTCAGTTTAATGTCCATTGAATGAACTTTCAACGCACTCATATTGCACTATGAAATGATTTGGCATGAACTCATTATCTAGGTTGATCAATCTTATGAGGGTGGTGATAGATGTTTGATTAAGTACTTACGTTGGTATAAATTATGAGCTTCTTCATAGTTATTGAAGTCACCTACAGATCCACTCGTAGACCTACAACCTAAGAGCCCCATAAGAGAAAATGCTATTACATTTTTATATTTTTATTTATCTATTACTTATATAGTATATGTATATGAATGTATTATTTTAGAGGTTCCCAGTCGGTACATTTTGGAGTTGATGAGACATTACAGTCATTCATTGGTAGAGATGAGGATAACCCTTTACATCATGCAATGAATCATATTGAGGAGCTATAAACATGAATATCATCTCATGAACAATATGATACTACTGTAAAACTCAAGACCTACAACCATCAAATTACACAAATCCTTCCAAGTTATATATCGAAGCACATTATCATTGGCCCCCACTAAATGTCCAAATAGTTACCTTTCTTCATACAGTGGCAATCATTCAACATGATCTGGAGCGAACCACATGGATACTCTACACAACCACACACCATTATACTTTTGTTCGCATGTACCTTTGGGGATAACACAAGGACAATGCTCTTGATATCACAAAATACAAGCCATTTTGGATGCCATCAACATCACTATCATAGCAACATCTACAGGTATCAATTTGAGTCAGCAGGTCGGGTGAACCGACCCGAATAAAACCAACCCGAATAATAAACGGGTCGAAACTAAGACCCGAATAATAGCTTGACCGTCTAACCCGATCCCAACCCGAAATTTTGTCTTTATTCAGGTCATGTTTGGGTTTTCACGCACCTGCCCCGAAAAATAAAAAAGACGAATTCTCTAACCTGAACTTGACTAGAAAATTATTCAGGTCAACTTTAACTAGGATTTTTTCGAGTCAAGTTCGAGTCGTGTTGACATGTCATACCATATGAGGTATTAGGATAATTGATGAAGGCATAGCACGAGCCGTTACTAATAAAATCGAGGTGGATCATCATCTATGAGACCGACATCTTCAAGCTTCATATCAATGTAAGCCAAAGACTGATGCCATACCACAAAGGCGTGAACATAATTTTCCATTGATACGTTGCATTTAGATGATTTCTTGTACCCATTTCTGAAGATTTATTAATCTGTTTCTTTCTACTAATGTTTCAAAAATTTTCTATTCTAGTGATATTTATAATGTATTCAACAACCTTTATTTTGTTTCCTTAATTAAACTTTTTAATTAATTCTTAATTAAAAACTTTGCACTACTTAGCCGAATTACTTAATATATACTTAATAAAAAAATATTAATAATCATTTATATTTCTAGAGATAATATTAAATAATCCAAATGTTTCAACCGTGTAAAAATCAAAGTTTAAGGGATTAGATATGTACATACATAACAATTGAGTGGTACGTATGTAAATATTCATAAATATTATTTATATTAAATTTCTCCCTATTTTTAATGAACCGAATCTTTGGACAAACATATCCCAGATCACGTGACCGAAGTAATTAATATATTTTAAAATATTACTGCAACGCCATAACTCCAACCCCTACCCAACGCACTCATAAAATTTGACCCTAAAAAATTGCAATAAATATTAATTTACTACAACGGTCCTTATTTTGACTGACAAACAACTAATCTTAGCTGACATAAACAATTACTGCCAAAAAAAAAAAAATGAAAAATAAAATTACAATAAACCTCCCTTATTCCCCCCTTCTAGAGAGTTCCATTCGAGCTTCCGCACACCGGCCGTCGTGTCGTCCGCTGATGATCTGTATCTGGTGATCGGTAGGTATCCGGACGAAATATTTTCTCCTTCTAGAACGAGCCACACGACTCGCATTAAAACAACGAGAATATCGCCACCGTCATGCTGGCCGCCGCCGCCTCCGCTCGCCGGAGCCACCTCCACCTCCCCTACAAAACAATGAAAACAATTTCAATTTATTTTCATTGGAAACTGTTATTCAGTCAAATTTTAATTATTCAAATGTGAAAAATGTGAGAGTGAACATTAAAAAACTTGGGTGGGAATATTCTATTATTAAGATTTACAGATTTTTAAATTCTTTTATTTTTTTAAGAATAATGTAATAATAAATAATTGATTATTCATATATTCTATTTATTTTAAAAATAAATAAAATTTTTATAAATTTAATTTGATCAGATGTTATATAATCTATATTTTGTCTAATTTGAAAAGTATCTAGTGGTGTTAATGATTCTATTTTGACCTGAGTTAGGGCTGACTCAAAAAAATTTGATCCAAAATTTTAAGCAATTAATGATCTTCGATATATTTTCGAGCCAAATTTTGAATCAATTTTTGAGCAATTAATGATCTTTGATATATATTTGTTATATTCATTGTCCTAACATTGCTAGGACGGTTAATGATCTAATTTCGAGTCAGCTCAAAAAAAAAATATATTTTAATTTGAGCTAAAATTAATCAATTTTAATGTATGATTGTCACTTTCAAGTCAGCAATTATTATAGACATGAGAGGATAAGATAAATGTAAACTAATAATTGAGGGACCAGAAATATCAGTCGGCTGAAATTTTAAATACAGCATTTAATCAATACTATCGATCGATCATGAAGTGCACGAATTTTAAAGCGATAGATCTGCAAAGCATACAAAACTTACCGTCGCCGACGATATATCGTAATACCCCGACGACGAGCCACCACCCCCGCCGCCGCCGCTGCCTCCCGCTCCCCCGCCTCCTCCTCCTCCGCCGCCGCCGCCGCTGCCTCCACCATGGCCGCCTCCAGAAGGCGAATCAGTTGAGTTCTCCGGCTGAACTTTTATCCCGAGAGGGTACGCGGGAGATCCATCAGGTTTAAACAGCCCATAATTCCTTTCCGACGCCGGCCCTGGTTTCAAATTTTCGTTAAACATAGCAAAAATGTAAACCCTAAGCGGTGTACCAGGTCTCACTGGAGTCCCCTTCTTCTCCTCCACCAACTTAATCAAATTCCCATTATACTTCGCTGCATTCTCCGGCGTTGCTCCAGGCTCATCCTGATCACCCCCTGATGGCCACCCCGTCTCCGAAATCCAAACTTCAAGTCTCTTCGGCCCTTTTACAGCAGCAATCGCCGCATAAACCGCATCGACCTGAGCAAACAGCATGTTCTCATACTTCAACCCTGTTTTGGGATCGATCACACCGGGATTCGGCTCGAATAGAACGTAATCGAGCGAGATGTTTCCCGGATCTGACTTGTAGGCGAAGTAAGGGTACGCGTTGATGAGGAGAGGGGATTTGGTTCGGGAAAGGAAGTCAAAAATGGGGCATAGGAGAGGGATTAGAACAGGTCGGAATGCGCCGGAGGAAGGGGGGTAAGAGGATGCGAGGATGGCGACGGAATGTGAGGTGGTGACGGAGATCTGATGGTCTAATCCTAGCGTAACTAGGGCGGAGTGGAGGGATTCCATGGCGGGGAGGAGAGATTGATAACTGGAGGTGTTGTTGCTGGTGAGGACCTCGTTTCCGACGGTAATGGCGACGATTTTAGTGGACGGGACGTAGGGTTGGATGTTGGAGCGGATCCATGTCAGGGCTTCGTTGGGATCGCAAACTATGGGGATGCAACGATCGGGGAGGCCGACGATGAGCTCGATGCCGGTGTTGGAGAAGGCGCGGAGAATGGACGGTTCTGTGCCGTACAGTCTTATGCGGCCGACATTGATGGAGTGGAGGAGAGGCGTCACTTTGTTTGGGGAGAGAAGGTTGTCGCCGAGGAGTCCATAGTTGACGCCGAGGAGGGAGGAGGAGGTGGCGACGGAGAGGGGAAGGGGGAGGAGGAGGAGGAGGAGGAGCAGAGAGGTGAGGGAGGTGATCAGGGAAGAGTGGATGGCCATTCTGCTGGTCAGTGGGTTATCAGGGAGTAGGCTTTTGCAGAGTAAATACTATTTTATATTAATTATTAATTTTTCTCTTTTGTCGTTTAAAGTTCAACAGCTGTAGGATAATTTTTTAAGTACTGTATAGCTTTACATTTCTTGTTTTTTCCATAAATGCAAAAGGGTGGATATATAAATAAAAATTTAACCGAGTAATAAAGAGAATGATTTGGGGCCTTTATGTTGCATAAAAAGTTTGTTTATTCTGTATTTTTATTTAACCGAGTAATAAAGAGAATGATTTGGGGCCTTTATGTTGCATAAAAAGTTTGTTTATTCTGTATTTTTATGTTAATATTAGATGACATGTTGACAGTGAACTAACTTGGGTTTAACTAATGAGCTCGCGAGCTAAGTTTGTTGAGCCTCAACTTTATTGAATCCTGCTCATGAATCACATCTCAAGAGTTGGAGCGTTAGAAATGAGAGAGAGAGGGAGACTTATCTGTCTCATTAAACAATCCTCAGTTTTCACGGGAGAGAATACAATTTGTGAAGTTACATGTTTGACATTGCTTTAATGAGGATGTTATATAATATCTAAGTTATTTTACATGTATAAGCCTATGAATCGGTTACCTTTTGATACATCTGGCTAAGCTCGATGGGCTTGATTTTGTGAGGCTTGCTCGATCCGTTGTGTTGACTCGAGGTTACTGGTTGGTCGGCATAACTGACTCAATTGTCTAGGTTTTGCCAATCAACCGATCCGGTTTGGCTATTGACCTTTGATCTCTAGTGAGAAGATATTGTCGATTAAGTATTGCTAGGTTATTGTGCAAGGGTGAATCAACATACATAATAGGTAGCTCACTCCCTAACTTGGTGATTCAGAGGGATGATTTAAATTTCTTGTAATATGGTTCCATTTCGATCCCTGATAAGAACCCTCTGGCGTTTGTGGGATGGTTAATGTTGTTGAGATGCTGTGTCTTTCCTCGGGTATGGTTTACCAAAATGTCGATTATAGGCTTTGATAGGTTCTTATAATGATTGACTTGCATGCCTATCTATTATGTCCTAGTCTGATAGGTCTAGGTTGGGACAATTTGGTAGTATTTAGTTTTGTTGGTCTTGGCTCAGATGGACTAATCAGTTTCTCTTTGGCATTGGCTTTGGTTAGACTACTACGTCTGGTTAGATGAGTGGGCCTCCTGGTCCTCTACCGTTAGTTGTAATTTTTTGCCTTCTAAATTGTTGAATCTCCTTGAGATTCGTGCTGGAGCATTCCCAATGTACAAAGTTAGACTCAATTTTGAGTCTAATCCAACTCAGATTAGGAGTATATCAAGCGGCTCAAATAGATTAATTAACCATAAGTCTAGAATATAAATTGAAAAGTAATAAAAAACAAATAATAAAAATAAAACCAAGCAACATCTCTAATACAATGTATTCGGATTTGTTTGCGACTTGTCGGTTTATCCTAGGAGGGCTCCCTTGTCAAATGAAAGCATAAAGCCCTCTAACCCAAAGTAACAAACTTGCGGCTGCGAATGTGCGATTCTTCCCTCACTCCCTCATTCTCTTCCAGCCCTCCACTATATTCACACTCAACGACAAAAACTAGCGAATATGCTAAGATAACTTCCTTCAAACTAGTTGTCTTTTGTTGTCTGGGAATCTAATGCCTATTGATTTTAGAATCCATTCATTTCTCTTCTAATGAATATTAGGAGAAAAGAACAAAGATAAACATATATGATAGGATCCTAAGATTTGCTTCTTGTGAAAATAATTTTTTTAAGTTTCCTACAATGTTACAAAAAATTTTCTTCTCGTTCTCTACTATACATTATATCACTTGTTCATTGTGTTTAGGAAGTGGAAAATGAAGATAATAATCAATCATGCATATGCAAGAATGCAACAATATTTTAGATAATGTTACCAATTATCATCATTTCATAAAAAAAAATGTAATGTAATATTTATTAATTTTAGTATTAACTTTACTTCTTAAAAGATGTATAATACATATCTTAAGCAAACTCCACATTTTTATTTCAAATGTTTTGAGAATTGACACAACTAAGAAATGTAGGAATGCCATTATTTGTAATAGTTGGTAATGTGTATGCAATTGATCACATAATTAAGTCATTATCTATTAAAGAAGGAAGTTGTTCCTCTCCATATATGCTTCTTGTAAGAGATTTATGATAACATTATGAAACTTCTGGCTTACAGAGATGAACACCTAAATCATATTGCTAGTGATACAGTTAAGATTAATAAATATGAATTTTAATGAAGACAATGAAGTTGATAAAGATGGTGATAAGAAACAAATAGGGAAAATGATGTCAACGAAGAAGGCGAAGAATATGAAAATAGTAATGCAATAGAAATGAAGAAGACGAGGACGACGATGGATCTGGAAATAGTTCAAAGAGATTATTCTTTGTGATGGCTAAAGAAATGGATAATGCTATTATAGCAAAAGAAACTTATTTTAGGATGCAGTGATGCAAATACTCAATATATATATGCAACATATGCTTATTTTATAGCAAAATTTAAGTTATTTAACTGAGTGGAAATAATTAAAAGGATTTATTTATATAAAAATTATAATTTAAATACAAGCTATAAATATTTAAATTAATTGTTTCAAATGTAATTAACATTTCAATAGTATTCTTCATGTTTTAATTGCAATAAAAAAGGAAAGTTTTAATATCAAAATACGAAACCAGTTCAACAATAAAGTCAAGCTTAGCAATCAATTTGAGATCAAGAGATTTTTTATCACTTGAGCAAATTTTGATCTCAAGTGTATATAAGACGAGCTTTGCTCGATTAAACAAAAACTCGACTAAGGTTTGACTTGTTTACTCCCCTATATGTTGTTATTTTATTTTTGAGTGACACCAAAAAGAACTTGGGTAAGATATTTTGTTGTACCAATAATATTTTTCTACGATCTAACCAATCTTTTAGAGGCCTTCCTATGTATGCTTCTCTCCCAATGTCAGAGCATGTTTTTTTGAAGGGAGTTTGTTAGCATAACATTTACTTTCTTCAAGGTAATATAGTGACTGAAAGGACCGTTGTTGCCGATGATTCTTCTGACGTCACTATATTGTGTCATATGCAGCTAGCTCATGTTGGAGATGCTTGACCTCGGATTTTGGTGAAACAAGGATTGATCAAAGGAGCGAGCACCTGCAAGCTTGATTTCTGTGAACATTTTGTGTTTGAAAAGAAGACATGTTTATCTTTTGGTACTGCCATCCTCATTGCAAAAGATATTTTATAATATGTTCATACAGATGTTTGGGGCTCGACAAAGACAACATCATTCAGTGGGTGGAGATACTTTCACTTTTATTAATGATTACTCCAAGTATGTTTTGTTGTACACCATGAAGCACAAAAGCGATGTGCAGGAATTTTTCATAACTTGAGGAAAGTTGATTAAGACTCAAACTAGTAAAAATATTATGTGTATCAGATTAGACAATGAGGGCAAATACACTTTGAATGCATTTTTGCAAGAGTGTCAAAGTGATAGGATAGAGCATCACTCCAATGTTCGAGAGGTACCATAGCAGAAAGATGCGGCAAAGAGGATAAATCGGACTTTGGTGGAGAAAGTTCATTGTATTTTATCCAATTCTTGGTTGAATAGAGTCTATTGGGCCGGAGACCATACATGTTGCTTGATGAACTGTCCACCTTCTACAGCTATTGGGAAAAAGATCTCAAAAGAGATGTGGTCAGGGCATCATGCTAGAAATTATGAGCAAATGTGATTGTTTGGGTGTCCATCTTACTACCATGTGCAAAATTATAAACTAAAACCATGAGCAAAGAAGACGATCTTTATTGGCTTTAGGCGTGAAGTCATGGGCTTCAAGTTGTATGATCGGTCAGAAAGGAAGGTTGTCATTAACATAGATGTTGCATTCAACGAAGCAAACTTGTTGAAAATATCTGTTTTAATTGCAACTTAGAAGGTATATGATGATAGTGCTCAGGAGGAGGTGGAAAAAGATCTTGAGGATAAGATTCCTGCTCATGAATTCATTGATAGGGGCAGCACCAAGTGCTAAAATTTCTCAAACCAACCCAGTTAAGGGATCACATTGCATTTGCACTTTCAGCCACAAAGGCAAAAACCTCTTGTCATTATAACGAAGTAGTGGAGAGCTCAGATTGTGATCTTTATAGAGCGTTAATGGATGAAGAGATGGAATCTCTTCAAAAGAATGACAGTTGAAGGTCAGTGAAGCTTCCCTAAGAAGGAAAACCATCAGATGAAAATGGATGTATGTAAAGTAGAAAGGATCTCATGGAGCTGATGTGTGGTACAATGCAAGATTAGTGGCAAATGACTTTGCACAATGAGAATGGATTGATTATGACGAGGTGTTCTCTGTAGTCGTCAAGCATCCCTAATCTGTGTTCTCTTAGAACTTTTAGCATAGTAGATCTGATCTTATAACAACTCAATGTGAAGGTTGTATTCCTATATAGAGAATTGCAAGAGGAGATCTGCTTATTGCGGTCACCTCTATATGAAGCATCAAAAGACTTGGTTTGTAAATTGAATAAATATTTGTATGGGTTAAAGCAGTCACCATGATAGTTGTATAAAAATTTTGATTAGTTCATGTGGGCATAAAAGTACATGAGAAGCCAGAATTATCATTGTGCATATGTCAAGAGATTGGTCAATGATGAGTTCATTTACTTACTTCTATATGTTGATTGCATCCGCTAGTCAGATTGAGGTTGATATGATGAAAAGTCAATTGTGCAAATATTTCAAAATGAAGGAGTTGAATGAAGCTCGCAGAATTGTTGGTATAGAGATCCTTAAGGACAATACAGCTTGAAAGATTGACATTCGTAAGGAGATTATAGTCAAAAGGTGTCGAGAATTTTAGGGTTCAAGACTTGAGCAAGGCGGTAAGTCTACCTATTGCATCTCACTTTTAGTTCAGTTTAGATCAATTTTCTAAAGATGATCAAGAAATAAAAGATATTTGATTAGTTCCTTATGCTAGTGCAGTGGGCAATTTGATGTATGTCATGCTTTGTATTAGACCAGACATTACACTAACAATTGGTATTGTGAGCAAGTTCATGCATGATCTAAGAAGGGAACTTTGGCAAGCTGTGAAAAAAATTCTGAGGTATCTTAAAGATATGTTTGATGTTAGTTTGGTATTTGAGAGTTTGTCATCTATTGTAGATTTGTGTGTAGGCTACATTGACTTAGACTATGTAGGTGATATTGATATGTGGAGATCTACGACTTGTTATTTATTCACCTTGGCAGGTTGTACAGTCAGTTGGAGATCAGTTCTTTAGTCTATTGTTTATTTGTCTACTACAGAGGCTAAGTACATGGCAGTCACAGAGGCAATCAATGAAGCAATATGGATAAAAGGTTTAATGGATTACTTGGGAGTTGATTAGGAGTTTGTGACGGTGTTTTGTGACAGTCCAAATGTAATATTAATGGTCATTAATCCAGTTTATCATGCTCGTACCAAACATATTGATATGAGATATTACTATGTTCGGTTTGATTGATGACAATAAGTTTTTATTGAAGAAGATAAATACGAAGAAGAATGCAACATACATGCTCATGAAGGTATTACCAACCAACAAGTTCACATGTTATAGGAGTTTGGTTAACATCTGAGCTCACGACTCATTGCCAAGTCGTGCATTCTGATGAACTACGCGAGGATTAATCCTCTCGTAATGGGGGTACGTAAACAACCATCTTAGTGCAGTTGACTTAGAGTTTCGAGCTCATTTTATATCTCCACCTATCCATATCATTTGCTACTTTAAATATTAATAAATTAATTTGCAAGTTCCATCTTTGAACATCCCTCGATTAAACGTGAAATATTAATATTAGTTTAAGTTTGTCGGGCAATAATTTTGGGGAGGATAAGTCAACTAAAGGGGTTCAGCTCCATAAACAATTGACCAATTGACTGTATTTTATGACTTCGAATCAGTTATTAAATTATCAATTGAATTAATACGGCTCATTTCAACTGTTTTTAATATATATATATATATATATATATATTTTAAATTGGTCAAATAAATTATTAATTTATATAAATATTTTTTAGTTTTAATTTATTCAGAATTGAATCACATTTTCTTATCTAAAGTTCATTTTGATCCTAAAATAAGTTGACAGCCTCGATTTTCTCATTTTTATTTCAAAATTTATTATACATAAAAAATAATTAGCAAAATTTATTAGACGTAAAAAAATGAGATAAATTAGCGTAAGAGAAAATTAACAGCATAAAAAATAACTTAGGGCCCAAACAGTTTATTTGGTGCGGTGGCATTTTGAAAACACATTTGTCATAAAACTGTGTTTTGGCAGCTTGTGCTTTTTCAAAACACTGAAAACAGTATTTTCACACCGCACCTACCTAGGTGCGGTGGGAGTTTTCTGGCTGCGGTATGACTTTTACAAAAAAAAAAATAAAAATTTGTAATAACCACCGCAACTAGCTTATCAACAGATTATTTTTAATCAGCTTATCAGCTGCCCAAAACAGACCCTTAATTAACTGCAAGCGACATAAGAAAATAATCACGTTCTTATGAAATTTTCATGCTAGAAAATTAAAATAAATAAACACAATATTAATTATATTCTACCCAATTCTCATATCAACATATGTAACTGCTAAATTTTTAAATATTTATATGCATGAAATTTAAATATTAACATCACTTCAAAAACATCATGTTATTAAATTATTAATAATAATATGTAATTTTTTTATTTAATTTTTATGATTTTTCTACGTCGAAATATTACGAGCATAAGTATCTTATTTTGACTGTTAATATGTAAGAACCTAAAAAATATGTGATAAAATGTCATAATTTTGAATAACGAGTGAATAGTAAATAATAAGCTTCTAGAGTATTTCTTCATAAAATAGTCTTTTATTGAATAGTAAATAATAAACGTCTAGAGTATTTCTTAATAAAAGAGCCTTTTATTTAAAGGTATCTACCTCGATTAAATTATTAGCTTTGAGGCCTTTCTTGTACGAAGGAGTGTAGGGGCAATGTAGTAATTTATGTTATACATGAAATTAGACTAATGAACAATTGCTAATTGAATGTAATATGATTGTCATTCCTACGCCTGTGCTTGCTCGCTCAGAGATCATAGTCCGAACCACACGAAGACGGTGCAAAAGTTCCTCAATGAACTATTCTCGTGGATTCTTCTCTAGTTCTAACTCATTCGCCTCATTTACCGAAATACAAAACATTCTTTGTTCAGTCTTCTCCTTAGGAGCCCCTAGTTCGAACTTTATATTGATCGGCTTGCCAAACAGGCATACAACTTGATAGAACATCCGTGAAGCTTTTGAATCAATTATATCTAATATTCATCTTGATTTGTTTCATCGCATCTAAGATTCCACTTTATGTTGGTATGTTTGGAGTAGCTGCAGCTTGTTGAATAATCAGCTTATAAGCTAAATGCAGTCTATGTGACAATTACAATTAATTTTTTTATTTTTATATTTTGTGAAAAAGTAAGACCGCGACTAAAATATTACTATCACATTTAGATACGTGCTGTGTGAAAATACTGTTTTTATCATTTTGAAACACATAAACTATCAAAATATAATTTAACTAAATAGGACTGCTGCAGTCATAAATACCTTTGTTATGATCACCGGAGTAGGAATCTGTTTCTGAAGTGCACGTGGTTGATGGTTTTTGGACACTCAGAGCTGACATGGAAAGGGGTAATTATAGCCATGTGAAAGGGTCGAAAAGAGGAGACGAGTGACGGCTATTTTTCGTTGTTTCGTTGTTCCAATATGAAGACATTCTTTTGTGGTCTATTTTGAAACGTACCGAAATTTGGGACCAAAGTTGCTTATTTTATTCTGGAAATCAAA
This sequence comes from Papilionanthe hookeriana x Papilionanthe teres, assembly GCA_022702705.1. NCBI lineage: Eukaryota > Viridiplantae > Streptophyta > Magnoliopsida > Asparagales > Orchidaceae > Papilionanthe > Papilionanthe hookeriana x Papilionanthe teres. Next base: position 85,843,530 of record CM040424.1, read on the forward strand.
ATCATTTACTCCTCATCTCAATATGAATTTCTTACTTTTTTTCATTTGAGATAATTTCGTTTATTCATTTGATAAATGATTTGGTTGTAACGTTTATTTAAAAATTTTAGGTTTGTGTGAGTCAAGCTCGCTCACAAGCTTGCTTTAGCTCGACTTATTAACCAGCTTATAAGTTGAGTTTGTGAAACCACGAGCTCTAGTTGAAGTTCATTTATTAAACGAGCTTGAGTTTAAGTTTGTCTAGGCTTGACTCTCCGGTTCACGAGCCGGTTAAACTAATAGTTTGATGGCCATTTCGATGTCTTCTCGGGCAAAAAGTCATGACACTTGTACTTCTTTACCAGCTATCATTGATGTCTCAAATAAGCTTCCTTCGTAGTTTAATTTTTTACTCGAGCTTTCGAGTCTAGTGTCATCATTGCGAGCCGAGCTAGAACTCGAGCACGAGTTTATATTTTGGCAAACAAGCCGAGTGAGGCTTGACTCAAGCTTGACATAACTAGTTATAGGTGTATCGATGATAAGACCTTGATGCAAGTGAATGAAAACAAAAAAAAATTAGGAATTCCTCCTTTCTATTTTCAAAAAAGTTAAGTCAAAATAAATTTTATAATCTTCTTAATTCTGTTTTTTTTTTTTAAATACTAGTAAAATTAATGTTTTGATGAGGCATATAAAATAACATCAAAGGTCCTTTGGCCCTTATAACAAAAATATCACTTTGAAAAAAATATAGGAAAATTTACGTATGTAGCACTCAATTCTTAGTAACATATCTCACACCTAAATTTTCATATTTGCGAGAATAGCACTTTACCTATGTATGAAAAGATGAATCTGACCATTAACAAGTGTAATTAGTGATACTCTGATGTGATACAAAAGAATTGGACGTTCTGCATGCAAAAATGGAAGTTTTAGCGCGAGATACGTAAACCATAAGAATCGAGTGACATGTATGTAAATGACCCAAAATTATATAAAACCCTCTATTTCCGTATGACAAAACTTTGAAATTCAAGAGAGCTTAGAGAGATGAAGAAATTATCATCCCACTATTATTGTTTCCTTTTGCCGAATGAATTAAACATTCATTATCACTTAGTTGTTAACTCCCAAGAACAATATGTAATGATGCTCAATAATGTTTATTGATCATTGACTGATATCTATGTTAGTCATTCTCGTTACTTCTCCGGTTATCTCATCGCATTCACAAGAGATCACCTTAGCTATCTAGATATTACTATGATTTGCTATCAAATTATATAGTATATTATTTCAACTAGGTTTGGCCCTATATTTTTTTATATCTTCATATAATGTTCATTCTCTTTATAAGGGTTTCGTTGATCTCTCTTCCTTCTCATTTTACTATTGTTTAGAATATGTTTTGTGATGTGAAAATTTGCAACTTCTTTGTTACCTTTTTTCTTATTTTTTCTATGTTTTTATCCCTCCGGGGGTGAATTGAATAATGCTCTAAATTGAGTGGTTAACAGTTTACCAATTGATGGCCACACTGCCTCTTTTGCTTACATCATTTCAATGATCGTACTATTGTCATGTATACATAAATTCTAGAGAAATTTACATACATACTATACAATTTTTATGTATTTATATATCTAATGCCTAAAATTTTATATTTATATTTATAAAATTTTGGTGTTATAAGCTTATACATAAAAAAAAATGAATTTAACATTTAATAAGTTATAATCGTGAAAATTTGTATGTGTTTATAATGATTTGAGTGAGAAGCATGTAAATATAGAAGTTTAGGTAATTGATATGCAAATATAAAAGAATTGTGTGGTATGAAAGTAAATGTCACAACCCAACTCGATTTAACCCGTTATATCTAGAAGTATTATCTCGTGTCAAGTTCATAACAGATAAATTATTACCCAAAATCTGTTTGGAAGAAATCTTTTTATTTTTTCTTTCTAGTCTCATACATAGCTACTAATATCATCAACTGTTGTAAAATAAATATACCTAAAATTTATTCAGATCATATAGATATACAACAAAAGGAAAACATACAACAATCATAATTTGATCTCTCTATCATTTAACAAAACTAAACATCATTACGATTGTCAAAAGTAAAGATCAAAGATGTTGACATATATAAAAGCAGACTCTCACAAGTATGACAAAAGTCTCTACTCAATCTGAGCCTCACTCTCCCCTGAAACAACATATGTGAGTAAAACAGGGTTGAGTAACTACAACTCAGTAGACTACTCAAAATCTACTGTAGTTTTTAATATAAAAAATGATAAACATGTATTCTTTGTAAATGAATCAAATATGTCAAAATATCACGTGTAGTATATATCACAATGTCAATAGAATAAATTATAACTACAATAGTTGTATGCCAAATAAGAGTATAAGCAACATGATATCACAACTTCAAGAAAATAACATGAAAATCAAATTTAATTATTTATATGAATTACGTTAATATTTTTCCTTCGCCTCTTTATACCTCCAATTATATCTCTACTTGTTCATGTTTCCCTTATGCCCCTTATAACTCCAATTTTATTTATGCATTCACTTGTTTACATCTATTAAGACGTATTAAACACACAGATGAATAATTACATTGGTGCAAAGCCCCTTATAACTCTACTTGATTGCACATAACATACATCTGTCCAATCACAACAACATGTAACTCCCTCAATTTTTATCATTTTTTGCACATATTTATGACACAAAAGTATATAAATGTAACAATTTAACATATCAAATATCACAACATGCCATATAAAGTTGTACATATCAGTATGCACAATAATAATGAAATATACGGGAGAAAAATTATGCACATAGTCAAAAAAATTGCAAAACCACTTTTATGGAATATTCAGAATAATATTTAAAATATTTCTTTCAAATCTAAAACGTACTAAAATATAAAAAATATTATATAACACAAGATACTCATCAATAAATAAATATTTTTATATCGATATGTCTAGTATAGTCACATCTATAACATATAAAAAGTTGTGTCGTGAAAAGATTGTAAATCTTCGTAAAATTGAGTTTGTACGAAATTTCAAAAAATAAAATATCAAAACTTTACGAAACACAATAAAATTGAACGCTAAAGTAGGTTCATAGTAGTCTACATAGTGCCAAACAATTTCCCCAACTGACCTAACGAACAAAATTGACTCTGCGACCCTAAAGGCAATTTTCCCTCTCTAAAGTCTCACTTTTATCTCTCCTTCCATCTCTCCGGTCGTTCTCTGGAAAACGATGGGAAAAATGCATGAAATGGCATCCATCAAGTGCTTAAAGATTTTTATGATAAAACATTATTATTTTTTATATTTTATAAAAGGATATAAATATAATTAATTGAATTATTATATTTATTAAATATACGCTTTATAGAACTTCTTATATCTTGAAATTTTTGACTCCAAAATTCAAATATAGTGAATGAGCATGGGAAATGTGTGTAGAACACACTCTGAAAACAGGTTGCTATACAAACATTTGATAGTTCCAGAAAAACCACTTTTCTTAGGATGTAACCAAATCTTTAAGGAAGACACATTCAATAAGAAACATTTATTTTTTTTATTTGTGGTTCCTATAAAAATAAGTATAAATATGATTAATATTTTACAATATGATAAAGATATTTTGATAAATCAGACATGAAACAAAACTACTAAAAACCAATAACTAAATTAAACATCAAATACTTTAATAACATAAAATAAACATGGAACACTTACCATATCACAAAATCAAATCTCAGAAGGTGTACTGAAATATAAGGTTCTAAAGAACATAATTTGAATAGAAGAATTCATAATATGACATAAACATACGGATATACTAAAGAAAAAACTAAGGTATGGCCGTGTTGTACTCGGCAAAACATAGTTATAATCTCTAAATTCATTACAACGAGAACAAAAATGATTCTAAAATTAATGATTTGAAAGTAAGAGTTCATAACAAAACATAGAATGTGTTATACTGAAAAAAAAGCTTAGTTAAAATCGTGTTACACTGAACAAAACATGTAAATAATCTCTAAATCTGCTTTAATGAGGGCAAAAATTTCTGATACAACTGTATTTTATGCTATGTTATGAACTCTTACATTCAAATCATATATTTTAGAACTATTTTTATTATCATTATAGCAGATTTAATGATTATTTACATATTTTGTTCAATGCAACACGATTGTATTCAAGATATCTCTTTAGTACAACCGTGTTTTATGTTATGTTATGAACTTTTATTTTCAAAGCATCTATTTTAAAATAATTTTTGTTTTTGTTATAGCGTTCTTAGAGATTATTTACATGTTTTGTTATTACAATACAGTTGTATATGATGTTTTTCTTCAATACAACCGTGTGTTTATATCTTACTTTGAATCCTTACATTCAAAACATGTACTCGAGAACCTTATAACTTAATTATACTGAACAAAAAATGTCAATAATTCAATTTTACATTGATGTGGGGACATGTTGTAACATCACTCAACACATAATATTTTTCCCTTTCTCCTTGAGAGGATGACGCGAAGAAGCAGTAGGATGGTGTTTAATATATTATCAATAGACGGATTTAGCAATGGATTTAGCTCAAATCCAACCAAACACCGAAAAACTGAATCTTAAATCCAACGTTCCGTGACAGACTTTTCTCACGTTTTACCTGATTTTACTCGCGTCCCATCTTCTTCTTCATGTAAATCAAAATTTATTAAATCCAGCCGTAGCTGAATTAACGATCAGTGGCTTCGAAGCTTTTCTCTGTGGATTAGATAAATCCGGATCTACTAAATCCTATTTAACATATATCTCTGATGCAGCCAAACATTGCCTAAGGCAATGCATTTTTTCCCTGGAAATTATGAGACGTGAACGTCAAATGCATCACCCTACCCGCTCTCGCGATCTTGATAAGAGCCCGAGCCACAGTTTGTATCATAATATCCAAAAGGTCAATTCAAACACTTGATATTCATGTCCAGTTCATAGCTTTGGGTTGAAAAGCCCAAACAAACACACCCAAAATATCATGAGATTTTTTCCCATAAATGCATCTTTTCCTGATGTGATATATATGCAGATACATAAGAATTAGGTGGTATGTATGTAAATGCCCCCACAATTCTTGCATCATTGTCCATTTCGCCCCCTTCTATTTTATTTTAGTCCCACATTGCCTACATCAGAAGTAATCCCAATTAGAAATTCTGCATAATTTATGGAAACGAAAAAGTTTAGTTTTCCCTGCCCTTGTTAAGAAATGGGAAGAATTCATTTCTTCTTAAATTAAAAATACACAACAATAACAAATCCTTAATCCCAGGGGTCGGTTACATGAATCGTTTTTCTCCATTGCATCTTATTTAGTGTCAAATTGTTGTTTAATTCTAATAAATTAAGATCATTTTTTATGCAATAAGCCCAAGTTTTCCTACCTCTGCCTTTCTTAACATAAGTTGTATCCAAAACATCTACTCTCCTAATCGGATCATCGGGTGGTCGACGTTTAATGTGACCAAACCATCTAAGGCGACTCTCTCTAATTTTATCCGTCACAGGTGCAACACCAACTCTATTACGGATAAATTCATTACGCATTTTGTTTCTAAGTGTAAAGCCACTAATCCACCTAATCATTCTCATCTCGGCAATACTTGATTAGGAAGCGAGAACAATATATTTTTCTTTTATTTTGGAAATATACCAAAACAAAAGTTTTATTTTTGACTCAAATTTTTACATGAAAAAATATTGAAGTTTGTGCAGCTCGTATGACCAATACAAACAAATTCAAATTTAAACCAAGCCAAACGCGAATAAGGCTTTCACGAGATATTTTCAATACGAGTCATTTCAAACACTTCGAATTTCCAACGAGTTGAACACAAGTAAGCTCTGAGGTCACTCATGTTCAGCTCATTTACACTCCTACCAGTCAATTTAACTTTAAGTTTCATAAAAATAAAAAATTTTGAATAAATTTTAATTTAAATTTTAACGTTATTTACTAAAAAAAATTATTGACAAGCTTCAAGATTTGAGTACATCAGTACTCAAATTTAGGACCTATTTGGGGCAACTTATTTGGTGCGGTGATATTTTGAAAACGCGTCAGATCTATTTAAATAAATTATATTTCGATAATTTATATGTTTTTAAAATGCTGAAAATAATATTTTGATACTGCAACGGCAGCCTGCTATTTATTAGTAAATTATTCAATAAACTGCACCCTCGCCCCAAACAAATCATTGTTTTTAGCCCAGTAGGCCTTATTTTGGTCCGGCTCGGTCCAATTCCTGGGCGGCCGGTCCAGCCGTCCCTATCGATCTCTCTTTTCTAGCTCCAAAGATCCGCATCTCCCCCAAGCCGGAGCAGTTGAATCTTGACGTCAGAACTGAAAGCGGAAAACCCTAGTTCCCAACGTCGGCGCGCGAGCGGAGCAGCAAGGTCACCGATCTATCGTTTTCTGGTAAGTGCAATCTTCCATTCAGTCCGCTCTTGGTCTTTGAAGCCAACAATCTTTTCACTCAGATTTGGCTGCGGAACAGGGGCCATCAAATACTTAGTCGATGATATAAGGTGCTTTTTTCACGCGGAAAAGAATAACTTTTTACAGGATTGTTAATGGAGTCTTTCTTTGAGGGGTTTTCTAGTGCAATTGGATGGAGCGGGTCAAGATTTAAGATGATTAGATCTGTTCACATGCGTGTTTAGTATTTTAGTGAGGATATGTTACCTTAAACAGTTGGGATGGTTCAAGGGTTTATTATTATTTTTTTTAGAAGTTATAAAGAGACTAGGCGTTGGTAGAGAGTCCCTGGAATTCCCTTGTATGGTTGATGCTCCGATGAAAAAGGCATATCGGCATGTCGCTTATGTTTCATAGACAACGATCAACTGAGAATTGATCTTCATTTGCGAGAGATTGTGTTCCTGGTAGCTGATTATTGTCAGAGTTTGCCATCTAACTGACCTTAAAAGTGTTGAGAGTAAAGAGATTCCATGTAGAAGTTTGCGCATTTAGAATGCTCGACTTTGTTTTATTTTCATGATTTCTATCCATTAGATATTCTTGATTGTTGCTAACTTATGATTTAATTTTATTTAGTGATCGTTGCATGTTGTGGAAATGTAATCTCTTACAGATGCTTTTAGTAGAACTGGGGCTTCTGTTAATGAACTGTGTTTCATTACTGAAAATACACATTAATATTGCGTTAAGGACCTTAGGTTCTCTAACTTATTTTGCTGTTCTGTATTTGCACCTGCTCATAGTGAGCCTATCTTGCGTTTCTTCCAATTTTTGTGTTATTCTAAACTTATTTTTTTGGTTTATTTTTTTGGACCTTTTTCTTTGCAACCCTTAATAATTTATTCGTTTACTTATACTTTTCATTTGAAGGTCACGTTTGCACCTTTCAAAACAACAAAATAAAGAAAGATTTACATACATACCACTCAATTCCTATGTATTTGTATATCTAACACCCAAAATTTTAATTTTTACATGTATGCCACCTTACCAGTCCATGAAAAGGTGTAATTTCACTTTTTAAAAGTTAAAATGGTGGTCTTTTTTGTAGTCTTTTTTATGTGATATGAAATAATTGAGTGGTGTAAATGTAAATGTATAAATTTAGTTGTTAGATATATAAATACATAGGAATTGGGTGGTATGCATGTAAATGCCCCAAAAATAAATGGGGTAGCTTTTTGATTGTAATTTTGTACTTCCCACTTCTGTTTCCATGAAATTTTGCTTGGAAACCTCTTTAAGGTGTGTGCATGCACGATTTGGCAACCTCACTGATCCTGTAACAGATGCTTTCTTCATGATAGATAAATGCTGATGGGATACATAGGAGCTTTGCAGCTGGTCCTAGGGCTTTAGAGGAGGGTGAGAAATCTGGGTGGAGTTATAAATGATTTGATTGGGCTGATTCTTGAGTACAGAGAGGATTGGCGCTCTACTCTATGAATCATAGAGAATGAAAGGGTCAATGTTTATGTCAGTTTTTTTACATATATGGAGCTTTTTGGACAAAATGCACCATTGGAGCTTGTGGAGCATTGTTCACACCAAGGATTGTTCTATTGGTTTGCCTCATAGATTTGACCTCTGGTTTCATATTAAAAAGCGTGCTTATAATATAATGAAACCTAATTATTCTGTTAATGCTTGATCATCTTGTTATAGATGTAGAGTTGGTTATCATTTTTGAGTGCTTATTCTTTTTGACAGGTTATAAAGTATACATTTTTAGAGATGAGTGGCCGCGCAGGCCGTACTGTATATGTTGGCAACCTTCCTTTGGATGTTCGTGAGCGGGAAATTGAAGACTTGTTTTACAAGGTAATAAATTCCCATTTCCCTTTTGACTTCTTATCAACTAGAATCTTATAGTTTATATTGATCGATATTACTTTTTTCTTAGGGATCTTTTATTCATATTCATGGAAAATTTAAGATTTATCAATTGTGCAATTCATACTTTTTAATTGTTTTGTTTAAATTTTAGTGTTTCATCTAGCACAAAAAGTTTTATGTATTCCAGTAGAATAGCAAACACGTTCTACTTTATTCCTTTGTTTTTTTTTCCCTTCTAAATCATGCTAGGTATAAGAATGAACTGCTTGCATTTTCTTCTTGTTAACAAAGCCACACAATCCCTTAGACTAGCTGTTTCATTTAATATTTGCAAAAAAATAAAAATGGAAAAAAAGAAGGGTTATTGATGCACATCTATGGAAAATTGTTAATTGTGTAGAAATATCCCTTTTTGTCGGATGGGGCCTATTCTAATATTTGCAAAAAAATAAAAATGGAAAAAAAGAAGGGTTATTGATGCACATCTATGGAAAATTGTTAATTGTTTAGAAATATCCCTTTTTGTCGGATGGAGCCTATTTTAATGTCAAGTTGTTCACAAGCTAATAAAAAAGACGTCGATATTGATGCACTTCTCTGCAGAATTTGTAATCATGGAGTAATATCCCCTGTCACAACTCACAAAGAATGGGACATTAATTACTGCTTGTCGGCTATTCTAAAAATGATAAGGTTTTGAAGATTTATTTGACCGCATTTTCATTTTAACTATGTACTATCCATTTATTAACCACTCAAAAGTGATATTTTAAAAATAATGTTATGTTGAAATCTGAATGGGAGAATTAAAAGAAAAGAAAAGCCTTGAAATTAGAATGTGGCTTTTAATAATTTAACTTAAAATCACGAAAGGACTATTTTTTTGTTTGCATGCAGTGTTTGAAGTTGAATTCTATATTTTAACTGCCTGAGAAGTGGTAGTTGGATGAGTTTGTGGCATGCAATGCACGGCATGAAGTGGACAAATTAGCACATCTTTATATTGATTTTATAGTATTGTCATCTACTAATGATGGCTCTAAATATTATTTAAGAATAGGTTTTTTTTAATGCAAAAATAATATCAGCCGTTAATGATAACAAATAGTTTTGGAAGTTGATTTGTTGCATTGCTTTTGAACTGGCTAATTTTGACAAAGTTTGCCTTTGACAGAGCTTCAAAGGATAACTTTACACATAGCACATTTGGCATTATTAGGATATAAATGTTGGAGTGTTATCTATTAATATTGTTTATTATTTAACTGTTAATTCAATTAATGCAGTATGGCCGTATAGTGAAAATTGAATTAAAGAATCCACCTCGACCACCAGGTTATTGTTTTGTGGAGGTATATTCTTTATAGTTATTTTTATTGTCCTTTTTTATTTTACCTTTTTTTCTCCTTATCTCATCATGATTCATTTTCTAGTTTGAAAGTTCCCGGGATGCTGATGATGCAATCAGGGGCCGTGATGGATATAATTTTGGTGGTTCTAATTTGAAGGTAATTCTAATTCCTTTTTGGTCATCAATATCATGACATATACCTTTAAACGCACACACACATACATACACACATACATATTGTTTGAATTATGCTCCACTTTATTCTATTTTTTAAATTTATAGGTTGAGCTTGCTCATGGTGGTAGAGGGTACTCATCTTCAAGTGGTCGAAGCAGTCGCTATGGTGGTGGAGGTGGTGGTGGAGCTGGCAAGTTTGGGGTCTCACACCGCTCAGATTACCGAGGTTTTTTTCCTAAATGGTTATTTTGATTTTAACGTGATTGATCTGTCACCTTTCATATTTCCGCTGTTGTCAGTTTACATGATTTTTCATGTTTGCTACTGTCATCTTCGTAGTTGCGGTCCGAGGATTACCTTCTTCAGCTTCATGGCAAGATTTGAAGGTTTGAACATTTCATTTAGAATTGTATCAAATTTTGTTACTTACCTTAAATAATGAATTTTTCATATCACTTTTTATGTATTCAGGATCATATGAGAAAGGCTGGGGATGTATGCTTTGCCCAAGTGTTCAGAGATGGTGATAGTATGTTTTTATTGAATCTTCTATAAATTATGCATTTTATTTATATAAGATTCCAAAATTTTTTTAAACAAGAAATTCAGAATTTATTGTCATTTACTCTTATTGGCTAAGTACCTTTTTTGTTAAAATGTCACCTTGCGCATCTCATTTGTTATAGAAAGTACTTTATTTCGAGCTGCTATATTTCATGTGAGCTAAAGTGATGTTTAAACCAAAAGCTAGGTCTTAAAAGGCGGTTCTATTCTGGTGTTTTAAACAACATATGCTTAAATATATGTATTGTCAGCTAGACGTGTTATTGCATGTATTCTTTCATTATTGATTGTTTACCAATGTTAGAAACTTTTGGATTTGAAATTCACCTGCATTACCTGTCAATGTTATAAGATTTTGGTTTATTATCTACTTACTAGGTGTATTTCTAGCCTATTCTTTTGGGGAGCTAGAGTCAGCAACCAAGCCTACAAAATTTAATGTGGCTGGGTGCCTAATACTTATTGTAGGTTTGATCTTGGGTATTTACAGGTTGGGTGTCCAATCTTTGGTTTTATCACATTCAAACTTGAATTTGAAAGTTATATGGTATATAAATCATTGGGTTATTAATTAGTTGATGGTTAAGTAGTTAAAATGTAAATGCATTTGGAGTGAAGGGAGAGAGTCAAAGAAGTGCCACTAAAGAATGTTAAACTATATTGAAATGAGATGGACGGTCTTCATACAAATTGATTTTTGTGTATTAAAAAAATTATCATTTATCCTGCGGCATTTATATAATAGTTTTGAGATATTTATATCTTGATGTTATTGGGGATCAGTATGCTTAACGGCTTATTGCTATTTCTGCCACAAGTTTGCATATCTGGTACTGATATCTTGTGTTCAAGGATTCTTATAATTCCTTGGAAAGGTTGAGTGTCACCCCCTATGATATTGATCAATATCTTCACTAATTATACTTTACTCTCGTTGAACTCATTTTAGTGTATAAATTTAGGTTCTCATTCCGTATAATTGCATGATAAATGAGATCTTCTAATAATTAACTTGTTAGAAACAGTAAAACTAATTTATTCAGACAGATTTTTGGACTCTTCCGTTGGAGTAGTGTTCGTGAAGCAAATGATATGTAGCTTGCTATAGATAAGATTGGTGTCCTGTGACATAGGTAATTCATCCGATGAATATTGAGGATCGTACGATATAATTCACAATTTAGAGGAAATTCAAGGAAGACCACCATCAATTTTTGCCGATTTATACTGTACCTAATGGCTCACTTCGTCATCAATGCTACCAACACAGTCATGGCAACTATCATTACAACCCCTACTTCTTTATTTCCAATAACAACATTTAATCCTTTCATGCTCAACAAGCACGGGCAACACCTACAGATGATGAAGGCTCAAAAGAATAAGAGTGCAATCATTTCTGATTACTAGGAAATAGGTTATTAGGGCTTTAGACCATTGTAAATATGGAATGCTTTAATTTTCTATTCATTTATTAAAAAAATTAGGTTATTCCACTTGTATGTTTTTAAATGAAACATATTGTATATATCTCATATGTTACTCATTATTCACTATTATAATTCTTATAAATCTTAAATAGGTTTTTTATTTTAATGTCAAAGTAACAATATTATAATGTTGCATGAAGCACCTTTTGCAGGTTTATGCGGTGCTACTCTTAGAAATGAAGGCGTCTAAACTCATTGTAACAAGAAAACTACCTAACTTAAAAGCATATTTTACAAGAAAATTCATGAAAGAATAAATATTTTCCAACCAAAGGGCTTTCACGGTCCATGAACGTCATGAGTTTGATAAAAGGGTAGCATACAAAACTTTATATGAGAAAGGTTTCAACAAATGAAGGAAATTTTTTTGAACATGAGAAGAAATGAGCGGGCAAAAAAATATTGGTGCTTTGATAGACTGTTCTGAATTAAAATTGCGATCCAAAGATATGTACTTGTTGGAATACTTTGTTTTTAAGTATTTCTAACTTATGCTTAAACTTCTCAAGATCTTGATGATTTGTCTAATGAATTTAGTAATTATAATTTGCATAGATGAATGGTCGAGCACAATGAATTTTTATGGGATTATACGCTGAAGCACTATTTTAACTGGGTTAGATGCGTTAATTTTCTTAACGGAGTGGGTTAGTGCCACATAGATAATGATAACCTCATAGGAACTTCATTTACAAAACCTACTCTTACATTATCTATTGGTCACTCTTACATGATATGTAAACTGGCATCATTGACAATATTAAATGATTCTTGCATTATTACTCTTTTCTGAGGAGATATTTGTTACCTTGCTCTTCTTTTCAATGTATTTGCATATCTTTTTAGAATTTCGTTCTGAAATAACTTTTTAAGATTCTGAACGTTTTTACACGTCACGTTGCATGTATTTTCAGGAGCTATGGGCCTTGTTGATTATACTAACTATGAGGATATGAAATATGCTGTAAGCCTGCTCTTTGTGTTTTTTTTAACTTCTTTTTTTGGAGTAATATTTATTTATTTATTTGTGCATTTATTTTTCAACAGGTTCGCAAGCTTGATGACACTGAGTTTAGAAATCCTTATGGAAAATCCTATATTCGGGTTAGACTGCTATCTAAATAAAGTTTTTGATTAACTAATTAACTTTTTGCAATAACTTAGCTTCTAAACTGAAGTGCAAGCTTTATGAATTTGTATGTAATTACTTGTAATAGTATTCAAGTGGTATTATTAATAAATAAAGTACAGAAAGGAAGGCTCCACATGTAGGTGATAAAGTGAAAATAATTTTAATGAGCTGCGCATAGGCTGTACTCGAGGCCGAGTCGAGCCGCGTATACCATAGATTGGACTTGGCTTGGTCTAGTTATAATTTGTTAATGTTCGGCTTGAGCTTGTGTTAAGCTTTCACATGTTGTTTAATACTTGATTTGTTTATTACAAGATGAGTATTTAAATGAGCCAAAAATTTAAATATGTATCTAGATTTTCATATAAAAATTTTAATAAATAATTTTCTAAATCTATATAAAGGAACAATTTAATAAATTAGATGAGAAATTGAATTGATCCACATAATCTCATCTATTGTCTATGATAAATATTTTCTCACAAGAATGTATTCTATGATAGAGAAGAAACATGGAAGTAAGAGCAAAAAAATCTGAACGAACTTGTATTATCAAATAACTCATAATGCAAAACCTTTCATTAAGTGATATACTAATATATTAATTTTAAATATTAATTATATAAATTCTAGCTAATCAAATTTTATTTAAATAATAAACCATATATGATACTAGCTATCATTAAGATTAATACCAAATATTTAACAAGTTACTTATTGAACAACAAACGAGTTTGCTCGTGAACATAAACGAACAATTTCGACTATGTTCATTTTTAATTCATTTAACTTTCAAGTTTTTAAAAAATGTTCAAGCTTGTCTTTATATACTAATTTAAACAAACTTGATTGTGTCTTAATCGAGTCAAGTTCGAGTCGTTCATCGATTGCATTGATTCATTTACTGCCCTATGCACATTATATAAATAGATTTAAGAGATTTTATTAATTTTATATAGACCATAGTTTCGAACTGATCCTACGGAAGGATGTGTCTGATACTAAATGTGTTTAAACAAATTATTGGATATGACTAAATTTTTCATTTTTATGATGATGAATTATATGCAAGTCTGGATACTTCAGCAAATTTTCTGGTTGTTTGTGTTGCATTACCAAATGGAAGACCCCTATAGTTGGTGGAAATTGTAGCCCTTTTCTGTACTTGCAATTGTTTCTCCTTCCGCATCCAGGTATCTGAATAAGATGAGTATCAGGTAGGATGTTCATATTTTACCCTTTTACTATTTAATCCTGTCCATCCAGTAACAGCATTTATTTCTACTGGGTTCTAGCCGAGTCTATTGTATAGTTAGATGACCCATCTATTCTAAACGTAATTCCTGTTATACTGAATAGAAGATAACCAACTATGTTTTTCTCACTGCTATAAATCCCTATATATACTTCAAGCAACAGGTAATATTAATAGCATGCATGACCCGGACAGTAACTAAACCCGACTAATAAAGAAAACTAAGTAAACAAATAAAAGGATGTGTGTCCAATGATGTTATCTTGGCTGCATCAGTGGTCTTCCTCCTTAGAAGAACTCGTATCGAGTTTGGTTGGTGTAGTAGAGACGTCATCTGTTGGTTTGTAGCGATAGAGATTAGAAACATTGAATTTAGGAGAAATGAGAAGGTTAGAAGGGAGTTTGACGACGTATGCATGGTCGTCAATTTTTTGTAGAATGGGGCCCCAGTTTCTTCAGCTTTAGCTTAGAATAGGTTCCGATAAGAAAGCATTCCTTAAATGCACCAAAACTTGATCCCTTGCGTTAAATTCTTTTACTCTCATGCGCATCCGCCTGTTTTTTTATTTAAATGAAGTGTGCTATAGCTTTTGCTGCACATTTTGTAACATAAATTCAAAATTGGAAGCATTTTTAGCCGGCCTCGACAGAATAGCTAAATCTGCAATTACATTTAGGGGATTTAAATGAGGAGAAACCCGTGGAACGATTGACAGGGATGTTAAAAGCAAATTCAGCCTGATATAAGGCTTCATTCAACTGCCTTGGTCTTTCACTAGTCAGGCATTTTAGCATATTGCCTAATGATCTGTTAACTACTACAGTCTGACCGTCGGACTGCGCATGAGATGCTGAACTGAATTTAATCATGTGTGGAATCTTTTCCATAATTCCCTTAAGAATCAGTTCGTAAACTTCACATCACGATCAGACGTGGAACTACGGTGAACTCCATAAAGTCTTGAAATGTAACTCACATCTAAAGTCCGCTTACAAGGAATAAAATGCATCATCTTAGAAAGTTGATCTACTACCACGCTTATAGAATTGACTCCATGTTGAGTTCTAGGTAAACCCAACACAAAATCTATTTTCAAATCTTCCCAAATAGTGTTATGAATGAATACAGGAGTGTGTAAACCAATGTTTGATTAGTTCCATTGCACGTCTGGCAAATATAACATCTCTCCACAAATCTGGAAATATCCCTTCGACATTTAGGCTAAAAGAACTTTGATTTAACTAAGTCTAAAGTCTGATCTCTGCCCATATGTGTAGCCAACCCTCCACCATGCAATTACTTTATGAGTTGAAAACATAAAGATTTTTTTGGAACACATAATTGATTGTCCTTGGACAAGAATCACCTGCGAATTGAGTATCCTTCCTTAGGCTCAGTTGTTATACATCTTTCCCATGGAATGGCAAAGTTTTCATTACTGGCATAAAATTCTTTCAGTGAATCTAAGCCCACGACTTCAGTTTCTTAAGCTACTAGAAGACTTGACCTTCGGCTTAATGCATCAGCCAGTTGATTACAACAACTCGCCTTGTGTTTAAAGTCAAAACTGAATTGTTGTAGGAATTGTATCCACTAGATATGGATACGATTCAAATTCCTTTGAGAGTTGAGAAACTGAAGGGAATGATAATTATGAAATAGGAAGAACTCTTGATGAAGTAAATATTGTTCCCGATGCTTCAAATCTCTAACCTCGGCATAGAATTCCTGCTCATAGTTGGACCGGCTCTGTCATGCAATACTTGGCTTTTCACTAAAGTATTCAATCAGCTTACACTTCTGTGATAAGATCAGTCCTAATCCAAGGGCTGAAGCATCCGTCTCCATTTGAAAAGATTTACTGAAATCAGGAATAGATGGAACTGGGGCTTTGCATAATTTTTTCTTGACTAATTCAAAGCTGTCCTGTTGCGTCTTTTCTAGGGTTGTAAGTGAGTCAAGCTGACTCGTGTGCCGGCTTGAGCTCGGCTCAATAAGTGGCTCGTGAAATGAGCTCAATTCGACTCGTTTACACCCCTAGTCTTTCCCTAATAAAATTGTTTTCCCTTGAGGCGGTCAGAGATGGGAGCTACAACAGAGCTAAAATTCTTAACAAACCTCTTGTAGAAATTAGCTAAACCCATAAAACTTCTGATATCGGTCACAAAAAATTGAGGTGGCCAAGAATGAATAACTTCTGCTTTCTTGGGGTCCATCATAATGCCATCAACACCCATGATGAAACCAAAAAAGTGAACTTGGTTAACTGCTTCGAAAACCGAATCAAGTTGTGCAAGGTGTTCCTGCAAAGTGGAGCTGTAAACAAGGATGTCAGAGTAAACTATGCAAAATTTACCTAAGGTTGTACCACACAGGTCATGAGCCGCATGAAGGTGCTCATTACACAACCCAAATGGCATGACTCGCCATTCATATAGTGTTTCGTGAGCCTTGAATGCGGTCTTCCATTCATCCCCTTCTTTCATATCGTGTCCGATGATACCCACAACAGAGATACAGTTTGGTGAGTACTTAAGCCACTTGGAGCTTGTCCAACATGTACTCTAGCCTCAGAATAGGGAACCTATATGTCACAGTTATCTTATTAATTAAACAACTATCCACACAAAGTCTCCATTTGTCGCCTTTATTCATTACTATCAATGCAGGAAATGCAAGGACTCATATTGTGACGAATAAAATTTTGGATAGCAGATCCTTCACGATGTATATTAGAATCTTTGTTCGAAAGTGGGAGATTTGGAAGTGTTGCACCTGTAAGCAGATTAATATGTTGTATGGGTCTGATGGGTCGCAATGCATTAGGTAATTCGCTAGGAGCAATAAAAACATATTCATGTTGAATTTCAGATGGTCATTCTAAGCTCACAATATTCTATTCAGAAAAAAAATAGTGCTAAGAACATTTGACTCTGGTTATAAGCTGCGATTAATTGAGGAGCAGATGTGCACAGGAAGACAAAACTATCTTTCGGTTTCTTGGTAATTATGTTGGAAGGCAGTAAATGAATCTTTTTACCCTTCCAACTAAACAGAACCATTCTCCTTGCAGTTGAACCCTGCCTCTATGTCGAACTGCCACGACCTTCCTTGTATTAGATGGCTAACGTCCTCGGTTATTGTAGTTGAATTCCCCCTTTTGATCCAGTTAATCTTACATGGTTTGGTGTGCCTGGAAGTCTTCAAGTTGGGTGCCTTTACCAGAATTATGCTCTCCATGCATCCACTATCAATGAGAGCTTCACACACCTTACCATTGATGATAATACACCTTGTGCGGAATATAGCAGCTCTTTGCGATGAAACAATCTATAGGAGCTATGAGGATTTTCTCTATAAAACATGACAAGTTTTCACCTTCATCTCCCGGCACATCTACCACACCCTCAGGCCCTTCATCTTCAGCTTCCATTCAATGAATAGACTGTTCTCCTTCCATAATTTGTGCTTGTTTTCTTTGCGGACATTTATTAGAACGGTCCCGTGGCTGGGAAACATCTAAACTCTCAAGAGGGTGTCGGTTTGCTGTTAAATTTTTCTGTTGATCGAACAGCTTTGAGCGGCTTCTTTTATTTATTGATTCGATTAGCCACAGTTGACTGATGGATACTCCCCTTATTCAAAGTGTTGGGATAGGTTCTTCAGTAACAACTGAAGAATCACCTATAGCTCTGTGGGTTTACACCTACTTGTATTGTTGCTTTGTAATTCAGCTTCGCGGGCGTAATTGATAGCTTGGGACAACAACCATATATTCCTCAATTCCAACCGATCTTGAATAAATTCTTTTAACCAGCCAATAAATCTAGCAATCTGTTGTTTGGGGCTTTCTCTGGGATTATTACGAGCATTCAATCTATAAACTCCTCAATATATTGTGCAACCGTGCGAGCGCTCTATACACCTAATGTGGAATATGACATCTCTTTGCGATGAAACCATGTAGGAGTTATGTGGGACAAGAATTCGCCTTCATCTCCTGGTACATCTACCACACCCTCAGTCTCTTCATTTTCTGCTTCCATCCCATGATTTTCTTGTTCTCCTTCCATAATTTGTGCTTGTTTGCTTTGCGGACATTTATTAGAACGGTGTCCTTGCTGGGAAACATCTAAAACACTCAAGAGGGTGCAGGTTTGCTGTTAGATTTTTCTGTTGGTTGAACAGCTTTGAGCGGCTGCTTGGATTTATTGATCTGACTAGCTGCAGTTGACTGAAGGGTACTCCCCTTGTTCAAAGTGTTCGGAAACTTAGGTGTTTCAGTAACAACCGAAGAATCACCTGTAGCTGCGTGGGTATACACCTGCTTGTAAGCCCTGTTGCTTTGCAATTTAGCTTTGCGGGCGTTAATTGATAGCTTGGACAACAACCATATATTGCTCAATTCCAAATGGTCTTGAATACATTCTTTTAACCAGCCAATAAATCTAGTAATTTGTTGTTGGGGGCTTTCTTTGGGATTATTACGTGCACTCAATCTATAAAACTACATATATTCTGCAACCGTGCGATTACTTTGGGAACATCTCTCATATTTTGAATAGAGAAGCTTTTTGTAAATGAAGGCAAGAAGTGAACGCAGATTAATTTTTTCATTTTACTCCATGAGTGAACATTGCTCTTACCCTTTCTTCAGTCAGTTGAATCCACCTGGCCGCCGCACTGCAGGCTAACTTACAAGCTACATACCTCGCTTGGTGTTCGGGCAGAACATACATATACTCGAAAACTGATTACACCAAATGTTCGCAATCTAAACAGTCCTCTACATGCAATTGTCCATCAAAAGTTGGAATATCAATTTTCAGTATAAAATCACGCCACCCTCTATTTTTGAAATTCCTTCTCCATTGTGGAACATCGCCAAACTCCAAATCCTCTGATGTTGAATCTGATTGGAAGTTTCTCCTTCCTGGGCCCCACTTCTTATCGGAGTCAAGATGGTCAGAATGCGCCAGATAATCGTTCCTCCAGAATTGCTGCAGGTTATGATTATCCGCAGCAACGTCACCTTGAATGTATGGTTGTCAGGTAGATCTGCCGCCGATCCTGTCAATCAGAAGCTCGTGTCTCACTTCCATGGTGAATTGCTGGAACCGCTCAGATAGCACCTCCAATTTATGCTCCAACAAGACTTGAGCTTCTCGTAAAGACTCCCACCATCTCCAGTCATCACTCATTGGATTCCAGTTGCTTCCCTCTGTCTTTTGGCTTTGATGCCAAATCGATGCACCCCAGCGAGAATAAAAAGAAAAATAGAGGAACAAGAAAAAAAAGCAAAAAATATGAAAACTTAATTTGCGGCATACTGAATAGAAGATAACCAATTGTGTTTTCCTCACTACTACAAATCATTATATATACCTCAAGCAACCAGTAATATTAATAACCTATATGACCCGAAAAGTAATTAAATCAAAGTAGTAAAGAAAACTAAGTAAACAAATACTAATAATAAGACGATATAAATGGGTATATGTCCAATGGCGTTACGCTGGCTGCATCAGTTTGGTTGGCAAAAATATCCTAGCTAAACGTTGTTTTCTCTATTAATAAAGGTTGTTAATTTGAAAATACAATGAATGTCAATAAAAACTTACTATGTCTAAATCTAGCCTAATAATCAAATAGCTAGGATTTCTAGAGGAATCAGCCTTCGGGAAATTTCTCTGGACTACCTAGCTTATTTCATGTGTTGGTCATTTAGTTTTTAGTTTGTTACAATTAGGTCAAGCCTTATGGAAGCCAGCAACCATTTTGGGATGCTTTATATGAGTTAAAAAGGAGACTTTTTTGCACTTTATTTTGCCTTGCAGCTCCTGATATTTTTTTTGTCCTGCAATGTTCATTCTCTAGTTCGTTCTAATGTGGTTTTCTATTCAAGCTTAACGTTTTTTCTAATTAATTTTTGTCTTAATTTAAATGCTGTTAGCAGCATGCTGAAACTTTCAAAGAATTATAGACTCCTTAAATTTGTGTGATGTAGCAACTTTTGAAAGCACTTCTGTGCTAATCTGGAGAATAAATTTACTCTTCTTTTAACGCTGCACCTTAATGTAATAGGCTAATTTGTTAACGCTGCTTGTGTTTTTGAGAGACTACTTGATAATCCAAATGGAACCCTTGCAAATCCTCTGTGAGCCTAACTAATGCTTTCTATTAGGTGAAAGTATATGAGGGAAGTATGTCAAGGAGCCCAAGTCGAAGCAGAAGCCTTAGTAGAAGTCCCAGAAAAAGAAAGAGTCGAAGGTATGCCTGTTAATTATTTTACTGCTTTGGCAGTTCTGAATATGTTGGGTGCCTAATTTAATCTTGATGTTTATTTTATAGCAATTCCATTGACCGTCATGCTGTGAAACGGGCTTCTAAATCAATTTCTCCAAGGCTCAAGTCTGCTTCCCCTGCCAGGTTACCTTGTTACATTTGATTCTTAGCTTGTAATTCTGCAAGGCTTTTAACTGCTTTCTATACTTATCCAACTGTCTTTGCTAGTTCAACTATAAGCAACTTCAATTTTGGTTCACAATAAAATTACCTAAAATGCTGTGTTTTGTGTCTTGTCTGGCACTGTTCGTACCTAGGGGTGTAAACGAACCGAACACGAACAAACAGAGCTTGTGTTCTTGTCGGTTCATTTGAAATTTAGTTTGTTTGAAATAAACTCGTGTTCGAAATTGTTCGTGAAGTCACTGTTTGTGTTCGTTTCTTAACGAATGAGTTGAACACAAGCCGAACACGAGCTGTTTGCGAACGACGAGCCAGTTTGACAACCCTAATATTAATATATATAAATAATATATTATATTAATTATATAACTTATATTATATAAATATATAATATCTATATTAAGTATATTACTAATATAAGTATATTAATATATTATTATTATTAATTTATTATATATTATAATTTATAAAATTTAATTTTTTAAACATCTTACATTTTTTATATATAATTATTTTAAATTATTTTATATTTCGAACAATAACGATTTGAACACGAACGAACGCATCACTGTTCGTGTTTGGTTCGTTTAGCTGACTGAACGAAAAAAATTGTTCGGGTTCGTCTCGTTTACTTATTGAACGAATCGAACACGAACTGTTCGCGAACAATGAGCTTTTTTGACAACCCTATTCGTACCTAGGCCTGCAAATGAACCGGTGCACCTGATGAATAACTCGATTGTGGCTCGATTAATGTACTCGATTATGTTTGTTCAAATTAAGAAATAAACAAGTTTGATTTTTTATTTTTTTTTAACTCAGAGATTAAATGAACTAAATTTGAAAATTGTCTAACTCTTTTGTTAATGTTCATGAGCAAGCTTGTTTGTTGTTTAATAAGTACCAAGATAAATATTATATATTATTTAAATAATTTGATCAACTAGAACTTATTTATTATGTATTGAATAGTAACATATTATAATTTAAATCAAGATACATGTAAATTTAGTGCAATTTCTTCTTATTTTTATATCAATGAACTAATCTGTTAGTTTTTTTTTCATGTTATTTGATTACAAGAAAACTTACCTACAATTTATATAGTATTTTATTTTGTATAAACTAGCTAAAAGCTAATTTGAAATTTATTCAATAGCTTATTTATTTAGATTTGTAAATTAATTTATTAATAACTTTATATAAGAAACCAAATGCTCATTCAAATTTTTGTTTTGTTTACTAGCCTTATATGAAAAATTTTGTACAAATCAAAATTTGATATATTTTAAAAATTAAGTATTCATTTGAATTTTTTGTATTCAATTAAAATAAATTTCAAGTACAAATCATATATGATCACTAAAAAGCCAGCTTGAACATATATGTGATGCTCAATCTCGAACTAAATATGAACAACTAATGAGTCAACCAAACCAAGTCCAATCCATAACATACGGAATCAGCTTAGCTCGAGTACAGCCCTATTAGTATCTTTGTTTTTTTGTAGTTCGCTTGTTCACATAACTTTTTTTTTTTTTTCTGTGACTGCAGGTCAACGTCAAGATCAAGGTCACGTTGATCCTGTGAGTATGCTGCTTTCATATGTTTCATGTCTATCTGATATAAGTAGAACATCTATCTGAACGGCATATCTATTTTATTTAGAGCTAAACTTATGCATAATACATCTCTTATCTTGCCATCCCTAATGCATTCATGTGGGCGTACATAAGATGAAGCTAATAATTTTAAGTTTCGGTTGGCCTGCTCGTGATTGTCTCTTAGAGATTTCACCGTAAAAAATATTTGAATTTGTGTTGGATTCATGCCTTTCATGGATGCTAAGCTTTGTCGTTAATTATTTCATCCTGATTAGAGAGTACTCTCTATTTAGGATGTTGTCCACATGGCTTAATTAGATTGCATTCCAAGATTGTTGCTCCATAATTGGTAAATGGGTGTGAGGGATCCCACATAGATCACTCGATTCCTTCACCCTGGTTTTTCCGGTCCTCTTAGTCATGAAAGTTTATGTCTTTTAGCAGCGGGTTAGGAAATTCCATGAACATTTTAGAAGAATCTGATGGCCAATTTGTATATTTTAGAGTTGGAAGGGAAATTCATGTCAAATGGAAGTGCCTTGATAACGTTAGATCTTAAGGGTGCTTATGTAAAGTCTCTGACATAATTATGTGATTCAGAGGGTCTGACTGCTTCTATAGGGGCATTATCACCTCTATTCTTGGGTAAAACTAATTTATTCTCGCCATTTTAAAGTACATGATAGCTCCTTCTCACATGATTTTTAGAAGCTGTGATATCTTCTCTCTTTCAAATCAATCTTCAAGTCGAATTATTCAGATATTCTAATTTGTTGGCCTGACATCTCCGTGTATTTATAGAAATGTCAATACTATTTTATCTCGGAAGTTTTAAATACATACCACTTAATTGATATGTGTTTTCATATCTAACACCTAAACTTCAATTTTTACATATATGCCTCTTTTTTTTTTTTGAAGTTTTATTTTTGTGAGCGTTTACACAATCAAACTTGTTCAGGTGGGTGTCATGTTGTGTTCAGCTGGTCAGGATGGCAAGCTGGGACGCCGCAACATGCAGCAATGGCAACCTACCCGCGCATTAGTCTTTGCATACTTTGGACTTGACAAATTTTGCTTTCTACTGCTTAGTGTCTGTTGCGGAGCTTGAGCTTTTTAAACAATAACTTATTTCAGTTTGTGGTTATTTATCTGCAACTGTTTTTTCTTTCGTTTGAAGCTTTTATTCTCCTCCACTGTTGTGAGCAAATTCAAACAAAGGCATCGTCTCTGTTACTGGGACAAAACATCAGTGTTTAGTGTTCCTTTCCTACTTAATTTCATTATTCCTATGGCTTAAGATAAAATCCTTTGCAAATGCCGCAAATGCTATATTATGCATGATGCAGCCTTTTGTGGATAGTAAAAGTTTGACATTTAATGAAAACTAGTGAAAGACTAGTGAACTGTTGAAGGCTTGAAGTTTATCAGATATATATTACACCTAAACACATTTATACCACTCATAAATTTTTTATCCGCAAAAATGTAACGCTAATTTAATTTAAAAAAAAATTGAAATACATCTTTTCATGTAGGTGGTATATATATAAAATTGAAGTTTAGGTGATGGATATGTAAATAGAAGAATTTAGTGGCTGCATGTAAATCATATATATATAGTATGATTTGATGCATACCCTGGCTTTTTGATTGGCATTAATGGTATAAGACCTCTCAAGTTGGGGGGTTCAAATTCTCTTTGGCTCAGTTATGCTTTAAGGTTATACTTGAATTGATAGGCACAATAGGTGTCGTTGGAGGCTCATATAATAGTTTTAGGCCATTCCTATATATATATATATATATATATATATATATATATATATATATAAAAGATTGATCGATAGTCGGAGACCACCGATCAATCCCTATAGGTTGAACTGATCGAGGAGCGGACTCCCATTCCAGTTTAATGTGCTATTCGAATCCTCCCGTCATGGGTGGGATTCGAACCCTCCTGTCATGAGTGAGATTCGAATCCTTAACTTGAGGGATTTACACCAACGGCTGCAATCGATAGTCCAAGGCTTTTGCGCATATATATATATAATGAAAATTGACAGACATTTGGATTGATTTAAAAGATTACTAGTCCAAAAGTATGCTATAGAATTGCATTTATATTTTATGCCATTGGTTTTGAGAATGCTTATAAAAGATGTTAGTATTGGATTATTTTGGTGTGCTCTTAGCTTGTGATGTTATAATTGAGAGTAGTGTTTTTATCACAAGGTTGCGGGTTCGAATTGATGTATGAATTTTAAAAGTTGGTTTAATTAAATTAAATTTTAAGCTCTCAGACTTGTATATATTCATTTTTCTTTGTCTGTGTCCAATAAATTATAATAAGCAATATTATTTGGTCAGGTCCTTTACATGAGCTACCGGTAACTGTCTGTTCTATATAAAATTAGTTACACTAGATGTTGCCACATCATAACAATCCCAAAATTCAACTTCCAAAAGTTTGATCCTCATGTACATCTACAACTAATAATAGTAGGCGAAATACATTGCAAAACATCACACTAGTTTTGAGGGTATTAGGTAGGGTGGTTTCTATGTTAATCTTTTTTATACAATTTAATAGATTATTATTATTATTATTTATATTTAAAAATAGAGATCAATTTTGTATTCTAAATATAAACTTGAAAAAATAAAATCAAAATTCCTTTAAAAATCCATCTAATTTTTGTATCAAAGAATTGAATCTCATGATGTTGATGCTAGTATAGAAGCTATTGCAATAAAGATGAAGTTAGTTTATGACTAATTGCCTTTAATCAAATAAAAGACAAGTAAACAATATGATAAACAAGTTATGTATATATATTGCAATCATACAGCATACTGAACGCATTAGCAAGCATGATCAGGTTAGAGGCAAGTTTCTTCGTGTTCTTCGGGTAAGAGAGAAGCTCCAATAAAACGTCAAAACAGGTGGTGCACAATAGTACCGTCGGGTAAGCTGGCTCCAATGGAAACTGAGAAGACTTCGGCTTCATTTGAGAAGACTTTGAATCTCCTTTACTTTTTAAAAGTGACCGTCGACGACTAAAAAAGTTTTCTTCTTATGGAGTATTTTTTGAACTTATTTTGAAATTCTTTCGCAATAATAATGATTTTCTTACCTTCGACTGTGACACTTCTAAGGTGTCGGAGCTAGCATAGCCTAAAAACAGGCATGCTCTATATGTGAAAATTCGTGCAGCGTAGTGCATACCGTGGGTTTTACCGGCGGTTAAGCAAAGAGTATTGTCACCGAGAGGGTGGTGGCAATGGCGGCAGCGACAGTTTCTATTAGAACAGTTGAATTCTGTATGCATGGCCTTAGGTCATCCTGAGCGGGTCCCATGATTAGGGGTGTAAAAGAACCGAACACGAACGAACAAAGCTAGTGTTCCTGTTCGAAATGTTCGATCACATCACTGTTCATGTTTGGTTCGCTTAACAAACTAAACGAAAAAAAATTGTTCGTGTTCATCTCGTTTGTTTGTTGAACTAATCGAACACGAACTTCCTGGCGAACAGAACACGAACTGCTCGCGAACAACGAGTTTTTTTTACAGCCCTAGCTTTGATAGCATACTTCCTCAAAATGAAGCAAATTGATCAGGTATTCCGTACACATCAGATAATCCATACTTTCTCAAAATGAAGCAAACCGAATAAAGCGTTTATGATTTTGTTTATGGTTTTATTTTAATATATAGTATAGTATATTAATTATAATATTATAATATTTATATTAATATAATTAATACTATAATATTATTATTGTTATTAATAATTTATCATATATTATAATTTATAGAAATTTAATTATTTAAAATATGATAAATTTTTATAATATATAATTATTTTTAAAATATCATAAATTTTTTATATATAATTATTTTAAATTATTTTATATTTCATACAATAACGAACCGAATACGAACGAACACATCACTGTTTGTGTTTGGTTCGTTTAACAAACCGAACAAAAAAAATTATTCGTGCTCGTCTCGTTTGCTTATCGAATGAATCAAACACTAACTTCTTGACAAACCGAACAATAACTGTTCACGAACAATGAGCTTTGTTGACAGCCTTACCCATGATGCCACATAATCTCTTCTAGATCTCTTCGAGATTCCTGCTAACATATTTTTGATTCATACCTATATTTTTATATATATAACACTTTAACATTCATATTTATTAAGGCACATATCACTCAAATCCTTAACATTACATCAGAATAACATATACACATTTTTAATGCCTAGATTTTTGACACCATGGTGTTGTAAATGTAAATATAATATTATTGGTGTTAGATTTATAAATGTATAAGAATTATATGGTATGTATATAAATTTCCCTAAAAAAAATTTTCCCCTCTTCCAAATAAAAGAAAAATTTTAGAAATAAATTCACACAAGCGGCATTTTAATAATTCCTAAATTATTTATTTTAACAAAATAATTACTAACAATTCTTTCTTTTGATTTTTTTTCGACTTTCATGATACTCGCGCGTTTTTTTAATTTAAGTCGCAATAACGTTCTTAACGATCGTCCTCTCCAAATCCCCTTTCTATGTCACCCTTAAAAGATGCAGAAGAAGAAATGATAGACTGAAGGTGGACAAAAAAGAAAAAGAAAAAATTCCCTCCAACGTAAACCGGAGAATAACGATTCATTGTAAATCAGACTATATCTGACCCTGGAAAATATATGAGAATGTTCTTATAAAAAGACCTTCGAAATCTAACCATAATGAAATATTAAATTTATTTTGTTCTGAGTTCAAAGATATCTCCCACGACGATGTATCCTCATAGTTAAATACATCCTGAGGAATACCTAGTAATACTCATGTTAGAATGTGCTGTGTTAGCTAAAAAATATTTTTGAAATATAAGCAGCCAAAATAATTTTCGATGGTCCCGGTAAATGAAGATCATTTAGTTATCAGGGCAGAACTAGACCACCAGGCAGAGGGTGAATCACCATAACCTTGTGGGAAGACATTGCTAAGCTAAGAGAGCCTACAGTATATGCCTACAAAAGACTTGATAAATTGAACAACTATGGCCAAAAGGGTTTGATCTAATTCAAAGAAAAATCTAGACAAATATCTTGGTCGGGGCTTCATAGACTCGTCCTTCCAGACTATCGGGATCCCAGATCTACTAAGCTATGAAGGTAATCAATCTGAATCACTTCTTGAGCAACACAAACCATGTGTTGCCTCGTCCAATGAGGTCCAGTAGATTTGAAGTCAATTAAAAGAAACGTTTAAGTTCATATGGCTATATAGACAAAAAAGATGGAATATGAATTATATCTACCAAGGGTATGAACATGAAATTTATATAGAAAACAAGATAAATGGGCAACCCAGCTACAAAGCTAAGCTGTGCCACAAAGGACTTACAACTTCGTCTGGATTGAGAGAGCCTTTAACACTATATTACACTAGACAATCACCTAATCGTATGAAATGCATATTGTGCTTGTCAAAATGGAAATCATGAGTACTTTCCTCGGGCTATTCAATATGTATTCAATTATCTAAGATATCCTAATCATGGAAGCCCAATTAATATGCAAGAAGGAAATATTCATTCATTTTATAATCATTTAAAACCAGAATCAATGCCATACAAAAAAGCAAAGATAGAAAATAAAGTTCTGATTTTAAAATCTTAGAATTTTAATCCTATTTTTATTAAGATAAATCTTTCATAAAAATATCTTATCTTAAAGAGCCTAGTTGTGGTCGTATCCAGAAAGACCACATGCAGAATAATGAATGAACAGGTGCAAAATGCAATAAAAAACACTCAATATTAAAGAATAAGAGATCAGACGTTGTTGGTCTGGCTACAATCCTAAAAAAGAAAAAAAAGTGATCGGGCTTCACATATACATATTTGATCCTAGAACTATAACCAAATATGCAAATCTAAAATTGATATGAGGCACGTGCAAATAGCTCTTGTTCCTCTTCACACAATTCATGCTCCAAGCTCTGGGGCTCATGCTTGTATCTTATTTTTCTGTACAAACTTTTTGAAGGGACTCTAAAAGTACATAAAGAAAAAATAAAAAAAAAAACTCAATTTATAGAACAAAATCAGTATGAGCTATCTCATGTAGCGTATAAAAAGTCATATATGGCAGGAATAGAGCTAAACAACGTATGAAAAAAATACATTAGTATAAATCATTATTAAGCTCCTCACTATTAGATATGCCACCCTGCAAGGAAAATCTACCCTAATATGCTAATGTGCAAGTCCCAACTCAATAAAACATGCAAAAGGATCACAAAATAGACAACAACTATCATAAGCCAATGAACAATAGTTGTGTATAAAAATTCCTAACACCACCCTAGCCCTAATTCTAAAAAGGAACTGGAAGGTGTTGTTTATGCATATATCTACTGGAGCTTGTTGTAGGGATAAGGTTCTTGTTGTAGGATCCCAATGGGGTCACAAAACTGGCCTTATCCTGAGCATCTGAATGGGCTAACCATCATCACGATGAATAACAAACGTTAATCTGGGTCTATAGTTCGAATTATCCAATGAGACCAATGAGATTCGATAAAATCAAGATAACTAGCATTATTCGTCCCGACAAACAAACAATAATGCTTGCTTCCCTGTTGTCACCACAGGTACAATTAAGGGTCGTTTGGCTAGTGCCACTAACATGGAAATTCATGAGATCTAGACTTCTATGGTAAGACCCTCCATGTATGAACACACATAAGGGATGCATAAACCATGCCATAAAAGAAATGCCTCAAGAACTAAGCCCTAATGACACTGACACCAAGTAAAGTATCATTAGAAGAGGATAAAAATTGAGGAGGACACATACAAATGCAGGATCAAGAGATTTTAAGAAGGCTAAAAATCACGACAAACCAGTGTGAGCTTTTCCTTTCCCGCGACAAGTTTCCTTTTTAGAAGCAACGGGCTCAAACCCGAGTTCAAACTCAAGTCACTAGGGAACGACTGGCCTTTCTGCTCTCCTCATAGGTGATAAAGGTTGTAGTAGCTAGTCATGGAGTCACTAGCTCTGGTTCTTACCTTTTCTCCAAAGACTCTTCCTCGATATCAATTCTCAAAATACTCAAAGTCTTTTAGCCTCCTGATGTATAATCCTAAGAGGACTCGTGGTGGATTATTTTTTTCTTCTTTGGTTGATGTGTGTCCGCCATAGATCTTGAAATATTTATATCTGAATAATTTGATATGGCATTTAATTAATAATATACCATTCATAGGGGAAGAAATAATATATTAGAATGGATATAATCAACAAGAGAATGAAAATCTGTAAGATTTATGGGCCTACAAGAGAAGGGGTATTTCACCTCTCCTTATGGGTGTAAGATATAATTTATATTATTTTGGGTCAGGTATTCTCGTAAGAGAAAGCCCTCATAGTTAATTACATCTCCAAAACTGTGATCTATAGAAAGAACTCCTAAATGAGCCAGAAAAGAACAAACACAGAAGCTACTGATATATAAAAGCTCCAAGGAAACAACACACAACCAACAAAACTTCAACCGCCCACCCAATTTTCAGCAACCCTCAACTCTTCCCTCAAAGGGGATTTTTATAGCCAGAGAGGAGACTGAAGAACTTATCTTGGCTTACTAATGGGGTGAACCGAATGCGACAAGGTCGGGGAAGTGGCGACAAGGAGCGCAGGGCAGGTGGCGACAAAGCGCAGAAGGCGTGGCGGGTAGGTGGTGCAAGGGGCGAAGCTTTTAGTCAGGGCACAGGGAGTGGAGGACGGCGCCGTCCGTTTCGTCATCCGGGGTCGTTTGAACAACCTCATTCATGGTTGTGTCAAAAACCCGTCAAATTCAATTTCATTGAAATTTCGGCTTCGCTATCAATTGTTTTGGAAATTAATTCTAGTTTTGATCAATTATTAAGTCAAATGAATAAAAACTGCGAGCGATGCAAATCACAATACTTACTTGTGTCGACGGTCCGAATTGTGATATCTGTGCGCGCGAATATGCAAAATTGTGCACAAGACAACCCTAGGGCTTAATGGTCCTATGGAGACTCCTTTTGAGTTCTGTCATGTTAGTTTCAACATTCTAAATACTAGAAGTAAAAAAAAACCATACATGCAGAACTTCAAAACTAGTAAAGAGGTGGTTTGAACTTCTAAAATGAGGTGAGTTTCATTTCTAAGGCTTTAGGATAGTCAAAAGGAAAATCTTATGGCTAAATCCTAAGCACTAAGAGAAAAGAAAGACTTCACCAAAAATGAGGTAAACATATATCATTTGCAAGTTTATGTTATTCAACTTTTTTTAACATTTAAGTTCTTTAAGTTTTAAAAGGTTTATTTTGGAAGTGTAAATCTTTTAAATTGTTTTGGTTTGTTTAAGGTATTTAGTTTAAGTATTTAAGTTATTTAGGTTAGCTATTTTGTTTAATTGTTTAAGTTATTTTAGATTTATTTTAATGGCTTTAAATTGTTTAAATTTTTTTAAAAGACTATTACAATTTGTTTTTAAAGGTTTTAAATGGGTTTCAATGTTTTAAATTTTTAATTACTTTCAAATTGTTTTTAAAGTATTTTAAATTATTTTAAAATATTTTTAAAGTATTTAAAATTATTTTAAAATATTTTTAAATTACCTATAATTATATTAAGTTACTTTAAATTCCTTTTAAATTATTTTCAATTAATTTTAATTGTTAAAAAAAAATTTAAAACTTATTTTAAAATTATTTTATTTTTAAATTATTTTTAAATGATTTGTAAATTGTTTTTTAAAATTATTTTAAAATTGTTTTAAATTATTTTTAGATTATTTTTAAATTAGTTTTAAATTATTTTTAAATTATTTTTAAACTCTTTTTAGATTATTTTTAAATTAGTTTTTTATGATCTTAAGTTATTTAAATTATTTTTAAAACTAGTATTATGTTATTTTAATTTATTTTAATTTTTTTTTTAAAAAAAAATTGAACTAAATAGGATTGCAAATGATATGTTCTATTACAATAAGAACCTAAATATGAGAGATTATCCTCCTCTTTTTATTTAATTATTTATTTTTGTATACTTAGGTATCAGAAGATGCTTGAATGTTTTGTCTAATATGCAGGTTGATATGAAAGGGGAAGTTTACAAGAATCTAAAATTAACATAGACATGAAACTAACATGGAAGTGAAGATGAGATTAAAAAAGGTGTTTGCATGAATATAAAATTAACATGAGTGTTTACATGAACATAATACTAACATGAGAGTTAGGTTTGAATTGGGTTAGACTGGAGTTGGACCCGGGTTACACTTGGGGGTTGAACTTGTGATGGAATTACGTTGGACTTGAGCTAGGTTTGGGTTGGGTTCAGCTTAGATTGTGTTTAGGCTATGTTGGGTTCGGGATAACTTTGGTCTAGTCCAAACCCGAGCCTAACTTATTTATTTATTAAATTAAATGTCACTAAAAGAAAAAGAATAAAATAAGTAAAGTACAGTAAATAAAATAAAATCACATAAAACTTACATATCGTCGAAGCGGATCACAGAATACCATGAAGCACTAAAGAAAGGATGGGAAGCTAACCAGAGGCCCACTGGGGAGGGAGGAGGAGGGTGGAGGAAGAGGAAGTGTGTTGGAGGAAGAGGAAGCCAGAGGGGACTATTTATATGCGAGGGAGCTCAGAATCATCAACAGGAACAATTTAGCTAGATCAATCGCACATACAGTCCTTGATTGGAGTAGGAACAATTGGCTCCATCGGATTGAGGGGGAACTCCCACAGATCACTGTTTGTGAACAGACGCGATGCTTGGCTCATGAAAGCTAACAGATGTCCCATAGACCGTCAGCACTGTGGGTAAGCAGATTCATAGTGCGTCGACCCTAGTTAGTTTTATAGGGAGGGGTCCTGCATTGGCACGGGTGTGCCACCAGGGTAGCGAGGCACAAGTGCGCCGCTATAGCGGCACAAGTGCACCACTGGTTCCCTAAGAGGCAAGGGTGTGCCTCCTTGTAGCGTGGGTCCGCCATTAGGACCCTAAGCTGTGCGAGTTTATCGCCTTGAGGCATAGGCACATCTAAGAACCAAAATTTGGGCTTTTTGGCAAATTGATGATCCCGACCCACCTGTAAGGGAAAAAATTAAGGTATCTAGTAGTGGAATTGATTTTAGTCTAAATAGTCTCCATGGTGAGGAAATTTGGTTCGAATTATGGGTCCCACCGCATTAAAATTTAGATTTTATTTAACGAGAGCTCCAATGAACTTCAAATTGATCAATTTTGATAATTTTTAACTTAATTTGTTGTTATTTTGAGTTCAATATTGATTTTAGTTCATTTCCAGGGTGAATTTGTAAGTACTGTCCATTTTTAGGTTTTGATTAAAGTTAAATATGTTTTATTTACATTTAGCATCTTATTTCAAATTCATCCTAGATCTTTAGGGTGATGAGGAGTTGTCCGAAGGTGAGGTCAATAGGGGTATCCATGGGGTGGTTGGTGCTATCGACGAATTGGATCTTTCCTCGGGTCGGACTAACCTGAAGGTAAGTTGCTGCCCCCGGTTGGGCTTTCTTATTGTGGTTGGCTTGAATATCCTTGTCTTATTTCTGACAGAACGGCTCAGATTCAGTCACCTTCGTGACTCAATCGGCTTTGGCCTTGCTTGTTCTAGCTCCGATGATTGCATCTGATCAGGTAAGAGGCATCCTGATCTTATTAGTGGACCCTCCTTTATTAAACGCCATTTCCTCTTGACCGTTAGATCTCCAATCAACACTGACACATTTTAGATGTACATATAGAATCAAACAATTCTTTAAAAATTAGTCTAAAATCTATTATAAATCTAGCCTAATCAGATTGAAGAATCAGTTCACAAATAAATTGGTAGGACAAGCTGGTTCGATTTGATGTTTCAAACTTCGTTCTGAGCAAATGGTTTGAATGTTCCCTTGATATGCAATATTTAATCAAAATTTTAATTAAATTTCCAAGCTTTAAATTTGTTTCAATTTTAGAATATAAATCTACAGGGGCATAACCATATCCATTTTGAAGCAGGCGACACTATAAAATAATAAAAAAATTATAAATATCTCAAATGATTCTAAGGCAAAATACTTTTCAAATTCATGTCCAACTAAAAAATAATAAGAAAATATTATTGACTTAATACGGCAATTAGTATAATATACATTGATAGGTCCCTAAAAAATCATCTTGATGATGCATTAATCTCTGTGAACATTGAGACTGAAAGTCTTAAAGTTCAAACTAAGAATTGTCAACACTGAAATTTATGATCAAATGAAATGTCACCAAATGACATAAAAAAAGTACGATCTGAGTCTAAGTGAACCAATATCATGCACTTAAAGTATAAAGAAAAGCTTAAGGATCTATTTAGGGGGACCAAATGATCTATAAAACTTGTAAGATTATAGTCAAATCGAGTGTCTCGATGAGTTAAATCTAAAATTTATATAGCATTAAGACATTCAAATACTCATGAAACTATCTCATATTAATGTACTCACTTTAGGTACTCTAATAGAGTGAACTGGATTCAAGCAATATTTACGTAAGAAGTCGCTAACAAAATTTTTAAAAAGATGCCTACTCTATTTATGAAGGGGATCTAGTACATAGAAAAGAAGACTGAAGAGAGCTCCAAGGTCTTGAGAATTCTCGAGCAATACTATTGTCAGACAATCATTGTGATTGGACCACCGTTGCTAGCCATCACCATCATCACCATCACCAAACCATAGCTACTAGGTCACCTCCCGCCAATCCAGTAATCTGGTTACCGCAGCCACCAAACTACTTTCACTCTGATATAGTCGCTATCATTATCATCGTCACTTGACCATTGTCACTCAGCCATTGCACCTGTTGCCAGACTACAATCTCCTAATCACCGTCAAATCAGTGTCGCCAGGCCTCCTCTCTCATCTCTTCCATTGTTGTCCTTAAAACATTCAAATTGGGTTGTCACCACCGCAGGACCCTTATCACATAGTTGCAGCCCCATCGTCTCTATCGCCACTAGATCATCATCAACTAGTCGACCTTGCAGCAATCAGGTTGCTATAACCGACCACCGTTGTCGTCATCATACCAACGTCACCCGACAACCTCTATTTATGTTGTTTTCATCTCTAATGTTTTGACCACAATTGCTCGGGTGTCACTGTCGCCATCAAGCCCCCATTGTTCAGTTTTCATCATTATCACATCGATGTTGTTCTGTTGTTGCCACCACTACCACCAGACCATCATCGCTCGGCCACTACCATTGCCGTCAAACTACCATCGACGATGTTGGCATCCTATTTTCATCGTTCAACCCATACCATCGTTTTGCCATCACAGTTGTCTGGTCACTGTCACTTCTCAAAAATATTATATGATTTATCTAATGGAAGACGTGTCGATAAACCCAACTAGTATTATACCGTGTCTGAGTATTCAAGAGTTGTCAAATTCTTTTAACTTATTCAAGGGTTGTCAAATTCTTTCAACTTACATCGACATAGTGGAATCATTTCAACTGGCTCCCTTTTTTTTTTTTTGGATGTTCGATGTAAAACAAATATTATTCTCTCTATCAGTTTTTCTTTTATTTGTGTATGTTAGAATTGAATACAACATTAAGACATTTGTATGACCGTCGCGATTTTACTATCAGTCAGCAAACATGTATTTTACTTCTTCTATTTGTATTTACTGTCATTTAAAACAAAGATATGCAAACTAAGTTACATATATGTTAATATTATTTTATACAAGTTATGAAAATGATTAAAGGGCAATGAATCTTAAGCATATTTCTAATTATTGATAGACAATGCTAAAGAGAACAATAACGGTTAGATAAGCTTTATTGATGCATAATCTTGTGGCTTTTAGCTTTTGCGATGGATGATTATCTATTAATTTCTTATTCTAGTTGTACATTTTGTTAGTTTGGTTGTATAGTTTTTGTTGAATTTAGATATTCTAAATTTTATTTGATTCAAACTATGTTATCACCATTATAAACTAAATATGTTAATATATATATGTTTTAAGATTGAGTTATTTGTCACCATTATTGTGCAATTTTTTGGCTATTTATAAACGTAAGGCTCAACTAAACTCTATATTTTTCAAACTATCATTAATCTAATTCATAGTTAAATGGTCAACTTTTCTTCTAATATTTTATAATATTTTTAATAATTTGATTGGTACACGCATACATGTTGAATCTTAAACTATACTTCAGATAAAACACGCCTCGAGAATTGGAGCCGAGAGAACGTGGAGAGTCGAGAGGGTAGACCCGACAGAGAATTCTAAGGAGATGAGTCAGAGTGAAAAGTTTCTTTATTCATCTTTAGACCTCCTATTTATAGGGGGCCTTGTTGTACAATTAAAAAAAAAAAAAAAACGGTTATAGAAACCGCCCTTAACACAGTTATTGCACTAATTCAATACAAGATTCGTGTTGTCATTTAAATATAATACAACTATCATTACAGGATCGATGCATTTTAGTTCGATTGACTAGGAGGCGACCGGTGGTGTGGCAATCACTCCTTCTGAGGTAAAGCTGGTCGATCGACTAATTGTGATCGAATGCCCTTGAAAGAAGTTTGGGTAGTTGGGACCATAAGCGTGGTTTCTCTATTGAACCCTCAGCAACGTGAGTCAATTGACCAGATATAGCGATCGGTCATCGAAAGGCTAGTTCGGACCATGCTCCTTCAACCTGTCACTTCGATTGCAAGGTCGTTGTCCTTGGTCGTCTGATTGCTTTGTGATTCGTGCTAGCAATGGGGCATAAAACACATAAATAAATTTATTACATTATTAGTATGCATCATCTATCATATATATATATATATATATATATATATATATATATATATATATATATATATATAATGAAATGCAGAACGGATATCATTTTGCCACGTCACCACCGCCACTCGTCATTTCGTGATCCCAACAGGCCCCACCTTCCCCCACTTCGCCCACTTCTGCACTAGGACGATAAGGCCCCACCACCAACCACACAATCCGGGCCCACAACCCACCTAAACACATGACAGACAGACTTGGGCCACCACTTTTGGCCCACCTCCCTCATCGGGACCACCCCCAACCCCAAAAACACCTATATATACATTTCCGTTACCCAAAAGCGAATGCCATTTAGATGGCAAATTACATAAACAACCTTTTCAAAATTTTCATCAATTTTAAATTTACATTTTGACACTCAATTTTTTTCAAAATTCTTAAAAAAATTAAAAAAAAGGGAATTAGTACATGCTGACCTCATAGATTTTTCCAGAACAAAGACCAAATATACGGTTAGCCCTTCCAAGAATACATAAAGTTCTAAATTAGAGCACCTCATGGATATAATTTTACATAATGATTAGTGCTTTTCAGTAAAAATGCCACAAAAAAAAATAAAAATAAAATAAAATCACTAATTATCTGGTACTTTTTCAGACGCG
Organism: Papilionanthe hookeriana x Papilionanthe teres; assembly: GCA_022702705.1. NCBI lineage: Eukaryota > Viridiplantae > Streptophyta > Magnoliopsida > Asparagales > Orchidaceae > Papilionanthe > Papilionanthe hookeriana x Papilionanthe teres. Next base: position 85,880,545 of record CM040424.1, read on the forward strand.
GGTCCCCTACTTTCTTCCTCTTCCCCACCTCCTTCCTGCTCCTCCTGCGCCGCCTCCCTCATCAACTGCAACTCCTGCTTTCCCTCTCCCCTCGCCGGCGAATCCCCTTGCCCATCGCTGACCACCATACCCCCCGCCGGAAAACCCCACATCTGACTCGACGGGACCATCCACACCCCACCCGGCGCAATCATCGCTGCACCGCCGCTGGCGATCGCCCACATCGGCGTTATCGGCGCCAACCCCGCCGGAATCGACATCGCCCCTCCGGATGAGATAAACGCTCTATCAGACCCTCTCATCGGCTGCAGTTTTCTCCTCTTCTTCCCAGTTTCATCCTCCGCCGGCGAGATGGCAGCAGCAGGTGCCTCCGTGGGGATCTTTAGGGTTCCATTGACGTTGGTGGCAATCGCGGGGATGGTTCCGGTGCCCGTCGCGGCGAAGATTGCGTGCTCCGCTTGCTGGAGAAGCCATCGGATGGTTTCACCGTCGGATTTATGGCCGAGCTCGCGTGTTAGCTGAAAGATCCGCGCCGCGCAGGCGGCCGGCATACGGATCCTTCTTCCTCTTCCTTCAACCTTCGTGTGGCGATCCTTGGTGCGTTTCGGCGGGATCTGGATGATCGGAAGCGGGGTTCGGATGGGGTCCGACGGCTCCGGCTTCGGAATTATTTGGCGGTTTCCGGCGATCGAGGTGTGGTTGTCGTCTTCCATCTCCTTCTCTTGAGAGTCCATGTCTAATCAAGTGAGTAAAAAACCTAACGCCTTTTTTCAGTAAGCAAAAAGGGCTAATCCAGAGCAGGAACTGAAACCCTAGCGATCTGACCTTGATTTATAGTGTGTTGGGAGTTCATGGGAGGGGAGTTGGGCCAGTGTATCTGGATTGGGCCATGCTATCTCAGATGGGCCCACGTGATTTTAGGTCTCATAATTGAAGTTTTTTACCGGTTGCAGCAGGGGGAGGAGGCTTACTTTTTGAAGAGAATCTTTAACTTTTACTTGGTTTTTATTATAATTTGAATTAGGCAAATATGTTTGAATTTTTCTTTTTTTAATGACAATAAATTGAATTAATTATTTTATTTATGAACTACACTTTTAATTGATAAATTGAGAAGGAATGGAACGAAATATTTAGTGAAAGGAAGGGGCGTTCACTGTGGAGGCGGTGGTTAGGAGGAAGACCTCTTCACTAATCTGTCGTGCAGCAAGCAACGCGACTTCTCCATCATGTGGGCGGCCAATGGCGAGAGAAACGATGAGATAGAGGTAGGGCTGTAAACGGGCCGAGCTTAAGCGAGCTCAGGCTTGGCTCGTGTTCGGCTCGTTCGAAGTCATTCAGGCTGAAATCAGTTCGTGTTCGAAATGGGCTAGTGAAAGGTGTGTTATTGTTCGATTCGAATTAAATATTCTTGTTCGTGTTCAGTTCGAAATTGGCTCGTTAAAATTAATTGGAAAAATATATATCTAGCGCTGGATTCGAACGCTAGACTAAATGAATGGAAACGAAAGCATGTAGCATTCTACTACGCAACGATTATGATTTAAACTTAAATATAAATATATATAATATATTAATATATAAATAATATATATAATAAATTATTATATAAATAATTATATGATTATTTTTTTATTTCAAGTCGAACACGAGCGAACAAACAGATTGTTCGTGTTTGGCTCGTTAACATTTCGAGCTTAAAAATTTGTTCGTGTTCGGCTCGTTAGGCTTAACGAACGAGCCGAACACGAGTTACTTAACGAGCCGAACACGAGCTGTTCGCGAACAACGAGCCAAATTGCCAGCCCTAGATAGAGGAGCTAGGATGCGTAGGAGGAATTCATCAAGAATGGGATAGATATATAAATCTATACATCATACAATTCAAATGCAATTATATTTCTAAGACTTAAGCTTTGATATAAATTTATACTTTATGGAAATAAAAAAATGTCACCACTGATCCTAAGGAGATATAATGGTCCAGAAGTGAAGAGTGCGATAAAGGTGGGTCCACTGTCAGATTTTGAAGACTACATATCTGATCAAATGAAGTTGTCTGAGCGAAGCCAACAAGGCTAAAATCGACCAAGCGGCTAGGTAGACAAAAAGATGGTCGGACGACCTTAGCCCGAGCTAATTATCCGGTTGCGAGACGAAAGATCATTCGGGTCAACCACTAATGGAAAGACGGTCCAATATAATAACCAACCCTCTTACGGAACCAATCTAAAGGAAGATCTGTTTCAACGACATCTCTAATCATTCGAGGGTCGCTCCAGAAGTTCATCGTCAAGGGCTAAGGATTGACAGCCAGGTTCTATCACTCGGCCGACGATACCAACCAAACTCAACCGACTTAGCTGACTCTGCCAACCCATACCGACCCAACTAAGCCGATCGAGCTGATCCTGCCAACTTGACGCACACTAGGGTCAACCAACCAAGTCAGAAAATAGTGAGACGACAAGCTTACACATGTAAAATACCATAAATATGGGCAAAAATGTAATATCATTATTATGTACAGTCTTATATATAAAAGATAAGTTTCATTTTATGAAAAAGACGAGTGATCACAATAGAGTATTGATTATCTTCTCTCTCTCTCTCTCTCTCTTGCCCCCCACCCACCCCCCCCTCCCCCTCCCCCTCCCCTCCCCTTTCCCTCACGAAAGTTCCTGACAAAGTGGCCGCCAGCTCTTCCTTCTCCACTTCTCCACACCAGCCGACAACTTATGCATCTCTTCATCTCGCTAGATACCTAGCGACTAAGCAAAGGAATTCTTGATTTTTTCAAGATGATGAGCAAGTGACCCATTGGACGTCCTGAGCCAACGAATTGTTTCCCCATCCTTCAAGGGGGTTTCAGGGAGATCAACTTCAGTATCCTCACTCAAAAGTCATCCGCCCTCGCCTGACGCCTATCTCACTATCACTGGCACATCAGTCGAATCTCGTTGATGCCAACAAAGGCTGGAACCTCACCTAGGCCTCTCAAAATCAAGTCATCTGCACCAATAGACAATGTAAAACGAAAGGACATCAGAAAGAATTTTTTTTCCTAACACGTAAGATTGTGGCTCCTCATACCCAATAAGTCGTTCAAACTCAAATCATAATTGACACTGAACCCTCATTGTGCAATGGGAGAGAATGATCATCCTCTTGCGCGGTTTGTTTGATTAGCGGGTCTTTCACCACAACAGAAGGTTAGGGGTGAGATTGATGGTACTGTCGGTCGGCCGGACACTCTACTTATTGTCGAGGAGTGAATCAGACGATCTCACCTTATCTGATAGTGAGAGTGCAATTGTTTTTCTCTTCGTAACGATGAATTTCATCTTCCTTTCTCCTCCTAGGCACTCCGGTCTTTTCATTTTTCTCAAGGCAAAATAGATCAAATTTTTGTTAGGAATATCCCCAAGGAGTTCGATACGTTATCCATCACCAAAACCGAATGTTGACAGATTCAAATGAGAGTGGTCGTATAAAGAGTAAAAAATGAAAATGAGTCTCATCACTCCTTATTTATAAGAATTAAACACATGAATCAATAAAGTTCAATCATTGAATCATTAATTAATAATAAATATGATCTATAATTGAAATAAATTTTATTTTTCTTGTCGCGATGTCTCTTTGAAGAAGTAAGAGAATCGGAGAACTAAAGTATGTACATAAATAATGTGTCAAAACTTACCCTAAGGAGATCTAATGATCTAGGAGGGAAGAGTACGAAAAAGGCTGCCTCACTGCCAATAGTGAAGCTAATTTTCCAACAAAGTTGTTCGAGTCCAAGCCAGCAAGGCACAACCGACGGAGCCATAAGACAAACAAAAGATGACTGGAAGACCCAATTCTGAACCAATTTATCAAATGTGAGACGAAAGAACATTTGAGCCAGTGCTATTGGAAAGATGACCCAATAAAATAGACAACTCTTATGTGAAACCGATTCAAAGAAAGATTCGATTATATAGTATCTCTAACCATTTTAGGACCGCCCCATAAGTTTCTCATCAGTGATTAGTCAGGCTCTATCAACCGGCCAACTCTTACCTACCGAACTGACACTGCCGACTCATACCAATATAGTTTAGTCGATCGAGCCGATCATGTCGATTCGAAGCTGACTAAATACAGCTGGCCAAGTCAGAATATAGGAATCATGTGAGTTAGTTCCATTTTTGATAGGCTTTTGATAAGGGTCTTCTCACATATAAAATGAATATATATATATATATAAACATACCACACAATTCTCATGCTTTTACATATTCAACGGTTTTAATACATAAAAAGATGTATTTTATTTTAAAAAAATTAATAATGATGATATTTCAATTTCGACGGGGCAGACTATGGGAATATTCATCTTACTTCCAACTAAGGGTCAAAAGCATTTTTCCTCGCAATTATTAGAATGCCATTCTCACCACTCCCCTTTTTATTTATTTGTTTATTATTGTATTCGCGGGAATCCGATTTGCTATGCTGTTTCGGTGAGAAGGCGGCTTTGTCGATCTATGCGGCCCCACAAGCCGGGCAAATGGTCCCGCCTCCTCGCTTTTCAACATCTGTCCACGACATACCAACCGGGCCCCACAAACCACTTCCGTCCTTGCTGGGCCGGTTGGCTCGGCTAGGGGCCCGCTGGCCTGCACCTGCGCCGGCTGGACCCACACACTGCCGGGCCCACCTTTTCGCTACCGTCCCATCAAGTTCGTGGAAATGGAGCCCGTGGACCCACGCGCGAGCCCGGTCTAAAAGCTTGGTGGATACGGATTCACTGAATAAAGGGGCCCAGAGAGGTGGGCCCTGGCTGTTTAACGCACTAAGGGAGAATTCATGGCGAGGAAGCATCCCCCGTAGCATTCTATAATAGGTGGATTTTTTGACCCCGTTAGAGCTATGTTGAAGTTTCGTGGAGGGAGGAAATAATCGAATAGAGGTTAGGGAAGGGGAGTTTGTTCAACTTTTGTTCATTTCTATTTATCGAATGTGTGCTCTCAATTTAATTTTTATTTGAAGGATCTTTTTAGAGAGATAGTGAGAGAATTTTTTAAGGCTTCAGGATTAAGTCCTCCCTCTTCCCATTTTCTTCTTATTTATATGTTATGTAGCATAAGTATCTAGGTTGTAGGTGGTATGGTAAAAAGTCCGAGCAAACTCGTCCTTTGACAAGAGTGCTGGTGTGATTATCATGTTGTTACTGAATGCTGATATGTATGCCGACAAACTGAAGTTCTCTTCATTTGCCTCAAAGAATTGCCCATCGAACTTAGTGGTGTAGTCAATTAACTGTAGACAAATTTGGTGGAAAGTTTCAACTAGTCCATGCAAATTTGGAATAAGAGCTTGGGAAATATGAGCGAGTTCGACTCGTTTGAAGACTTAAGCTTAATGAGCCTGTTTGGAGGAACTCACCAGAATGCCAACTTTGGATGTACTCGTGGAATCCATGTTGGTGGCAATGAGCTCTGTAGCTTGTCACTGCCAAAGATACGGCCAACAAGTACAATTGGTATGGTCAACACTATATCATTAAATTCATAGACTTATTTAGTATTTGGGTTTTCCTCTTATTAAAACGATACAATATTAATATAAAATATATTTAAAATACATCATCAATTAAAGGAAAGAAATATAATATTTTTAAGAATATAAAATTCTTGAGTGATTTCTAATCACATCTCCACTAATTTCTCATTACTTTTGCTTCTTTAATGACTTCTTAGTATGTGAATTATAAAGAGATGTTGTCTTTTTTTTTTTTTTTTTTTTTTTTTTTTGCTTCTTAGGATATGAGGCATGACTCATATATCAGAAAAGGGATAGATGCTGGAGCGGAACAAGAGAGCCTAGCGGAGCTCGCGAGCGGAGTGGAGCGGAATGGTACAGAGATAATTTTGTAATTACATATTGTACGTTAGGTTATATATCTAAAGAAAAAGATTACAAAACATATTGTAATTACATGTTATATAAGAACCCTAAATGTGTTTTGTAAATTTTTTCTGAAATTAAAGAAAGCCGCCGCTCTGCTCCCGATGACATAGGCATCTTTGTCAAAACTCGTTAAATCTATGTGTTTTCTTCTGTATTTGTGTTAATTATTGCATTTTTTTTTTTTGCCCTAAATTTCTCAACATATAACACAATGCAGAACTATCTGAATATACTTTTGAAGAAAGCAGGAGAATTAATTTTCAAATCATGTAAAATATACCTTATCCCTTGTGATCATTTTGTGATTCTATTTCATTTTCATGCTTACTACACATAAGCAAAAGTTACTTTGGGTAGTTTAACAAGACAGCTGCTTCAGCCAATGATAGTTTAACAAGTCTAAAGTTAACTTTTTAAGGCTTGTTTAACTAAGGTTTATGCTAAATTATATTAAAATAACAATAAAAAAGCCAAGTGAGGCTTAAATGAGGTTAATTAATTTGACTGGTTAACTAAAATAACTTTTTGAACACCCCCTTCAATTCCTATGAATTTACATATCTAACAACTTTTTTTTATACATTTGACCACCCCAATCTTTTAAATCATACAAAAATACCCCTGTTTTAAGTTTTAAAGAGTTAAATCCACATTTTGATGCATAGGTAAGGTGGTATTAGATACGTAAATATATAGGAATTGAGTGGTATGCATTTAAATGTTCCTAACTTTTTATAGTCGTAATAAAGCAAATTTATCAAAGGAATTTACATACGTACCAATCCAATTCCGATGCATTTACATATCTAATATATAAAGTTTATTTTTTAACATTTATGACGTCTAAATATTTCATATCACATTAAAAAAGCTACTACTTTAACTTTTAAATACACATTATATATGTGTGTGTGTGAGCGAGCGCTCGTGTGCTTGCGTGTGTGTGTGTGTGCATGTGTGTGTGCGCGCGCGTGTGTGTGAGCTTTGGCTCATTGGTTGCAGCCTTTGGCGCAAGTCCCTCTGGTCAGGGATTCGAATCTCATCACTTATGGGATGATTTGAATAGCACACAGGACTGGAAGGGGGTCCGCTCTTCGATCAGTACAACCTATAGGAGTTCATCGGCGGTCTCCGACTGTCGATCAATCTTAGAGAATATATATATATATATATATATATATATATATATATTGAAATTAGGTGTTAGATATGTAAATAGATAGAGGTGGTATTTAAATAAATCTTCCAAATTACTAATAAACCACTCAGCACCCATTATATATTTCACGCCTAAATTTAAGGAAGACATACAAATAGACAACTCAGATTCTTGTATACATATGTAACAACTGAATTTCAAACTTTTACATTCATATTGTTGAATCTAAATGTATCATGTGGGTCGTGCCCGTGGAATAGAACATAGACTCTGAGGGAAAGAGAAAGAGAGAGGCTTGCCTAGCCAGGGAGCAAAGATGGGGTGTCCACAGGGCTCGGCGGCCCCTATTATTCCACACAAAATAAGGTTACAAGTGAGGAACAAAGGGAGCCTAGGGACCACTTCACTCTTTTTATATGAGAGAAAAGAGAGGCAAAGAGATATTACACTTATGCCCCTGCTTTAATAGGAGCTATGAGGGCTACCTTGGTCCTTTTCTCATTTAGATCTATTTTCCTGAAGTTTGGGAGATCCATTGCGGTTGGTGCAAGGTTGTTGTGTTGTGCAAAAAATGACGAAAATAAAATGAAAAATGGAACGATAATAAAAATACACTAGAGCAACACACGGATTTACGTGGTTCGGCAAATTTGCCTCCGTCCACGGAACTGCAGAGGATTTTATTTCTTCGAGTAATTAGACAGTCGAGTCCCTCAACATTTACAAGAAAATCTCTATTTTCTCTCTCTCTCTCTCTCTCTCTCTCTCTCTCTCTCTCTTGCTCTCTTTCTCTCTTAGAGGACTTGGTTTGTCCTAGCTTGGCTTCATCTTTAAGCCAAAAGAGGCTATTTATAGAAATTATGAGGGCGGTAAGTGGGAGGTAGGTGAGCGGTGGGTGGAAATGTAGGTGAGCGGTAGTTGAGATTCTTAATTAGGAAACTAATTAATAAAAAGTTAATTAAATTGTGGTGGACCGGTTCTCCACATTACCCAAAATGTTGACCTAAGTGATCTTCGATGGTCAGCCTAGGTGGTCGGTCGGTTGATGGTGGTCGAACGAGATCTCTCTATTTTTGATTTAAATCTGATGGCTCTCACTTTTTCTTTATCTGTACTTTCTTTTATTCTGATTTTTTTTTCAGGGTGTGGTTGTTTGATTATTTTACCCACATTGCTGGGTGTTAGAACTGATTACTCAAAGGCGATTTGGGTCTAACATAGATTTTCGTTAAATAAGATTTATTAAATTCGTAAATTTGATCTTCATGTCAGCAGAGAAAAAAATTAATTTTTCGTTGTGTCGTTCTATTTAACTTGAATTCATAACTAAATTTTGTTATAAATATGCTACTAAAGAATCGGCCAATGCTCCATTTGGGGCAGCTTATTCGCAGCGGCGGCTTTCACCTCACTGTTTGGGAATTGCATTTGAGTAGCTTATCCAAAAATACAGTTGGTTTTTTACACTAAATGTGGAACTTGTGTCAAACCCCGCGATCAGCGTATCTAGATAAATAACATATCTTGATAAGCAGAAGCTGTCTCAAACGCACTCTAAATACAGTTCTCTTATAGTATTTTTTATTTTAGTTGAATATTTTAGGTGTTGTGGGTGTCATAATTAAAATTTATATATGAAATATGTAATGTTTGATGTTTCAAGTGTATTGTACGTAAATTTCCGTTGTATTTATTCCAAAATTTGATTTATTATAAATTGTCACGCAAGGCTTGCAGTATAGAGCTGCTTGCAAAGGTCCAAAAATTCAGAGAGATTATTAAATTGGGCAAACATGAAATTTAGATGATGCAGATAGAACTGAAATGACAATCTGAGAGGACTGAGGTTATATGAACAGCTTAAAATGGAACTTAGGGTACGAAAAAAAAAACTTTAAATTCACTAGATTATTAATATGCTCATAGCCGAACAGATAATTTCAAGCTCGTACCTTGTAAGGTTACTAATAACAATATCCAAGATATAATATCAATAAATTCATCTAATTACATGCGGAGATTTATCAAATCTGTGGTTATTAAAACATCTAAATATATTAAAAATATGTGTTAAAATTATAATTAAGGCCCCGTTTGGTTCCGCTGTAAGGCCCTGCGGCGCGGCCGGTGAACGCGAAGTCGATTGGAAAGTCCCGCGGCAGAGTACAGCTTCGCGGCAGATCGCCGCGAAGCGGCCTTAAAGCGGACCGCGGGATAACCCCCGCGGTCCGGACCTCAACGCGGCTTTGAACATTTTATTCCTGCCGCTGCCCTCGCTCCGCCTCGCCCTCGATTTCTCTTTGCCCTAACATTCTCTCGTGAGCCGACGGTATCTACTCTTCCTCGAGCGAGAAAAGATCGAATCCAAGGTAACCTACCTTCGATCCTTCCCTCTCGAGTCCCCGTCTGCCTCTCCCTTCCCCGTTATCGTTCTCATTTGTTCCATCTAGTTGTGAAGAGTATTTCTATGGATTTAGAAATTTACAGATTTAGTTTATATTATTATATGTGATTCGAGATTAGAGGCCATTAAAGTTTGCTTTTTGGATTGAAAGACTTGTTATCTTCATCTCTTTGCCTAATCTTCTATTTCGAATCCGTTCTCAGTATGTCAAGGCAGTTCTCTCGCTGGCAACTATGCTTAATTTCGGTGATCTTAATAGCTATAAAGTTCTCGTTTTGCAATAGCTATAAAGTTTGCAGTTCTATGTTTCTCAACAATTTCAGATTTTGCAGCAATAGCTATAAAGTTCTTGTTTTTTTTTCACTGCGAGTAATGAAAACTATAATCGAAGGTGTCATTTTTTATATATTGGGAACTCAGAGAGTTTTGATATTCATACTTTCTTGTGATGTTGTTATGGAGAGCAATGTCTTTTCTATTTGTTTAGTAGTTTGGAATTTCCTGTATTTGTTATTCTGTTTCTACAGAAATTTCTGTAAGGATGGAAGGGTTGTGGCAAACATACATGGAACTCCTTTGATTTTGTCATTTTATTTGTTGTTTAAGCAAAAAAAAGTTAGATTTTCCTTAGTTTAGCATGCTGGAGAATTATGGAATACTACAATCAAGTCAAAAAACCTGCATATTCTCAATACGTTCCCAATTACTTTGTTGGTTATGTTGCCTCATGTGATGATTATAGAAGCCCCATTAGTTAAGAAGATATGAACTTTGTTTTCTGCTGCTTTGGTAACTTGAACCTATAGAATTGAACCCTAGCTTGAGGCTGATTAATTAGTGAAGCTGAAGATTAAACAGAGGTGGTTCAAGCTCGAGATTAAACATGTGTTTGCTCAATACATATGTTTGCTTGTGAGCTAACTTGAACCTATAGAATTGAACCCGAGCTTGAGGCTGATTAAATAGTCAAGCTCAATATTAAACAGGGGTGCTGCAAGCTCGAATTGATTTGTTTAACCCCTATTATGTATGGAACTTTATGGAAAGTAGCCTCATCACATATGAAGAAGTGGTCCTCGAACTCTTTATTTGTTGTAGTCCAATATTTGTGGGTCCTGGATAAGTAGGCTAGCTAACGTGCATTATTTTTGGGTCCTGAACTTATGCTGAACAATTATTCTTTGTATGGCTGATGGAATGCAGGGATGCTTTTATTCACCGATGCTGTTATTCCCCGTTATCGATCTCGTGGATTTGAACTGTTTCACTTATCTCTATTAATGTTTTGATCCTTAGTTACTAATTTGTCCATTGTTTGCCTCATCTTTATTTCCGATGAGTTAGCAATGGTAAATTTTTTATTTACTATCTTCCGTTTAAGTTATCGAATAACTTTTAATTTGGTAAAGCATAGTATGATTACATGAATGGTTGTCCATTTGGTAAAGCATAGTCCGAAGGCAAGTTCTCGATAATTTGCAGCTAAATATGATTTCTTTTGCTTCAATTTGTATTTATGGTGAGCCCAAAGTTGCGGTTGGTTTCATTCATTTTAACCCTGGAGCATATAAACTGAATTGTGAAAAGTATTTTGCACTTGCAGAATGCATCAATCCCATAATATATTAGTGAAAGCTTCATGTATCGAGTACAATTCGCTTTATACCGAAAGTTTTATGCCTCGCTCCTCGGTAGTTGTATTCTTTACGGGCAAATAAGAAACACTAGCAAGGATTCTTCATGGAAGGATGGAAGGGTAGTGGCAATCATACATGGAATTCCTTTGATTCCGTCATTTTACTTGTTGTTTAAGCAAAATAAAGTTAGGTTTTGCTTAGTTTGTCATTACCCAATGGTTCATGCATTTTGTGTATACCATGATTCATGGCTACTGCTTTCATAGTTAAGCAATTTTTAGAAGTGACTCTTTGGGTGATTCTATGTGATTGAGTGGGCTCTTCGTGAATGATATATAATGACCTTATATTTGAGGGGAAATGATAGGCCGTCCTAAAAAGCAAAAAAAGAAAAAAGAAAAAAATGGTGATTGATTTCATACAGAAAGATGGAGAAACTATGATTGCCTATGGTGGCTGCTTCCTATGGTGGCATATGATTTTTAGCAATTGTTCTTGGTGGCTGCTTCCTATGGTGGCTGCTCTATGATTATAAAGCTATGATTGTCTGTCAATGCAGTCTTTTAGCACCATTTCTTTTTGGCTCATCAAAGTTCTTATTGCATTAGAAATTGTATCTTCATATGTTCTGTAACATCTGGTATAATTGGTGTGTAACTCTAGGTAAATTGGAGTTGAGTGTTTATGGTACTTTGAAATTCTTTGTACATGTTCTCTATTTCAGCAATAAAGAAATATCATTTCTTTCCCGTGGATGTAGGTCAGTTAGACCGAACCACGTAAATTGTTCTCTTCTTTGTGTTTACTCGTACTTGGTTGGTTAATTGCAATTTATATTTGTCAATGCTAATATGAGTAAAGATATAACTAATATTTGTGCTATTCATAGTATGGCTAATAAGAACAAAGAAGTTGCTACTCCCGCACTTCGGGAGAAGGATATAAAAATAATTTTTCGCGATCTATGCGTAGCGGAAGTCGAGAAAGGGAATAGGCAAATTCTTTTTCAAGAAAGAAGGTTGGCAAAACATTGTCACAAATTTTAAGGATGTCACAGCAAGAGATTATGACGATGCTACTGACTAAAAAATAAATGGGACCAACTCAAGAAAGAGTGGAAACTTTGGAAGGACTCTAAAACAAGGATCGACGGCTTGGGTTGGGATCCATCGAAGCGAACAATTGCGGCATCAGATACATGGTGGGCTGAAAGACTTGCGGTAAGCTATCATTCAATTAATAATTGCAATGTAAATCATTTTTTTGTTTTTTAGCCCTCCTAATGAAATCTAATTTGATGTTACAGATTTTTCCTACGGCCAAAAAGTTCAGAATAGCTGGGATAGAACCAGAATTGGAGGACAAACTAGATAGAATGTTTGGTGGCGTAGTAGCTACAGGGAAATTTTCAGCTGCAGCAAGCCAAATAATGATTGAAACAACTCCTGAAGAGGTTGCCGTAGAATTATCAAACGATTCAGCAGAACTTCGGGTTTACGAACAAACTGAAATGCAATCAACAAATCGTACGAAGCGGCCCCGGATCGAAAAGAGGAAGAAAATACTCGTTGCAACTATGAAAGAGCAGCTCTCACTATCGGTGGAATCAACAAATGATGCTCCACACGTAGTTCAAAAACCGACGTCCAAGCATGTTGTTAGTCTTCTACAAGAAGACCTGCACATTATAGGGGATCGTGATCTTTTCTTCTTTGCTATCGACCTCCTTCGGGACTCTCTCCACCGAGACTTCTTCACTGCAGTTAACAGAGAGCTACGAGTCGAACACATACGCTATTATTATAACCGTCGCACATTGTGATTTGATTTGGAACTGATGATTTTATTTCATCTATCATTAGTACTGTTAGCGATGTTGTTGTTTGGACAATTTCTATTTGAATTGTGGAATGTTCGAGTTATTTCGTCTCTAAATATAGTTTATTCATTTGCTTCTTTTAGTCGGTTGTTGATTTCTATAGAAAGTAACTTGTTCAATCTGAAGGTGCAGTTTACACCGTCATGAATCCGGAGGAAGTCCGACGGCGTAGGAGAAATGCAGCAATAAATATAATGCTACAATATTATAATACGTACGTCGATCGTGAACCTTGCTACACTTCATCTCAGATTGGAGAAAAATGGATGGGTGAAATGATATCGGGACACCCAACGAGATTTCGTAACATCTTCCGCATGTCACATGATGTTTTCGGAGATCCGCTAGTAGACCTAACAACATCTCATGGACTTCGTAGGTCTTCAAGGACAACATGCCGTGAAGTATCGGGCATCACACTCGTACATACTATCACAAAATGAGTCAATGCGGGAGCCATGGAACGATTCCAAGCATTCGTCGGAAACAATAAGCCGATATTTCTCGATTGGTTTAGCTTCTCTTCTCGGCCTAGCCAAAGACATAATAAAACCAACCGATCCGAGTTTTGCAAGGATCCCGACGGAGATTCTTAACGATGACCGATATATGCCATATTTCAAGGTACACATGTTTACTAGCATAATTTATTAATGGATTACATTTTGAAATAATTTTTCTCGTTTCTATAGGATTGCATCGACGCGATCGATGGAACGCATGTTCATGCTATAAGTACCGGATAACGAGAAAGTTGCTTTTATCGGTCGTTCCGGGAGGACAACTCGAATATAATGGCTGTTTCGTGATTTCAACATGTGCTTTACATTTGCATCGGTCGGATGGGAGGGCAGCGCACATGACGATACGACTCTTTAAAATTGCAACAAGGAAGCCGGACTATAATTTTCCTCACCCACCGCACGGTAAGGTCATTTGTAATATAAATAGTTGATGTTTGTGGTCACATAGCTTACTAAATTTTCTATCATTACGAGTAAGTATTATTTGGTAGATGCTGGCTACCCAATGCGTAGGGGTATCTTAAACCATATCCCGATACAAGATATCATATTCCAGATTTCGAAAGAGCTAGTAATCGAACAAGAACGAGGAAGGAGTTGTTTAATAAGAGACATTCATCCTTGCGAGGCGTTATTGAGAGAACATTTGGAGTTTGGAAGAAGAAATGGGTCATTCTTCGAGATATGCCACCCTATCCGTTCCCCAAACAAGTGCAGATAGTGTTGGCAACTATGGCCCTGCATAACTATATCAGGCGGCATCCAACTCGAACTGATGTTGATTTCGACCATGCCGATCAAAATGACGAGGTTGCTACAATCGAAGGTTTCGAGGACCGCATCGAACCGTCTCAACCACGAGAACGAACAATAGTGCACCAATCTGTACAAAAGAAGGGAGGTGCAAACGAAATGGCAGCCCTTCGAGAAGACATTACTCGATTGTTAGTTGGAGAGTGATTTGGTCGAGCAATGCAATGTATGTCTTTCACACTCTCTCTGAGTAGTTTACTTAACATTATTTACAATTCGACACTCTAGCTTGATTCTTTTCATTTTGTTCGACTATTTCGTACTCAAATTAATTAAACCGCATGTGTGCTTCAATTTCGAGTAAACACGAGCTCCAAGACGTCGGCTACCTCTCGCCGATCGCTATGTCATCGCTGGGCCGCAGACATCTCTTTTGGCATCACGTCGCCCGCATAGCTTTCGCCGAAAGTTTTATGCCTCGTCCTCGAACATTCCGGATCGCGCGGTTTCTTCCGATGGGCGGATAGTTACCGCATTCTCACGAGTCCGACGCCGGGAGTGTACGACCACTACGGAAGACAGAGAGTGACACGGGAGTTACAATATCTCAAAACTAAAGTGAACATTATTATATTGTTGGTTGTTGTTGGAATAGTCCTACGCTTTTTTTCACTCTATCGTTGCTACCACGTGCTTCGAGAGTGACTATATGTTTTGTTGTAAAACTCTACGACTTTTTCGAGATATGCAATCATTCTCTTGATGTGTTTTCGTTTCGGATCCCGTGTAGACATATGATTTAAAAATAAAAAATTTTTAATGCTCTTAATATATATAGATATCCGAACAATATGAAACTAAAAGAGTTCTTTTATACATTAAAAAATGTTAATACTTTTAAAATATGTACATATATTATTTAGTTACATATTTTTTAAAGCTCCTAAATGTTTCATTAATTGGAACAATCTATTTAAAAATAAAAATTTTCAAGTATATATTTTATTAAAAATATGATATAATAAAGCTCGTAAATATTTTATTATGAAATTAAACTAAGATATAATAAAGTCTCGTAAATATTTTATTAATATACTTAAATAATTTCATTTATATAGTGAATTATTGCATTGAAGCAATAATTCACTATATAATCTAGATACAATAAAGCTCGTAAATATATATTTTAAATATAAAAATTTAAAAATATAATTTAAATTTATTAGTTTGTATATTTAAAATATAAATTTTTTTAAAAAATCTCATTTGCAAATATCGTATACTATATAAATATATCAAAATTTTAAAACAGCTTTTAATAAACAAGTGCAGCTCTGATTATTTATTTCCATGACTGTTTTTCCCATAATCAGAATCCAAACAGACAATGACATTTTCCTCAGCAATTGCTTCCCATAATGTTTCTACAGAAGATACTGCAACATGCAAAGTCTGGAAGCTGCAGCCCTACCAAACAGGCCCTAAATCAAAAAAAAAAAAAACTGATATTAGTAATATTTTTAATATGATTTAAAATTTTAAATTTTATATAAAAAAATGAAATTTTTAGATGTTAGATATATATATATATATATATATATATATATATATATATATATATATATATTATCAACATATTTTGGTCCAGTAAAAGAAAGATTTAAATATATACCACTTAATAATTTCTTATATAGTTTTTAGACATGTATGTAAAATTGAAATTTAGCTATTAGATATATATGTTAATGCATAGGAATTGAGTGGTATGCATGTAGAAATCTTCCTTAAATATATCATACATGCACTCTGTTATCCTTCCTAACTTTCCACAATTCCAAAGGTGCCAACGCCTCTGACTGTTGTCTGTTGCGCTTGAGAGTTAGGCTTCTACCGTAGAATGTCCGGTAAGTTTAGCAAATGTAGATATTTGACGCTTTATATGCTTATAAATCCTCCTAAAAAAACAAATTAAATGTTAGAAACTAAAGAAAGAAGCTTGCCTCAGTTTTTAGTAAAGCGTAGGCTGAATTCGCATTGCAAGTTTCCACCTCACTCTTCATCCTCCATGTCAAATGGTGTCATTATGAACGTATCAGTCTAAATGCTTTTCAAGGCCACTATGGCCGGTGCTAGGCTTCCTGTTAGATATGCCTCATATATCAGATAAGTGATAGATGTTAGAGCGGAGTGGAGCTCGTGAGAGGAAATATCTGTCTAATCCGGGGGTTTCGTTAAGTGGGTTGGGGGTGCGGGAGCAACGACTCCGCGGTATGACAGATGGGGATTTTAGTAATTTTATCTATGAGTTTTATCTATATATTCGATGTGTAACCCTATGAGTAGTTACTGAATATTTTTAGAATAGTAAAACCACTGTACTCCCGGGAATATAAACACAAATTGCCGAACCTCATAAATTTTCCTGTGTTCTTGATTTTAGTTTTCTTCTTCTTTAAATTTTCACTTCACTTCAATTGTTGATCTCCATAGCAGACAACAGGGAAACAGAGCTCGAGTACGGATAACAGTTGTCCTACGCCGCGCCCGGATCCTTCACTTCCAGTTTTCTTCCGGAATACCTCGAATTAGGCCATTTCATGCCGTAGTAACACCTGGAGATGAGCAAGAGGTTTCCAGCTAATTCTACCAGACAGCTTTACGATGATTTAGGGAGAAGCCTAACCATTGGCGTAGATATTTCCATTACAATAGGCAATCAATTCTGCATGTAAGAAAATGTTGGAAACATCAAATTGGAGGATTGGCCAATGTTTATTGACTGTTATATTAAGGAGAGTACAGAAAGTTGTCATTTTGGCCATCAGACTAAATGTCTTTTGATAGTTGATTCCAAACACTTGTTTATGTTCCTAAGCTACTAATCTTGCTTTGTAGGAGTTATTGTGAGTTTTGTAAAATATGTCCATCTACAGCCAGATATCAGATAATTGGGTTGAGGTTCAACTAGTTCCTATGTACCTTGGGGCTGTAAGACATGAAATTCCTCATTCATAGCTTGGTGCCAATTAGGTGACTTTGTTGCCTGGGTATATGCTGTGGGATCAAGGTTGTGCTGCAGTTAATATGATAAATTGATTTCTGGGTTGGTTTCGGCTTCCCTATTTTGGTCCTGGTTTGCAGTTGGTGCCCTATAATTGGTTGTGTTGTGGCATTATTAGGTTCCTGCTGATTGGTCACCTGTTGGGACTGTGGTTGTGATGATCGAGGAGTTATATGGTAGGTCGGATGTGGTGGAATAGAGGTATGTGGAGATGTATTGTTTTTGTGTTGTGGTAGATTGTCGCATGTTGTCAAAGTGGGAACCAATAGAAGGGGATTGGAAGAAGTGCAATTTGTTCTCCTTTCTTTCTTCTTTCTTTTTTTTTTTTTAATTTTTTTTTATGTTTGTTTGCCAACCCCACTTAGTGGGATGAAGGCTTTGTTGTTGTTGTTGTGGTAGAGCAGTGATGGATTTGTATTGGAAAATGTTTTCATGAAACACCACATGCCTCGAAATGATCATTCTTGTGGATTGTAGGTTGTAACATTAGTATCCTTTGTGAGTGCAAGAGTATCTCAAAAGTATACAAGAGGTTGAATGGGGTGCTTGTTTATGTGACCTCATATGTTGTAACCAAGCACAACATCAGCACCAAAAAACTTTAAGATAGGATTATGTTGGTGGGTGATTATAAATTAGTTCATATGGAGAAGTAGAGAAGGTGTATTTGGATGGCAAACCGTTGATGAGATTGGCAACCATTAGAAGAGCTTCTGCCCAAATCTTGAGGGAAACTGATGCATCATGGAGGAGAGTTCTAGTGGTTTTTATCAAGTAGGGATGCTATTCTATTTTGTTCTAGAATATGCAAACATGAATATTGGTGTAGGATACCATGTTGAGATAAAAATTGGTGAAGAATATTGCTATTTTATTCTCCCGCTCCATCCAACCTAAGGATTTATATGTATGTTTGGAATTTAATATTGATCATATTTAATGCAATACATTTTCTTAGTCACTTTGGATTTATGATGCATTCAAAATAGCCAACAAAAGCGAGAATAATCATCAATGAATACTATGTGATGGCAAAAACCTTGATTAGATAGAATTGGGATGGATCCCATGCATCGGAATGAATATGCTGAAAAGGAAAATACATATGTAGAGAAGATGCAAGAAACTGTTGCTTATGATTTGTGTTGCAAATACAACTTTCACATGGAGATGCTTTAGTCGGTGTGTTGAGAGTTGGATTTGCCTTTGAGAGAAGATGAGATATATCAAGATGAAGATGTCCAAGTTTCTTGTGCCATGTTATAGAGTTGTGCTAATGTTGCATGAGCTTGGTTATGGGTCTTAGTGGATTGGTCTGTAGTGATCAGATATAGACCGTTAGAGCTGTAATTTTATATAGATATAGAAGGTTATGTGATAATGATGTTACATGGCAGATATTTGGTAAACGAAGCTTACGCTCATGTGTGGGAAGTATACCATCTCGATGTTATGAAGTGTGACAGATTGCCTATTTCCCATCAGAACTTGCTCAAAACAATTGGCTAGATTAAATGCCTGAAGTTGGTTAAAATTTGATGTTAAGTGTGTCGTTGCACAAGAGTCCTAAAACCCGCTCAGACTGAAGTGTTGGTTTGTAAGGCTTGGTTAGGAGGAGTATATTTCGGATTTTTATCGATGTTAGCATGTATTAGCTAACTTTCTGAATTTATTGCAAATTTGACAGATAAATTGAACTCTTAGTTGTGAACGTCCTCCTTTCATCCTTGATGTATAATTATTTCAACCACATCCTCTTGAGGTTATGTAGTTTTGATCCCTACATGCTTTTAACGCCAATTGAGAATTTATCGACTGTTCCATTTTCAGATTGTCATTGGCTTGAATAATTTCTTTGCTCCAAACGAAAGAAAAGAAATCATTCAGGTCCAATGGTTGAAATTGGGTTCAAATCGCTATTTTGAATGTCTGATGCATTGTCGGTGGACTATTCAATGTATACAAGATAATATTTCCAGATCCAATTGCTCTCCAGCGGTCGATATGTTATAAACCAATGTATTAATCATTGTTAAGTATCGTTTCATTGATTGATTGTTTATGGATAGGTTATGTAGCTCAATTTTGAGCTAAACCAGACGAGATCGGTTGGTCGGTTGTAATCATTTTGCAATGGTGTTCCACACTTCAACTATTGTAGATAGATGCAGAATGTATGGGAGCATAAATGGTGAAATGATTGAATACAGTGATATCTTTAAATCTTGATCCACCAGAATCCACATGGTGTAGAGTTGATTGAGATTTGGGATGTCATTTGCTTAAGTAATGAATTTAGATTAGCATGGGTTGCTTCCATCTAGATATCCCAGAAATCCATTCGCCGAAGAAATAATTCAAAAACTTGGGCTTTCCACAATAGATAGCTCTCAACCGACAATTATGTGTGAGTAATATTTTTGATATTGCTCATAAGGAACTTGAGGTTGGGAGGGATGCTTCTGGTGTGTAAAGTTTCTAGAGAAGGGTTACCTTGTGTCTCTAACATTTGTGAAGTGGAGATTGTCCAGATCGAAGGAGATTTAGATAAAATAAACACCAGCTGAATGTTTTTGTATATCTGAATTGGATCAAGGCTCGTAGGTACTTGAGCTTACTTCTCTGATACCATAAAGAAATATAGGAAAGGTATACTATAATATAGAATATAAGTGAAGAAGATACCAAAAATATAGAAAGCTACTCTACATTCTTCCTTAACTGTTTGCACAGTGAGCACACCAACATTTGTTAGGTGGTTACGCTTATTAGAACTGAAACCTACACGGAAATCAGCATCTACGACGACCAATTTTCGATCGTAGGGTTGCAAATCCCCGTTCTGAATGACGGGAGGAGGACGAACTACACGATGCATCCAGCAGAATAGGATTAGAGGAGACCACGGCCTAGAACATCTTCATGTCAAGTGTTTCTGCTTTCTTGTGCTCCCTTGATACCATCCTCTGCGTTTGGCCAGGCTAGAGAAGAGGACCTTAGATCAGATGAATGGGTTAAAGAGGGAGACCACGAATCCTGATCTGTTTGTGAGGAGACAACTGTTAGATGAGCCTAAGAAGCTTCTGATGAGGACTTCAAGGTGATGGTCTAGTACAACTTGTTATCGACGAAATGAAGAAATCACGATAGTTGTCGAAGCAAAAGTGAGTCATCAACCATGGGAGCTACGGTGGTAGGTTCGACGGGGAAATAAATGAAGTTGGTGATGATGGATGTTAGTAATGGGCGTGGGAGACCAGCCTAGTCGGCAAAGGTTCGAGGTTAGTTGTTTCAGATGCGCCGCATTGGAAATGATAGTTAGAGTGAGGATGCAGCCATCAACTTGCAGGAGAAAGTGAGGAAGACGAAGAGGACAAATTTGTGGATATTTATGGAGTACGAAACTGAATGCCAAAGGCGGGAATGCCTCTGACATCTCAACGCCTTGTCTGGTCATCTACTATCCCTCACTCTTGCATCCTGTGATGACCCTCGCTCCACCGTAGACAGAACACTCTTCTTTTTCTCCACAACACTGCAAGCAGGCAACTATCCCTAGCAACTGCACACCGACAGTCTCTAACATCCTTTCGTTGTAGCTGCTTCCTTTGGTGGACTACTTGCCACATGCTTCTTCACCTAATATCAGTCAAATCAACACAGTGAACTTTCCTTCTGTGATTTTGAAGGGTTTAAGGTTTTGGCTGGGATTTATTTAGGAATACAGAGGTTGATGGAGGAGATGAATATAACGCAGGCGTATGTGGCTGCGAATTTGATGACGAAGAAGGTTAGGGAAGTCGTGGGAAGTGTGGAGATTTGTATCAACAGCTTGATTCAAGCTATAATGGAGGCCAAGTTGAAATCTTTGAAACATGAAGAAGAGATAGTGGAGACCACGGTGGCTAAGGTGGAGGTGGATGTGACGCGGGTAGCTCATTGCATGAAGATGGAGAGATGCAAGGTTGTGAGATAGAAGCTCTTTTGTGTGTGAGAAGCTATGATTAATAATACACACAACTTTTCTATTCATGTAGGTTATCACTTCTATATCACTGCATGTAGGTTGAAATTGCTTTAAAACGAGCTTTTATGAAGGACAAAGCATAAATTGAGATAAACAACGTGTTTTTCCTTGGTTAGACTCTGAACATATTGACCAAATATACATTTGCTGCAATAACAATCGGATTGGAATATCTGTGTCTTTGATGGCATGATGCTCCCAGCAGACGCATTATTAAGGTAATTTTTCTTGAGTGCCAGTGAATTTATGGCATTAGATTGATATATTCATGTTCTACTGTTGTACAAATTAGTGGCACTCGCACAAATAAAAGTAGAGTTGATAGAGGGAATAATAAAAATTTTAAGTGTGAAAAAATTTAAAAGGTAACGATCATGAGTTTTAATCCAGTTGAAATGATTCTACTATGTTGATGTAGGTTATAAGATTTTACTGACCATTGACTAACTGGAAGCACTATTACACGAGTAGAGGTTATCGACGTAACTTCCTCTAAGAGAGTGACAGAATATGTTGAGAAAATGACAACGATAATGATTGTTGTGAAGGAAGACAAGAGATAGAGGTCGTCTGTTGGAAAATATGATGTCAGTGTCTTCACAATGACAGTTCACCAATGACGACGATGGTGGTCGGTCAACGGAGTTCTGATGGTGGCAGCATCCTGGTAGCTGTGTTCCAACGATAACGACGGTGGAGATTGAGCAGTTATGGGACATCGTGGGTCATAGTCAAATGGTGGTGGTCCTGTGGCAGTGATAGTGATAATCATGCAACGATGGTCCTGTGGCGGCGGAGGACATACAGAGGTGTCCTGGGGGTGACAACAATGCTGTTGACCAATTGTGATTAGGCGGCGGCAGCCAGATGGCAGTGGTCCACCGCAATAATGGTGGTAGTCGAGCAACGGTGGAGGCTAAATGGTAGTGGTCCACCGGCGGCAACAAGACAGTGGTCTACCAGTGGCAGCCTGGCCTTGAGTTGACAATGATGGCAGTGACAATTACCGGATAGTTGTGGTCCAGTGGCGACGATAGTAGCAGCCCGGCGGCAATGGCGGCTAGACCATGGTGGCCTGACATTGGCGGACATATCACGATGGTTTGACGGCTGTGGTGGTTGAGCGGTGACGGAGGATGGATGGTAGTGGTCATAGCGGTAGTGATGTTTGCAAGACGGTGGCGACAGCTGTGGGCAAACAACGGTAGTGGATCTTCAGAACCCCTTGGATCTATAAATACCCCACCTTGGGAGGTTATGGAGGACACCTCCCTCTGGCTCATATTCCAGGTGACAAAGTTTTGGCTTTTCCTTGCACAATGAAATGGTTGGCTATTGTAGTTGGATGGTTCAAAGGTATGTGTATGCCTCATTCATAATTTAATCATTTTATATTATTATTGTTTCATGCAAAATATTATAGACCTTGTAGAATTTTTTTTACTTTCAAGCTTTACTCTTTTGTTGCTTTGAAAGTCATTGAAGATTTAAGAATCAAAGATTCAGAATTAACTCATACTTCAGGTTGTTATATGTAATTTTCATATTTGATATTTATAATTGTCAATTATAAATTTGTAATATGTAATAATGTAATTTGTAGTTTATGTGTTATTTGTAATATGTAATTTATAATCTAAGAGTTGTGATTATAATTTTGTAAATAATATTTCTTCCGCCTTAAAAATTTGTAATTTGACAATTCATTTAATGAAAAAAAAAAATTATTTCTGATTTTGTGAATTTTATATTTTATTTTTTATAATAATAAACAATTTTTGTTCAAATAAAGTTTTTGAGTCTGCTCGTTACGCTTTTTGAGCCCGTTTGAACTGGGTTTCGAGCCAGCTCGATTAGATTTTCGAGCCGGTTCGATCAGGTTTTTGAGCCGAATCGATGTGGTTCATGAGCCAAAAATGCCATTCGGGCTGGCTCGTTTACAATTCGAGCCGGCTAATAAATTGTTTGATTTTGATCCGAATCGGATCGAAATTAATTGAATTGATCCACGAACTGATTTTGATCCATCTAATAAAATTTTGAGTCGATTTTGAGCCAAGTCTGAATCGAAAGTGTCTCATTCACAGCCCTAACTATAGTAGTCCAGCAGAATGAGTGTGGCTTGGCATCGATGGTCTAATGATAGCGGCTTGACAGTGGAGATGGCAACGGCGTCAATCACATAATTGTGTTTTGGCGACCAGTAAGTGAGGGTAGTCTGATGATAATGAGGATCGAGAAATAGTGACCCAGAAAAGACGAAAGTGGGCTTGTGATGACAGCAATAGCTCCAATGTCGTTGAGGCAATATTGTTGGAGCTACAGTGGCTAATGATCTAACAGTGTCAGCCAAATCATAATATTCTTATTGTGACAGTGACTAAGAGATGGTAATCCTGCAAAGAAGTCAATGGTGTTGGCAGTATTGGCCCGGTAGGGAGGAAATCATTCATTGTGGGGAGGAGACCCCATGCAAACATTCTCAAGCAAGGCATTCTCCATTGATGGTTGATCTCAAGGCATGTAACAACATTTGATTGTGCTAGTTTTGATTGTCAAACCTTACATAGAAAGTGAAGAATCTCATTCTTTGACTCCTCCGTTCTACACACTGAGTCTCCCAAAGACAGGCTTCAAGCACCAGCATGATGTTACTAGTTGAGGACGTAAAAAGAAGAGGCTTGATGTCCCAAAATCTGAGATTGTTTGATCATTGGAGTAGGAGGCGCCATTATTGTAGATATTAATGATTGTCACGGATTTTACGATGGTGTAAGTGATTTCCACATATAGTGTCAAATTGTTGCATGCTGGATAATTTGATGTGGTAGAGCGATATATTAACTTCTTAGTGTTGTATGAACATTCAGCACACACACACAGATAAAAGAAGAGCTCATAGAGGAAATAACATGAGTTTTTTATGTGAAACTCCAAAGAAACAAAAACCAAGGAGCCTAGTCCAGTTAAAATAATTCTACTTTGTCAATATAGGTTCTAACAATTTACCTGCTCTTAAATAGCAAGAAGTACTATTATAAAAGTGAGGATTATCAATGTGACTTCTGCTAAGGAAAGGATAGGATACGTTAGGAAAGTCGCTATGATGACTATTGCTTTGAAGAAAGATGGACAGTAGAGGTCGTGTGCAAAAAAATTAGATGTCAGTGTCGTCGGTAGCGGTGGCTACGACGGTGGTGGCTGGACAATGGAGGTCTGGTTATAGTGAAGTCTTGCGGCAGTAGTCTGATGGTAGTGATGGTGGAGGAGCAGTAGCGGTCAGCTGCTAGATGATGGTGATCCGATGGCGATAATGGTAGTGGTCTAGCAATAATTTTTTCGCAAAGGCGGAGACTAGACAACAGTGGTCAAGCAACAGTGATGGGTTGGCCAGACAATGGCGGCCCGACGAAAGTAATTATAGGACAGTGGTCTGGTAGTGGTGATGATAGTGGCTGGATAACAATGGTTCAACAGTGGCAGCAAGCGACGGCGATGGTCTAGTGGTGGCGACATTGGTGGTGTGGCACATGTAGTTCGACAAAAGCGGTTTGGTAATGACCATGATAGCGGCTAAGCAATGATGCTTTGGCAACAACAACGACCAGATGGCGGTGGTTTGGTGGTGGCAACAATGGTAGTCGGACATCAACGATCTAGCGGCGATGGCAACCAAACGGTGGTGGTCTGTCTGCGACGATGGTGGCAGCTGTTAGACGGCAATGGTCTGATGACCAAATGATGGTTGTCGACAAGACTATGGCTTGTGGTCAAGCTAAAATGGTTTGGTGGTTGCGGTGATAGGATAACGACAGTGTTGATGGCTAGATTACGATGCAAACAACTGTGGTGGAGCTCAGGAACTCACCAAAGCTTGAAACTTCTTGGCCTTTTCCTCCCGGCCAAACTCCCCTCTCATTAAGAGATTAAGAGTCTCTTTATGGATTTGAAGATCATTTGATCCCCAAAATACATCTCAAGTCTTCTTATTATATATTAAGTGCATGATTCGGTCTCACGGTCTCAAATCAAATTATTTTTGACGTCATCCGATTTATCACTAAAACGTTTCATTTAATCATAAATTGAAGTGTAAATATTTCAATTCTGATTTTTAAAGCTTCCAATCAAAATGTGCATTGAGATCCATGCAAGGCAATATATATTTTTCTTGGAACGTTTCAATTCTATAATTGCAATCTGCATGATTAATTCCTTTGGGAGTTTCCCATATATTTATAGCACAAAATTCTAAAATCATAGCTAAACACTTTTTTTTTTTTTGTTTGTTTTTAACAATGCATATTATTTGCATGTTTATTAATTTCCCTGTATATTACAGCTAACTTATATATGTTTAACAGAATAAAATCAACCAAGTATGCTTTAATTTAAATTCATTAATTCTAATAGGAAGATTTATATACATAACAGACGATTCCCACGCAATCACATATCTAACATCTAAATATATACCATCTTATCCATGTATGAAGAGTAAAGAGTGATATTTTTATTTCATAGAAAGATTTATTGGTATAAATAAAGGGTAAAACCTAAGTTGAAAAACATAAGAATTTGGTGCTATGTAAATACAGGGCCCATTTTAGTTGGAGCATATCAAATACCACATGCATAGTATGAAAACTCCAGTTCAACAGATGAATAATAATAGTCTTTCCTGCTAGAAATATTTGTGTGGCTAAATTCAAATTATTAAAAAAGAGAAACCATATTGCAGTTGCATTCTACAAATGGTTTGCCAAATGATTAATTTTCTTAGATCAAATTTATCGCATCAATCATGGAATTATTTCAACCGGTCTATTTAGGTCCACATAAAAATCAATAAAAACTTCAACAAAAACAAATTTAACAATGTATATTGATTTTTGCCAAGGAGAGTTACTAAAATATATTGATATTTGCCAAAGAAAGCACTGCCAACCATAATTTCAGTGTCTAATGCTATACCCTAATTCAAACTAGTCTAATGTTAAAAGGGATCTCATAGAACGCTCTTAGGAGCATTTATTGCACATAAAAAAATGCCAATAATAAAAAAATATATCACAGATTTAGTTATCAAGCACGGAATAATTTCAAGTGCATATTGGCTCATTCAAACCACAATGACAATAAAAGATGCCTTCTTTTTTAATCATTATCTAATAAACTCAAAATAATAATTCTCCAAGACTTCCGCAGCATGTTCTTGTTAACCATAAAAGCTACCCCAATATCAAATTAAGTTTAAAAGAACAAAGCAAACCAGCTTATAAGCAAAAAAATGTCTCATCCATGCCGTATTAGTTTTCTTACAGACAAAACCTTAGCTCACATCAAACAAAATGTTAATATAAATTAGTCTGAACATATAAATGAATCTGACACAAAATTGTTAATCCAGTTCAACTACCACAATACATCTTAATTCAACAGTTAAATCTTCGACTGGCTTAATCTTCACCCTCCTGTTGATCTTTAATTAGCTTAATCATATCATCGATTCTCAGAATTGTTATGGCTGCCTCAGTAGCAAACTGGCACCAGAGAACAGAAAGGAGAAGAATAAGACCAATTTGAGCAAAATTAAAATCAATTAAATGAGCATAAAGCTTCAATAAATACGTAATTTTAAGTAGCAGTTTATAATTATTCTTGATGAAGCAGGATTAAGAATATTTGAAAGTTTATTACCTGTATAATCTTTACTTTGCTCATCGATGGCTCAATTACTCCTGCTTCAAGGTTATTGCGTATAGCGCCCTTCGAAAGGTCCAATCCCATGCTGCAAAATCACAGAAAGCTAGTCATTTATATATAGCAAACAGAAATTCACTAAACGCTGCGTAACACAATTTCTCATGGTTGGAACATTTTAGTGCACAGTTGGAATATAAAGATCTTTCCAGTTCATAACCTGGGAGCTTTCAAATTAAGAATATTGATATATTCTGCACTCCAACAGCTTCCGGGAACTAAATAAATTGCCAAAATAGTCCTCTGATTATCTACATGAGGCCATTATAATCCCAGAGTTTATAAAACTGCCTAATTAGTACTCATACTCTTTTGATGTGGGCTAAAATAGTCCCCAATGAGGACTAATTTAGACCCATTAAAATAGTTTGGGAACTGACTTGACACTTTTATGGACTCTGGAACAAAAATGACCCTCTACAAAGACTCGGATGACCATTTTGCCACTTTTCTTGAACTAAATATGACTTCCTACACAGTACTGCACGTATCTAGCCTTTGTGTTCACCTTATTTATAATTGAGCTCGTGAATATTAATTAGCAACTGGTCTTGTGCAGTCCTTTCAATTAATACGCTATTTGGTATAGGTTTCTATTCACATAAAATACATCAATTAACTAATAACAAGAAATAGTTCAACTCATGATTTCTGCACCAGCAATGGAGGAATTTTTTAGAACAGTTAAAGCAGATAATTCAAATTTCACTTTATGTAAAAACAAAAAGAAAGGTTGAAAATAAAAGAAATAGAAAGTATTTAAACTTCAATAGGAAAAGAGCAACCAATAACCTGGAGAGATGTTGCTTATCAGCTTTAGTCTGAGCAGCATGGTGATATGCACGAAGTTTTGCGACTAAATCCGTCGCATCCTTTGCAGCATTCACAGAAAGTACCTGAATTAACAAAAAAAGGAAAAAAAAACAATAGTAAAATCATCTATCATAAGAAGAAATTCTATAAATATAAGAAAAATACTACAAAAAAATAAGCACCTTGGGTATAATAAGAAGAGACTCAGCAAACTCTGCGATTGCCAGCTGCTCCCTAGAACCAAGTGTTGTGGCAAGATTCTCCAAATACACAGACAAAGCAGCCTCCACAGCACCACCACCAGCAACAACCTGTAGCAACAAAATTGAAAAATATCCATTAAAAAAATCCTTAATATAAAAAAATATAAAAAAAGGTAAAGGGAATCTCAATTTATACTGATCAAGAACTGCACTTTTTAAAGGTTGCAATACTAAGATTTCAGGTTAGATGAGCACAATCCAATGATATAAAATCAGTGCAGAATGTAATTTCCAGGAAGAGAGATAAAAATACCATAAAAGACTTCGAGTTAAAATGAACTGGATAAAATATTGGGATTCAGTGTAAGCAATACCATATTAGACTCTAGAGTTCTCTTCACAATGGATAATGCATCATGCAAAGACCGATCCATCTCATCAAGCATGAAGTCATTTGCACCTCTAAGTATCAATGAGACCTGAAACATTAATAATTTTTAATATTACAATAAAAAATTCATGAAGCGGAAATAAATATAGGCAAATATATACTCACTGCACTTGTGTTTTTGGTGCCTTTAACCATAATTACATCATCATCAGCAATACGCTCCTCCAAGACTTCATCTGCCTGCCCAAGGAATGATGAATCAAATGTTTCCTCTCCTTCCATGTCAGCAAATGTGGTAACCTGCACGGCCAACCAGATAACTAAATAATCCCTCGTAAAGGTTGATTTAAGCTGCATAGTGAACCATGCGAACCCAGAAAATAGTAAACAAAAAAATAAAGGGGCATTTACATACATACCCCCAAATTTTTAAGCATCGATGCATCTAACTACTAAACTTTATTTTTTACATTTATACCACCCAAATCTTTTATCACATCAAAAATATCACTATATAACTTTTAACAATACCTTTTCTTTAAATATTGCATGTTGCATTAAAAAAGCAAAAAGGCAAAAGAAACAGTCTTAATAAACAAGAAAACTGTCTCACCGGTATTTACGAAATGGGGCATATATGTAAAAAATGAAATTTAGGTGTTAGATATGTAAATACATGGGAATTCAGTGGTATGTATGTAAATCCTCCTAAAATAAAGTTCAACAAAAAAGCAGCAAATTTATGACATATAATGCCAGTCTAATCAGGCAATCCAAAAAAGAGGGAAAAAAAAAACAATCTAGCAGTCCAGCCAGCCGACATGTGCATGATTATTCTTTCCCTTCAACCCATTCAAAATCTTAGTAGGATCATTTTAGCAAGCAAGCCACAGGAAAGCCGCACAATTTCAAAGTTATCCACCATACTTCAATTTCTAAGAAACCAAAGATGCACAGTAATGAACCCCAAAATTCAAGTGTATTATTATTTTCAACAATAGGAACTGAAATGAAAAGAATACAGTAACAGGAAAAATCAAGAAAAGTTACAATTTAGTCAACGAAAAAAAAGATAACGATATCGGTCAAAATGCACATTTGCCAGGCACGTACTAGGAAGAGTGAAATTAAAAATGCTAACGGAGAATTAAACAATTATTTTGTTAGACAGAAAAATACCACTGTTGCCCCAGTAGCCTTGGCAATATGACGAAGGTCCTCCTTCCGAACACGTCGAACAGCAATCGTCCCAGCCTCCACAAAATACTGAGATTTCATTTTTAAAAAATTAATAATCCATCAGAAGGCTTCCATCAGTCAAATTGATATTTCCGCAAGCATATAACTGCCCTATGAGCATATAACTTTACAAAAACTGATAATGAAGCGAACGTGAATAAATGTTAAAATCAAAGTTGGCAAAAGTCAGTAATTCAGGGACGAAATAGACATTGGAAATTAATTAAAAACATCTAACTAGGGAACAAATACTAAAATCAAATAAAAATCTATTATCGAGGAGCAACTTTTATGTGTAATATGTGTGTGTGTGTGTGTGTGTGTGTGTGTGTGTGTGTGTGTGTGTGTTAAAGGAAATAATTTATTCCTGTGATAGAACTAAAACTGAATACTTGGAATGTAATTTTAGTAATAGTAGGTCTAGTGACAAAAGTGTAACTTTGGGTGATCAAATTATTAAAAAGCGTGAACGCTTTAGATATCTCGGGTCCATTGTTCAAAGCGATGGTGACATAGATGGGGATGTTAATAGTAGAATTCAGGTTGATTAGTTGAAGTGGAGGAATGCGTCCGGCCTATTATGTGATAGAAAAGTACCGCTTAAACTAAAAGGAAAATTTTATAAGATGGTGAGACCTTCAATGCTCTATGGTGCTGAATGTTGGCCTTTAAAAGAGAAGCATAATGTTAAGTTAAGTGTTGTCGAGATGAGAATGATTAGGTGGATGAGTAGCTTTACACTTAGAGACAAAATGCGAAATGATTATATCCGTAATAGGGTTGGTGTTGCAATAGTGACGGATAAAATTAGAAAGAGTCGCCTTAGATGGTTTGGTCACAATAAACGTCGACCACCTGATGATCCGATTAGGAGAGTAGATGTTTTAAATACAACTTATGTTAAGAAAGGCAGAGGTAGACCTAGGAAAACTTGGGCTTATTGCATAAAAAATGATCTTAATTTATTAGAATTAAACCAAAATTTGACACTAAATAGGACGCAATGGAGAAAAAGGATTCATGTAGCCGACCCCACTTAGTGGGATTAAGGCTTTGTTGTTGTTGTTGTTGTTGTTTTTGATAAGTTATGAGAAATAAATTATTTCTTTGTATTGGATTTATTTCCTTCCTTATTTTATGTTTTTCTATTTTATATTGTTTCCTTCATCTTCAACAAATTAATATGAATTGATTAATTGGAGACATTATGATTTATATTTTTTCTTTCCATTTTTATTTTTTTCACTTTTTTTCTATTCTAGAAATTATGTAAGGATTATTTATACCTCTTTTCATATCCAAAAGCTATTCGGCATTATTATAAATATAAGAGACAAATTTTTTACTCTAGCCATCAGTCCTCTTTTCAAGGCCGCCGCCAAACTCCCATCCCACCATCCTCCCTATAGAGAGTGACAATTTTCTCGTAATATATTTACATCTCCCTCTCATTTCCCAGTCCGGCGAAGCAGCGTCTGCAGTTTCGAGAACGACCTATGGGATTCAGAACCCCTACCTTACCAGATGAAATGGGATATATAGATGGAACAGATAAAAGCTGTTTTCGAGAGGATCTGGGAACTCCATGACAAAATTAGTGATGCCATCCACGCGATCTCCATAGCTCATTTTCTAAAATCGATCAAACATCTCTCCCGACCTTCTTTGGAGAAGAAGCATCTGCTGAACGAAGAAGGGCAACAGATGTGATGAAAGGAGATGTGGGTACGTTTTCATTACAGGTTTCAGGGATGATGAGGATGACGCACTCACTGAGGCAAGGAGCCTTAACGCCATCATGTCTGCACAGGAGAATCTCGAGGATCAGATCGAAGTCTTTCATACCATACAATCACAACAACAAGCAGAGCATAGCGAGATGTTGCAATAGCATGGCTAGAACAGAGTCGCATTATTCTGGCAATGAAACTTTCTAAACACCATTTGTTGGGGGGGGGGGGGACACAAGGTTATTGAAGAAACCAAGCTTTTCTTTCATAGGTGCAAGAGGCTAATCAATTCATTGATCCAAATAACCCATTTGTAGAACCAAAAACTCAACTTGGCAAAGATAGCGGCACTGAAACACAACCCAAACCAAATATCGTCATGCAGATGTTGATCTCTAGCCTTGCATTTTCCAAATTATCTCTTAGCTTGGATAAGTTTAGTGGTGTGTTAGGCAACGATGCTCTCTTTGTTGTGAGTATGTTGGCTTTATTGCAGATCCAACAGGCAGCCCTTAAACAAGATGCTCTTGCTTCATCAAATTGGAGTTCTTATAGTAGCAAGAGTGAGAGTAGCAATTAAACTCCCTCTGCTCCTCTATTGTCCTCATCCTCGTCAGAAGAAGCCACAATGATCACGGACCTCAATTCAAAAGTGGGAATGGCAGCGGCCACAGCGGATTCAATGGTGCAGCGATGCTCCCGAGCCTTCTACTCGACTGATGTGTATATGTTGGCACTTTTGAGAGGGTAGACACCGTGTGACAGCTGCTGCACTGCGGTGGGGCTGGCCACCGGATTCTGGCGACACTAGCGCTTGTTGTAGGTTTACCCTCTGCCATCCGTTGTTAGATGCCACAACAAGTCCACTACTGAAATTCTTCCTGCAACAGGCCCTTCGAAGTTTTTTTCTATATCAGGCCCTCCTCCGGAATCTTTTATGTAGCAAACCCTTCACCGTAGCTTTTCTGCAGCACGCCCTCCTATGAAGCTTTTCTTGTATCAAGCCCTTCTCTAGAAATTTTCCTGTCGCATGCTCTCCTCCAGAGCTTTCCCTACAGCAAGTCCTCCGGAGATTTTTTCCTGCAGCAGATCCTTCTCAAGAGATTTTTTTTTTCTTTTTTTCTGCAAGTCCAACCATGCAACTTTTTTTTAAGGTTGCATACTTCACTGTAAACTCCCCTGCAGCATTACCTGTATGAGTCTTCCAACAAACGCAATCAGCTAGAAGTTAGTTTTACCTACAAGTTGTTTAATTCTTGCAAACTCCCTTGCAACATTACCTGTAGAAGCATTCCGCCTACTTACAGATATTGCAGAAATTGCAGCGAAAGGCAATAATGGTTGTGTAATTCCCTGCAAACTCTCCTGCGGCATTACCTATAGGAGTCTTCCGCCTACTTAAAGACACTGCAGCAACTGCAATCAAAGACAACTACAGTTGTCTACTCCACTGTAAACTCCACTATATCATTACCTGTAGGAGCCTTCAACTTACGTACACATTGCAGGACCTGCAGGCAAAGAAAACCGCAGTAGAGGATGAAGACTTCAAGTTGTACTTCACAAGTTCCTCCTCGCTCATTTTTTAAAGTTTTCAAATCCAAGTTGAAAATATTTTTCAACTATGTTTCAACTTAAAGGGGAGTGTTAGAATATTAGAAAATAATTTATTCTTATGAGAAGTTACGAGGAATAAATTATTCATTTGCATTGGATTTATTTCATTTCCTATTTTAGGTTTTCTATTTTATGTTGTTTCATTTAACTCCAAATAATTAATATAAATTGATTTATTGTAAATATAGAGTTGTATCTTTTGTTTCCTGTATTTCTTTTTTTATAGTTTTTTTCTACTATAGGAATTATGTAAGAGTTATTTATATCACTTTTCATATTAATATAAAATTATTCCACATTCCTCTAAATTTCAATTATATATATATATATATATATATATATATATATATATATATATATATATATATATAGAGAGAGAGAGAGAGAGAGAGAGAGAGAGATGGAATCGAAATAAGACGCAAAAAATTTCATTCCTCGCAAATATGATGCCTTCGATTTAAAGGGAATTTAAATCCAAGGATTGTGGTACTTGCCATATATTAAAATTAAATTTATGGGAGAGAGTAATTAAACATTGGTTAAAACGTGATACAAAAATTTCTCAAAATCAATTTGGATTTATACTGGGCAAGTCTACTATAGAAGCTATACATTTATTGAGAGGTTTGATGGAGAAATACAGAGAGAATAAGTAGGATCTACTACATATGATTTTTGTTTATTTAGAAATCTTAAGATAGGGTTCCAAAAGAAGTTATTTGGGGAGTTCTAGAAAACAAATGTGTTGATAATGGCATATATTTAAGTCATTAAAGATATATATGCTATAGATGTTACTTGTGTTCAAGCAAAAAAAGGATTAACCAACTATTTCAGCTTTTAAGTCCAAATAGTTTTGCTTTAGTTATGGATGTTCTTGTTGGTCATTTACATGATGATGTACATTGGTGTATGTTTTTTGATGATGATATCCTTCTTGTAGAAAAGATTAGAGAGAACTCAGAAAATACTTGAATTATAGAGGACAACTTTAGAGTCTAAAGGCTTTCGTTTGAGTATATCTAAAACTAAATACATGAAAACTATAATTTTAGTAGTAGATCTAGTGGTAGGGTTATAACAATATGTGATCAAGTCATTAAAAAAAGTGAACTCTTATCTCGAGTTCATTGTTCAAAGTGATGTTGATATAGATGGGGATATTAGTAGAATTCATGTTGGATGGTTGAAGTGGAGGAATGCATCAGGCTTGTTGTGTAATAGAAAAGTACCGCTTAGACATAAGGAAAATTTTATAAGATGGTGGTGAGATCATGCTACATGGCAAAGAATATTGGCCTGTAAAAGAGAAGCATAAAACAAAATTAAGTATTGTTGAGAAAAGAATGCTTAGGTGTATGAGTGGCTCTACACTTAAATACAAAAAACAAAAGGAATATATCTATGAAAGGCTTGGTGTAGCTCTAATGGCAGACAAGATTAGAGAAAGTCTTCTCAGATGATTTGGTCACATTAAACATCGACTATCTGATGATCTAGTTAGAAGAGTAGATGTTTTAGATTTGACTTATGTAAAAAAAACTAGAGGTAGACCTAAAAGAACTTGGGCGTGTTGTATAAAAAATGATCTTAATTTATTAGAATTAAAAGAAAATATGACACTCATTATGACACAATGCAAAAAAAATATTTATGTAGCCAACCCCACTTAGTGGGAAAAAGACTTATTTGTTTTTGTTGATTGAGGTACTTTCCAACATTTGTCAAAATTCTGATGATTCACATAGAACCGTATAAATGAGGCTTCCAATATCTCCAAGGCTCTAGCATGATAGATCTAGGTCCACTATTATTGTAACTTTCATTATTGTTCTTACCACCACCATATTTTCACCTCTAACACTTATTCTCTCATCATCTCTATTGTCACTATCTCCTTTGCAAGCACTATTGTCACATCCATCACCATCATCTTTCCCTTCTCCAATCATCTCACCAATGTTGCCTTCCAAATCTCCTCCATCTCCATCAACACCGCTATTGCCATATCATCCACTAGAATCTCCTCCACCACCACTGATTTCCCCACCTCCAAAACCACCCAAACCTTCACCTTCTTCGACTATCTCACCACCATTACCTTCCAAACCTTCTCCACCATCTCCAGCAATGTCTCCACCGCCATTTAATCCACAACAATCTCCTTCATCAACGCCAGTTTCCCCAACTCCTTCGTCACTTGCAGCTCCACCAGCACCCTCTCCACCTCCAACATCCCCAGAACAGCCATCTCCACTAACCCTTATTCTTTATCCACCTTCACCATCACCAAATATTGTGCCATTAGAAATCCTAACAATCTCTATTTTCTCATAAATTATTATCCGTGCAAATCTTTATTCCCACAACAACCATCTTTACTGACCTTTGTCCTTTAACACCTTCACCACCTCGAAATATTATGCATAGAAAGCTAATAATCCCTAACTTCTTATAAATTATCATCCATGTGAGCGTGTGACAATGTTTTGCATATAACAACAAAATACGATCATATGCAATCTAGAGCAACCAATCTTTCAGAGTTGAACCAGATCACCATGCATAAAACAATGCAAGAACTTTTGCAGTGACCCAATAACTCGATAAGTAACTAAATCATCATTAAAAGGTTTGATTGTCATTCCCCAAGCACTACTCAGCTCTTGCATTTAATGTGTGCGCTCACGTGTGCTATATCAATTCCCATACTTCAAACAATGATATCACTTTAAGGGTTCTGCTACAGCTAACTTTTTTCTTTACCCGTCTTATTTATTCATCCATTTTGATCAAGAAACATCAAATCATCACTGATTTGTAACAAAACCATATGAGATTATTATTTTCAGTTAGAAAGCCCTGATAGGCTAAGTTTGCATCACAGAGATATA
The DNA here is from genome assembly GCA_022702705.1 of Papilionanthe hookeriana x Papilionanthe teres. Lineage (NCBI taxonomy): Eukaryota > Viridiplantae > Streptophyta > Magnoliopsida > Asparagales > Orchidaceae > Papilionanthe > Papilionanthe hookeriana x Papilionanthe teres. The sequence continues at coordinate 85,916,594 of CM040424.1, forward strand.
AGGGCATATTATTCCATATCACCAAAAAAACAGAAGATAGGCATTAGATGGAAAGTTCAATTTTCACAAATATTTGAGGTAAATACCTGAGAGAAATATATATAATACTTATGTAGAAATTTGGGCGGAACATTTTGTAAAATAAGTAAGTAGTATAAAAGGAAAATTTGATGTCAGCTAGTAGAGAAAACAATCGGTTCCAATGGACACAGTAGATTCAAAAGCATGATTAAAAAAAGTATAAATATGAAAAATTTGGCACAAAATATTAAGGGAGACTCAATGGAAAACAGTATTTAGTTAAATGTCAATGCTAATATAACTTAAGGCCAATAAGTCAGATTAATGAGATATGCAGTTCAATAGAGATTTGAAAACAAGTCCAAGCCATTTTTACTCATGCTCTATATTACTTGTGTAAGATAGTCATATGATAATCGTTCCGAAAACCAATGCACCACAAAATCTTGTCAAGCTCAAACTAAACTCTTATATCATAACACCAATATTATACGCCAAGCCCCAACCTAAGCAGGAATGAATACGA